>CM022303.1:387739716-388339716 GCA_011799875.1 Thinopyrum elongatum | reverse complement strand
CGCCCTCACTGCCCAAACATAAACAGCGACAGCATCAACCAAGACGGCAAAATTAGCAGCGCGAATCCAGTGATACGAAACAAGAGATATTTGAACCTAAGGCGATGTCGCTGTCGTGAGCATCTATGGCCGTGCGCTGCCTCTGCTCCTCCGCTGACCGCTTCGCTGCCTCCTCTTCCAGATCTGCAGCCCAGCGACGCAATCATCGACAGCCGAGGCGGCTGGAGAGTCAGAGCGGCGGGAGCGGGGGCGGGGTAAAGGGGTGGGTTCGCGCGACGGACCGTTCATGTAGCAGCGTAGGGTCCTCATGTTTGCCAGGTACTCCTCCATGGCTGCCGGCCGGAGCGGTGGGTCAAGAAGGAATGTGACAACGGCAAGAAGGGTGTCGACCTTTCTTTTGTGTGTTGGGGGCGTCGAGGGGTTAAGACTACCTTTTTTTTTCTCGAGGGATGGGTTAAGACTACCTGGGCATATCTCGGGCTTCGGGCTTCGGGCCGGGAAAAAAAAAGCCCGGTGCTAAAAACTCAGGCCCAAGCCTCAAAAAGCCCGACACAGCCCAGTTGGCCTGGCCTGACTACGTCTAAAATCATGTTTGTCGTAAGCTCGAGCCCGGCCCGATCTGCTCATCACGCTCGATTTCCAGGCCCGAGCCCGGCCTGATGGCATGCTTGGGTTGAGCCCGGCCCGGGATTTTTGGGTCGGGTCGAGTCGGGCCGTTCGGGCCGGGTTGCCCATGGCCAGGTATAGTTAAGAGCAACTCCAATGCGCTCGCCTAACACGCACTTTGTCCACTTTTTATCCGTTTGGGTAGTCCGCCCGCTCGTATACCTAACCATGGGCAGCCCGGCCAGGCTCGACCCGGCCCGGGCCCGGGCCTGGGTTTTTGCGTCGTGCTTGGTTAGGCCCGGCCCGGCCCGAGGTATGGCCAGGTATACCGCTCGTCGGCCACCCTCTTTTGCGTTTGGGTCGGCAACGCGCCCAACGCGTAGACCCATTTTTGCCCTCGCAGACGGCTTGTCGTGGTTTTTTAAATATAATTCAAACAAAATACAAATATTTTACATAGTTTCACAAGCAAACAAATATATCATAGTTCAGAAGGTAAAAAATATATCCTAGTTTACAAGCCAAATAAAAATTAAATTGTCTCAAATACATTTTAAAAAGGATACATCTATTGGTTGCCAATGTGAGCTCACATATACTCGACCAAATTATTCTGCAGTTGAATGTGAGTTTCCCAATCACGCATTTAATGATGAAATTGGGTGAACTGCGCAAACGTTGTCGCTCCCCATGCTCAGACACAACATTGTCATCCTCTGTGATCATATTATGCATGATCACACAAGCAGGCATCACCTCCCACCACTTCTTAGTGCTCCAAGTTATAGCAGGATACCGAATGATGCACCATCAAGATTGCAGAACACCAAAGGCACGCTCCACATCCTTCATAGCACTCTCTTGCTCTTGTGCAATTCTCCTCCTCTTCTCTCCTATAGGGTTGAAGATTGTCTTCACAAGAGTAGTCCACTGAGAATAGATACTGTCAACTAGGTAGTATTCTTTGTTGTAGTTGTGGCCGTTGATGTTAACATTCACCTCAGGGCAGTTGCCTTCGGCAAGCCTTGCAAACACCGGAGAGTGTTGAAGCACGTTGATACCATTGTGAGATCCGACCATGCCAAAGAAAGAGTGTCAAATCCAGAGATCTTGTGTAGCCACTGTGACGATCCCGGCTTAATCGTGCACTAATCATACACGCAAATGCACACGATCAAGCATAAGGACTTTCTTGAAGATATCACAACACAACTCTAAAACATAAACAAAATCATACAAGCATTTATTACAAGCCAGGGCCTCGAAGGCTCGAATACAAAGCTTGATGACAACAAGCATTAGCGGAAGCGTTAGATATCTGTGTACAGATATAAAACAGAAAACAGAGAAGCCTTTAGAAACACGGGACAAAAATAAAACACTACGATCGAAAGGCGCAGGCCTCCTGCCTGGGACCCTTCGTTCCTACTCCTGGACGTCGGCCAACTTGTAGAAGGATCCACCCTCGGGGAAGTAGTGGAAGTCGTCGGCGGGGCAGCTGTCTCAGGGGCTCCGTCAGCTGGTTGCATCAAAAGAATATGGGGGAAAAAGAAAGTAAAGCAACCGTGAGTACTCATCCGAAGTACTCAGCAAGCCAAGGATCTACACTATATATGCAACATTATCAAAGGGGGGCTGTATATGTGGACTGGGCTGCAGAAATGCCAGAATAGAGGGGGAAAACCTAGTCCTAGCGAAGACTAGCATCTTCAAGCATCTTCGAGCGTCTTGCAGCATGTATAGGTACAGAATAGCATAATGTAAGTAGTGGTAGAACCAGGTAACAGTCTCGCCCAGAGATCCTTCCTCGACTCCCTGCGAGAAAGCGATCCCAGAGCCACATATCCAGGTATCATCTCAAGTTCTAGCTGTATCGATCGGGATACAACTCCGAGTGTCCTTTACCGTAGGACCGGCTATCGATAGATGTGTTCTTCCCTGCAGGGGTGCACCAACTTACCCACCACGCTCGATTAACTCCGGCCGGACACACTTTCCTGGGTCATGCCCGGCCTCGGCCAAACGATACACCGCAACCCTACCTACAGCTCAGCAGAGAGATCCTCGCCGGTCTACCTCCTAAGCGCAAGGGGGTCTTGGGCCATCACCCCTCGCCCTCCGGGTCGTTGTGTGCAGGGTGGATACCAGCACCGCCTCGAAAGGCCGATACGATCTGACCGTGCCACAATGCTGAACTGGACATCTGACAAAGCTTTCGGCTGATGTTACGATGTAGAACGCCCATACTATGCCCACGTGATGGTTAGTGCTATCAGGCCAGAGGCCTGCTCGGATCAAATATCCAAATCGTTAGGACTAGGGGCTTGCGGAAACAAGCAGAGACTCACGAAAGATGTGACCCCGTCGCCCCGTCTCGAGGACTTGCTGCAAGGGCTAAGAATGCCCGGCCGCGCCTCATGGAATAACTCACGGGTATCTATCCATCATTCGCGGGTACCCCTCAGGGTCGACCTGCCTTTCCAAGCATCAGTGTCAACAGTAATGTAAGGCATCCGTGTGGTCACCATATCAAGGGGAATCTGAGGCATCACCCTCGTTGGACTCCCACCTGATGTAACATCTAGATGGACGTAGGAGGCATCACCCTCGAGGTCCACACGTGGGGTGTTGCGCGGCTTTGTCAGTATCGGGGGTGGTGTAGGAGGTATCACCCTCGCTTACCACGACCGATCAACTAACCTACAAGGTTATCATCAGAAGTGCTGACGAGGTATCACCCTCGGCACTCGATAGTAACCTAGTAGTGTCGAGCAACTAAGGGGAAAGTGAGGTGCGGTGCCGGGGTCTGGTCTTCGATCCCGTTGATCGGGTCTTCTGAGAATCCAGCAGGGCAGTCAGGACAAGTGGGGGTCTCTGATGGGTCTCTACCCAGTCTATTCTAAACAGTTTAGGATAACAGTAAGGTATCAACAGCAGGTTACAATAAATAGGCTATGCAGCAAAAATAGGTAAAACAGTAACAGTAGCAAAATCTAATGCAAGCAGGGGATATTAGAATGGGTGATATCGAGATGATCAAGGGGGGGGGCTTGCCTGGTTGCTTGGCGGCAAAGGCAAGGTCGTCGGTGGTGTAGCCAATCACCGGAGCTGCGTCGGTCTCGGAGACTACGTCGGTACCGGGATCTAACGAGAGAGAAGAAGGGGAAGAATAGTAAATACAAAGCAACAGGTGCATGACAGGTCAACAAGCAGAGCTAGCGGTGTTCTATCGCAGGGCTAGGTAATACTGGCGAAAGAGAAAAACATCCGGGAAAGTATTCCCGGTGTCCGGCATTTCAGACAGACGCAAAAGAGGGGAACGGTTGCACGTTCGCTATGTTAGGGACGTGTGGCGGACGAACGGACTGCGTAATTGGATTCGTCTCGTCGTTCTGAGCAAGTTTCATGTACAAAGTTTATTTTCTATTGAATTTTCAAAGTTTATTCTATATTCTAAAATTGTTTTAATTACTAAATTCAAATTTTAAACAGTAGAAGAAAATGCTATGTGCACCCAGTTTTGTACCCAGCTGAGCAGCACAGAGGCTGGCCAGTGGGCCCATTGACTGGGTCTAAGATCCAGTCAGCAGAGGCTGACATGTGGGCCAGCTTGCTGACTCAGCAGCTGACTGTGTATCCCTTATCCAAAACAACAGTGCTGCGGGCCCCACATGTCATTCTCAGAGGGGCTAATCAGTGTCTATTTTAGCTAAACTGGGTTAATTAGAGGTGGGCCCGGGTGTCAGTGACTTATTAGCTAAACTAATTAGTGATTAAACCTAACCGCTGTTAATTAGTGAAGTGGGGCCCGCTTGTCAGTCGCATAGAGGCGGGGTTAGGGGTTAACGGCGCCAGACACGTCAGCCGGCCGGCGTTTAGCCGCCGACGACCACCCAGCGCGGCGGCGTCCTTCGGGATCTCGCCACAGGCCACCAAAACAAGCGCGAGGGGTCACGTTCGATTGCACGTTCGACGCCGCGACCGATGGTAGGGTCAGTTGGGGTCGGGGAGGTACTACATGGCGGCGGCAGCAACGGCGGCGGCGGCCGGAGCAAGGGGTGCTCGGGATCGAGCCCACGAGTGTGCAGTCGACGAATGCAAGGGCTCGACGGCTCCTACGCGATGCCACCAGCACGACGACGTGCTCGGCCGAGCTCGAGGGGCATTAGGTGGTCGGTAGGAAGATCGACAGCGGCAGCATAACGAGGCTCGAACACGATAGGGAAGAGGGGGGGATCCAATGGGGAGCTCACCGAGGAGCGCACGAGTGGCTCGGTGAAGGTTTAGGAGCAGCAGACGGAGTGGATCGAGGTGACGGAGCTTCGGTGGCCGACGGCGAAGACGTGGTCGATCCCGTCAAGGTGGTGGCCTCCGGCTTGTAACGAGGGGCGTAGTCGACGTAGTCGAAGCAGGGGAAGCTCGGGGACTCGCCGGCTTGGCGAACGGTGGCCGGTGGCCGTGGTAATGGTGAGCGACGGCGACGGCGGCGTTCGGCTGGGGAAGGGGAAGAAGGGAAAGCGAGGAGGAAGGGGGAGAGTGAGGCGAGGAGACAGGGGCGAGGCTGGGGGCTCCTCCTTATCCCCTCTCCGTCGGTGGGCGTCGCGCTGTCGTCTCCTCACCGGCGCGCGCGCGTGCGTCCACGGCGGGAACGACACGGGGAGGAGGGAGACGGTAGAGGAGAGAGAGAGAGAGGCTGGCTGGGCTGGGCCTCCAGGTGCTTTGCACTGCTGGGCCTGCCAGGTAAGTGGCTTGGCCTTTTTTTTTCTTTTACTGTTTTACTGTTTTAGCTTTTATTTATTAAACAGAGGTAGAAAATGATTTCAGTGGGCCACCAAATATTTTAGAAAAATGTGGGACTAATCCACAATATTTCTTGGCAATATTTGGCACTGCCAGCAAAAGTTCGGAGGCCAAATGAATAGGTTAGATATTTTTAGAAATTGAAAAGGAACGGATTAATGCTGTTGGACTACTGTTTAAAGTCCAGTGGCATTTTTGTAAGTTCCAGAAACATTTGGTTTCAATTTTATAATTGCCTTGGGATTATTTGCTATCTAATGAACATTTTAGTTTTCCAAATTTGAACAGATTTTATTTTCACTTTGAATTTGAATTTATTTCAGATAGGAATTTGAAATGAAGTGTTTAACCACTGTGATCTAGCATTACAAATGGGTATGACTTGGCATCATCATCAGCTGATCATTGAAGCAATTACATAGGGGTGTTACAGCCACAACCTCGAGTATGATGGTGCAAGCTTTGACATGGCTCACATACTACCCCTGCCAAGCAGAAGGGCAGTTTTTCCACTTTCAGTGCATACAGTCTATGCTACCAAGCATCCCCGGGAAGCCCCTACTGGCATTCATCGCCAACAAGCGGGTTGTATCTTCAACATTTGGCTCTCTCAAGTACTCAGGGCCAAACACTGCAATCACAGCCCTACAGAACTTGTACATGGAGTCTAGGCACGTAGACTCGCTCATACAGACATACTCATTAATGAGATCACCGGGAACTCCGTATGCAAGCATCCGGATAGCTGCAGTGCATTTTGATAAGAGGAGAAGCCAATCTTTCCAAGGGCATCCTCCTTGCACTCGAAATACTTATCGTATCCGACCACACCCTCCCGGATATGGTTGAAAACATGCCTAGCCATACGGAAACGGCGCTGGAATTGGTGATGTTTGAAGAGCGGGTTGGGTGTCTCGAAGTAGTCCTTTCAAAGAAGAAAATGGCCGCTCTCTCGGTTGTGATTCAACGCTGGAGTGTGCCCCGGAACAACGGCCGCTGCCTACTAAGGTGGTCATGGACGACCAACACAGCAGCCACCATCTCCTCATTATCGGATGAAGAATCATCCGAGTCACAAAGGAAATTGTGGAGAAAGAACTCGCGGCGGAGTCCATTTGTACCTTGCGAGCAAACGTCAAACAACTTGCGGGTGTCGTCGAAGAAGCAGGCCGGCGAAGAGAAGCACGCCTCCCCTGGACCAGGTAGCTAGCCTGGCGGTGTCCAGCGAGCATGGCGGCATCAGACGAGCGTGGTGGCATTGTCGAAGGAGCTGGCCGAGGGCGCGGGGGATGAGGTGGTGCTCGCGACAACGTTGGGGGGGGGGACCTACGGTGGCCCGGCGACGAGGCGATGGTGGCGGCAACGTGGGAAGGCGTGGTGCGGGGAGGTATGTGGGTGCGGACTGCTGGGAAGGGCACCAGAACCAGGCAGCGGCGACGACGGGGTGGGGCGGCCGGGGGCTTGCTGTCGGTGGGAGGAAGAGAATGGCCTATGTGCCACTGCTACTTGTGAACTGCGTTGGGATTTCCCCGAAGAGGAGAGGATGATGCGGTACAGTAGAGATAAATATTTCCCTCAGTTAAGAACCAAGGTTATCAATCCAGTAGGAGAACCAAGCAACACTATGTAAGCAGCACCTGCACACAAACAACAAATCCTTGCAACCCAACGTGAACAAGGGGTTGTCAAATCCATTGACGGTTACGAGCAAGATTAAATTGTATGCGATTTGATAGATAGATTGAACAAAAATATAAAATAAAATAAATAAAGTAAAAACGCAACAAGATATTTTTGGTTTTAATATATGATAAAAGATAGACCCGGGGGCCATAGTTTTCACTAGAGGCTTCTCTCGAGAAAATAGCATACGGTGGGTAAACAAATTACTGTTGGGAAATTGATAGAATTATGACGATATCCAAGGCAATGATCATGTATATAGGCATCATGTTTGAGACAAGTAGACCGAAATGATTCTGCATCTACTACTATTACTCCACACATCGACCGCTATCCAGCATGCATCTAGAGTATTAAGTTCATAAAGAACGGAGTAACGCCTTAAGCAAGATGAAATGATGTAGACAAGATACACTCACGTATGAATAAACCCCATCCTTTTACCACTACTGCAGGATGCTGCTAACGTGACACTACGATCAGAGACCCTTTGACGAAACTGTGTGCGATGCATTAATCGCAAACGGTGATGTAAAAAACCGTCAAAAAAGATGCAAAACATTTGCGATGGCGGATACATCAAACATGGTTCAGATTTTAGTTGCTTGTGCGATGCTGGGCATACGGTTCAGTCCAATAAACTATTTGCGATGAGGCAGAAGAACAGAAACAGGTAGCCAGATGAAGGTGTGTGCGATATACGGCACACAGTTCACTCAGATGAACTGTTTGTGATTAGGCAACACAAAAGAAACGGTTAGCCAGGTGAAGGTGTGTGTGATATACGGCATACAGTTCACTCGAATGAACTGTTTGCGTTGAGCCAAGAGAACAAAAACGGTTCAACTTAATAAGATGTGTGTGATACGCGGCAAACAGGTCTGTAATCGGAAATGTGTGGGAAGACCGATAACAACACAGACGATTCCTGTTAGCAAGCTGTGTGTGTTGTGAGCAAACAATTGCTGGTATATAATTGCCAGTGATTGATGAAATCATCACCGATGGGTTCCATTGTTTACTCCGTGTGCAATGTGATTTGCTCTGTCCGCACAACATCTACGCTCTGTCTACAGAGCATCAACATATATACCTAAAAAGACAGCATTGCATAACCAAATTAAGCATACAATTACACAAATGACTACACACATAACATTTCCACACACCAAAGTAAGCAATTACATGCATACTAAATTAGGAGAAACGAGGATCTAATCATCTACTTCTTGTTGCGACGACGCTTGCCATTGCTCTGCTTCCGGCTGCATCCCTGGCCGTTTTGGGGAAGGAGGCACTTCCTCATGTCAACGATCCGCCTGTACATCTCGTAGCTCGTGTACGCCTCCTTGGCCGAGTACACGACGTGAGCTTTGTCGAGTTTCTCCATCCAGGCCGAGTGCCAAGCACGCTTGTCCTTATTGCAGGAATCCTTCATGTCTCTGTAGTAGGGATCGATGATGGCCTCGGCGAGGTGAACCAATGAGTCCTCATGCTCGTTGCTGCCCCAGATCTTGTATTGGCCGTGGATGTCGACAAGATTCTGGCAGGCGATGCCCGAATTCTTGAGCACCTTTACATCGTTGGTGATGTCCACCGTAGCGAACATGTAGTGGGGGCTGTTGACAAACCTGACGAAACGCTCGCAAGGCCTTGTGGCAATGCAGTAGTGGTAGATGAGGACGTGATTGTGCACGCACATCTGGGCGACGGCGACCTTGGGACGAGACCCGGCACGAGCGCGGGTGTACTCGAGGTCGAACCCGACCACCTTGTACTTCTCCTCAGCAAGCAACAACTCCATGATGTGGATGGAGTGCTCCACCCAGACCAGGTTGTTGGTGTACACCACCGAGAGCTCTGTGAACCTTCTGTGGGTGTCCACCACGGCATGCATGGTGAACTGCTGCTCGTCGTCGGCAGCCGCTCGGAGCGCCATTGGAGCCGCGCAGGATACCCGCTAAGAATTTGTCGTGGTGGGTGTGCTTCTTGCAATGGTGGTGCATGATCGAAAGGTTGAAGAGACACAAGGGTTAAATGGCCGCTGTAATAAATGGGGACCGGCCGGCCTATAATCGTCACGTCTTGTCACCGCGTTCATAGTGGAGGATTCCAGTGCACGCTTGACAACACCGCACGCGTTTCGTTTGACCACGCGTGGGCTCGAAGAGGCGCCAAATGTATCGTTGGTGAGCTTGTTCCCGCGCTACCGCGCAAGCTTCCCGCCGGCTAGTTTGGCCACGCGTTGGCTAGAAGAGGGACAAATCATGGACGTTTATTGGCAAAAAACTTTGTAAAAATGAAGTGTGTGGAATGACTTCGGTCATAAGTTTACCCATGGGTGATGAAGTCAAAGTTACACAGAAGGGTGATGATGGACACTCGAGTGCGATAATTAATTCTGCGCTCTACAGGGCACACGGTTGAAGAAACCAACTATGTGCAATAATGTCAAAGATCGCAGTCGAGTTAGCTATACTGATCATGTGCTATGAGATCGACAAGGTAAACACATTCGAGAATGGTTAATAAAATCTAAGTACATTGCATATTAACGTCAAAATAGTGCTACCAATATACGAATCTCATATGATGCCATTTCAAGATTGTACCACAAAAGCTCGAAATATTACAAGGTTCAAATTCCAGAGTTATATGGCTCAAATTCAAAGATTACAAGGTTCAAACTGATATTAGAAATGAAATTCAGCTCATCAGCTGCAAACGCTCGCGCTGATCTGCTGAACATGGATATAAGAGAGGTTCAAACTAATATTACCACTTGTAAGGCTGGTTTCGAAACCTCATAATTTTTGCAAATGGGTCAGCCACTGAGAAGTCATGTATGGGGTTGACACGATGACTTCCGATTACTCTGTCATCTGAAGTTCCAAAATGAAATTCAGCATTTTCGGAGCCTATTCCATTCTGCCGCAACCGCCGGCGCTGATCAACAAACCATTCATTTTTGCAAAATAAATGTAGGGCAAATCTCATTACCTTCAGCACCCTTGCTCTGACAACAAAGAACCTGGCGAATATAATCTCCGGTAAGCTCCTTCGGTAGGAGTTCAAAGTAATTTATGAGAGATGCAGATCTAGGCATTCGATGTGATTGTTATATTGTATCACATTATCCACCACTGGGCCTAATCTTATCTGCAAAAGAAGAAAAATGTGTTAGTGCCTACATGCAGTTTTGAACACTACTACAGGCCTATTTGGTTTGCAGGATTTGTAAAATGCACTAACGTGCCATCTTCGATCCGACATGATTAACATGGGCATTTGATTACAATCTAGAAAAATGTAGCCTTCTTCACAAGAGGTTGGAGTGGATGAAAAGTTCCCTAAGAAAAGTAGTACAGATGAATCCAAAGGAGAAATGCTTATGGATTGTAACCATATGAATCAAGCAACCAATATGGGGGGGGGGTAAACATGTATGTACTGAAATCCTCCAAAAATCGTTCAGAAATCGTAGTACATTGTCATTGTAAAATTGGAAAAAGGTGTCACAAATTGAACTCCCTTATGGTTAACATTTAACAAGAAAGGAACATCACCTCGATATATAGCTTCTCCAGGCACGGAAAGCATCTCAGGAAACTGACAACTTGGTCCAGGTTGGGGCCGATAGATTCTAGTGCCAAGACCTTCACTGTGCGCAGTTTCAGGGTCAAGTTTGTCGGAATCATTTTCTGGATGACAGATGAACATACATCTTGAAAATTAGAAATAATGTTAATTTCTAGAAGGAGAGGTAGAAGGCGGCTGTTGTACCTGAACGGGTGTGGATCCAATAACAAGTTCGGAGTATTTGTCAGACGAGTAGCCCACCACTGTCAATTTCGGCGCAGAAATGACATTGATTCTTGTTGGACCTTCTTGATCAACTACAAGTAATCTCTCAAGTGAAGGTGTGTCCTCAATGACCATACCATGATACACATCTTGTGATGTCTTCTTGCAGCACCAGCAACACACATAAATAGTTCGGAGAGTCATGGAGGTGATGTGGAAGCTACTCAACCCATTGATCGCCTTAAGACGAAGGTACTCGAGTGCAGTACAGCCACGGAGCAAGCGCTCCATGTCACCGTTTTGGAGGCAGACGGCGACGAGCTCGAGGTGCTTCAGTCGTGGTAGAATAAGAGCGGGCGCGTCATTAAGGGGGGGGGGGGATGGCAGTTCCTGAACTTGGCGACGCGCATATGCTGATCATCAAAAGTGAGCTCCTCGAGCTGATCTAGGGCAGGGGATCGGAACCAGTCATCAAGCTTGGCTCGGTCCTTGCCGTTGGAACGGAACTTGCCCATGCTAAGGCCTCTGGTTGGGCCAGGGTGACTGCCGAGGATCTGGGAGAACGCATCCAAGCTTTTGCGATAGCCATGGTAGAGCTCGTGGGTGTCGATGAGGTCGAGAGGGGTGGAGTTCCATAGGGGGCGCCACCGCCAAGAAAGGACGATTGTCCGCGCCCCATATTTGATTGGGAGGAGGGAGATGATGATTATCAACATATCATCGGGGAGGCTGCTGATGAAGTCTAGGCCTGCTGGAGTCGCTTGCGGTTCTTGCTCGACCCGCCTCTGCTTGTTGGCAGCCCTGTTCTCCACCTCCGGAGTCTCCTCATCAGCGGCGCTTTCTGATAGAAGTGGGAGTACAGGGAATATTTAGTTAAAACAGGGCAATAGAAAAGTGTATTGGTAACTAGAAGTTAGTAGGTAGGAATAGAGTAAGAAAATAGAATAACAATTGGTTGCTTAAATACTACACAATTCCTTTGATATTGCTGGGTAAGTCAACATGCAGATACTTAAAAAGAACACTTACTTCGAACAAAGTCTGGACGGATGATATCGTCGGGGAAGTTAGCATATATCTCATGACCAGGCTCTTTTATGTGCAGTGCAATTTTAGTGCCAGCTTTCAGTACATAGAACTTAGAAATTTCTGTCCAAAGGCCCTTGGCAAAATAGGAGTGACCACATTCATCAAGTCTTACAGAAGCAACGATTGTAAATCCATGGTTTGTGTTCAGTATGACATCCCTGCAGTCTTGATTTATGTAAAGGGAAAGATTGTGTACTACAGATTCTGTTGCATAGCAAGGGACGCGTTGCAGAAAATGGTAGGATTGTTAAAGAATATGGTGACATGCAAATATGGGCGAAATTGAAAAAACTGTACAACAGTTGAAATCAAAGGACAAAAATCTATAACTAAACAGATAGGGTAACCATGATGTCATGGAAATATGAGAGTAATCGAAAGAACAATACATCATTAATTTTCCTAATATAGAAAGAAGAGGGAAAAAATCCCCTTTGACGTATATGCTGCATGTGGCACCTTTTATCCAAATGCAGCAATATATAGTATATGTTCAGGAAAGTAGGCCATGCCAACCGATTTAGGGTGAGATTGAACATACCGCGTGCATCCTCAAGTCATCTGGTAGGTGAGATGGAACTCCATGGATGTCTGGCCGAGGCCGCAAAGTTTTGATGTGTCCGTGCACTGTACACTCTATGAATGAAAGAAAATCCTCAAATCAGCTCGAATAAAAATGAATTCAGGGCGATTTCGGCTGGGTGATTAAAGGAGGCAGATGAACTGGGATAAGAGATGAGATAATATCTCATTAAATTAGTTACCTTGTTGTCCATGAGAAAAAACCCTCAATACGGCGGATTCCCCAACCGGGCGGAGCTGGGTCGACTGCGAGCAGCGTCGAGAAAGTCGATGGTGATAGGCGGCAGCAAGCAGAAGTGGCGAAGTGCGGTGGGGTTTGCTGGCAGCCTGGCGACGGCGATAGGCGTCGAGTCAAGTGGTTGCCGCGGCGACACGCTGTGCCATGCATAGACGCGGAGGAGCTTGTGCAGGTGTGAATGGGGACCGAAGGGGGTGGCGGGCGGGGTGAGGGTTTTTGTTACGTGGGGATGGTGAGGGTTTTCTTTTTTCTTTTTTGAATTGGGTGGTGAGGGTTTTCTGTCCCACAAAGAGTTTCGGAGGCAACGGTTTGCTAGAGCCAACTGTGTGTGATTGACGTAACAGGGAAAATGAAAGTCATTGCACACGGTTCCAATTTTGGGAACCGTGTGTAATTGATGCACTACCTTCGTCCTGGTTTATTTGTCCCCTTTGTAATTTGTGCCAAATTTTGACCAAAGATTTAACTAACAAATGTTTATGCATGTCACCAAAAATTATATCATTGAACACTATGTTCAAATACGCATCCAATGATATAATTTTTGCTGACCTGCACTAACATTTTGTCAGTTAAATCTTTGATCAAAATTTAACACAAATTACAAAGGGGACCAATAAACCAGGACAAAGGTAGATTCCATCAACCGAACTGATTGCATCCATATCCCACATTTAGACATAAGTAAACATAGATTAAACATACTCAGACATAGATAATAAGCGTACACAAGCATAGTTCAACCATAAGTACATAGTTCAACCGTCATTAAGCATACTCAAGCGTACATAGTTCGATCCCACATCTCATCTCATCTGCTGGCACGATCCTGAAGCTTCTCCAGGTACTCGGCGTACGCGGCGTGCGTCACCCTGCGAGAATACTTCTGCCTGAAGGAGCCAACGACTCGTCCTCTTGCATGCACCAGAACATTTTGATACGCGTCATGAAGCTTTTGGTTGCAAAATGGGCATCGATAGCCGCCGTCCCAGGTCCTAATACGCCTGTTATGCATTCCCGCATAAAGCTCCATGAGGATTTGCCTCTTGTACCTCTTCTGGCCATCTTCATCCTCGCTGTCAACATCGTCAGACAGCACTTATACATATAGTAAAAAAATGTGGCATCAAATTAATGTTTATAAACTAATCTCTAGCGAACATTTGGCAGTTGCCAAAATTTGGCATCAAATCAATGTTTACATGCCGTAAAGTAGGATTAGGAATTTATGGATTTTATGGCTATTTTTTAGACATATCCAAAGAATTATGGTTTGATTTTTAAGCACAATCGTCTATGTACAGACCAATCTTGAAAAAAAATGGCACAAACATATATTTAGGTCATTCAAAAATCAATTGTCAAGCCCTGGCTAGGAATTATTAGCACGAAACACTAACCCTAGTCGGATTATTAGCAAAAATCATTTGTATAGATGAAACAACTAATCACTTATCATTTCGACCATTCAAACAAATCAATACACTACACGGATCTAATGAAACTTACTCAAATTTCATGGATTGAGAGAACATAACCATAGGATTTCTATTTAAAAAAGGGGGAGGCAGGAGTAACTAGAGAAACCCTAGGATGTATTTGACACATAAAAGGGTATAGATGACTAACCGGTTGTCCGTCGTCGTCGGAGTCATCGCCGGAGTGGTCGTCGGAGTCGTCAGCGGAGTCGTCACCGGGATCGTCGCCGGAGTCGGTGTGGACCTCCGGCTCTGGCTGTGGAAGCACGACACCGTCAACGACGTCAGGGTGCAGCGAGACCTCGGCGGCGGCGACGGCAACCTCTGTCTCCATCTTCACGCCGTGCTCCGGTGCTTCCGCAGCGCCGGCGTCGGCACTCCCTCCGATGGGGCACTTCGGCGGCATCCTCATACACAGACGGCGGTGAGGACTGAGAGCGGCGTCGAGGATGCAGGCGGAGAGAGAGGATTGTGTGTGCGGCGAAGATGGGGGGTGTGGCCGCTCGGGTGTGCGATTAATATGGAGTAGTGGGAGAGAGGCGGGCGGCGGTCAAACCGCTGGCTCGCCTCCCGGTGAGCCTGCGCACCGGACTGCTGGCATGCCTACCGTCATTTCACACAGCTACTCGCACGCCTCCCGATGACACTGCGCAACGAGCACGCCTCCCATCAATTCACACACCTGCACGCACGCCTCCCGGTCTGCCTGCGCGGCGGACTAGTCGCATGTGTCCCGTCAACTCAGGCCTGCTCACACGGCACAGGGGTCGCGTGGCGGCACGTATATTGTTTTTCTATTTTGATGATTAATGCTGCCGCTTTATTGCTTAACCGAAGCATGGCACGTATCCATTGTTGGTCTAACGCCCACGGTTCGAATAAATAATCCGTTTGCGATATTGGTTCCCAATTATTAATAATCTCTCGTTTGTAAGAAGATAAATATTACATCAAAACTGGTCTCAAATTTGACAAAAAAAATACAATGCCACTTTGTATTGGTGTCCATATGACAACACGATAAGTTTCATGAATTTCAAATAAGTTTTGGATGTACTAGAATTTAAAAATCAAGATTCTCAATGTTTGAAATTTCTTGCACGGGGAGTAAACATGCACCCAGTGAGACACATGTGCTTTTCCAATCCATTTAGGTGCACTGTCACGTGTGCATGTAGCTCAAATTTGATTTTTGCACATTATTGATACGTCCATTTTGCATCATGTTTTCCTACTGTTATTTATAATGTTTTTATGCATAATAATGTTTTTGGGAGTAATTCTAATGCTTTTTCTCTCATAATATGCAAGGTTTACACAAAGAGGGAGAATACCGGCAGCTGGAATTCTGGACCTGAAAAAGCACGTCAGAGCTACCTATTCTGCACAACTCCAAATAAGCTGAAACTTCACGGAGATTTTTTATGGATTATTTAAGAATTATTGGAGCAAATAACTACCAAAGGGGGCCCACCAGGTGGGCACAACCCACCTGGGCGCGCCAGGGAGCCCAGGCGCGCCCTGGTGGGTTGTGCCCTCCTCGGCCCACCTCCGGTGCCCCTCTTCTGGTATATAGTCATTTTGACCTAGAAAAAATGAGGAGAGGACTTTCGGAACGAAGCGCCGCCCTCTCGAGGCGGAACTTGGGCAGGAGCGCTTTTGCCCTCCGGCGGAGCGATTCCACCGGGGGAACTTCCCTCCCGGAGGGGGAAATCATCATCATCGTCATCACCAACAATTCTCCCATCTCTGGGAGGGCCATCTCCATCAACATCTTCAACAGCACCATCTCCTCTCAAACCCTAGTTCATCTCTTGTGTTCAATCTTTGTACCAAAACCTTAGATTGGTACTTGTGGGTGACTAGTAGTGTTGATTACATCTTGTAGTTGATTACTATATGGTTTATTTGGTGGAAGATTATATGTTCAGATCCATTATGCTATTTAATACCCCTCTGATCTTGAGCATGATTATTATTTGTGAGTAGTTACTTTTGTTCTTGAGGTCACGGGAGATGTCATGTTGCAAGTAATCATGTGAACTTGATATGTGTTCGATATTTTGATGATATGTATGTTGTGATTCCCTTAGTGGTGTCATGTGAACGTCGACTATATGGCACTTCACCATATTTGGGCCTAAGGGAATGCATTGTGGAGTAGTAATTAGATGATGGGTTGCTAGAGTGACAGAAGCTTAAACCCTAGTTTATGCGCTATTCCGTAAGGGACCGATTTGGATCCAAAAGTTTAATGCTATGGTTAGATTTTATCTTAATACTTTTCTCGTAGTTGCGGATGCTTGCGAGGGGATTAATCATAAGTAGGAGGTTTGTTCAAGTAAGAATAGCACCTAAGCACCGGTCCACCCACATATCAAATTATCAAAGTAGCGAACACAAATCAAACCAACATGATGAAAGTGATATGATGAACTTCCCGTGTACCCTCAAGAACACTTTGCTTATCATAAGAGACTGTTTTGGCCTGTCCTTTGCCACAAAGGGATTGGGATACCTTTCTGCACCTTATTTACCGTTACTATTATTTGCTCGTTACAAATTATCTTGCTATCAAACTATTGGTTACCGACAATTTCAGTGCTTGTAGAGAATACCTTGCTGAAAACCACTTGTCTTTTCCTTTTGCTCCTCGTTGGGTTCGACACTCTTACTTATCGAAAGGACTACGATTGATCCCCTATACTTGTGGGTCATGAAGGCTCTTTTCTGGCACCATTATCGGGGAGTGAAGCAATCTTGGTAAGTGGAAATTGGTAAGGGAAAATTATTACTACGTGCTGAAATTTATTGTCACTTGTTACTATGGAGAATCATCCTTTGAGGGGTTTGTTCGGGGTATCTTCACCTCGACCGGAACCACAATTAGCTACCCCTCAACCTACTGCACCTACTGAAAATATTGGTTATGAAATTCCTTCGGGTATGATAGAACACCTGCTAGCTAATCCTTATGCAGGAGATGGAACTAAGCATCCTGATATGCACTTGATATATGTGGATGAAATTTGTGGATTATTTAAGCTTGCAGGTTTGCCCGGAGATGAAGCTAAGAAGAAGGTTTTCCATTTATCTTTGAAGGGAAGAGCATTGGCATGGTATAGGCTATGCGATGATATTAGATCTTGGAACTGGAACCGATTGAAATTGGAATTTCACCAAAAAATTTATCCTATGCATCTAGTTCATCGTGATCGGAATTACATATATAATTTTTGGCCTTGTGAAGGAGATAGTATCGCTCTAGCTTGGGGGAGGCTTAAATCAATGTTATATTCATGCCCCAACCATGAGCTCTCAAGAGAAATTATTATTCAGAATTTTTATGCTCGGCTTTCTCGTGATGATCAATCCATGCTAGATACTTCTTGTACTAGTTCTTTTATGAAGAAGACTATTGAATTCAGGTGGGATCTTTTATAAAGAATTAAACGCAACTCTGAAGATTGGGAACTCGACGAAGGTAAAGAGTTAGGTATTAAGCTTGAATTTGATTGTGTTAAATCTTTTATGAATACCGATGCTTTTCACAAGTTTAGCACTAAATATGGACTTGACTCTGAGATAGTAGCCTCCTTTTGTGAATCATTTGCTACTCATGTTGATCTCCCCAAGGAGAAGTGGTTTAAATATCACCCACCTATTAAATAAGAAATTAAAGAACCGATCATAACTAAAGAAGAAACTATTATTTATAATGTTGACCCAGTTGTTCCTACTGCTTATATTGAAAAACCACCCTTCCCTGTTAGGATAAAGGAACATGCTAAGGTTTCGACTGTGGTCAATAAAAGTAATATTAGAGCACCTAAACCTGCTGAACAAATCAAAGTAGAACCTAGTGTTTCTATGGTTAAGGATCTCTTGGTAGAAAATATTGATGTGCATGTTATTTACTTCTATAACGAAGCTGCTAGAATTGCTAAACCCGATGAAAAGGATAAACATAGACCTGTTGTTGGCATGCGTGT
Organism: Thinopyrum elongatum; assembly: GCA_011799875.1. Taxonomy (NCBI): domain Eukaryota; kingdom Viridiplantae; phylum Streptophyta; class Magnoliopsida; order Poales; family Poaceae; genus Thinopyrum; species Thinopyrum elongatum. Next base: position 388,321,444 of record CM022303.1, on the reverse strand, counting down.
TGTCTCAGTTAAAATAGGAGATCACTGTTATCATGGTTTATGTGACTTAGGTGCTAGCGTGAGTGCTATTCCTTTTACTTTATACCAAGAAATTATGAATGGCATAGCACCCGCTGAAATAGAAGACATAAATGTTACTATTAAACTTGCAAATAGAGACACCATCACACCACTTGGGATTGTTAGAGATGTTGAAGTCTTGTGTGGGAAAATAAAATACCCTACTGATTTTCTAGTTCTTGGTTCCCCACAAGATGACCTTTGTCCCATTATCTTTGGTAGACCTTTCTTGAACACCGTTAATGCTAAAATAGATTGTGAGAAACAAACCGTCGGTGTTAGCTTTGGTGATGAGTCTCATGAGTTTAATATGTCTCAGTAGAAAACATCATAAGGAAGAATTACCTAGTAAGGATGAAATAGTTGGTCTTGCTTCTATTGCCGTGCCTCCTACTGATCCACTAGAACAATATTTGCTAGACCACAAAAACGATATGCACATGCATGAAAGAAATGAGATAGATAAAAATTTCTTTGAACAACGACCTCTACTCAAACATAATTTGCCTATTAAAACTCTAGGAGGTCCTCCTCCACCTAAAGGTGATCCTGTGTTTGAATTAAAACAATTGCCTGACACTTTGAAATATGCTTATCTTGATGAGAAAAAGATATATCCTGTTATTATTAGTGCTAACCTTTCAGAACACGAAGAAGAAAGATTATTGAAAATTCTGAAGAAGCACCGAGCTGCTATTGGATATACTCTTGATGATCTTAAGGGCATTAGTCCCACTCTCTGTCAGCACAAAATTAATATGGAACCTGATGCTAAACCCGTTGTTGACCATCAATGACGTTTGAATCCTAAGATGAAAGAAGTGGTAAGAACTGAAATACTAAAGCTTCTGGAAGCAGGTATAATCTATCCCATAGCTGATAGTAGATGGGTGAGTCCCGTTCATTGTGTCCCTAAGAAGGGAGGTATTACTATTGTTCCTAATGATAAAAATGAACTCATTCCACAAAGAATTGTTACCGGCTATAGAATGGTAATTGATTTTAGAAAATTAAAAAAAGCAACTAGAAAAGATCATTACCCTTTGCCTTTTTTTGATCAAATGCTAGAAAGATTATCAAAGCACACACACTTTTGTTTTCTTGATGGATATTCTGGTTTTTCTCAAATACCTGTTTCACAACCTGATCAAGAGAAAACCACTTTTATTTGCCCTTTTGGAACTTATGCTTATAGACGCATGCCTTTTGGTTTATGCAATGCACCTGCTACCTTTCAAAGATGTATGACTGCTATATTCTCTGATTTTTGTGAAAAGATTGTTGAGGTTTTCATGGATGATTTTTCTATATATGGATCTTCTTTTGATGATTGCTTAAGCAACCTTGATCGAGTTTTGCAGAGATGTGAGCAAACTAATCTTGTCTTGAATTGGGAGAAGTGCCACTTTATGGTTAATGAAGGTATTGTCTTGGGGCATAAAATTTCTGAACGAGGTATTGAAGTGGATAAAGCTAAAGTTGATGCAATTGAGAAAACGCCATGTCCAAATGATATTAAAGGTATTCGTAGTTTCCTCGGTCATGCTGGTTTCTATAGAGGTTTATTAAAGACTTCTCTAAAATTGCTAGGCCTCTTACAAATCTTTTACAAAAGGATGTTCCATTTGTTTTTGATGATGATTGTGTAGAAGCCTTTGAAACACTTAAGAAAGACTTAACTTCTGCACCTATTGTTCAACCACCTGATTGGAACTTGCCTTTTGAAATTATGTGTGATGCTAGTGATTATGCTGTTGGTGCTGTTCTAGGACAAAGAGTTGATAAAAAACTAAATGTTATCCATTATGCTAGCAAAACTCTAGACAGTGCCCAAAAAAATTATGCTACTACTGAAAAAGAATTTTTAGCAGTTGTGTTTGCTTGTGACAAATTCAGATCTTACATTGTTGATTCTAAAGTTATTGTTCACACTGATCATGCTGCTATAAAATATCTCATGGAAAAGAAAGATGCTAAACCTAGACTCATTAGGTGGGTTCTCTTGCTACAAAAATTTGATTTACATATAACTGATAGGAAAGGAGCTGAGAATCCCGTAGCTGATAACTTGTCTAGGTTAGAAAATACTCTTGATGACCCACTACCTATTGATGATAGTTTTCCTGATGAGCAATTAGCTGCAATAAATGTTTCTCATAACACTCCTTGGTATGCTGACTATGCTAATTATATTGTTGCTAAATATATACCACCTAGTTTCACATTCCAACAAAAGAAAAAATTCTTCTACAATTTAAGACATTACTTTTGGGATGACCCACACCTATATAAAGAAGGAGTAGATGGTATTATTAGACGTTGTGTACCTGAGCATGAACAGGAACAAATCCTACGGAAATGTCACTCCGAAGCTTATGCAGGACATCATGCAGGAGATAGAACTGCTCACAAGGTATTGCAATATGGCTTTTATTGGCCTACTCTCTTCAAGGACTCCCGTAAGTTTGTTTTTATCTTGTGATGAATGTCAACAAATTGGTAATATTGGTAAGAGTTAGGAAATACCTATGAATTATTCTCTTGCTGTTGAACCATTTGATGTTTGTGGTTTTGATTATATGGGACCTTTTCCTTCCTCTAATGGGTATACACATATTTTGGTTGCTGTTGATTATGTTACTAAGTGGGTAGAAGCTATTCCAACCAGTAGTGCTGATCACAACACCTCTATTAAAATGCTTAAGGAAGTTATTTTCCCAAGGTTTGGAGTCCCTAGATATTTAATGACTGATGGTGGTTCACACTTTATTCATGGCTTAAGGAACAACTTATAAAAATTCTATGGGTATGTCTCCCTATAAAATGGTTTATGGCAAAGCTTTTCATTTGCCTCTTGAGTTAGAACATAAAGCATATTGGGCAATTAAAGAACTCAACTATGATTTCAAACTTGCCGGTGAAAAGAGGTTATTTGATATTAGCTCATTAGATGAATGGAGAACCCAAGCTTATGAAAATGCCAAGTTATTTAAAAAAAAAGTTAAAAGATGGCATGATAAAAGAATCCAAAAGCGGGAATTCAAAGTTGGAGAATATGTTCTTTTGTACAACTCTCGTTTTAGATTCTTTGTAGGAAAGCTTCTCTCCAAATGGGAAGGACCTTATGTAATCGAAGAAGTTTATCGTTTTGGAGCTATCAAAATAAATAATGCCGGAGGTACCAACCCAAAGGTAGTCAATGGGCAAAGAATTAAACACTCTATCTCAGGTACGCCTATTAACGTTGAAAGCAATATTATTCAAACTATGACACCTGAGGAACACATAAAGGAGACCTTCCGGAACACTCCAGAATAATTTAAAAAGAGGAGGTACGTGATACGGTAAGTAAACGGACTTCGAAAAATCTGTAAATATATTTTTTGTCAGTTTTGGAATATAACAAAAATTATGAAAATAAGAAACAACCAGGAAGGCAACCCTGGTGGGCACAAGACACCAGGGCACGCCTGGCTTGCGCCAGGCGTGCCCAGGTGGGTTGTGCCCACCTCGGGTACCTTCCGGACTCCATTTTTCTCTCGTTTGCTTGTTTCCCAAGATAAAAAATCTTTATATACTCCCCGAACCTATTGACCACCGTATCGCGGAGAAATCTTCTGTTCTTCTTTCTTGCTGTTTTCTGCCAGATCTGTTAAGCCAGGCATCATGTCTTCTCCCTCCTCCAACAATGTAGAAGAGGATGCTTGGTTGATGAAGATTGAATTAAAGAAAGAAGAACCCAAAGAATCCTTCAAGGGGGACAAGAGCAAGGAAGCTACTGGAGATCAAGTGCCGGTGGTCGAGCAAGCCTTGCCTGCTGAGGAGGAAGAAGAAGATATCCTTAAACCTTACTATGATCATCTTACCCCCACTGAGATTGAAGCTTTTCGGATCATCGAAATGGTTCGTGTTCAAAATAAATATCTTACTCGTGAAAATATTCTATTGCAAGAGCACATCATCGCCCTCCGAAGCGTCATCCGTAGATTGGAGTATCTTTTGAGCCTGAAGGATAAGATCGCTACTACCTCATCACCACCACCACCTTCTTCACCACCAAAGGAGACTTGAGTTCATGGTATGGACACTCCCCTTGGCTTGAGCCAAGCTTGGGGGAGGTGTCCCGGTATCGTATCATCACCACTATCTTTGCTTTCATCTATTTCAGTTCGATCCTTAGTTTTCCTATGATTTAGTTGAATAAAAGTTTAGTTCAATCCTTTCTTTTCGAGTGTTTGCTTAGTGATCTATCTATCGATGTAATCGTGTTCGAGATATATAATAAAGAGTAGTTTGAGTTTTGTTTCTTTACTTTAATGTTGCAATAAAAAGAAAGGAAAATAAATGAAAAAGATCATATGCTAATCTTATGGCAAGTAATGACATCACATAAGGAAAAGTATAAGTAGTAAAATTTGTTGGAGATTGACAAACATAGCATTGGTCAATGATGCAATTCATGAAAGAATTAATAAGGGATGAGAAGATTCACATGCAAATACACTATCTTGGACATCTTTTATGATTGTGAGCCCCCATTAAATATTTTGTGTCAAAATAGTTGACGTTGGACAAGGAAGACAACGTAATGATTTATGTTTGTTCATATTCACATAGAAGTTATATTGTCATAGATCCTTTAACATGTGGTGCTTGCCCAATATCTTTTCTAGCCAAAAAACCTGCACTAAGTAGAGATACTACTTGTTCATCCAAAACCCTTAACCCAAATCTTACTTTGAGAGTCCACCACACCTACCTATGGATTGAGTAAGACCCTTCAAGTAAGTTGCCATCGGTGCAAAAAGGCAATAAAAATTGCTTCTAAATGTGTTGGATCATTTAGTGTAAGAGAAAATTGAGCGTTGCACGAACTTGTGATGGCAAAATAATAAAAGCGATAGACTTCATAATAAAGGTTGCCATCACAAGGGGCAATGTAACGTGACGTTCTTTTGCATTAAGGGATTTGGCATACAAACAAATAAGCGCATGACAACCTCTGCTTCCCTCTGCGAAGGGCCTATCTTTTACTTTTATGCATTTACTTTTATGAAGAGTCAAAGTTTTCTTCCCTATTCCTTTTTATTTTCTCTTTTTGCAAGCATCATGTGGTGAGGAAAGATCTAGGCACATATATCCAGTTGAATATGAGTGGGCATGAGTTATTATTGTTGACATCACCCTTGAGGTGAATACGTTGGGAGGCAAAACTATAAGCCCCTATCTTTCTATGTGTCCGGTTGAAACTTTTTGTTCATGGGTATGCCGTGAGTGTTAGAAATCATAGAAGATTAAATGATGGTTGAGTATGTGGACTTGCCTAAAGGCTCCGATACGTGACCCTTCCTGAAAATATGATGAATTGTAGTTGCAAAGTTGACTAAGAACATAGTTTGTTGGTTTTCAATAAGGTTTATGCTTTATACTTCAATGTTGTGATGAATTGTTACTTGCTCATGAGAAGTTATATGATAAAAGTTATGTGACAAAAGTTGTTTGATAACGTTTTATGTTAAAATTCCTTGCTGTTATAATAATATGCATGATCCTTCTATGTCCGTATTTTGTTTTTGTCGACACCTCTCTCTCTAAGCATGTGGACATGTTTTTCGATTTCGGTTTTCGCTTGAGGACAAGCGAGGTCTAAGCTTGGGGGTGTTGATACATCCATTTTGCATCATGTTTTCCTACTGTTATTTATAATGTTTTTATGCATAATAATGTTTTTGGGAGTAATTCTAATGCCTTTTCTCTCATAATATGCAAGGTTTACACAAAGAGGGAGAATACCGGCAGCTGGAATTCTGGACCTGAAAAAGCACGTCAGAGCTACCTATTCTGCACAACTCCAAATAAGCTGAAACTTCACGGAGATTTTTTATGGATTATTTAAGAATTATTGGAGCAAATAACTACCAGAGGGGGCCCACCAGGTGGGCACAACCCACCTGGGCGCGCCAGGGAGCCCAGGCGCGCCCTGGTGAGTTGTCCTCCTCGGCCCACCTCCGGTGCCCCTCTTCTGGTATATAAGTCATTTTGACCTAGAAAAAATGAGGAGAGGACTTTCGGGATGAAGCGCCGCCCTCTCGAGGCGGAACTTGGGCAGGAGCACTTTTGCCCTCCGGCGGAGCGATTCCGCCGGGGGAACTTCCCTCCCGGAGGGGGAAATCATCATCATCGTCATCACCAACAACTCTCCCATCTTTGGGAGGGCCATCTCCATCAGCATATTCAACAGCACCATCTCCTCTCAAACCCTAGTTCATCTCTTGTGTTCAATCTTTGTACCGAAACCTTAGATTGGTACTTGTGGGTGACTAGTAGTGTTGATTACATCTTGTAGTTGATTACTATATGGTTTATTTGATGGAAGATTATATGTTCAGATCCATTATGCTATTTAATACCCCTCTGATCTTGAGCATGATTATTATTTGTGAGTAGTTACTTTTGTTCTTGAGGTCACGGGAGAAGTCGTGTTGTAAGTAATCATGTGAACTTGATATGTGTTCGATATTTTGATGATACGTATGTTGTGATTCCCTTAGTGGTGTCATGTGAACGTCGACTACATGGCACTTCACCATATTTGGGCCTAAGGGAATGCATTGTGGAGTAGTAATTAGATGATGGGTTGCTAGAGTGACAGAAGCTTAAACCCTAGTTTATGCGCTATTCCGTAAGGGACCGATTTGGATCCAAAAGTTTAATGCTATGGTTAGATTTTATCTTAATACTTTTCTCATAGTTGCGGATGCTTGCGAGGGGGTTAATCATAAGTAGGAGGTTTGTTCAAGTAAGAACAACACCTAAGCATCGGTCCACCCACATATCAAATTATCAAAGTAGCGAACACAAATCAAACCAACATGATGAAATTCCCGTGAACCCTCAAGAACGCTTTGCTTATCATAAGAGACCGTTTTGGCCTGTCCTTTGCCACAAAGGGATTGGGCTACCTTGCTGCACCTTATTTACCGTTACTATTATTTGCTCGTTACAAATTATCTTGCTATCAAACTATTGGTTACCGACAATTTCAGTGCTTGTAGAGAATACCTTGCTGAAAACCACTTGGCATTTCCTTCTGCTACTCGCTGGGTTCGACACTCTTACTTATCGAAAGGACTGCGATTGATCCCCTATACTTGTGGGTCATCAATTATACCCCTAGAAAATCAATCAATGTACTAAAACGTCTTAATGATCTCTATTTTTTTTTCAAAATTAAAACGTCCCTCCTTTGGTAGCATATGTTCACCGCGGGAAAATTTAACATGCATCGTAGTTGTGGTGGATGCGCGGTATGTGTGTGTGTGCGTCTGGGGGGTGGGGAGTGGCTGGCAGTACAGTACGAGTCGTGAGCCACCGTGTGGCCGTTTTGTGAGGCAGGTGCCACAACAGAGTCGTGAATTCCTTATTTAAAACATTACACAACCCTTTCATACATACATGTTTTGGCCACATGCAGTCGGTGGTTATCCTACACGACACTCACTCGCGTGTGACGCTTTCTGCGGGCCCCGAGGTTGTCGTCCACCACTTTCATCAACAGCCGGCAGAGAGGTTAATTTGACCAGCAAGGTAGAATATTTTTTGTTTGTGTTATGGTGGGAGTATATAGTACGCGTCGAAGAGGTGGGAGGGGACTAGCATATATACTATACGTACGCGTCCATGAACAAGTACACCTCACTCAGTGTCGGGACTTTTCGGTTTCCGAGGCACGTGCCACATCAAAGTTGTGAATTGGCTATTCAAACATCACACAACACCTCTTTGGGCCACATGCATGCAGGCGGTGGTTATCCTAGGACACTCACGTGTGACGCTTCCATCTGTGGGACCGCGAGGTCATCGTCGATGCATGCATCACTTTGACCTACATCGAGAGAGGTTAATTAATTTCACCATCAAGGAGGATTCTTTTTGGGTTGTATTACGGTAGGATCATATAGTATGTGTCGAAGAGGGGGAAGGGGACCATCATATGTAGTACGCTTCATGAACCTCGCTCTGTGTGGGGACTTTACGGTTTTCGAGGCATGTGCCACATCAAAGTTGTGCATTTTGGGTATTCAACATATGTTTGGCCCACATGCAAAACGATGGTGGTTGTCCTCTCGCACCCACTCACGTGGTTATCAGCGATATCGATGCTTTCCATCTGTGGGCCCGCTTGGTCCATCACTACTTTGCCTGACAACGAGAGAGGTTAATTTGACTTAGGAGGGGATTATTTTTTTGTTTGTAATACAGTATATATATATAGGTCATGCTCTGGGATGACATGATACAGTTTGAGCAAACACATGCGTGTGTACGCATGAATCCCTCCCATCGAGTCGAAGTGGCTAGTACCACGACACGTCATGAACCGATCTCGCTGTGTGTGTGGACTGTACGATTTTCGACGCACGCGCCACATCAATGTTGTGAATGGTATTTAAACATGCATGCACGCATCACCTCCATACATATGCATGTAGTGGTTGTCTTCGAACGGTACACTCCCTCGCGTGGTTATCGGCGACAAGCCTATATATTCGTGGGCCCACGTGGATATCCATGATCACTTTGACCGACAACAAGATAGGTCACCATGGCGGATTCTTCCTTTGGTTCATGTTATCGTAGTATAGGTCATGGTGAGATTCAGACCGAATTAAGTTTGAGCGCATACTATGCATGCATGCATGCATGCATGAATCCCCGTCATCAGCTCGAAGTGTAGTGTGACATACATATGCATCGTCAACTAACCCTCGCTCCGTGTGGGGATTTCTGGTTCGAAAGCACGGTGCCACATCAAAGTTGTTCCATTGTGTATTCAAACATCAACACCTCTCCATACATATGTTTGGGACATGCGCAGGCAATGGTTGTCTTCAGGGACTAGCTACTTGCGTGATTATTGGTGAGCTAGCCCATCTCTGGGGTCGCATGGACGGCCATCACTTTGACCAACAACAAGAGAGAGGTTGTACGACCAAGGTGGATTATTCTTGGTCTGTTTTACGATACATCTTGGTGAGATGCCCTCTTCGACCCGCCAACTGAAAGTGTGTGTGTGCGCGCACGCGCGCGCACCTGTGTGTGTGTGATGGGGGGGGTTGCTACTTTGCACTTTGCTAGGTGAACCTCCATGGGGGGGCATGCGTTCATAGCTTAGGATTCCCCTTCTGCTGACATGAGGGGGGCAAGCAATACCGTGCGCTTTGCGAGATAGGTGCCATATCGAAGTTGCATTTGGTATTTGAACATCAAACCACCCTTTTCATACATATATTTGGTCCACATGCAAGTGTGTTCATGTTCTGACCCTTTCCCGCGTCATTTTCACCAAATTTATGAACATTAGACAAGTCGGATGATGCAACAGACACGGTTCACTCACACTAACCGTGTGCCACGCCGGTGCCCCTGTCACGCACATCCGCACAGTACATTGGGCTCCACGAGGCTTCCCCTCTCAAAAATATCTACCCGCCTGCAGGTTTTTTCTGTTTGATAACACACGATTATTATGTTTCGACCGTGTGTGATGTTTGTTGTTCCCGCTCCCGCTTGCACCCCTCGAAAATATCTGCCCGCCTCGAGGGTTTTTCTGTTTCATAACACACGGTTGTTATTTCTGGACCGTGTGCGATGCACCATCATCCAAATTTTCAATAGCCCCGGCATTTCACTCCCGCGTAGTAAAATTTTTAGTAGCCGCGTCATTTCCTCAAACACACCCCCGCCCCCTCCACACACACACACCAAAACCTCCTCAGGCGCGCGCGCGCGCGCACACACACACCCCCCTCCCTCGCTCGAAACCCTAGCAAGGCCGCCGCCGCCGCAAGGCCTCCATTGTCAACATCTGCCGGTTTGCTCGTGTAGCTTACCCACCAATCTCCATACCCAGGCCGCCCTGAGTTTCTTAGATGATGCCTGCCAAACGCCCCCTTTCCCACAGATCCCCATCCCCCACTCCAGAGCGTCGCAGCCTAAGCCCGGCTATGCTTCCCATGGAGCTCGAGGAGCGACTAGCCCAAAAGAGGTGTATCGCGATCTCTTCGCCCGACGTCGCCGAGGTGGCCACCGAGGAACCTAAAGGCCATTACTGGCCGCAGACACTCAATCAACGTGCTAGAGTATGTGGGTATGTCACGGACGCCGGCTATGACATCAAGGTCGTTGACAACGACGGCCTGACGCGGGCTATGTCACAGGTTAAGTGGCCCACCCCCAACCCCTCGGGTTCAACCGTCGTCGATCTCATCCATGGCCCCGCCGCTGATCTCCTCTGGCTCGCTGTCAAGAATTTGCCATCCTACATCACCATCAAGCCCCTTTTGTCATTTCTGAAGGACGCGTTCTGCAACGCTGGCTTGGGATCCACAACTTCCAAGTCAGACCTCATCGACGGCGACCACGAGGAGGGCACCCTCTCCAGCTCTTCCAAGGGGAAAGAGCGGATCTGCTCTTCCAATGGGAAAGATCCCGTCTGCGACATCAGGGAGGGCACCCTACAGCCGTGCTCTTCCAAGGGGAAGGAGCCCATCTACGACAACATGGAGTGCATCCAGGGTCCGTGCTCTTCCCACGGGAACGAGCCCATCTGTGACAAGTGAGGAAACCCATGATTTGTTTTGCCATGCCTCTTCATGGGGGGAATCCCATGATTTGTTTTGTCGAGTCCCTTTTGTAGTGTAGTGAGAATATGTCCAGTTTTAATTGCTATATTTGGTTGTTTGCAATATGCCTTGTTTATTTCAGTTGTTCACAATGTGATGCTCTATATGTGCAACTATTTACTGTGCAGTACATTTTCATCAATCCAGTTTTAAACATACCGATAGGAATGCATATATTTGCTTGCTGTTAAGCCTGTTATAGCTAGCATATGCCTCTTTTAAAGTTTTTTGATTGTTCATTGTTTGTAGTTAGCATATGTCCAGTTTCAAATGCTATCTTTGGTTGTTCGTAGTATACCTTGTTTATTCCAGGTATTCACAATGTGATGTTCTATATGTGCAAGTATGAACTGTGTAGTTCAATTTCATCAATACCAGTTTCAACAATACCACTATGAATGACTACATTTGGTTGCTGCATCTTGTAGTTAACACGCCTTTCCATTTTTATTTAACAATAACCAGTGTACTTAGACCGGCACAATACCAGTTTGAATGACTATGTTTGCTTGTTGTTAAATGTTATTCCTATTGCAGTTAACACACCTTTCCACTTGTTTTGCTTTACTAGCGTGCTTAAACCTACACACTGAAGCTATCTTTTGGAGATTATTTTGTCTGCCATGGATATATTTGGTTGATGTTTAGCCTGTTGTGCTTAACATGCCTCTCGATGTACTTACACAGGACAATTTTGGGAACGACTGCTGTTTTCCATCGAGGTTAGTTTCATCCCATGGCTTATATATACTCACTGTTCAGGATATCGGTAGCTGGTACCATATAGGTCGGGGGCTGATAAGGGACTAATCGGTGAATCGGACTTTTAACTGAATATATCTGTAACCCATTTATCGTTAGGTTAACTAGGGCCATATGTAATATATCTGAGGCTACATAGCAACATGCACTATACTTAATGTCGAAATATGCAATCCTAGGCTACATAGCAACAAGGAAGAGTGTTACCTTAATATTCTGATGATGTCTAGATATACGTAGAAGAGCAGCAGCAGCAACAACAACACAGCCCTGTTTGGATACTCAACTTAGCTAGAGGTTAGAGTTAGTTTCTAGCTCATGACTAACCCTGAACTAACTCTAGCCAAAGAGGTGTTTGGATGACAGGGTTAGATTGACATTAAATGCACTAGGAGAACTAGCTCCAATTAGCACCTCTTGGGTGGGATAGTTTTTTTGGGTGGGTTAGATGCAACTAGCTCAAACTGGCCCTCGTGTTTGGATATACTTTAGGGCTATTTGAGCCCAAACTAGCTCAAACTAACTCTAACCCATGGATACAGCAGCAGTTAATCAACCGATAATTTGTAAAAATGCAATAAACACCCTCCGGCCCATAATATAAGATGTTAATTCATCTAATATGTGAGCATATTGGATGTTATAAGATATTATAAAAGAGTGTTGTACTACATCATTGTGCAATTGTTGTTTAGCTACTAATATTAACTTAGTGATTTTAGGTACATATGTCATTGGTAAAGATCTGCACTTCGACCTTTTCTGCGTATGGGGCAATGAGATATCGATGAACCAACATCAAGTGAGGAAGCTGATAAAGATTGTTAGTAAAATGGGTCAAAAGATGGGAATTAAACTCTTTGTTTACACTTTATCCAAGACAACAACGAACTGCAGGATGGTAAGTAAGAACTCTGCAGCCTTCTTTTTACTGCCAATAATGAGTTGTGTTAGATGACAATGTCTGAATCTTTTTCCTTTGCAGGGGTTCCCAAAGCAGTTTACTCAAGATTACCTCTCAAACTACATGATTGGTGGGCATGCAAAGGTTAAAGTATTTCTACCAGAGCACGATGATTATCTAGATGTTTTCATGAAGATCGTGAAGGATGGGCGGTCGGCCATCACAAGGGGTTGGACTAGAGTCGTGTGTGCCTTCTGCATGGAGGAGGGCACAATATGGGCATTCCGCTTCACCTTGTTCAGCAACCAGAATGTATTTTGCCCATTTCTTTACCGTCTTTAATAGTACAAGTATACAACTGTGGTTCATCATTCTTTATTTGGTGCCTATGTAATTCTTGAACATATGTACCTATGAATCAAATAATGCATTGGTTGTTTGAACCTGATGGATATGAATAAAGCTATAGCATACTTTCAAATTCAAATCCGGTACAATTTGAAATAGCAGCAATTAAATTACGGTGAAATTACGCTCTGCAGGTCGTTACGGCGCACATGGTCAGTAAAACACAAACATTTGTGATATACACCAAAATCCGACACGGTTCACAGAGAGGAAACGTGTGCAAGCATGCACACAGTTGTTGTTTGCAAAGCATGTGCGATGTCCGACAATATCACAAACGGTGCGGGCAAACTAAACGTTTGTGATAGTTGCCTTATCGTACACGATTTGCAACCATGAACTATTTCTGATGTGGTACGCATTGTAAACATTGCACCACAGAATAGTATGTGCGATAGGTTTCATGTATGATGATGTTACGATGGTCCGACGTTTCGTAATCCTATCCGACACTCGTACGACGATTAGCTAATATTCTTAATTATTTATCACATACGGTTCGGGAAAAGTGAATGTGTGTGATTGTCTGCTTATCGTACACATTCTATAATCGTGAACCGTTTGTGATGGGCCGTGCATCGTAAACGTAGCACCACAGAATACCGACTGCGATGGCAATGCGAGCACAAACGAGTTGCAAGGATGGAGCCCCTATCCCTGACAGTTTTTGGGTCGTGTGGGAAGGACCCCCCTATCGCAGTCACTCACTTGGTGACAGTTCCAAATGCCGTCACGGAAAGGGGTTAAAAACCGTTTGTATAGCACCTCGATGTACCAGTGTACCCTTAATAGCAATGATACATATGTGTCATGTCCCGTTCTATCATTGGGATTGAGCACCATAAGATCAAACCCATTACAAAGCACCTCTTCCCATGGCAAGATAAATCAGTCTAGTTGGCCAAACCAAGTCAATAGATCAGTGAAGAAATACAAAGCTATATTAATCATGCATAAAGGAGTTCAGAGAAAACTCAAATCATATTCATGGATAGATCTGATCATAAACTCACAATTCATCGGATCCCAACAAACACACTGCAAAAAGTGATTACATTGAATAGAACTCCAAGAACATCAAGGAGAACAATGTATTGAAGAACGTCGAGAGAGAAGAAGCCATCTAGCTACTAACCATGGACACGTAGGTCTATGGTAAACTACTCATGCATCATCGAAAGGGCAGCAAGGATGATGTAGAGCCCCTCCGTGATCGAATCCCCCTCCGGCAGAGTTCCGGAAAAGGCCCCCGGATGGGATCTCTTGAGAACAGGAACTTGTGGCAGCGGAAAAAGTATTTCGTGGACTCCTCTATTGGTTTCACGATTTTAGAGAATTTATAGAGGTGGAATTAGGTCAAACGGAGACACGTAGGCCCCACGAGCCACCAGAGCGTGCCCAGGTCCAGGGCGTGCCCTGGTGCCTCATGGCTGACTCCTCCATCTTCTCGTCCCCTCCCGAAGCTTCCAGGGTCTCTTTATGTCCAGAAAAAATAATCAAAAAGTTTCGTGGCATTTGGACTTTGTTTGGTACTGATATTCTACAAAACCAAAAACAAGCAAAAAACATCAATTAGCCCTAGGCACTAAGTTAATAGGTTAGTCCCAAAAAATGATATATTGTTGCTTGAAATTGTATATAAAACATCCAAGATTGATACTATAATAGCATGGAACAATCAAAAAATTTAGATACGTTGGAGATGTATCAAGCATCCCCAAGCTTAATTCATGCTCGTCCTCGAGTAGGTAAATGATAAAAACAATTTTTTTGATGTGGAATGCTACCTAACATATTCATCATATAATCTTTTCTTTTGTAGCATGGACATTTGGACTTGAATGATTCAAAGCAATAGTCTATAATTTGACATGAAGACATCAATACTCAGGCATACCAACAAGCAACCATGTCTTTCAAAATATCAACGCTAAAGAAAGTTATCCCTAGCCCATTATGCTCAATCATTGATCCATTCATGAAACACACTCAAATATTATCTACATCCAATGCACAAGTATGAAATAGTGTTCCCTAGTTGGTGCTTTGTAAGAGAAGATGGAGACTCAAAATAAAAATTGCATGAAAGTAAATAGATAGGCCCTTCACAGAGGGAAGCAGAGATTTGCTGAGGTGCCAGAGCCCAAAGCTTAAATTGAGAGATAAAATTATTTTGAGAGGCATGCCTTTCCTGTCAACGCTATGAACGAAAGTTCCCAATAGCTTCCATGCTAGACACACTATAGGCGGTTCCCAAACAGAAAATAAAATTTATTTCTTTTCCACCTTTCTTTTCACAAGCCATGGCTAGCCGTATCCATGGGTGCCTTCCATACCAACACTTTCCAAAGAATTCATTATTATCATCATATTAAAAAAAATCATTTCGGGACTGGGCATCCCTATTGCCTACCATCTCGTGCAATGACAAATGAATAAACACTCACCATGAGAATAACCCGCCTAGCATGGAAAACATTGGCCACCCCCTGCCGCCACATGAGCGATACGGGCACACAAAAAGGAAATTTATTTTGAATGATTAGAGTTGGCACATGCAAATTTACTTAGAACGGCATGAAAATACCACATATAGGTAGGTATGGTGGACTCATTTGGCACAACTTTGGGTTTAAGAGTTTGGATGCACAAGCAGCATTCTCGCTTAGTACAAATGAAGGCTAGCAAATAGATTGAGAAGCGACCAACCAAAAAAAAATGGTCATAGACATGCATTGAACATAACTAACACCGAATAATGCACCACAAGTAGGATATTACTTCGTTGCATAACTATTGACTTTCGTACATGCATAGGGGATCACAAACCTTAACACCAGTATTCTTAATAAACCACAATTACTCGCCAACATGACTCGCATATTATCATCTCCATATCGCAAAACTATTGCAAGGAATCAAACTTATCATATCCAATGATCTTTTCATTAAAGTTTTTATTATATCCCTCATGGATATTCATCACTTCGGGATCAATTTCATATCTTGCGCAAATTACCATTACTATTGTTGTCATGGTTCAACACGGCCACCTATGGGGCCATCGGCCCCTTGTGGTTCGGCAAGGGGGAAGGGCACGTTGCACAAAGAGCGGAGACCGTAGAGCAGCACGACAGTGATGACACGGGCAGTTTTTACCCAGGTTCGGGCCGCCGCGAGGCGTAAAACCCTACTCCTGCTTTGGTGGATTGATGAAAGGACCGTGGTGGAGACGCAGTGCTCAAGCCCGACAAGGTTGCCTTGGGACGAGGGCAGCTACGTGCGTATGAGTGTACAAGGGTCCGAATCCTCTCTAAGGTTGCCACGACCCTCCTTTTATAGGTCAAGGGGTCACCACAATGGCAAAACAGTCATTATCTAGTGATTAGATAGCCACAGTGCTATCATACCTAACTCTACAGACAGGACAGGGTGCATTAAATCCACCGCTTAGTGTCACATCGCGGGGGTAGCCCGGCAAGCCTTGCCGTGCTATTCATCCATCTTGTCGCCTGCCTGCGTGACACGCCTCTGGACGGGTGTCATTTGGGGGTGATCTTCCTTAGAAATGGCTGCCACGTGCCAAATAACAGCCACTTAATCACTTGGGGGTGCGACACCACACCGATAGGTGACTTGCGTTGCTGTGAGGTGGAGCGGTGGTGCCTTGGCGGGGTGATCCGCCCTTGGGGCCCCCGGCAAGCCTGCCGGGGGAGTCTTGATACTTGTCTTCGGGGTGACCTCGACCTTGTCAGGCTCGCTTGCCCGACAAGGGAGGTTTTTCCTTAGTGATATCTTGCTCATTTGGCTTGTCTTGGTCTTCTTGATCCGGCCTTTGATTTCTCAAAGATCTATCTCTTCTGCTTGGCCTTGTCTTGGATGCTGTAACCTTGCGCTTGAGCCTGTGTACAGTCCGGGCAACATACACCAGGGTTTGTTGCACCGACAGGAGCCCCCGGGCCTGGCCCAAATGCGCTGCCGAGCGTCGTTGGGGTAGGCCCTTTCCAGTACACAGGCGAAGAGTTTGTGGTAGCTCATCCTTGAGATTTTCTTTGCTTCTTCATTAACCTGTGCTTGAGTCAGTTTCCGGTCTTTCCGTGCATCGTGTGATGCCAATCGTGGTGGGGCCATTTCTGTAATGGCCCGTGAATGACTTTAACTCACGGGGGAGTAACTGCCAATTCACTCATCCCACCACACCCTTATCCTTTGCCACGTATGCTGCATGCATCGAGTGGGGTAGGTAACGGAGGCGCGTGGTGCGAGAAAGAGCATCATGGCAAAGGCCTGGTCTTCTTGGATTGGTGTAAGAGGGCAGCGATCGGATCCGGCCGTTGGTGGTAGATCGGACGGGTCAGATCAGAAAGAGCCCCTCGGGGGTGAAGGATCAGCCCCCAACCTGCCTATAAAAAGGGGGTGCGAGGAGGAGTGGAGGCGCCCATTCATGCACCTCTCCTCTTTCAGTTCTTGCCTTCTTCTTTGTTATGTCGAGGGAGGGAGACCGGGGCCAGGCCCCAGGCTCTAACTTGGGGGTGACGATGCCGAATACTCATGCTGATGCTTGGGGAGTGAGTCTGGTCCGGAGTTGTAGGAGATGCGGCGGTCGAAGATGTGGGCGTCGAATCGACCGCAGTGTGGGAGGCGTTGCACTCCTCCAAAACGGTGGAGCGCTCATTTCCCCCACACAAGCCAGCCGCCTGAAGGGGAGTACTTGCCCTTGCCGCAAGCCGTTGAGGCTTGTCATCCTATCGGCGAGGCCCCTGGGGCGATGGTGATGACGACAAAACGAGGGAAGACAGAGAAGGCGGGTGGCAGGCCGTCAGGTCGGAGTACGATGGCACCAACGCCTTCGTCTCGTATTGCCGGCCCGCTGCCTCATCTTTCCGCTCTTCCCCTCCCTCCCCGGCACCATCATCACCGGCCTCTTTCGGATGGTTGCCAGGGAGGGGGACGTTCTCCTGGTGCCTTTGCCTCCTCCAGCAGTCTTCTAGCTGAGCTCCGGTGGCCCTCCCCGCCGGCTCCTGTGCTGGGGCTTCTTGCTGGCCATGGGGGTGGTGACCAGGGCACCGCCGAGCTGCTCTCTCCGTCCCCCTCCTTCGCAGCCTCGCCACTCCCGATCTTGTCAGGCTGTTCCTGGCAGGTCCTGACGGGGTCAGGCTGGGCTTCTGTCCAGGCACTCCTTTTGCCCTCTTCGCCTCCCATTGTAGTTCCTAGGAGGAGAGGGACAAGAGAGGGATTATGGGACGCTTATCTTTTTTTAGTCTAAAATATGTATGCACTTGCCAAACTTTAGTCCAAAATATGTAATCTTCTTTATCCATGTTGTGTCCGGTAAGATATGTACTTGCTTATCCGCATATTAATGAAAAAAGACAAGCCTTGCCGGGTACTTGTGCATGTACCATGTCCATGCAGTGGTGGGATGCCTCTATACGTTTAAGTAAACAAGTTTTCTCCGGCAAGCTATCTTGCCAGTGCCTTTCGTTTGTTGCCACGAGGCTTGGCCTGCCGGGCACAAAACTATGGAAAGGGACCAGCTCTTCGTCGAACCTCCTCCGTCAAAGGCCACTACAACCACCCTGACCGAAACAACGTTCGGGACATAGGATGGGAGCACCTATGCTTCGAAGGTGACGAGGTTTTCATATGCACAAGTTTTCACCTTACAGAACGAGTATGGATAAGAAATAACTTATCTGCTTGGCTTGTCGGGGATTGATATGTAGGCTTGTCTTCATTTCTTCCCTTTGGGACCGGGTCCATGGCAAGAACCCTGCAGCTTAGTGCAGAGGAAAATAATGCTACATATGCCCTTATCTACATGATCATGCGATGCTCATGTTATGCTTATGCATGCATGCAAGTTTTTGGAGCCCCCGGCGCTTCGTTTATTATCTGTTGCTCAGGGTCTGCGCCTCGCTTTGTACAAAGGGTTACATGCAACTTCGGTAAGGCTTGTACAAAAGGGTGGCTGCCGGGCAGGGCCCGACAGCCACGCCTTACGGGTAGAACTTACGGAGATGCTCAATGTTCCATGAGTTTTGCAACCGAATGCCATCTCTGGTCTCCAGACGGACTGCGCCAGGTCTGGTGACTCGTACTACCCGGTAAGGGCCTTCCCACTTCGGCGTCAACTTGTTTGTACCCTTGGCGGGCTGAAACCCGCCTAAGGACAAGGTCGCCTTCCTCAAGGCTCCGAGCATGAACCCTGCGGCTGTGATAGCGACGCAGGGCTTGCTGGTAGCGTGTAGCACGCGTAGCAGCCCGGAGACGGTTCTCCTCAAGTAGCACAACGTCGTCCCGCCGGTGTTGTTCTTGCGCTACTTCATCGTAGGCAAGTACTCGAGGTGACCCGTATATGAGTTCCGTGGGGATCACTGCTTCTGCCTCATAGACTAGGGAGAATGAAGGCTGGCTGGTAGCTCGATTTGGTGTCGTACGGAGGGACCAAAGAACCACCGGCAGCTCGTCGATCCATCGCCTGCCACACTTCTGCAGCCTATCAAATGTCCTTGTCTTGAGTCCTCGCAGCACTTCAGCGTTCGCCCTCTCAGCTTGTCCATTGCTTCTGGGATGGGCAACAAAGGCGAACGACACCTTGCTTCCGAGGGCATGAACGTATTGCATGAAGGCGCGGCTTGTGGATTGGGTGCCATTGTCAGTGATGACTCTGGCGGGTACTCCGAAACAGCACACCAATCCTTTCAAGAACTTAATAGCTGACTGTGCGGTCACCTTCCTCACAGGCTCCACTTCCGGCCACTTTGTAAACTTGTCGATTGCAACGTACAAGAATTCAAAGCCCCCGGTAGCACGGGGGAAGGGGCCCAAGATGTCGAGCCCCCAGACCGAAAATGGACATGACAAAGGGATCGTGTGGAGAGCTTGAGCAGGTGATGGATATTCTTGGAGTGGAACTGGCAGGCTTCACATCTGGTGACTAGCTCAATTGCATCTTGGAGGGTCGTGGGCCAGTAGGAACCTTATCAGAAAGCTTTTCCAATCAGGGCTCTTGACCCAATATGGGAGCCGCACATGCCTTTGTGTATCTCTGCCAACAGTTCCTTCCCTTCTTCCCGGCAAATGCACTTCAATTTCACACCATTGGGCCTCCTTCTGTACAGCGTGTTGTCGATGAACTGATACATACTGGCCCTCCGGGCTACTCTTTCAGCTTCTTCTTGCTCTTCGGGAAGTTCTCCTGTTTGAAGGTAATGGACTATGTCCCGTGCCCAAGTTGGAGCCTGAGGCTCAACAACAAGGATCAGCGGCACCTCCTCCGTTCCCACCCTAGTCGCTCCTAAACCACAAGAGTCGTTGCTGCTGCATCTAGCGGCAACCAATCAAGTGGTTGGTGCAGCACTGGTGGCCCAGCGGGAAGTAGATGAAGGAGCAGCCATGATTACCGTCCCCTCCGGAGAGGAAAGCGAACTCATCCCGGCAAGATCAGGTGCAGATCAGAACGAAGAGGAGCGGGGCTACGGAGACAATTCCAGGATCACGGCAAGGAAGAAGGTGGTGCAGCGGCCAGTGTACTTTGTCAGCTCCCTACTGTAGGGGGCTAGATCAAGGTATTCTGGTGTGCAAAAGTTGATTTTTGGCCTCATCATGGCCTCAAGGAAACTGCGCCACTACTTCCAAGCCCACGAGATCACAGTTGTCACCCGTTTCCCCTTGCAACGCATACTGAGGAACCCTGAGGCCACTGGTAGAATAGTGGAATGAGCTTTGGAGTTATCAAGCTTTGGTTTGAAGTTTGAGAACACATCAACTATTCAGAGCAGGGCATTGGTGGAGTTTATTGCAGAATGGACACCAACTCCAGATGAAGAGACGTCGGAGACAGTTATCCCCGGCAAGGAAGCGCCCCAAGAATGGATCATGTACTTTGATGGTGCCTTCTCCCTACAAGGTGCAGGGGCTGGCGTGCTTCTCGTCGCACCCACTGGGGAGCACCTCAAGTACGTGGTTCAAATGCATTTCCCCCGGGAGAAGGCTACCAACAACACTGCAGAATATGAAGGACTCCTTGCCGGGCTCAGGATCGCAACAAAACTGGGAATCAAGAAGTTGATCATTCGTGGAGACTCACAACTTGTGGTGAGGCAGGTGAACAAGGATTATCAAAGCCCATTGATGGAGGCATACGTGGAGGAAGTGAGAAAGTTGGAGGAGCACTTTGATGGATTACAAACAGAGCACGTGCCACATGAGGAAAACAGCATTGCTGATCATCTGTCAAAGTGCGCTGCGCAAAAACTTCTCGTGGAACCAGGGACTTTTGTTCTTCATCTAACTCAGCCCTCCGTATCCCCGGCAACAATGGCCAGAAAGAGGAGGAAACGCGCCAAAGATGTCGTGGTTCAACACGGCCACCTATGGGGCCGTCGGCCCCTTGTGGTTCGGCAGGGGGAAGGGCGTGTTGCACAAAGAGCGGAGACCATAGAGCAGCATGACAGTGATGACCCGAGCAGTTTTTACCCAGGTTCAGGCTGCCGCAAGGCGTAAAACCTTACTCCTGCTTTGGTGGATAGATGAAAGGACCGTGGTGGAGACGCATCGCTCAAGCCCGGCAAGGTCGCCTTGGGACGAGGGCAGCTACGCGCGTATGAGTGTACAAGGGTCCGAATCCTCTCTAAGGTTGCCACGACCCTCCTTTTATAGGTCAAAGGGTCACCACAATGGCAAAACAGTCATTATCCAGTGATTAGATAGCCACAATGCTATCATACCTAACTCTGCAGACAGGATAGGGTGCATTAAATGCACCGCTTAGTGTCACATCGCGGGGGTAGCCCGGCAAGCCTTGCCATGCTATTCATCCATCTTCTTGCCTGCCTGCGTGACACGCCTTTGGACGGGTGTCATTTGGGGGTGATCTTCCTCAGAAATGGCTGCCACGTGCCAAATAACAGCCACTTAATCACTTGGGGGTGCGACACCGCACCGATAGGTGACTTGCGTTGCTGTGAGGTGGAGCGGTGGTGCCTTGGCGGGGTGATCCGCCCTCGGTGCCCCCAGCAAGCCTGCCGGGGGAGTCTTGTGACTTGTCTTCGGGGTGACCTCGACCTTGTCAGGCTCGCCTGCCCGACAAGGGAGGTTTTTCCTTAGTGATATCTTGCTCATTTGGCTTGTCTTGGTCTTCTTGATCCGCCCTTTAATTTCTCAAAGAGCTATCTCTTCTTCTTGGCCTTGTCTTGGATGTTGTAACCTTGCCCTTGAGCCTGTGTACAGTCCGGGCAACATACACCAGGGTTTGTTGCACTGACAATTGTCAACTCTCAAAAAGATATAAGTGAAGCATGAGAGTGCAAATATTTCTTCAAAATTTATCAACTGTCAAAATAATATAAGTGAAGCATGAGAGTGCATTTCTTCAAAATTTATCAACTCTCAAGATAATATAAGTGAAGCATGAGAGTGCATGTATTTCTTTAAAATATAACCAGCACCGTGCTCAAAAAGATTTAAGTAAAGCAATAGAGCAACTGCCTAGCTCAAAAAATTTAAGTGAAGCACTTAGATCATTCTAACATATCATGATAAATGTGTGGCTCTCTCAAATAGGTGTGTCCAGCAAGGATGATTGTGACAAACTAAAAATCAAAACAAGCAAAACTAATACACGACGCTCCAAGCAAAACTCATATCATGTGACAAATAAAAATATAGCTCCAAGTAAAATTACCGATGGTCTTTAGAAGAAAGAGGGGATGCCATCCGGGGCATCCCCAAGCTTAGTTGCTTGGGAGTCCTTGAATATTACCTTGGGGTGCCTCGGGCATCCCCAAGCTTAGGCTCTTGCCACTCCTTATTCCTTCATCCATCATGATCTCACCCAAAACTTGAAAACTTCAATCACACAAAACTTAATGAAACCTTCGTGAGATCCGTTAGTATAATGAAGCAAATCAGCACTTTAAGTACTGTTGCAAACCCATTCATATTTTTTATTGCATTATACCTACTGTATTCTAACTTTACCAAGGCTTATACCCCCCGATACAATCCATAGATTCATCAAAATAAGCACACAATGCAACGAAAACAGAATCTGTCAAAAATAGAACAATCTGTAGTAATATGAACATTGACCATACTTCTGTAGCTGCAAAAATTCTGAAAACTTAGGACAACATGGGTAGTATATAAATTATGTGTAAACAATTCAGAGCAAAATCATGTTTCTGTGAATTTAAAAAATTCCAGAAGTGAGCGCAAAAGTTTCTGTTTTTTAACAGAATCGAGTCAACAATCATCCAAACCATCCTAAAGGCTTTACTTGGCACAAACACTAATTAAAACATAAAAAAGCACAATCATAACAGTAGCATAATTGTGTAAACACAATAAAATTGAAAATTAAAAAAGAAAATTAAGATAACTATTGGGTTGCCTCCGAACTAGCGCTATTGTTTTACGCCCCTAGTTAGGCATAATGCAAAGTTTCAAGTATTATCATCTTTGGTTTTAGTTCCATAGGTGGCACTCATGATTGATTTATATTGTGATGCCCCCGATTCAATCGTACACTAATCATACACACAAATGTGTACGATCAAGATCAGGGACTCCCGGGAAGATATCACAACACAACTCTAGACACAAATTAAAACAATACAAGCTTTATATTACAAGCCATGGGCCTCGAGGGCTCGAATACAAACGAGTCAGCGGAAGCAACAATATCTGAGTAAAGACATAATTTAAATAAGTTTGCCTTAAGAAGGCTAGCACAAAAGAAACAACGATCGAAAAGGCAAGGCCTCCTGCCTGGGAGCCTCCTAACTACTCCTGGTCGTTGGCGGCCTGCACATTGTAGTAGGCACCCTCGGGGTAGTAGTAGTCGTCAACGGTAGCATCTGGCTCCTAAGATCCGACATCTGGTTGCAGCATCCGAGAAGAATGGAAAAGGGAGGAAAAGAGGAAGCAAAGCAACCGTGAGTACTCATCCAATGTACTCGCAAGCAAGGATCTACACTACATATGCACTGGTATGAAAGGGAAGTGGCTGTATATGTGGACTATACTGCAGAATGCCAGGATAGAGGGAAAGCCTAGCCTATCAAAGACTAGCATCTTCTTGAAGCCACCATCTTGCAGCATTTACAAGAGTACATAATAGCATTTTATAATTCGCAATCATGTTGTAGCATTAACGCCCAGAGATTCTGTCTCGACTCCCTGCGAGAAAGCAATCCCAGAGCCATCATATCCAATCCACATCTTAGTATCCAGTTCTAGTTGTAAAGATCGGGATACAACTCCAAGTCATCCTGTTACCATGGACACGGCTATTCGAATAGATAAACTTCCCTGCAGGGGTGCACCACATTACCCAACTCCCTCGATCACTCTGGCCGGCACACTTTCCTGGGTCATGCCCGGCCTCGGAAGATCAACACGTCGCAGCCCTACCTAGGCCCAATAGAGAGGTCAGCACGCCGGTCTAAATCCTAAGCATGCAGGGGTCTTGTGCCCATCGCCCGTTGCACTCCTGCACATTGCGAACGCGGCCGGTGAGCAGACCTGGCAGCCTCCATTACAAAGGAGGGTGCTTTACACGGTCCAACCCGGTGTGCGCCAATCAATCCCTGATGTCTGGAAAGCTTCAGCTGATACTACGACGTCGAGTGCCCATAACTGTTCCCGCGTGGTGGTTAGTGCGTATAGGCCAGTGGCCAACTCAGATCAAATACCCAGATCCATTAGTGTCTTGGGAGCGTGCGGTAACGAGTAGAGACTCACGATCATGTGACCCCGTCGCCCCGTCTCGTGGACTTATGGCAAGGGCCGGGAATGCCCGGCCGTGCCACGTAGAAATCTCGTGTGTACCCTCCAGGTCAACCGGACTACACATCAACTCACGGGTACCCCTCAGGGCCGACCTGACTTCAGTAACATGGGTCTGCGGTAAATTCAAAGTAACCATGTGTCCAAAACAGCAAGGGGGAAACCCGAGGAATCACCCTCGATGGATTCCCACTCGATGTAATCGTCAAGGTGAACTTAGAGGAATCACCCTCGAGGTGTGGCACGACAGAGTCGTATCGGGAGTGGTGAAGGAGGAATCACTCATTTGTCCCTAGGTGATCGATAACTAAACCGGTGATCATTGTTGCAATTTTATATGAGGGAGAGGCATGATCTAACATACTTTCTCTACTTAGATCATATGCACTTATGATTGGAACTCTAGCAAGCATCCGCAACTACTAAAGATCATTAAGGTCGTAAAACCCAACCATAGCATTAAGTATCAAGTCATCTTTATCCCATACGCAATGACCCCCAAACTCGGGTCTGTGCTTCTGTCACTCACGCCACCCGCCATAAGAGAACCATGAACGTATTGCAACACCCTACAGCGGGAATCCCTCCGTTTGCGCGACACGGAGGGCACCGTAGGACAGCACCAAAATAAAATATACAACTCAAACCAATCATGATCATCTATCAACCCATAGGACAAAACGGATCTGCTCAAACATCATAGGATAACCACATATCATTGGGAAATAATATATAGCGTTGAGCACCATGTTTAAGTAGAGATTACAGCGGGGAGAAGAGAGGTTACACCGGTGCATAGAGGGGGAGAGAGTTGGTGTTGACGGCAGCGGAGTTGTTGGAGTAGATTGCCGTCACGATGATTGCCCCGGCAACGCTCTGGCGCCACCGGGGGAGAGGGGGAGAGAGCCCCCTCCTTCTTCTTATTCCTTGGCCTCCCCCCTAGATGGGAGGAGAGTTCCCCCTCTGGTCCATGGCCTCCATGGTGGCGGAGGGGCAGGAGCCCCTCCTAGATTGGATCTATCCCTCTGTTCTCTTTTGTTTCGCGTTCCTGTTTTCTGGCCCTTCACCATTTCTTAAATTCCCGGAGATCCGTAACTCCGATTGCGCTGAAATTTTACACGATTTTTTTCCATAAATTATCTTTCTTACGCCGGAAGAAGGGCCCCAACTGACTTACGGGTAGGGCACCAGACACCTGGGCGCGCCTGGGGGTGCCCGGCGCGCCCTGGTGGGTTGTGGAGACCGTGGGCCTCCGTTTGCGTTGATTCCACCTCCTAAAAATCACATATATTCCAAAATAATTCTCCGTAAAATTTTATCATGTTTGGACTTTGTTTGATATGGATATTCTGCAAAACAAAAAACATGCAACAAACAGGAACTGGCACTGGGCACTGGATCAATAGGTTAGTCCAATAAATCATATAAAATGTTGCCAAAAATATGTGGAAGTTGTATAATATTGGCATGAAACTGTCAAAAATTATAGATATGATGGAGGCGTATCAGCATCCCCAAGCTTAATTCCTGCTCGTCCTCAAGTAGGTAAATGATAAAAAAGATAATTTTTTATGTGGAATGCTACCTAGCATAAACTTGATCATATATCTAATCATGGCATGAATATTAAGACACGAGTGATTCAAAGAAATAGTCTATATTTTGACATAAAGACATTAATACTCAGGCATCCCAACTAACAATCGTGTCTTTCAAAATAGCAACGCTAAAGGAAGTTATCCCTACAAAATCATATAGTCTTGTCATGCTCTGTCTTCTTAACACAAAGTATTTATCATGCACAACCCCGATGACAAGCCAAGCAATTGGTTCATACTTTTTAACGCGCTTCAGCTTTTTCAACCCTCACACAATACATGAGTGCAAGCCATGGATATAGCACTATGGTGGAATAGAGTATGTTGATAGGGGTAAATATTAAGAAGACAAAAAGGTAAGAAAGTCTCACATCAACGCGTCTAATTAACGGGCTATGGAGATGCCCATCAATTGATATGAATGTGAGGAGTAGGGATTGCCATGCAACGGATGCACTAAGAGCTATAAGTGTATGAAAGCTCAAACTAAAAACTAAGTGGGTGTGCATCTAACTTTACAATGAAAAATTCCACTAGTATATGAAAGTGACAACATAGGAGACTCTCTATATGAAAAACATGGTGCTACTTTGAAGCACAAGTGTGGAACTAGCATGCCCCTTCTCTTCCTTCTTTCTTTCATTTTTTTTCTTCTTCTATTTTTTGGGTCCGGAGTTTCATCCCGACTTGTGGGGGGGGGGGGGGGGGGGGGGGGGGGGGGGCGGGGGGGGGGGCGGGGTGGGGGGGGGGGGGGGGGGGGGGGGGGGGGGGGGGGGGGGGGGGGGGGGGGGGAATCATAGTCTCCATCATCCATTCCTCATTGGGACAATGCTCTAATAATGAATAATGATGATCATCACACTTCTATTTACTTACAACTCAATACCTACAACAAAATATGACTCTATATGAATGCCTCTGGCAGTGTACCAGGATGTGTAATGATCTAGCATAACAACGATATCAAAAAATGGACAAGCCATGGAAATATCATGCTAGCTATCTTACGATCATGCAAAGCAATATGACAATGAATGCTCAAGTCATCAAAACGGAAGCGGTGGAAGTTGCCTGGCAATATATCTCAGAATGGCTATGGAAAGGCCATAATAGGTAGGTATGGTGGCTCTTTTGAGGAAGATATAATAAGGCTTATGTGTGATAGAGCGTATCATATCACGGGGTTTGGATGTACCTGCGGAGTTTGCACCACATCTCGAGGTGAGAAAGGGCAATGCATGGTACCGTAGAGGCTAGCAAATTGCGAAAAGGTAAGAGTGCGTATAATTCATGGACTCACATTAGTCATAAAGAACTCATATACTTATTGCAAAAGTTTATTATCCCTCGAAGCAAAGTACTACTACGCATGCCCCTAGGGGGATAGATTGGTAGGAAAAGACCATCGCTCGTCCCCGACCGCCACTCATAAGGAAGACAATCAATAATAAATCATGCTCCAACTTCATAGCATAACGAGAGATTATACGTGCATGCTTCGGGAATCACAAAGCTTAACACCAATATTCTTACTAACCACAACCGTTTGCTAGTACCTCCCACATATTATCATCTCTATATCACAAAACTATTGCAAGGAATCAAACATATCATATTCAGTGATCCACAAGTTTTATGTAGGATTTCATGACTAACCATGCAATTGACCAATTCTTGTTGACTCTCTAAATAGAAGTGAAGCAAGAGAGTTTAATTATTCCTACAAAATACCATGCTCTAACAAATATAAGTGGAGCAAAAGAGCATTCTATGAATAACGGTTTTCTATGTGAAGAGAAACAGGCAATCCAAACTTCAAATAATATAAGTGAAGCACATGAAGCATTCTATAAAGCCATACTCAAAAGATATAAGTGAAGTGCAATGAGAATTCTATAAATCAACCATGGACTATCTCATACCAGCATGGTGCATAAAAGAAAAGTGAAAACTAAACACAAAAGACGCTCCAAGATTTACACATATCACATGAACGAAACAAAAATGGAAACATACCGATACTTGTTGAAGAAAGATGGGATGCCTTCTGGGGCATCCCCAAGCTTAGACGCTTGAGTCTCCTTGGATGTTTACTTGGGGTGCCTTGGGCATCCCCAAGCTTGAAATCTTGCCTCTCCTCCTTCTCCTCATATCGAGACCTCCTCGATCTTTGAACACTTCATCCACACAAAACTTAACAGAAAACTGCTGAGATCCATTAGTATAATAATGCAAATCACTACTTTAAGTACTGTTGCAAACCAATTCATATTTTTTGTGTGCATTGTAGCTACTGTATTATAACTTTTCCATGGCTTATACCACCGATATAAATCGATAGTTTCATCAAAACAAGCAAAATAATGCATCAAAAACAGAATCTGTCTTAAACAGGACAGTCTGTAGTAATATGAACATTCACCATACTTCTGATACTCCAAAAATTCTGAAAAATTACGAAAAAATAAAAAAAATTATATATAAATACTTTTCAAAAAAATTCATAAACTTTTGACCTTCCAGTAAAAAATGTAAAATCGCGCACTACAGCCAAAGTTTCTGTTTTTGCACCGCACATACCAACAAGCAATCTAATCATCCTAAAGGCAAATCTTGGCACATTATTTTTATAATAAAATGGATTTGTACAAGGGGATAATTATTTTTGTGATAAACTTCCATGAAAAATTTACATTATTTCCATGAGCATGAACACAAGTGTTCAAGGTCGACCCTCACTTGTCCAGTGCATCACCTTTCAATCGCTTCTCTTTTTGAAAAAGTTTTTAGGTTCCCCTCTATATTTTTTTTGTTTTTAAACTTTATAAAAGCACTCAAAAGAATAAAACGGCTCTCTAAAACTTTTGGGTTGTCTCCCTGGCAACGCTTTCTTTAAAGCCATTAAGCTAGGCATAAAGTGCTCAAGTAATGGATCCACTCGGATCCCAAGGTATATCAACGCCAATTTTAATTAACAATGATTTGGCATTTAGTAGTGAGCACAAAGAAACATATATCATGTAATGACGAAGTCTAACTCTCTTCCTATGCATCGCATGTCATACAAGAACAATTTATGCACATCAAGTAGAGGCCAATACATAGCATAAGCAGTTTCTTGCAATTTTATCATGTTGGAAACATAGAGAGGTGGAGAGGTAGTCCCTCTCTCATAATAGTTGCAAGTAGGAGCAGCAAGCACATGCATATTATATTCATCAAAATCATCATGTGCAATGGTAAAAGGCAACCCATCAATGTAATCCTTAATAAGTGCAAACTTCTCCGATATAGTGTAGTTTGGAGAATTCAAAAAGATAATAGGACTATCATGTGTGAGTGCAATAGCAACAATTTCATTCTTAACATAAGGAACTATATCAAGTTCATCTCCATAAGCATAATTCAAATTGGCATCATGGCCACAAACATAGCAAGCATCAAGTTCATCAAGAAGGGATATTTCAAACGAATCCAAGGGATCATAGCAATTATCATAGCATTCATCCTTCGGTAAGAATGAAGGGGCATTAAACAATGTATGAGTTGGAGAGTTACTCTCATTAGAAGGTGGGCACGGGTAACTAATACGCTCTTCCTCCTTTTGTTCTTTGCTCTCCTCGTCATCTTTTTCATCCAATGAGCTCACAGTTTCATCAATTTCTTCTTCCATAGACTCCTGCAAAATATTAGTCTCTTCTTGGACAGCGGAGACATTCTCAATAAATACATCAATATCATAATTGCACTTATAATTATCATAGGAATATTTAAGTATAGCAAAATTTCCAGGTCTATAAACTGAATCATCAAAATCTTCATACTTTTCAAACAAAGATTCAATTTCATAAGCACCCTTAAAAGCAACAAATTCTTCTATTCGTTCCACATCATAGTAATCATATATACCATTAGCATAAGAAGCCAAGGTTTCATTATCATTAAATTTGCATGAAAAGGGAAGGTGTGGAGCCTTCATCCTAGAGCAACAATTATAATCATATCTCAAGCATACCAATGCAACATACAAATTTGATCCCATAATAATTTCCCTTTTTGTGTCAAGTGATAATCCCTAAAGTATTCACATTGATCCAACGTGTCTCCCATTATCAAGTTGAATGGGGTTTTCTCAGGATTATCAAAGTATTGCATAATATTTTTCACATAACGAGCATCGAGGGTTTTAGGAGGTTCCCCATCTCCATGAGTAGCAAGTACAACTATTTTTTTTGGTATTTCGTGTTCCATATCCATAACTAAAGATAGAGAACAACTTAGAACAGAAAATAAAAATTACTTAGTGATAAAGCAAACAAGCACACATGAGAATATTCACCCCACGCTATTGTTCCCCGGCAACGGCGCCAGAAAAAGGTCTTGATAACCCACAAGTATAGGGGATCATTTGTAGCCTTTTTTGATAAATAAGAGTGTCGAACCCAATTAGGAGCTACAGGTAGAACAAATATTCCCTCAAGTTCTACCGACCACCGATACAACTCTACGCACACTTTACATTTGCTTTACCTAAAACAAGTATGAAACTATTTGGTAGGTGAAAGGATAAGTTTGCAAGAATAAAACTAGAAGTACTTTGCAAGAATAAAACTATGAGTAAAATGCAAGACAATAAAAGTAGATAGCTTTTGCCAACAAGAAAGTCATTTGTCCCTAGGTGATCGATAACTAAACCGGTGATCATTGTTGCAATTTTATATGAGGGAGAGGCATGAGCTAACATACTTTCTCTACTTGGATCATATGCACTTACGATTGGAACTCTAGCAAGCATCCACAACTACTAAAGATCATTAAGGTCGTAAAACCCAACCATAGCATTAAGTATCAAGTCCTCTTTATCCCATACGGAATGACCCCCAAACTCGGGTCTGTGCTTCTTTCACTCACGCCACCCACCATAAGATAACCATGAATGTATTGCAACACCCTACAGTGGGGATCCCTCCGTTTGCCCGACACAGAGGGCACCATAGGACAACACCAAAATAAAATACAACTCAAACCAATCATGATCATCTATCAACCCATAGGACAAAATGGATCTACTCAAACATCATAGGATAACCACATATCATTGGGAAATAATATACATCATTGAGCACCATGTTTAAGTAGAGATTACAGTGGGGAGAAGAGAGGTTAGACCACTGCATAGAGGGGGAGAGAGTTGGTGTTGACGGCGACGAAGTTGTTGGAGTAGATCGCCATCACGATGATTGCCCCGGCAACGCTCCGGCGCCACCGGGGGAGAGGGGGAGAGAGCCCCCCTCCTTCTTCTTCTTCCCTGGCCTCCCCCTAGATGGGAGGAGAGTTCCCCCTTTGGTCCATGGCCTCCATGGCGGAGGAGGGGCAGGAGCCCCTCCTAGATTGGATCTATCCCTCTGTTCTCTTCTGTTTCACGTTCCTATTTTCTGGCCCTTCACCGTTTCTTAAATTCCCGGAGATCCGTAACTCCGATTGCGCTGAATTTTTACATGATTTTTTTCCATAGATTATCTTTCTTGTGCCCGAAGAAGGGACCCAACCGACTTACGGGGAGGGCACAAGACACCTGGGCACGCTAGGGGGTGCCCGGCGCGCCCTGGTGGGTTGTGGAGACCGTGGGCCTCCATTTGCGTTGATTCCACCTCCCAAAAATCACATATATATTCCAAAAAAAATCTCCGTAAATTTTTATCGTGGAATTCGTCTGATATGGATATTCTGCGAAACAAAAAACATGCAACAAACAGGAACTGGCACTGGGCACTGGATCAATAGGTTAGTCCAATAAATCATATAAAATGTTGCCAAAAATATGTGAAAGTTGTATAATATTGGCATGAAACAATCAAAAAATATAGATACGATGGAGACGTATCAATCACCCTCGATGACCACATCCGAATAGCTACACTACAGAGTTATCACCAGGAGTGCGTTACGAGGTATCACCCTCGGCACCCGATAGTAGCTCTGCAGAGGCGTACAACCAAAGGGGGGGGGGGGTGAGGTGATGTGTCGGGCCCTGGACGTCGATCACGTTGATCGAGTCATCTGGTAATCCAGCGGGGGCAACAAGGACAAGGTGAGGGGTCACTTATGGATCACTAATCAACCTATACTAAGCAGTTTAGGATAAGCAGGTAAGTTACAAAGCAGGTTACAAAAGCAGGCTATGCATCAGAATAGGAGCAATCAAATACAGTAGCAAAATCTAATGCAAGCATGAGAGAGAATAGAATGGGCAATATCGGAATGATCAAGGGGGTTTGCTTGCCTGGAAGCTCTGATGAAAAGGAAGAAGGGCTATTGGTGACGTAGTCGATCACAGGGGTAGCATCGTTCTCGGGGTCTATCGTAGAGAAGAGGGGAAAGAAACAGTAAATATAAAGCACACAGATGTAACACAGATGCACGACATGATGATAAGCGGTGCTAGGCGTGATCTAAAGCAGGGCTAAACGATACCGGTGAAGGGGGAAAACATCCGGGAATGTTTTCCCGAAGTTTAGCATTTTCCGTACAAATGAAAAGAGGGGGATGGTTCCATGTTCAGCATGCTAGGGGCATGTGACAGATGAACGGACTGCGTATTCGGATTCGTTGTATTTTTTTGAGCAACTTTGATATATAAATTATTTCCATCCGAGTTACAGATTAATTTATATCAATTTTCAAAGATTTAAGCATTTCCTGAAATTACTGGAATTATTTTAAATTCGAAATTGACCGGTTAAATTGCTATGGGTACACAGAAGTGTACCCAACAAAGTGCATCAAGAGGCTGACAGGGGGGGCAGTTGACTGCCCAGTCAGCAGTCAACATGGACCAGTTGACTATTCAAAGGGCCCAGGGGGACCCACACGTCAGTGACAGTTAGAGTAATTTAGTCTTATCCAACCAAAGAGTGAGTCGGGTCCCACATGTCAATGACTGCATAATTGACAGAGTTTATTTCAAGCAGGAGATTAATTAAAAGGCGGGGCCCGGTAGTCAGTGAGTATTAGGGGGGATTAGAGGCTAATTAAGCGCCTCGTCAGCGGGCTGGCGATTAGTCGCCGGTGACCATCCAGCTCGGCTAAGCCCGTCGGGGACGTCGCTGTAGGAGGCGGCTGGGCGCGCCGCTTGGTCCCAAGGGCGGCTGGGAGCACGGACGCGGTGGCCGGCGCTGGCGTAGGGGGGCAGTGGGCGGCGCGGGGCGCAGGCGAGGGCTGTCACGGCCGTAGGGGTGAGGCGTGCCCCGGGCGCGTGGGGGCTTGTGGGACGCAGCGGCGCTGGCGGGTGGCGCGGCCAGGAGAGCGCGGGCAAAGCGGAATGAATGGCGGGCAGGGCGCTGCGACCGTGGGTGGGACGCAGTCGTGGCGCACGGGCGTGCAGTGACTGCGACGGCGTGCGGCAATGGTCGAAGGCAACCAGTGGCAGCGGCGAGCAGAAGCAGCTACGCGCAGTAAGCAGTAGCGCAGCGGCGACCGATAAGGGCCACACGGGGGCGCGACAGGGCGCACGCGCGGACGACGCGACTCATGGCAGAGCGCGGCCAGGTGAGGCACTGCACGCTCGGGAGGAGCGGCCGGCACACGCGACGTGGGCACGGGAGCAGAGCTCCGATGCGACGGCTACGACGGTGGAGCAGCGACTGAATCGAGGGAGAAAGGGGGGGGGGGATGGAGGAGAAGCTCACAAGGAGCTCGGGGCGTGGTCGAGGAAGTCGCAGGGGGTCAAGGTGGACCGGAGGAGCGACGCGGCGGCGACGAACGGAGTCGGGTCCCGAGGTCGAAGGTGGCTCGATCCAGTCAATGTAGGTGCCCGAGCTCGAGCGCGTCCCCGTAGTGGAAGGAGAGGAGCGTCGCCGACCTCCTGGATAAGATAGCAGGGCTCGGGTCATCGGGAAGCATGCGGACGGCGAAGACGATGGCGACGGCGGCTCGGCTTGTCGCTGGGAGGAAGCAAAGGCACGGGGGGGGGGGAGGAAGATGGGGCTAGGGTTCGTCGAGGGGTCACGGGGGCAGGTCTAGTAGGCGTCGACGACGTTGGGGAGGCTGCTGGATGGCCGCCCCGTGGCTGATCCGGCCATGGACGCCACACAGACGTCCACCGCGACTGCTGAACAGGAGAAGAAGAAAGTGGGCAAGTGGGCTGGTTGGTGGGCTCGGCCCAGTCTAGCCCCCCTCTTTTCCCTTTTTTTTAACTTCCTGCTTTCTTATCCTTTTCAAACAAAAATAGTTTTATAAAATATCAAAGTTGCTTCTAAATTAGTATAACAAAATAGTCCACTGCCACAATTAGTTTAGGACCAAAATAAAATACTTTACAATTTTTATTATTTAAAAAGCATTTATTGAATGTTCTAGCCACTGCTTTAAATAGTCTAGGGCACTTAGACATTTTGCAAAATGTTGGTTCACCACCAATATTATCAAAGGAATATTTGCAACACTTTGAACACTTATATTTTCATGTTTGTGAATTTAAATTTTTACTTTAAATTTGAATTTTGAATTTGACTTTGAGTTTTACCAAGGGGCAAATTTACATAGTAAGCAGGGTGACTTGGCAACATTAGTGTGGAGTTACTGTGGCATGATTCTCGGGGTGTTACAAATCTCCTCCACTACAAGAAATCTCGTCTCGAGATTTAAGAGGTGGAGTAAGGGGGAAAGTTCTGGTTACGAAATTCTAACGGATTTTCTCGTTCTTGGTTGCTCTTCTGGAAGAAGTTGATCACTTTGTTGATGTCTTCATTTCCCTGCATCAATGCCTCATGATGATGTTGTCATTTCCTTCCAGATCTTCATCGTGCTTACGAAAAGGATAAGGGGTAGCTTCAAAAAAATGGACCTTACAAGGTTGATTATCTAGTAGATAGTTTAGGAAATGTGGTAGAAAGCATTGTTGGAAATATGCCCTAGAGGCAATAATAAAATGGTTATTATTATATTTCCTTGTTCATGATAATTGTCTGTTATTCATGCTATAATTGTGTTATCCGAAAATCGTAATACATGTGTGAATACATAGACCACAACATGTCCCTAGTAAGCCTCTAGTTGACTAGCTCGTTGATCAATACATGGTTACGGTTTCCTGACCATGGACATTGGATGTCATTGATAACGGGATCACATCATTAGGAGAATGATTTGATGGACAAGACCCAATCCTAAGCCTAGCACTAGATCGTGTAGTTCGTTTGCTAAAGCTTTTCCAATGTCAAGTAACTTTTCCTTAGACCATGAGGTTGTGCAACTCCCGGATACCGTAGGAGTGCTTTGGGTGTACCAAACGTCACAACGTAACTGGGTGGCTATAAAGGTGCACTACGGGTATCTCCGAAAGTGTCTGTTGGGTTGGCACGAATCGAGACTGGGATTTGTCACTCCGTGTGACGGAGAGGTACCTCTGGGCCCACTCGGTAGGACATCATCATAATGAGCTCAATGTGATCAAGGAGTTGTTCACAGGATGATGTGTTACGGAAACGAGTAAAGAGACTTGCCGGTAACGAGATTGAACAAGGTATCGAGATACCGACGATCGAATCTCGGGCAAGTATCGTACCGATAGACAAAGGGAATTGCGTACGGGATTGATTGAATCCTCGACATCGTGGTTCATCCGATGAGATCATCGAGGAGCATGTGGGAGCCAACATGGGTATCCAGATCCCGCTATTGGTTATTGACCGGAGAGTTGTCTCGGTCATGTCTACGTGTCTCCCGAACCCGTAGGGTCTACACACTTAAGGTTCGGTGACGCTAGGGTTGTAGGGAAAGTTTGTACGTGGTTACCGAATGTTGTTCGGAGTCCCGGATGAGATCCCGGACGTCACGAGGAGTTCCGGAATGGTCCGGAGGTGAAGATTTATATATGGGAAGTTGTCATACGGTCACCGGAATAGTTTCGGGGGTTATCGGTATTGTACCGGGACCACCGAAAGGTGTCCGGAGGTCCACCGGGTGGGGCTGATTTACCCGGGAGGCCTAATGGGCTGTATATGGGAGGGAACCAGCCCCCTAGTGGGCTGGTGCGCCCCCCCAAGGGCCCATGGCGCCTAGGGTTGGGAAACCCTAGGGGAGGGAGCCTTCCACCTTGCTTGGGGGGCAAGTTTCCCTCCCCTGGCCGCCTCCCCTCCCCTCAGATTGGATCTGAGGGGGACGGCCCCCTCTCTTCTTCCCCCTATAAATAGTGGAGGGGTGGGAGGGAGGCCATACCTCATCCCTGGCGCAGCCCCTCCCCTCTCCAACACCTCCTCCTCCTCCCGCGGTGCTTGGCGAAGCCCTGCAGGAATACCACGCAGCTCCAACTCCACCACGCCGTCGTGCTGCTGCTGGAGCTGTCCTCCCCAACCTCTCCTCCCCCCTTGCTGGATCAAGAAGGAGGAGACGTCTCCGCTCTGTACGTGTGTTGAACACGGAGGTGCCGTCCGTTCGGCGCTCGGTCATCGGTGATTTGGATCACGACGAGTACGACTCCATCAACCCCGTTCTCTTGAACGCTTCCGCTCGCGATCTACAAGGGTATGTAGATGCACTCCCCTCTCTCTCGTTGCTAGATGACTCCATAGATTGATCTTGGTGATGCGTAGAAAATTTTAAAATTCTGCTACGATCCCCAACAGTACTGTTGGAAATATGCCCTAGAGGCAATAATAAAATGGTTATTATTATATTTCCTTGTTCATGATAATTGTCTGTTATTCATGCTATAATTGTGTTATCCGGAAATCGTAATACATGTGTGAATACATAGACCACAACATGTCCCTAGTAAGCCTCTAGTTGACTAGCTCGTTGATTAATAGATGGTTACGGTTTCCTGACCATGGACATTGGATGTCATTGATAACGGGATCACATCATTAGGAGAATGATGTGATGGACAAGACCCAATCCTAAGCCTAGCACTAGATCGTGTAGTTCGTTTGCTAAAGCTTTTCCAATGTCAAGTAACTTTTCCTTAGACCATGAGATTGTGCAACTCCCGGATACCGTAGGAGTGCTTTGGGTGTACCAAACGTCACAACGTAACTGGGTGGCTATAAAGGTGCACTACGGGTATCTCCGAAAGTGTCTGTTGGGTTGGCACGAATCGAGAATGGGATTTGTCACTCCGTGTGACGGAGAGGTACCTCTGGGCCCACTCGGTAGGACATCATCATAATGAGCTCAATGTGATCAAGGAGTTGTTCACAGGATGATGTGTTACAGAAACGAGTAAAGAGACTTGCCGGTAACGAGATTGAACAAGGTATCGGTATACCGACGATCGAATCTCGGGCAAGTATCGTACCGATAGACAAAGGGAATTGCGTACGGGATTGATTGAATCCTCGACATCGTGGTTCATCCGATGAGATCATCGAGGAGCATGTGGGAGCCAACATGGGTATCCAGATCCCGCTGTGGGTTATTGACCGGAGAGTCGTCTCGGTCATGTCTGCGTGTCTCCCGAACCCGTAGGGTCTACACACTTAAGGTTCGGTGACGCTAGGGTTGTAGAGATATTAGTATGCGGTAACCCGAAAGTTGTTCGGAGTCCCGGATGAGATCCCGGACGTCACGAGGAGTTCCGGAATGGTCCGGAGGTAAAGAATTGTATATAGGAAGTCCAGTTTCGGCCACCGGGAAGGTTTCGGGGGTAATCGGTATTGTACCGGGACCACCGGAAGGGTCCCGGGGGTCCACCGGGTGGGGCCACCTATCCCGGAGGGCCCCATGGGCTGAAGTGGGAAGGGAACCAGCCCCTGGTGGGCTGGTGCGCCCCCTATGGGCCTCCCCTGCGCCTAGGGTTGGGAACCCTAGGGGTGGGGGGTGTTGGAAATATGCCCTAGAGGCAATAATAAAATGGTTATTATTATATTTCCTTGTTCATGATAATTGTCTGTTATTCATGCTATAATTGTGTTATCCGGAAATCGTAATACATGTGTGAATACATAGACCACAACATGTCCCTAGTAAGCCTCTAGTTGACTAGCTCGTTGATCAATAGATGGTTACGGTTTCCTGACCATGGACATTGGATGTCATTGATAACGGGATCACATCATTAGGAGAATGATGTGATGGACAAGACCCAATCCTAAGCCTAGCACTAGATCGTGTAGTTCGTTTGCTAAAGCTTTTCCAATGTCAAGTAACTTTTCCTTAGACCATGAGATTGTGCAACTCCCGGATACCGTAGGAGTGCTTTGGGTGTACCAACCGTCACAACGTAACTGGGTGGCTATAAAGGTGCACTACGGGTATCTCCGAAAGTGTCTGTTGGGTTGGCACGAATCGAGACTGGGATTTGTCACTCCGTGTGACGGAGAGGTACCTCTGGGCCCACTCGGTAGGACATCATCATAATGAGCTCAATGTGATCAAGGAGTTGTTCACAGGATGATGTGTTACGGAAACGAGTAAAGAGACTTGCCGGTAACGAGATTGAACAAGGTATCGGTATACCGACGATCGAATCTCGGGCAAGTATCGTACCGATAGACAAAGGGATTTGCGTACGGGATTGATTGAATCCTCGACATCGTGGTTCATCCGATGAGATCATCGAGGAGCATGTGGGAGCCAACATGGGTATCCAGATCCCGCTGTTGGTTATTGACCGGAGAGTCGTCTCGGTCATGTCTACGTGTCTCCCGAACCCGTAGGGTCTACACACTTAAGGTTCGATGACGCTAGGGTTGTAGGGAAAGTTTGTACGTGGTTACCGAATGTTGTTCGGAGTCCCGGATGAGATCCCGGATGTCACGAGGAGTTCCGGAATGGTTCGGAGGTGAAGATTTATATATGGGAAGTTGTCATACAGTCACCGGAATAGTTTCGGGGGTTATCGGTATTGTACCGGGACCACCGAAAGGTGTCCGGAGGTCCACCGGGTGGAACTGATTTACCCGGGAGGCCTAATGGGCTGTATATGGGAGGGAACCAGCCCCTAGTGGGCTGGTGCGCCCCCCCCAAGGGCCCATGGCGCCTAGGGTTGGGAAACCCTAGGGGAGGGAGCCTTCCACCTTGCTTGGGGGGCAAGTTTCCCTCCCCTGGCCGCCTCCCCTCCCCTCAGATTGGATCTGAGGGGGCCGGCCCCCTCTCCTCTTCCCCCTATAAATAGTGGAGGG
Source organism: Thinopyrum elongatum (assembly GCA_011799875.1). Lineage (NCBI taxonomy): Eukaryota > Viridiplantae > Streptophyta > Magnoliopsida > Poales > Poaceae > Thinopyrum > Thinopyrum elongatum. The sequence continues at coordinate 388,282,113 of CM022303.1, read as the reverse complement.
GTGGGAGGGAGGCCATACCTCATCCCTGGCGCAGCCCCTCCCCTCTCCAACACCTCCTCCTCCTCCCGCGGTGCTTGGCGAAGCCCTGCAGGAATACCACGCAGCTCCAACTCCACCACGCCGTCGTGCTGCTGCTGGAGCTGTCCTCCCCAACCTCTCCTCCCCCCCTTGCTGGATCAAGAAGGAGGAGACGTCTCCGCTCTGTACGTGTGTTGAACACGGAGGTGCCGTCCGTTCGGCGCTCGGTCATCGGTGATTTGGATCACGACGAGTACGACTCCATCAACCCCGTTCTCTTGAACGCTTCCGCTCGCGATCTACAAGGGTATGTAGATGCACTCCCCTCTCTCTCGTTGCTAGATGACTCCATAGATTGATCTTGGTGATGCGTAGAAAATTTTAAAATTCTGCTACGATCCCCAACAGTACTGTTGGAAATATGCCCTAGAGGCAATAATAAAATGGTTATTATTATATTTCCTTGTTCATGATAATTGTCTGTTATTCATGCTATAATTGTGTTATCCGGAAATCGTAATACATGTGTGAATACATAGACCACAACATGTCCCTAGTAAGCCTCTAGTTGACTAGCTCGTTGATCAATAGATGGTTACGGTTTCCTGACCATGGACATTGGATGTCATTGATAACGGGATCACATCATTAGGAGAATGATGTGATGGACAAGACCCAATCCTAAGCCTAGCACTAGATCGTGTAGTTCGTTTGCTAAAGCTTTTCCAATGTCAAGTAACTTTTCCTTAGACCATGAGGTTGTGCAACTCCCGGATACCGTAGGAGTGCTTTGGGTGTACCAAACGTCACAACGTAACTGGGTGGCTATAAAGGTGCACTACGGGTATCTTCGAAAGTGTCTGTTGGGTTGGCACGAATCGAGACTGGGATTTGTCACTCCGTGTGACGGAGAGGTACCTCTGGGCCCACTCGGTAGGACATCATCATAATGAGCTCAATGTGATCAAGGAGTTGTTCACAGGATGATGTGTTACGGAAACGAGTAAAGAGACTTGCCGGTAACGAGATTGAACAAGGTATCGAGATACCGACGATCGAATCTCGGGCAAGTATCGTACCTATAGACAAAGGGAATTGCATACGGGATTGATTGAATCCTCGACATCGTGGTTCATCCGATGAGATCATCGAGGAGCATGTGGGAGCCAACATGGGTATCCAGATCCCGCTGTTGGTTATTGACCGGAGAGTCGTCTCGGTCATGTCTGCGTGTCTCCCGAACCCGTAGGGTCTACACACTTAAGGTTCGGTAACGCTAGGGTTGTAGAGATATTAGTATGCGGCAACCCGAAAGTTGTTCGGAGTCCCGGATGAGATCCCGGACGTCACGAGGAGTTCCGGAATGGTCCGGAGGTAAAGAATTGTATATAGGAAGTCCAGTTTCGGCCACCGGGAAGGTTTCGGGGGTAATCGGTATTGTACCGGGACCACCGGAAGGGTCCCGGGGGTCCACCGGGTGGGGCCACCTATCCCGGAGGGCCCCATGGGCTGAAGTGGGAAGGGAACCAGCCCCTGGTGGGCTGGTGCGCCCCCTATGGGCCTCCCCTGTGCCTAGGGTTGGGAACCCTAGGGGTGGGGGGCGCCTCCACCTGGCTTGGGGGGCAAGCCACCCCCTTGGCCGCCGCCCCTCCCCTCAGATTGGATCTGAGGGGGCCGGCCCCCTCTCCCCTTCCCCCTATAAATAGTGGAGGGGTGGGAGGGAGGACACACCCCAGCCCCTGGCGCCTCCCTCTCCTCCCGTGACACCTCTCCCTCTCGTTGGTGCTTGGTGAAGCCCTTCCGAGATCCCGCTGCTTCCACCACCACGCCGTCGTGCTACTGGATCCTCATCAACCTCTCCTTTCCCCTTGCTGGATCAAGAAGGAGGAGACGTCTCTCCCAACCGTACGTGTGTTGAACACGGAGGTGCCGTCCGTTCGGCGCTCGGTCATCGGTGATTTGGATCACGACGAGTACGACTCCATCAACCCCGTTCTCTTGAACGCTTCCGCTCGCGATCTACAAGGGTATGTAGATGCACTCCCCTCTCTCGTTGCTAGATGACTCCATAGATTGATCTTGGTGATGCGTAGAAAATTTTAAAATTCTGCTACGATCCCCAACAGTGGTATCAGAGCTAGGTCTATGCGTAGTATCTTGCACGAGTAGAACACAAAGTAGTTGTGGGCGTCGATTTGTCAATCTTCTTGCCGTTACTAGTCTTATCTTGATTCGGCGGCACTGTGGGATGAAGCGGCCCGGACCGACCTTACACGTACGCTTACGTGAGACAGGTTCCACCGACTGACATGCACTAGTTGCATAAGGTGGCTAGCGGGTGTCTGTCTCTCCCACTTTAGTCGGATCGGATTCGATGAACAGGGTCCTTATGAATGGTAAATAGAAATTGGCATATCACGTTGTGGTTTTGGCGTAGGTAAGAAACGTTCTTGCTAGAAACCTATAGCAGCCACGTAAAAACTTGCAACAACAATTAGAGGACGTCTAACTTGTTTTTGCAGCAAGTGCTTTGTGATGTGATATGGCCAAAGGATGTGATGAATGATATATGTGATGTATGAGATGATCATGTTCTTGTAATAGGAATCACGACTTGCATGTCGATGAGTATGACAACCGGCAGGAGCCATAGGAGTTGTCTTAATTTATTATATGACCTGCGTGTCATTGAAATTCGCCATGTAATTACTTTACTTTATTGCTAACCGTTAGCCGTAGTAGTAGAAGTAATAGTTGGCGAGACAACTTCATGAAGACACGATGATGGAGATCATGATGATGGAGATCATGGTGTCATGCCGGTGACAATGATGATCATGGAGCCCCGAAGATGGAGATCAAAAGGAGCAAAGTGATAATGGCCATATCATGTCACTATTTTGATTGCATGTGATGTTTATCATGTTTTTGCATCTTATTTGCTTAAAACGACGGTAGCATATAAGATGATCCCTCACTAAAATTTCAAGAAAGTGTTCCCCCTAACTGTGCACCGTTGCGAAGGTTCGTTGTTTCGAAGCACTACGTGTTGATCGGGTGTGATAGATTCTAACGTTCGAATACAACGGGTGTAAGCCAGATTTACACAGCAATACACTTAGGTTGACTTGACGAGCCTAGCATGTACAAACATGGCCTCGGAGCACAAGAGACCGAAAGGTCGAACATGAGTCGTATAGAAGATACGATCAACATGGAGATGTTCACCGTTGATGACTAGTCCGTCTCACGTGATGATCGGACACGGCCTAGTCGATTCGGATCATGTATCACTTAGATGACGAGAGGGATGTCTATCTGAGTGGGAGTTCATTACATAATTTGATTAGATGAACTTAATTGTCATGAACTTAGTCTAAATGTTACATATCTATCTTGTAGATCAAATGGCCAACGCTAATGTTACCCTCAACTTCAACGCGTTCCTAGAGAAAAACAAGCTGAAAGACGATGGTAGCAACTATGCGGACTGGGTCCGTAACCTGAGGATTATCCTCATAGCTGCCAAGAAATCATATGTCCTTGAAGCACCGTTAGGTGGCCCACCTGCTCTCCCAGCACTGCCAGACGATTTGAACGTTTGGCAGACACGCACCGATGATTACTCCTTCGTTCAGTGCGGCATGCTCTTCAGCTTAGAACCGGGGCTCCAAAAGCGTTTTGAGCATCACGGAGCATATGAGATGTTCGAAGAGCTGAAAATGGTTTTCCAAGCTCATGCCCGGATCGAGAGGTATGAAGTCTCCGATAAGTTCTACAGCTGTAAGATGGAGGAAAATAGTTCTGTCAGCGAGCACATACTCAAAATGTCTGGGTTGCACAGCCGCTTGTCTCAGCTGGGGATTAATCTCCCGGATGACGCGGTCATTGACAGAATCCTCTAGTCGCTTCCACCTAGCTACAAGAGCTTTGTGATGAACTTCAACATGCAGGGGATGGAAAAGACCATTCCTGAGGTATATGCGATGCTGAAGTCAGCGGAGGCAGAGATCAGAAAGGAACATCAAGTGTTGATGGTGAATAAAACCACTAAGTTCAAGAAGGGCAAGGGTAAGAAGAACTTCAAGAAGGACGACAAGGGAGTTGCCGCGCCCGGTAAGCCAGCTGCCGGGAAGAAGTCAAAGAATGGACCCAAGCCTGAGACTGAGTGCTTTTATTGCAAGGGAACCGGTCACTGGAAGCGGAATTGCCCCAAGTACTTAGCAGATAAGAAGGCCGGCAATACCAAAGGTATATGTGGTATACATGTAATTGATGTGTACCTTACCAGCACTCGTAGTAGTTCCTGGGTATTTGATACCGGTGCGGTTGCTCATATTTGTAACTCAAAGCAGGAACTGCGGAATCAGCGTAGACTGGCAAAGGACGAGGTGACGATGCGCGTCGGGAATGGTTCCAAGGTCGATGTGATCGCCGTCGGCACGCTACCTCTGCATCTACCTACGGGATTAGTTTTAAACCTCAATAATTGTTATTTAGTGCCAGCTTTGAGCATGAACATTGTATCTGGATCTCGCTTAATGTGAGATGGCTACTCATTTAAATCTGAGAATAATGGTTGTTCTATTTATATGAGAGATATGTTTTATGGTCATGCCCCGCTGGTGAATGGTTTATTTTTATTGAATCTCGAACGTGATGTTACACATGTTTATAATGTGAATGCCAAGAAATGCAAGGTTGATAACGATAGTCCCACATACTTGTGGCACTGCCGCCTTGGTCATATCGGTGTTAAACGCATGAAGAAACTCCATGCAGATGGACTTTTGGAGTCTCTTGATTATGAATCATTTGACAGATGCGAACCATGCCCTTGGGCAAGATGACCAAGACTCCGTTCTCCGGAACAATGGAGCGAGCAACCAACTTATTGGAGATCATACATACTGATGTGTGTGGTCCAATAAGTGTTGAGGCTCGCGGTGGTTATCGTTATGTTCTCACCCTCACCGATGATTTGAGTAGATATGGGTATGTCTACTTGATGAAGCACAAGTCTGAGACCTTTGAAAAGTTCAAGGAATTTCAGAATGAGGTTGAAAATCAACGTGACAAGAAAATAAAGTTCCTACGATCAGATCGTGGAGGAGAATATTTGAGTCATGAATTTGGCACGCATTTACGGAAATGTGGAATTGTTTCACAACTCACGCCGCCTGGAACACCTCAGCGTAACGGTGTATCCGAACGTTGTAATCGCACTCTATTGGATATGGTGCGATCTATGATGTCTCTTACTGATCTACCGCTATCTTTTTGGGGTTATGCTTTAGAGACTGCCGCATTCACTTTAAATAGGGCACCGTCAAAATCCGTTGAGACGACACCGTATGAATTATGGTTTGGGAAGAAACCTAAGCTGTCGTTTCTGAAAGTTTGGGGATGTGATGCTTATGTGAAGAAACTTCAACCAGAGAAGCTCGAACCCAAGTCGGAAAAATGCGTATTCATAGGATACCCTAAGGAAACTATTGGGTATACCTTCTACCTAAGATCCGAGGGCAAGATCTTTGTTGCCAGGAATGGATCCTTTCTAGAGAAAGAGTTTCTCTCGAAAGAAGTAAGTGGGAGGAAAGTGGAGCTTGATGAGATGACCCTCGAACCGGAGAGTAGCGCAGCACAGGAAAATGTTTCTGTGGAGCCTACACCGGCTAGAGAGGAAGTTATTGATAATGATCATGATCAAGCTACCACTGAACTTCGAAGGTCCACGAGGACACGTTCCGAACCAGAGTGGTATGGCAATCCTGTCCTGGAAATCATGTTGTTAGACAACAGTGAACCTTCGAACTATGAAGAAGCGATGGCGGGCCCGGATTCCGACAAATGGCTTGAAGCCATGAAATCCGAGATAGGATCCATGTATGAAAACGAAGTATGGACTTTGACTGACTTGCCCGATGATCGGCAAGCCATAGAAAATAAATGGATCTTTAAGAAGAAGACTGACGCGGATGGTAATGTGACCATCTATAAGGCTCGGCTTGTCACTAAGGGTTATCGACAAGTTCAAGGGGTTGACTACGATGAGACTTTCTCACCCGTAGCGAAGCTGAAATCCGTCAGAATCATGTTAGCAATTGCCGCATACTATGATTATGAGATATGGCAAATGGACGTCAAAACGGCATTCCTTAATGGTTTTCTTAAGGAAGAGTTGTATATGATGCAACCGGAAGGTTTTGTCGACCCTGAGAATGCTGACAAGGTATGCAAGCTCCAGCGCTCAATCTATGGGCTGGTGCAAGCATCTCGGAGTTGGAACATTCGCTTTGATGAGATGATCAAAGCGTTTGGGTTCACACAGACTTATGGAGAAGCCTGTGTTTACAAGAAAGTGAGTGGGAGATCTGTAGCATTTCTCATATTATATGTGGATGACATACTGCTGATGGGAAATGATATAGAATTCTTGGAAAGTATAAAGGCCTACTTGAATAAGTGTTTTTCAATGAAGGACCTTGGAGAAGCTGCTTATATATTAGGCATCAAGATCTATAGGGATAGATCGAGACGCCTCATAGGTCTTTCGCAAAGCACATACCTTGATAAGATATTGAAGAAGTTCAATATGGATCAGTCCAAGAAGGGGTTCTTGCCTGTATTGCAAGGTGTGAGATTGAGCAGTGCTCAATGCCCGACCACGGCAGAAGATATAGAAGAGATGAGTGTCATCCCCTATGCCTCAGCCATAGGGTCTATTATGTATGCCATGCTGTGTACCAGACCTGATGTAAACCTTGCAGTAAGTTTGGTAGGTAGGTACCAAAGTAATCCTGGCAAGGAACACTGGACAGTGGTCAAGAACATCCTGAAGTACCTGAAAAGGACTAAGGATATGTTTCTCGTATATGGAGGTGACGAAGAGCTCGTCGTAAAGGGTTACGTCGACGCTAGCTTCGACACAGATCCGGATGACTCCAAGTCACAAACCGGATACGTGTATATTTTGAATGGTGGAGCGGTAAGCTGGTGCAGTTGCAAGCAAAGCGTCGTGGCGGGTTCTACATGCGAAGCGGAGTACATAGCAGCCTCGGAGGCAACACACGAAGCAGTATGGATGAAGGAGTTCATCACCGACCTAGGAGTCATTCCAAATGCGTCGGGTCCAATGGCTCTCTTCTGTGACAACACTGGAGCTATTGCCCTTGCCAAGGAGCCCAGGTTTCACAAGAAGACCAGGCATATCAAGCGTCGCTTCAACTCCATACGTGAACATGTTCAAGATGGAGACATAGATATTTGTAAAGTGCACACGGATTTGAATGTAGCAGATCCGTTGACTAAACCTCTTCCACGAGCAAAACATGATCAACACCAGAACTCTATGGGTGTTCGATTCATCACAATGTAACTAGATTATTGACTCTAGTGCAAGTGGGAGACTGTTGGAAATATGCCCTAGAGGCAATAATAAAATGGTTATTATTATATTTCCTTGTTCATGATAATTGTCTGTTATTCATGCTATAATTGTGTTATCCGGAAATCGTAATGCATGTGTGAATACATAGACCACAACATGTCCCTAGTAAGCCTCTAGTTGACTAGCTCGTTGATCAATAGATGGTTACGGTTTCCTGACCATGGACATTGGATGTCATTGATAACGGGATCACATCATTAGGAGAATGATGTGATGGACAAGACCCAATCCTAAGCCTAGCACTAGATCGTGTAGTTCGTTTGCTAAAGCTTTTCCAATGTCAAGTAACTTTTCCTTAGACCATGAGGTTGTGCAACTCCCGGATACCGTAGGAGTGCTTTGGGTGTACCAAACGTCACAACGTAACTGGGTGGCTATAAAGGTGCACTACGGGTATCTCCGAAAGTGTCTGTTGGGTTGGCACGAATCGAGACTGGGATTTGTCACTCCGTGTGACGGAGAGGTACCTCTGGGCCCACTCGGTAGGACATCATCATAATGAGCTCAATGTGATCAAGGAGTTGTTCACAGGATGATGTGTTACGGAAACGAGTAAAGAGACTTGCCGGTAACGAGATTGAACAAGGTATCGAGATACCGACGATCGAATCTCGGGCAAGTATCGTACCGATAGACAAAGGGAATTGCGTACGGGATTGATTGAATCCTCGCATCGTGGTTCATCCGATGAGATCATCGAGGAGCATGTGGGAGCCAACATGGGTATCCAGATCCCGCTGTTGGTTATTGACCGGAGAGTCGTCTCGGTCATGTCTGCGTGTCTCCCGAACCCGTAGGGTCTACACACTTAAGGTTCGGTAACGCTAGGGTTGTAGAGATATTAGTATGCGGCAACCCGAAAGTTGTTCGGAGTCCCGGATGAGATCCCGGACGTCATGAGGAGTTCCGGAATGGTTCGGAGGTAAAGAATTGTATATAGGAAGTCCAGTTTCGGCCACCGGGAAGGTTTCGGGGGTAATCGGTATTGTACCGGGACCACCGGAAGGGTCCCGGGGGTCCACCGGGTGGGGCCACCTATCCCGGAGGGCCCCATGGGCTGAAGTGGGAAGGGAACCAGCCCCTGGTGGGCTGGTGCGCCCCCTATGGGCCTCCCCTGCGCCTAGGGTTGGGAACCCTAGGGGTGGGGGGCGCCTCCACCTGGCTTGGGGGGCAAGCCACCCCCTTGGCCGCCGCCCCTCCCCTCAGATTGGATCTGAGGGGGCCGGCCCCCTCTCCCCTTCCCCCTATAAATAGTGGAGGGGTGGGAGGGAGGACACACCCCAGCCCCTGGCGCCTCCCTCTCCTCCCGTGACACCTCTCCTTCTCGTTGGTGCTTGGTGAAGCCCTTCCGAGATCCCGCTGCTTCCACCACCACGCCGTCGTGCTGCTGGATCCTCATCAACCTCTCCTTTCCCCTTGCTGGATCAAGAAGGAGGAGACGTCTCTCCCAACCGTACGTGTGTTGAACACGGAGGTGCCGTCCGTTCGGCGCTCGGTCATCGGTGATTTGGATCACGACGAGTACGACTCCATCAACCCCGTTCTCTTGAACGCTTCCGCTCGCGATCTACAAGGGTATGTAGATGCACTCCCCTCTCTCGTTGCTAGATGACTCCATAGATTGATCTTGGTGATGCGTAGAAAATTTTAAAATTCTGCTACGATCCCCAACAAGCATCTCTCGAATTGAACTTAAGAAAAACATCAAGAGCACAATAAGAAGGTACGATAAGAAGTTTCATGCGGATAAACAATTGTTCGATGCCTGAAACAGAGCATGAAGGGGTTCAGAGCAACGAAAAATATTGTGTCTGATAGTAGAATAGATCAGCAGGAAGGTTGTCATGGAATTGTCACGGCAGATGCCCTAGCATGAGGACTTAGGTGTGGAGCCATCGCGACGAGGTTAGCTTGAAGGGGTTAAAACGGGACAAGGGACACAGAGTTTACCCAGGTTCGGCCCCTCTCAACGAGGTAAAGGCCTACTCCTGCTTTAGGTTGTATTGCTTGGGTTTCGATTACCAGGGAGTGAATACGATTGACCTAGTTCTCGACTTGTTTCTTGCCCTAACCCGCCGCCGGGTCACCCCTTTATATACACAGGCTGATGCCCGGCGGCTTACAGACTCCCGGCCGGCTCATACACAACATGTCCGGCTCGGTGACAGAACTACACTTTCCTTAATGTACAAGTTAACCATATGGCGGTTTACACCCGCGGGCCTCAAGTCTCCTCCGGGTCTTGGGCCTTCAGTAAGCTTGCTTCGTGAACCGCCATCTCTTCTTGGGCCTCTTCATTATGAACCGCCAGTGGCATGACCCGGCCCCTCCTGGGCGGGTCATACCCAATAGTTATATCCCCAACATTAGGCCCCAGGTTGATGTGAACTTGTTCATATCAATCTTCAACACTTAGAAAAAATCCTTCCTCATCTATCCTCACGGGATCTTATAACCCGCCGTGACGTCATCTCCTAGAATTGTGGTAACCCACCATGATGTCATCTCACATTAATATCACACGAGGCCCAAATCTTAATATGTCGTCACTTTAATGAATCTCTGAAAATCGAGGCGTCTGTGCTGTCACATATCCATTTTCCAGTCTCCTCGATTCCCGCGCATGCCACTTATCCTTTCTGCCTTATAAATAGGGCCAGGGGTCCCTTTCACTTTTCCCCTTGCCTCCTCATCTTCATCCTCTTCCTCGCAACACCCATGCGCCCGAGCTCTGCCGCCGACCTCGCGAACTGCCTCAACTCCGGCCGCTGCATCGACCTGAATGCACCAGAGCACCGCCGTGCGCCTCCGCTGTCCAACAGCTCCGGTAAGTTCTCCTCTTTCCTCACCGCAGATCTCCATTAGGGTTTGCTCGAGTTCATCAGAGTTCATCTCTGTTCTTCCCTAGATCATGTAGTTTTTGATCCAAGTGTAGTACCAATCTTGTGCGGTAGCAGTTTGGCACTTGTTTTTAATATCTAAACACCTCCCCTCCATAGAAGATCTCATCTGAACATGTGAACTGTCCTGCTGCCGCCACTTTAGGTTTAGAATTTTTCTTCATTATCTGAACTACTGTAGATCCAAAATTATAACATCGATCTGTGAAAACTGTTTGTCCAACACTTAGCAATTTTTCCACTTCACAGATTTGAAAATCGATAACTGTGTGGGTGGCTTAACTCATAAACCGTAATCCGCCAGGTACCATTAGCCCCCTCTTAAGCCACCAATAGTTTACCTTTATAACTCCAATGCTATCCTCCGGCTTAACACATTTGCATGCATGATTCATCATTGTTTACCCTTGAACCAACAGCCAGTTTAACCACATAATCTTAAGCCGGCATAATCTTCTTTTCAGATCATCAAAAAATGACTAAGACATTCACTGCTTGCAACTGGGTCCCATCCCGGGTCACCGAGGAGGACCTGAACAACTTCGTTCCAACTGGCACCTTAGCCAAGAAAGAGGACATCCACTGGCGGGTCCCAGGTCTTGAAAATCCTCATGAGCCCAAGGACGGAGAAGTGATTGTCTTCACTGACCACATGATCCGGGGGTTTAGCCCGCCCGGCTCAAAGTTCTTCCGAGACGTACTTCATTTTTTCCAACTTCATCCTCAAGACATTGGGCCCAATTCCGTGTCCAATATTTACAATTTCCAAGTATTTTGTGAAGCTTATCTTCAAGAGGAGCCCACATTTGAACTGTTTAGAGAATTTTATTATTTGAATCGTCAGACAGAGTTTACTGACGGGCCCAGTTTGGAAGTTGGTGGAGTTTCCATTCAGAAGAGGAAAGAAGCCAGCTTCCCCTACGCCAATCCGCCCAGTCATCCCAAGGACCGGAACCAGACTTGGTTCTATTGCCAAGACACCTCTCCAGCAGGCGAGAATCCTCTGCCGGGTTAGCATGACCACGGGCTTAGCAACACACATCCATTCCCACCGCCGCTCAGTACGAAGGAACGGGCCAAGTACGCATCCACTTTTTCAAAGCTCAGAGCCTTCAGGGCTAACGGCTTGACCGACATTGACCTTGTTCGGTGCTGGGTTTCTTGGAGGATCCTACCATTAAGCCGCCGCCCCGGTTTAATGTGCGAGTACACCGGCAACTTGAGGGATCCCAACGCCACTGTGAAATTCAACTGTCTGATGCCGAAATCACTGAAGCAACCAAGGCTTTATTGAACGAACCTTGGGCCGAATGCAGTAAAACCGGACTTAGTCCTTATTGCACTTTCAACCAGCCGCCTGCTGTAAGTGTTGCACATCATGCTTCAGTTTAAATCATGTTTTCATTAACACTATCCACTTATGATCATTTGACCTCCACAGGCCGATTCTCCGTTTTGGAAGAAGAAGCCGCAAGATAAACCGGCCAAGCCGACCCGGACCAAGACCAAGGCCACAAAAAAGGCCTGCCAAGAAGAAGACCACCGGTCCCTCCGAGTTAAACTTGGATGATGACGGTGATGATGATGAGTCGGAGGTAGAACTTGAATCTCTTGGCTCATTTTTTGTACATCTTATTGACAACAATTGTTATCAGGAGGAAGCCAAAGCTAGCCGTGCGGGTGACGAAGAGGTAATTGTTCTTTCCTCCGGCTCAGAATCTGTGCCAAAACAGAAAACTCGCCAAGCAAACCGGAAAGTGAGGTTTTCTCATCCTTTAGGTTATTTGGATCCCAACTTTATTTTGAAGAAGTAGCAACATGAAGCTCGCCGCACAACCCGGAACAGTGGAAGCGGGATCCTTTCCTCCGGCTTACTGAACACCCTAGTTCCTCGCAAGCGTCGTCCAGAGGTTTCAACAAACTCCGACTTAACTTATTCCAGGGCCGGTCTTTTTTAACAACCTCTTAATCCTTCCGATTCAAATTATCAGGGGATGTCTCATTCTTCCTCTGGCGACTCAACGGGGACTCATGTTCCGGCCTTCAAACCGGTGCCTGGGTAAGACTGTCAAGCCTTTGCTTTCAATTATATACTCAATTGCTGTATTAACCTCATCTTGTGTTTCATTCACAAGAGCTATGGCCAAGCCCAGCAAGAAGATGAAGGTGACAAAAAATCCTGAGAACCCTTCTGAGCCGGAGCAGCAATCAGCAGAGACCTCCCACCAAGCCCCTGAAGCCACAATCGATGAACCGCCACTAGTCGATCACAATGTTGACATGGACCAGATGGAAGTTGATCTAGCTACCACTAATCCACCAAGCCCCATTAAGCCGCCAAGCCCTATCAAGCCGGCTGAAGAAAAGGCGGATGACGTTGTCATTACTGGGCATGGTTATACAGAGCCAGGCCAACCCACTGTCTTATCAAAGCACAACGCTAAAGAAGAAATTTCTGTTGCTGATAAAGGCAAATGGTCAGCCAATCTGGAGAGCTATGCCCACTTCAATGCCCAAGAGATCCACTCTGGGTACTTGAACCGCCTGTACACAAGCCGAGATTTTGAAGCCGGCTTAGTAAATTTGATGAAGGAGTGCTTTGAGGTAAACACCATAGCTCTCTTCATATAAATACACTTCCATTAGCCGCCAAGTTTACTGGACATGATAAAATAGAATGTGCTGTAGACTTATCATAGCTTTGTAGATCAAATCCAGTAGCCCCCAAGGGCCGCTTTATACTTTCAAGATAAACCAGGACTTCCAATAATAGTATTTGAGCTTTGCACATGTAGCCCCCAAGGGCCGGCTTAATCTGCCAAGATGAGCCGGGACTTTGAATGTTAATGAGTTAATTTCACATCTGTAGCCCTCAAGGGCCGGCTTAATCTGCCAAGATACGCCGGGTCTCATTATCATATGTGTCTAGAAGATTCAAGCATATAGCCCCCATGAACCGGCTATAGTCATCAAGTAGCAATCAGGTTATTATAAACTTGTCTTGAAAAAAGAGCAAGGTGCATTAGCCCCCAAGTGCCAAGTAAAATACTCGTATTGTGCTTGGGACTTTTTTTAAATAAGATGACTTTAACCCGGCTGTTATTTATATCCTGCAGGCTGAACTCACTGTCAAAGACTCCCAAGTTGCTGATCTTCAAGAAAACATCAAGTCTCAGCAATCTGAAACCTCCAAGGCTAAAACAGAATTGACCACCGCCTTGGCAGAGATAGAAAAAGTGAAGAAAGACTTCAAAGCTGACCAGGCAGGCTGGGAAATAGAAAAATCAGCTATGTTGAGAAGGGAGAAGATGCCGAAGCAGCTCTTAGGCCGGTGGCTGAAGAACTCGCCGGTTTAAAACATCAAATCAACGCCATGACTGCTGCCATCTTCGGTAAATAACGTCATCTCAATTTTTGCTTCCAATGCATTGTAATCACTATGCATCCGGCTTATAGATTTTCTTTATGATGCAGGCTCCAGAATTGCTCACCTTGGCTCAGATATGTGCAAGAATTTGAAAGCCGCCTACACCCTTATAGAGCAACTGTATACCGACGCGCAACGAGCCATCTGCGCAACTGCTCATAAGAAACAACCGCCAACCCTTATCAAGGACACCTTGGAGAAGCTATCTATGCTGCCTCTGCGGATTGATGAACTTAAGAAATCAGCTGCAAGAGCCGGTGCTCTCACCGCGCTAACCTGGGCCAAAGCATGGCAAGCAGATCTTGAACCGGCAGATTTGGCTAACGGCTGCCCCAGTGTGAAAGAGGACGGGTCTCCCTTCAGCGCAGAGGACTTTGCTTCAATAGCAAGGGAAATGCGGCCTCTAGCCAGTAAGCTGACTGAAGATACCAATCTGTCACATTATCAGCCGGTTTACGATGCTGACAATAAAAAGGTCAAGGCGCCGATCCATGATTCACAGGATCTTACTCCTCCAATCCGTAAGCACACTTTTGCTCCTGACATTGACCCGTCAACACTTATTAGTGATGAGGCTGTATTCAGAGCTTTGACTGGGATCAACTGGGCAACCTCTAACTTCCAGCCAATGGGTGAAGAGGAGGAGGATGAACCGGCGCTGGATGACCCACAACCTTCGATTCGCCAAGGCCAAGACTAGTGAGCCGCAGGCCGGCTTAGCATCTGCTAGCTGAGATACTTTGCCAAAAAACACGTAATTCTTTTGGGCCGTCAGCTGCCTTGTAATAGGCTAGCTTTAAACAATTATCTGTCATGCCATTGCGCATGTTTGATCTGCATAACACTTGATGAGCTGTTTTGATCTTCTTTGATGATCCGATGTTAATGCTCATATTCATTATCAATTTTGCCTAAGCATATTGTCATAAACCCTGCATACAAACAGAGCACAAGTACCTTGGCAGTTTACCCCAAGGCTGGTCAAAAAGTCCCTTATAACAAACCACTGGTGACTGACGTCCATAACCAGGGCCAGTTTATCAAAACCTCATATAATCATAACAAAATAAATATCATACCTGTGATACTTATGTGTATTGCCGGCTTACCAGGCCATATGCAATAAGGACAACAGTCCCAACACAGAGTGCAACACTCTGTGTAATTTATTCACGCTTCCGGCTTACAACGCCTTAGACAACAAAGGGTATTATCCCCCAAATTTGAGAGTACATGACTCCAAACATATGATCATCATACACTGGTGACTTAACGTCCAAAGCCAGGCCGGGTTAACAAAACACCGGATGTTATGAAACAAAGATCCACGCATCATGGCCTGAATCAAACTTCAACCATATGTCAATATGGCACAAATATAAACCACCAAAAAGATTCAAAGACAAAAGAAAACATAAGATCAAGGCATTCAAAGGCTGCCAAGCCTCAACATCAAGTGCTATTCAAGGGCTGCACAACCACTGAGTTATTCCTTAATTCAAACCTGTAAGCCGAGCCTCACATGACCAAATCGCCGCTTTAACTTTGACAAGTTCAGGGTCTTTAAAAGATTAACTGTCAAGCGTACGGTGAGTCATTCCAAGATTACCTGGCTGGAGTGGCAGGCTTTACAAAGGCAGGATAACCCAGATTTTTGGTGAATACACCTGGCGTCCAAGCCTATTACGAGGGACAATAAAGCTTTTGTTCATTTAATAAAAAGCCCCCAAGTAATATTGTGATCCAGGCGTACAAGCCGGATCAATAGGGTAGTCACAGCTATGCTCAATGAGCAGGAAGCCCCCAAGTTTTTGCAATCAAGGCGTACAAGCCAGATCAAAAGGGTCATAGCTATGCTCAAATGAGCAGGAAGCCCCCAAGTGACTTTATGAAGCAAATAAAGGCTCAGATTCTCAGAAATGAAACGACAGAGGCCCCGAATCATCAGGGATGCCAGCTTTATTATAGTAATCATAATATATACAATGACAAAACTATGTACATCTGAAGAGCCGGTGGCTCAGGTGTAATACGGCCGAAGATGAGCAATATTCCATGGCCGGTGGGTCTCCTCCTCCGACGTGCGTGAGTCCTTGTGGTCTCGAACATCGATAAGGTAGTATGACCCGTTGTTCAAATTTTTGCTGACCACAAAAGGCCCTTCCCAAGGTGGGGATAACTTATGCATGCCAGTTTGATCCTGGATGAGCCGGAGTACCAAATCTCCTTCTTGAAAGGTCCTGGTCTTAACCCGGCGGCTGTGATAACGACGCAGATCTTGGTGGTAAATTGCCGAACGAGCCGCCGCATGGTCACACTCTTCATCCAATAGGTTAATAGCATCCTGACGTGCTTTCTCATTATCAGCTTCAACATAAGCCGCCACACGAGGCGAATCATGACGTATGTCACTAGGGAGAACCGCCTCAGCTCCGTAAACCATGAAGAAAGGCGTGTAACCTGTAGATCTGTTGGGGGTGGTATTGATACTCCAAAGCACTGAGGGCAACTCTTCCACCCAACAACCCGGTGTCCTCTGCAAAGGGACCATAAGCCGGGGCTTAATACCTCTCAAGATTTCTTGATTAGCTCGTTCCGCTTGGCCATTAGACTGGGGGTGAGCCACTGATGACACATCAAGCCGGATATGCTCTTGTTGACAGAATTCTTTCATTGCCCCCTTAGACAGATTAGTACCATTATCAGTAATGATACTATGAGGATATCCTAAATGAAAGGTCACCTTTTTGATGAATTGAATCGCCGTGGCTGCATCACATTTACCGACCGGCTCAGCCTCAACCCACTTTGTAAACTTGTCAACTGCTACCAAGAGATGAGTCTTTTTATCCTTAAACCTTTTGAAAGGCCCAATCATATCCAGCCCCCGGACTGCAAATGGCCAAGTAATTGGAATCATCCTCAATTCTTGAGCCGGCACATGAGCTCGTCTTGAAAATTTCTGACAACCATCACACTTACTGACCAGATCTTCTGCATCAGCATGAGCCGTCAGCCAATAAAACCCATGACGAAAAGCCTTAGCAACGAGAGATTTAGAGCCGGCATGATGACCGCAATCTCCTTCATGAATCTCCCTTAAAATTTCACAGCCCTCCTCAGGAGAAATGCATCGTTGAAACACCCCTGTAACACTGCATCTGTGAAGCTCACCATTGACAATAGTCATTGACTTAGACCTCCGGGTTATTTGCCTGGCTAAAGTTTCATCCTCAGGTAACTCACCCCGGGTCATATAAACCAAATATGGAACAATCCAATCAGGGATAACATGAAGAGCCGCCACCAACTGTGCCTCCGGGTCAGGAACTGCCAAGTCCTCCTCTGCAGGCAACTTTACTGATGGGTTATGCAAAACATCCAGGAAAACATTAGGGGGCACCGGCTTACGCTGAGACCCCAGCCGGCTTAACGCATCAGCAGATTCATTTTTCCTTCGATCAACATGCTCCACTTTATATCCTTTGAAATGACCAGCAATGGCATCAACCTCTCGGCGATAAGCCGCCATGAGTGGATCTTTTCAATCCCAAGTTCCTAACACTTGCTGAGCCACCAAATCTGAGTCGCCAAAGCACCTTACCCGGCTTAGATTCATCTCTTTAGCCATCCGAAGACCATGGAGCAAAGCTTCATACTCAGCTGCATTGTTAGTACAAGGGAACATCAACCTTAAAACATAACAAAATTTATCACCTCGTGGGGAAGTCAATATAACTCCAGCCCCCGAGCCTTCCAACTGCCTGGACCCATCAAAATGAATAGTCCAATATGTATTGTCCAGCTTATCCTCAGGCATCTGCAGCTCTGTCCAATCATTGATGAAGTCCACCAGTGCTTGAGATTTTATAGCCGTCCGAGGCACATACTTCAAGCCATGGGGTCCAAGCTCAATGGCCCACTTAGCTACCCGACCTGTGGCTTCTCTGTTTTGAATAATATCCCCCAAGGGAGCAGAACTAACCACAGTGATGGGATGACCAAGGAAATATTGCTTCAACTTGCGACTGGCCATGAACACGCCGTAAACCAATTTCTGCCAATGTGGATATCTCTGCTTAGATTCAATGAGTACCTCACTGACATAATAAACCGGCCTTTGAACCGGATACTCCTTGCCTGACTCCTTCCTTTCAACCACCACTGCCACGCTAATAGCTCTGTTGTTTGCAGTCACATATAAAAGCAAGGGCTCCTTCTCAATAGGAGCTGCAAGAACCGGCGGCTCAGCCAACTGTTTTTTAAGTGCCTCAAACGCCTCATTAGCAGCATCACTCCAGATAAAGTCATCTGTCTTCTTCATCATTTGAGACAAAGGGATAGCCTTTTCTCCCAGGCGGCTTATGAACCGACTCAAAGCCACAATACGACCCGCCAAACGCTGGACGTCATTGGTACACGCCGGTTTAGCCAAAGAAGTGATAGCCTTAATTTTCCCTGGGTTAGCTTCAATGCCCCTCTCAGAAACCAGGAAACCCAACAACTTGCCTGCTGGCACGCCAAAGACACACTTGTCCGGGTTAAGCATCATTTTATAGACCCAGAGACTGTCGAAGGTCTCTTTCAGATCATCTATCAAAGTCTCCTTCTTTCTGGACTTCACAACAATATCATCCACATAAGTGTGAACATTGCGCCCAATCTGGTCATGCAGGCAATTCTGAACACACCGCTGGTAAGTCGCTTGGGCACTCTTGAGGCCAAAAGGCATAGACACATAGCAGAAGGCCCCAAAGGGAGTGATGAAAGCTGTCTTCTCTTGGTCCTTAACTGCCATCTTGATCTGATGATAACCAGAATAAGCATCCAAAAAGCTCAAACGCTCACAACCCGCCGTAGCATCAATAATTTGATCAATACGAGGGATAGCAAAAGGATCAGCCGGGCAGGCTTTGTTAAGGTCTGTATAATCCACACACATACGCCAAGTGCCGTTTTTCTTAAGTACCAGCACCGGGTTAGCTAACCACTCAGGATGAAAAACTTCAATGATAAACCCAGCCGCCAAGAGCCGGGCCACCTCTTCACCAATGGCCTTACGCCTCTCTTCATTAAAACGATGAAGAAACTGCTTGACCAGTTTAAAATTGGGATCCACATTAAGAGTGTGCTCTGCGAATTCCCTCGGTACACCTGGCATGTCAGAAGGCTTCCATGCAAAGATGTCCCGATTCTCACGGATGAACTCGATGAGCGTGCCTTCCTATTTCGGATCCATTTTAGCACTAACGCTGAACTAGTTGGACGAGTCGCCAGGAACAAAATCAACCATCTTAGTGTCATCTACCGATTTAAACTTCAACAGGGGGTCGTTTTCTGTGGTTGGCTTCTTGAAAGGCGTCATATCTGCCGGGTCAACATTATCTTTGTAAAACTTCAACTCCTCAGTGGCACAGGCCGACTCAGCATACGCAGCATCCCCTTCTTCACAGTCCAAAGCAATCTTCCTATTACCATGCGCCGTGATGGTGCCCTTATGACCCGGCATCTTAAGCTGCAAATAAACATAACACGGCCGCGCCATAAACTTGGCATAAGCCGGTCGCCCGAACAAAGCATGGTACGAGCTTTTGATCTTTACCACCTCAAAGGTCAACTTCTCAGCTCTGGAGTCATTGTCATCTCCAAAAGCCACCTCCAGTGTTATCTTACCCACTGGATATGCCGACTTACCAGGCACCACCCCATGAAAAACAGTAAAAGACGCCTTAAGATCTTTGTCAGTCAAATTCATACGACAAAAGGTCTCATAGTAAAGGATATTGATACTGCTGCCCCCATCCATGAGCACCTTCGTAAGCTTATATCCTCCTACCTGTGGAGCAACCACCAATGCCAACTGACCTAGATTGTCAACCCGGGGCGGGTGATCCTCACGGCTCCATACAATAGGCTGCTCAGACCACCTTAAATAACGAGGCACCGCCGGCTCAACAGAGTTCACCGCCCGCTTATGGATTTTCTGATCTCGCTTGCACAGGCTTGTGGTGAACACATGATACTGACCACCATTCAGCTATTTTGGATTACTCTGATAACCAGACTGCTGCTGCTGATTCCCTTGACCAGATTGCTGATTGAAACCACCTTGATTCCCTTGACCAGAGCTTGAACCGCCGCCTCCAAACCCAGGTCCATGAGAGCCGGACCCTGAACCACCGTGCGGGCCATGATTATTCTGGAAAAAGTTAGAGTTCCTATACTCCCTCATAATAAAACAATCCTTCCACAGATGACTGGCCGGCTTATCCTGGGTTCCATGTTTTGGGCAAGGCTGATTCATCATGGCCTCAAGGTTGAACTTTGGCCCACCAAACCGGGGCACTTGTGCTTTCCCCTTACGACGTTGGTTATTACTCTGCGTGTTGGTGTTAGCCACAAAGTCTAAACCGCCGTCCGCCTTACGTTTACCATTACCACCTTGACCCGCCGTGTTATGCTGTCCCTTTGCATTGCCACCCTTCTTCCCCTTCCCGGCCTTCTCTTCATCAGACTCAGGATCTTTAGTGCTATCAGAGTCGGCATACTTGACGAGAGCTGCCATGAGCTCCCCCATATCACTGCAATTACGCTTAAGCCACCCCAATTTCTGCTTAAGGGGAACGAAGCAACAATTCTTCTCTAACATCAGGACTACTGAACCGGCGTTAATACTGTCCGATGAGTGTATAACGGCTGAGATCCGGCGCACCCAATTGGTTGTTGACTCACCTTCACCTTGGACACAAGAATCCAAATCCAGAATCGACATAGGCTGCTTGCATGTGTCTTTAAATTTTTGAATAAACCACCTTTTCAACTCTGCCCATGATCCAATGGAGTTAGCGGGCAGGCTTTTCAACCAAGTACGGGCCGGCCCATCCGTGAAATACTTGGCACATGCGGCATCACTGACATCCAACATCTCCATAGCCATCTCATAACTTTCAATCCAAGCCTCTGGGGGCTGGTCCGCCGTGTAGTTAGGCACCCTACGAGGGCCCTTGAAATCCTTAGGCAAGCGCTCGTTGCGTAGAGCCGGCACTAAACATGGCACACCCAAAGTTTTGGAGGTCACTCCTGCCTCCATCGATGTTGATGGATAAACCGGCGACTGTTGTTGAGCCGCCAGCTGAGCCACCAACTCAGCCTCCTGACGCGCTCTGCCCTAATCCACCAAGGTCTAAGCATCACCACTACTGCGCGCCGGGTTATGCCCACGAGGCTGGTTACAGCGTTGTTCACTGCTTGAAACTGCTGGCGAATCACTATGTCGGCTATAACTCCGGCTTGGCCGAGGGGTTGAGTGAATCCTTTCGTGACTATACGAATAAGCCGCCTGCTGATCCAATGCCGTCTGAAGAAGTTCTCTAGCCCTCCGTGTCTCTATAGCAGCTGGAGACTCGCCCTTAACTGGTAGAGCCGCCAATCGCATTGCCGCAGCAATCATATTATCCAAAGGGTTAGAATAATGACCCGGAGGTGTCGGAACATGCTGAGGCGGAGTATTATTCAAATGAGGCGGGTCCATCGCACGTGGCTGAACCGGCGCTCCAGTCACCGGTGCTTCGACCGCCCGGTTCACCACCGGCAGGTCACTGGTTCCTGCTCCAGGCGTGTTGAAGAGGTTCCTTGCCTCATAAACCGGGGGTAGACGACTCTGGTGCCTCCTCCTCATGATCTCGTTTGAAGCATTCTGATCCAATGTGAGCCGGAAGGAATCTGCCTGAATCCGTTATGCCTGGGCATCCAAAGCAGCCCACTCCGCGGCCATCCTAGCGTTCTCAGCCGCCAGTTCCTCCTTGGCTTGAGCGATCTCATCTCGCACCTTCGCCACATCCACCTTATGCTGTTCCTGAGTATCCGGGGTTACCTCCACCCCCATTAAAGTCGCCAAAGCTTCCAACAATTCTGTGAGAACTTGAGCCGGCGGGCACGCAGAACCGCTAGCACCAGCCGTCGCCGCAGCCGTTGAACTGGAGGTCATAGCCGTGGCGGTTGTCGAACCAAGAGCCGGCTGTGTACCGGCCATGAAAATCGCGACCCTATTCGGCGGCTCATAGGGGTCCGGAATACTGTCACCATTGGAACAGCCCCCAAGCCGGCCGTCTTGCAGTTGATACATTGAGTTGGTCTCGCCGGTTGACGACTCACCATCAGAGTAGATGGCCGTCTCATCACCAAATACAGATTCTCCTTCCAGCTCCACTCCGTGAACGAAGCCAACAAAGACATGCTTTGGGGCGGCTTGAACCTTGGCGGTTCGTGAATTACCTCAGAAGTCAAGTGCGAGGAATAACTTGAGAAACATGGGTGTACAGGAGAGTCAGGTTTCGCTCCTATGGAACTATGGGTTATGGGCCCACCATGTGGGTTAAAAAGTAGGAAGGGCGCTGACATCTTGCACGGTCAATATAGTAAGCCATGCCACAGGATAGCCTGTTAGCTATGTTGGCAGCAATGTTGGTACCATGGGTGAGGGACGATGAGAACCATTTTCCTGCTCACAAGGCGAGGCGGACCAGTTGGCAAAGTTCTCGTCCATCGGTGGTTACTGGAATGTCATCAACAATAGTAACAGGGTCTTACTGACAGAGTTGTACATCGGGGTGTTTACATAAGCACGGAGATATTACCGCTTATATCATATAGATCATAAGAAAGGTTAAACAAAACAATGGAAAAAAATGTGATTGAACCTGTGTATCAAGGGTATATCTTTTCCAAGGAATGGCAGAGCATGATATACATGATAGGGCTCCAAGTATGTAACCATTTAGACAAAGGGGCAAGGAATTTCAGAGGTTTACCCTTACAACGGTGTTTGGATAACTGATCAAGAAACATTTAGCATTGCGCCTCCAATGTTCTTAACGATGTTCGGAGTACCACTGTCATGCTTCGTGATAGCATTGACATGGTCATCAGGTAAAGGTCGGACCTTGGGAACACAAAGGATCCATCGGGAATTTCTAGAACACCTCTTCAGGAAAAAGATGAGGATGTGGTCGATGAGTTCAGCAGCAATCTATCGACATGTCAAAAAGGATGTATTTCCAAAATTATATGAACAAATTTGTGCTGGGGGGAAGGCAAGAATGTTGTCGATGATAACACAAATCATTGAGGGGCAAGGATGGTATTTCTCATCATGAATTCGATTGATATCCTGGAAGAGCTCAGAATGTTTATGCTGATCACGACACGTTTGTTGAGAGATTTCATGTAGATGTAATCAATCGGCGATGACCTAAAGTCAAAGGAATGATGAAGCGAAAGGTTATTGGAACCACGGGTATGACACAAACTCGAAATCAAGCTTGCTGTTCAAGGCGAAATGATATGACAATGAAGATCGACATAAGCTTAGCTCATCGTCTAAAATTGGGCTCCGGGAAGAAGGACCAGGTAGCACAGTTAAAATTTAGCACAATAATGATATAGCCAATCAGGCTAGGAATGACTTGAAGGATTATTAAACTCATAAGCAATGAAAATTACTTAGAGTTATTGAATCAGAGTGCGGAATCGATTCACTTATCGGTGTTCTCGAGTGACTAATAACTCAAAACCCGGGGGAAATCTAAAATCGGTGAGAAGCAATACTAGATGAAGACTCATAGGAAGCAACATAGTTCTTTGATATTTTTGAGATACCGGAGGGTAATACTCAAAGGAAGATCAAAATAGAGGTTGCAGAGATGTATTGATCTGCAGAAGATAAGTGCTTTAACTTGTCTGAGAAATGGAATCAAGGAGAAAATATGGTCGGAACCACGATTGCAAAGGATCAATTCACAGATACCAGATGATATTTTTTTTTGTGAGGAGATACCAGATGATATTATATCAAGGAAATATTTATTATTACAAGAAGCTTCCATGATAGGATCTACATCATGTCCATGGGCATGAACACAAAGTTCAAGGTCGACTTCCACTTCTTCAATGCATAACCTTTCATTTACCGCTCTGTTAAAAATTATTTGAATGTGAAGAACTACCTGGTGAAATACCAGAGGAGTATGACCTGTGAAAACCTTCCGGTTCACACGGATTAGGGGAGGCATAGGTTCAACCCATTGGCGCATCTTAGGAACATATAATGCAAACTTCAGGAGTAATTTATACAAGCTCGAAAGCAGAGCATGGTTGAGAAAGCAGAGGATACAATTTACCAAAGGCATTATGTATCCGAGGGAAGGCTCACAAGGTTATTGAATATGAAGGACGCTGTCGGATAAAATCCAACAAGGGATCTGGTGGTCCATAAGGGATCTAATGTGAGCATCGATACTCAATCAGAAGAAGAAAGAATGCAAGGAGATCAGATCATCGAAACAACTGACTAATTCAAGCTCAAATGCAAAGGAATTATGATTTCCAAATCAAGGGATCAGAAGCAAATGCTATAATAAAGGATGGATAAGTTGAATAGACTTAGGGGTACAATCGACGACAATTTGATTGGTCGAGAACCAGCTCATGTTCAAATGATGTCTGAGACGGA
This sequence comes from Thinopyrum elongatum, assembly GCA_011799875.1. NCBI lineage: Eukaryota > Viridiplantae > Streptophyta > Magnoliopsida > Poales > Poaceae > Thinopyrum > Thinopyrum elongatum. Next base: position 388,257,808 of record CM022303.1, on the reverse strand, counting down.
AGGATGAATTCTAGGATTCAACTGAGGATTGTGAGCGTCCTCAACATATTGAATCAATAGACTCAAAATGATAGTGACAAAGGATACCAATAAGATTACTAGACTTATTGGATTAATCATAGTGCCAGCAAGCAAGAATTTCAAGAGCAATATGTTGCTGAGGATTTTTGAAAGATTGGATAGTATTTCAAAGTATCTTGTGAAACACATGAACAACTTCGGATGAAAGGATCCTCGATAAGTGTAAGGAACTATTCGTAGGTGTAATCATGCAGAAAGGAGCTGCAAAGCATTAGGCACATCGGATTCTCAGAATATCGGAGAATATTTTGATGTATCTTGTAATAACAACAACTGGGAAAGAATGTAAGAATGGTAAGTGTATGTAGTTATCCATATGATATAACAATGGTAGGGAATTGCAAAGGCGGTGGGCACAAGTTCTCGGGAGAACATCAGAGAGTATCTTTGGAGTCTTCGGATGAATCAAGCCATCATCTGGAATGAGGGGCTCTCCGGGAGGAAGTAGTTATGAGAACCTAAAGTTAGTGTTAGAAAAACCTTTAACCCGAAAAGAAGAGAGATCAGAATCCTAGAGTAAAGACGAGGAATAAAAGATCCTAATACCACCCAATGGCGACGTGGGCCCGTAAGCCACACAACCATGTTAGTAAAAGTTTTGCGATGACTAGACTCAACTTCGGCCAAGGAGTTTGGAAGGGTGATTCCTACAGGCAGTCGGCTCTGATAGCAACTTGTGACGCCCCCGGTTCAATCGTACACTAATCATACACGCAAATATGTACGATCAAGATCAGGGACTCACGGGAAGATATCACAACACAACTCTAGACACAAATTAAAATAATACAAGCTTTATATTACAAGCCAGGGGCCTTGAGGGCTCGAATACATAAGCTCGAATACAAATGAGTCAGCGGAAGCAACAATATCTGAGTACAGACATAAGTTAAACAAGTTTGCCTTAAGAAGGCTAGAACAAAAGCAACAACGATCGAAAAGGCAAGGCCTCCTGCCTAGGAGCCTCCTAACTACTCTTGGTCGTTGGCGGCCTGCACGTAGTAGTAGGCACCCTTGGGGTAGTAGTATTCGTCAACAGTAGCGTCTAGCTCCTAAGATCCGACATCTGGTTGTAGCATCTGAGAAGAATGGAAAAGGGAGGAAAAGAGGAAGCAAAGCAACCGTGAGTACTCATCCAAAGTACTCGCAAGCAAGGATCTACACCATATATGCACTGGTATCAAAGGGAAGTGGCTGTATATGTGGACTATACTGCAGAATGCCAGGATAGAGGGGAAAGCCTAGCCTATCGAAGACTAGCATCTTCTTGAAGCCACCATCTTGCAGCATTTAGAAGAGTACAGAATAGCATTTTCTAATTCGCACATGTTGTAGCATTAATGCCCAGAGATTATTTCTCGACTCCCTGCAAGAAAGCAATCCCGCAGCCATCATATCCAATCCACATCTCAGTATCCAGTTCTAGTTGTAAAGATCGGGATACAACTCCAAGTCGTCCTGTTACCGTGGACACGGCTATTCGAATAGATAAACTTCCTTGCAGTGGTGCACCACATTATCCAACACGCTCGATCACTCTGGCCGGACACACTTTCCTGGGTCATGCCCGTCCTTGGAAGAGCAACATGTCGCAGCCCTACCTAGGCCAACAGAGAGGTCAGCACGCCGGTCTAAATCCTAAGCACGCAGGGTCTTGGGCCCATCGCCTGCTGCACTCCTGCATGTTGCGAACACGGCCGGTGAGCAGACTTGGCAGCCTCCATTACAAAGGAGGGTGCTTTACGTGGTCCAACCCGGCGTGCACCACTCATTCGCTGACGTCTGGGAAGCTTCAGCTGATACTACGATGTCGAGTGCCCGTAATTGTTCCCGCATGGTGGTTAGTGTGTATAGGCCAGTGGCCAACTCAGATCAAATACCCAAATCCCTTAGTGTCTTGGGAGCGTGCGGTAACGAGTAGAGACTCACGATCATGTGACCCCATCGCCCCGTCTTGTGGACTTATAGGAAGGGCCCGGAATGCCCGATCGTGCCACGTAGAAATCTCGTGGGTACCCTCCAGGTCAACCCGACTACACATCAACTCGCGGGTACCCCTCAGGGCCGACCTGACTTCAGTAACATGGTTCTGTGGTAAACTCAAAGTAACCGTGTGTCCAAAACAGCAAGGGGGAAACCCGAGGAATCACCCTCGATGGATTCCTTCTCGATGTAATCGCCAAGGTGAACTTCGAGGAACCACCCTCGAAGTTCACACTTGAGGTGTTGCACGACAGAGTTGTATCAAGTGTGGTGAAGGAGGAATCACCCTCGATGACCACGTCCGAATAGCTACACTACAAAGTTATCACCAGGAGTGTGTTACGAGGTATCACCCTCGGCACCCGATAGTAGCTCTGCAGAGGTGTACAACCAAAGGGGGGGTGAGGTGATGTGTCGGGCCCTGGACGTCGATCACGTTGATCGAGTCATTTGGTAATCCAGTGGGGGCAACAAGGACAAGGTGAGGGGTCACTGATGGATCACTAATCAACCTATACTAAGCAGTTTAGGATAAGCAGATAAGGTACAAAGCAGGTTACAAAAGCAGGCTATGCATCAGAATAGGAGCTATCAAATACAATAGAAAAATCTAATGCAAGCATGAGAGAGAATAGAATGGGCGATATCGGAATGATCAAGGGGGGTTTGCTTGCCTGGAAGCTCTGATGAAAAGGAAGAAGGGCCGTCGGTGACATAGTCGATTACAGGGGCAACATCGGTCTCGGGGTCTACCGTAGAGAAGAGGGGGAAGAAACAGTAAATATAAAGTACACAGATGTAACACAGATGCATGACATGATGATAAGCGGTGATAGGCGTGATCTAAAGTAGGGCTAAATGATACCGGTGAAGGGGGAAAACATCCGGGAATGTTTTCCCGAAGTTTAGTATTTTTCGGACAAATGAAAAGAGGGGGATGGTTCCATGTTCAGCATGCTAGGGGCATGTGACAGATGAACGAACCACGTATTCGAATTCGTTGTATTTTTCTAAGAACTTTCATATATTAATTATTTCCATCCGAGTTACAAATTAATTTATATCAATTTTCAAAGATTTAAGCATTTCCTGAAATTACTGGAATTATTTTAAATTCGAAATTAACTGGTTAAATTTCTACGGGTACACAGAAGTGTACCCAGCAAAGTGCATCAAGAGGCTGACAGGGGGGCCCAGTTGACTGCCCAGTCAACGGTCAACATGGACCAGTTGACTAGTTAAAGGGCCCAGGTGGACCCACACGTCAGTGACAGTTAGAGTAATTTAGTCTTATCCAATCAAATAGTGTGTCGGGTCCCACATGTCAATGACTGCATAATTGACAGAGTTTATTTTAAGCAAGAGGTTAATTAAAAGGCGAGGCCCGGTAGTTATTGAGTATTAGGGGGGGTTAGAGGCTAATTAAGCGCCTCATCAGAGGGTCGGCGATTAGTCGCCGGCGACCATCCAGCGCGGCTGAGCCCATCGAGGAAGGCGCTGTAGGAGGCGGCTGGGCGCGCCGCTTTGTCCCAAGGGCGGCTGGGAGCATGAACGCGGTGGCCGGCGTTGGGGCGAGGCGCGCCCGGGGCGCGCGCGGGCTTGCGGGAAGCAGTAGCGGCGGCGGGTGGCGCGGCCAGGAGGGCGCGGGTGGAGCGGAACGGACGGCGGGCGGGGGCGCTGCGGCCGTGGGCGGGCGGGTGTGGGACGCAGCCGAGGCGCACGGGCGCGCGGGGACTGCGACGACATGTGGCAACGGTCGAAGGCAACCGGTGGCAGCGGCGAGTAGAAGCAGCTGGGCGCAGCAAGCAGTAGCGCAGCGGCGACCGATAACGGAGAGACCACGTGGGGGCACGACAGGGCGCACGCTTGGACGGCGCAACTCGCGGCGGAGCGCGGCCAGGCGAGGCACTACGCGCGCGGGAGGAGCGGCCGGCGCACGTGGCGCGGGCGCGGGAGCATAGCTCTGATGCGGCGGCTACGACGGTGGAGCGGCAACTGAATCGAGGAGGAAAGGGGGTGGGGAATGGAGGAGAAGCTCACAAGGAGCTCGGGGTGTGGTCGAGGAAGCTGTAGGGGGTCGAGGTGGACCGGAGGAGCGACGCGGCGGCGACGAACGGAGTCGGGTCCCGAGGTCAAAGGCGGCTTGATCCAGTCGATGTAGGTGCTCTGAGCTTGAGCGCGTCCCCGTAGTGGAAGGAGAGCAGCGTCGCCGACCTCCTGGATAAGCTAGCGGGGCTCAGGGTCATCGGGAAGCACGCGGACGGCGAAGACGATGGCGACGACGGCTCGGCTTGTCGCTAGGAGGAAGCAAAGGCGCGGGGGGGGGGGTAAGATGGGGCTAGGGTTTGTCGAGGGGTCACGAGGGCAGGTCTAGTAGGCGTCAACGACGTCGGGGAGGCCGCGGGATGGCCGCCTCGTGGCTGATCCGTCCATGGACGCCACACAGACGTCCACCGCGGCTGGTGAACAGGAGAAGAAGAAAGTGGGCAAGTGGGCTGGTTGGTGGGCTACGGCCCAGTCTGGCCTGGCCCCTCTTTTCCCTTTTTTTAACTTCATGCTTTCTTATCCTTTTCAAACAAAAATAGTTTTATAAAATATCAAACTTGCTTCTAAATTAGTATAACAAAATAGTCCACTGCCACAATTAGTTTAGGACCAAAATAAAATACTTTGCAATTTTTATTATTTAAAAAGCAATTATTAAATGTTTTAGCCACTGCTTTAAATAGTTTAGGGCACTTAGACATTTTGCAAAATGTTGGTTCACCACCAATATTATCAAAGGAATATTTGCAACACTTTGAACACTTTTATTTTCATGTTTGTGAATTTAAATTTTTTACTTTAAATTTGAATTTTGAATTTGACTTTGAGTTTTACCAAGGGGCAAATTTACATAGTAAGCAGGGTGACTTGGCATCATTAGTGTGGAGTTACTGTAGCATGATTCTTTGGGTGTTACACATATGGTGGCTTAATTATAGTTCTTGGGAATTGTTCCATACCCTTCTTTAAGGGAAACTAAAATTTAATATTCCCTTCTTTCATGTCTATTACGACACCTATGGTTCGTAAGAACGGTCTACCAAGTATTATGGGACAAGACAGATTGCAATCAATATCAAGCACAATAAAATAAATGAGTACATAATTTCTATTTGCAATAATAAGAACATCATTATTTCTACCCAAGGGTTTTATTTATAGTAGAATCTGCCAAGTGCGAATTAAGAGACATTCATCCATATTGGTAAAACATAACACATCACATAGGGATTTTGGTATTGTGGAAACGCTAGCACCTAAATCACATAGAGCATTACACTCATAATTTTTAATCTTAATTTTAATGGTAGGTTCCCACTCATCATATAATTTTCTAGGAATTGAAATCTCTAGTTCTAACTTTTCTTCTAAGGCTTTCATCATCGCTTCTACAATATGTTTAGTAAAAGCCTTGTTTTGCTCATAAGTGTTGGCTGAATTTAACATGGATTATAAAAAAGAAATGCATTCAATCAAAGTGCAACTATCGTAATTAAAGTCTTTGTAATCCAAGAGAGTGGGCACATCACTAGTTAAAGTTTTTACCTCTCCAAACCACTTTTATCAATTTTTTCAACAAGTTTTTCACCCTCCGAATTATGGGGATGACTTCTAGCTAAATTTGACCCTTCTTTAGTCCCCTTTTCATCAATTTTAACATTACTAAACAAGGATTCAATAGATGAAACACCAATCATTTTAACATCTTCATAATTACTACGAAAAAAATCGGGCGGAAACATTTTCTTTAAAAATTCTGCTTTAGCTCTTAGCATAGCGGTTCTTTTCTTACTCTCATCCATGGAGACATATAAAGCTTTAATTGAATCATTAATATCAACCTTGGGTGACAAAATTTTAGCCTTAAGATTTCCCACAACATGAATAATTCTTTCAATCTCCTAGACATATCATCAAGTTTGTTCAATTTTTCCTCTATCGTAGTGTTGAAAACTTTTTGAGCATTAATAAATTCTTTGATAATATTCCCAAGATCAGAGGGCATCCTATTATTATTATTATTATTACCATAGGAATTGCCATAAGTATTAGAGGAATTTCCAGGGAACGACCTAGGACTGAAATTACCTCTATAAGCATTGCTATTACAATTATTTCATGAGACAAAATTCACTACGGGATCATTATTTTGCTCAATCAAGGTAGACAAAGGCACATCATTAGGATCAATAGGAGAATTTTTACTAGCAACCAATTTCATATGTGCATCAACTTTTTCACTCAAAGTGCTAATTTCTTCAACCGAATTAACTTTTTTACTAGTAGGAGCTCTTTCAGTATGCCACTGTGAATAATTTGCCATAATATTATCAAGAAATTTAGTAGCTTCTCCTAATGTAATTTCCATAAAAGTGCCACTCGCGACGGAATCTAAAAGATTTCTAGAGACAAAATTTAATCCCGCATAAAATTTTTTGTATGATCATCCACAATTTAAAACCATGTATAGGGTAATTTCTTATCGTTAGTTTCATCCCTTCCCAAGATTGGGAAACATGCTCTTGTTCAAGTTGCTTGAAGTTCATAATTTGATTTCTAAGGGAAATAATTTTTGTGGGAGGAAAATACTTAGTAATATAAGCATCTTTGCACTTATCCCAAGAATCAATACTACTTCGTGGCAAAGATGAAAACCAAAATTTTGCACGATCCCGCAAAGAGAATGGGAATAATTTTAATTTCACAATATCATTGTCCACATCCTTTTTCTTTTGCATATCACACAATTGTACGAAAGTGTTCAAATGGGACGTGTCATCCTCATTAGGACTACCGAAAAATTATTCTTTCGTAACAAGATTCAAAAAAGCGGCATTAATATTATAAGAGTCCTCACTAGTGGCAGGAGGAGGACTCGGAGTACTAATAAAATCATTATTACTAGTATTGAAAAAATCACACAATTTTGTATTTTCTTGAGACATCGTGACTACGCAAACAAGATAACAAGCAAGCAAACAAGAAAAAGGCAAATGGAAAATATTTTTGTAATTTTTTGTAAAAACTTTTTAGAAGTGGGGGAGATGAAAATGAGAGGCAAAGGCAAACAAAGTAAATGCAAGGAGATAAAAGTTTATGCGTAGGTACTTGATAGATGTTGATGATGTCTCCCTTCCAATGGCGCCAGAAATTCTTCCTGCTACTTGTGAACTGCGTTCGGATTTCCCTGAAGAGGAGAGAATGATGCAGTACAGTAGAGGTAAGTATTTCCCTCAGTTAAGAACCAAGGTTATCAATCCAGTAGGAGAACCAAGCAACACTATTTAAGCAACACATGCACACAAACAACAAATCCTTCCAACACAACGTGAACAAGGGGTTGTCAATCCCTTGACGGTTACGAGCAAGATTAAATTGTATGGAATTTGATAGATAGATCAAACAAAAATATAAAACAAAATAAATAAAGTAAAAACACAACAAGTTATTTTTGGTTTTAATATATGATAAAAGACAGACCTGGGGGCCATAGTTTTCACTAGAGGTTGTCGGAATCGGGGCTCCGGGGACCCAAGAAAGGTTTGAACTCTGGGGTGTGCATGTTGAACCTTGATAAGCCCGGCCTCGGTACACACTACCTCAGGGTGATGGTCCGGCGTGCTCGAGCGAGAGGAAAGATGAACAACAAACACAACAGTTTACCTAGGTTCGGGCGACCTTGCGGTGTAAGACCCTACTCCTGCTTTGTGGTTGGATTGCCTCGTGAGGGAAGATGAGTATGAGAGTACAAAGGGTGAGCAGCCTCGGGAGGCTTCAGGAATCGATACCTATCTACGGTGGTGCCCTGCCTATACTTATACTGGCCTTGGTCCTCTTCCCCCGAAAACACCCGGCGGGAAGGGCTGCTACAACCGCCAATTTTGAAGGGGGACTGGAGTACAACTTATCCTGACTAAAGGTGGTCTTCGCCGGCAAAAGCCTCCTGCCATGACACGCATTTGGGATTGGTGATGACCTCCTTCCAGATGAGCCCACCATCCTGGTCTTCTAGCACCAAAGTGGTAACCTTTGGGGATTGCTTTGGGAATCGGTGCGCTGTCCATACCCCCTTAGCACAAAATAGGAAAGCCTCCTCATCCGCGCCTGCTGGCGCTCCTCTAGCTCCGCTCATCGCCACGCGCATCACCCACGTGAAGCCACAGAGCCGCGCAGCTCCGCTGCATGATCCTTGATTCTCACGCCTCCATGAGGGGCCTCGATAGGCAGCCTCGGGAAGCCGCCTCTTGAGGCTCTTGATGATGCTCACCTCGCGAGGCGAGGTCCTCGTGAGGGTTCCGCTTGTGAAGCCCTGGTGGTGGGCCAACTTGGGCCTTTTAGCGCGCCGCGCTCTGGGCCGCAGGCCAACGGGCCTGGGTACCCCCAGTCCCATGGGCCTGACAGTAGCCCTTGGGCCCGTGGTGTGCACGAATCTGCCTGTGAAGGAGGGGCGAAACGACACGGGCCCCAACAGCTTGCGGGCCAGGCTTGACGTGTGGCACACAATGGGGCGCGCGACGCCCCCACTTCCTCCATGACACCTCGACAACCGCCCGGGCTGACATTAAGCCTGGCGAGCACTACGCGGGGCCATCATTGCTCTCTTTCCATCTCACCTTCGTCTTCAGAAGGCGAAGGGGCATGGCCCGGCCCCCATCGAATGCTATATAAGGGCCAGGGGACGGACCTCTTGCCTCATCTTCTCTGCTCACACCCCTCCATCTCCATTCACCGTTGTTGCAGCCATGGCGCCCTTGAGAAGGTTCTCCGCCGCCGAGAAGGGAAAGGCGACGCTGGACGAGGCGAAGCCGCCGAAGCCAGCCAGGGGACGGGGCCTCCCTCGCAAGTCCACCGCCACGCCCGAGGCGCCTCCCCGGGGGCATGGGTGTCCTCCATTGGTGGCCTACACCGGCTCAGGCAGCTGCGGTAAGAACTCTGCCCGCGGGCGCGGGGGACGAGGCGGCCGCGACCGAGGGGGAGGGACGATGCAGTCACCCGGCTGCCCCGAGTGTGGAGTCACTTCGCCGACTCAGCCCGCGAGTTCATCATGGGGATGGATTGCCAGCCCCGCACCTGGCTCCGGCTCTCGGACTCCTTCTCGGAGGAGATGGCGGACCGCGCGTCCTTGGGCCTGTGGCTACAGCTAGATGGCTGCTGCAATGGCTCTTCCTGGGTGGCGACAGAGTTTACCTTCCCCGGCTTCATGTTCTTGAAGCGGGGGTGGAAGTCGTTCGCCCTCGCCCGCGGCTTGAAGGAGGGGCATGTCCTCCACTTCAAGTACGACGGGGCTGCCAAGCTCTTCTTGAAGACCTTCGAGGAGGCCGGCACCTGCCTGGACTGCTGCATGGAGAGCGACAGCGACAGCAGCGACAACTCCTCCCGTGACGGCAGCGACGGCGGCAGCAGTACCTCCACCGGGGGGAGTGAGAGTGACGATGACTCCGATGACTCCCCACACCCCTGCATCAAGGAGGACTCCGACTAGGCGCAGGGGGCGCCGAAGGTGGTGCCCTGGGAGCGGCGGCCTTCGCGAGGAGGTTTCCTTTTGTTTTTTACTACATCAGAACGACATGGGCCCCGTGGGGGCGTGTAAGGAATTCTGGCGCTTGCGCCTTATCTTTAATGCTTTTGCGATCCGAAATTAAGTTTGATGTTGGTGCTCCTCATTAGGCTTTCCCCCTTCTTCATGATTGCCCCAACGCTTTGCGTCACTAGGACCCAACCACGAGCAAGCCTCAGCTGTCGCTGGTATGTCAGGTTGCGATGCCTGGGACAAGGCCAGGAGGTGAGGGGTCCGAGGTCCGGTAAGAGCCCCCGAGGCGCGATGCTCAGGTGGTCACCCTTGACACGCAAGCGGCTCACGTGAGAGAACAAGCTTCTACCCTGTTCGAGGCCACGAAGAGAGGGAACGCTACCAAAGGCCTCCGTGCCGCATGGGGTGGTTAACTTAGCTTTTTGGGGCACAGCGCGAGGCAGCCGCAGCTTGCGAGAAGTTCACGCAACTTCAGGGCATGTCTCTCTGGAGCTTCATCTTTATCCCTTCTTCTATCTACGATGGATCAATGTAAACCCCGCGAGGGGTGCGTGAAAGAATTGACACCCTTTGCGTTTTAACCGGAGCCTTTGTGATTTCATCCGCGTATCTCCTCCCCATGTTCCTTCACAGGGCTCGCTCCTCTTTTTCTTGCTTGCCAAAAATGCTCTACATCGCCAGGGCCTGGCCCTCATGCGGGCCTCAGGCACCACTGGTATGTTAGGTCGTGATGCGTGGAACAAGGCCAGGGGTGAGGGGCACTGAGAGCCAGTGAGAGCCCTCGAGGCGCGATGCTCTGGGCCCCCTTTCGACGTGCAAGTGGCTTGCATGAAAAAGAGGCAACACGCCTCGTCAAGGTTTCGTGAAGGAGGAGTCCCAACAACATCGATGCACCATGCAAAGTGGTTGTACTTAGCTTTTTGCGAACGGTAGCGCCGATCGGACCGTCGCTCGTGGCGGGGTTGCTCGAAACGTGCCACTCGAGGCTGGGCCTCCTGAGGCAAAGCAAAGCGCTATTCGCGTGACATCTAGCTCCTGGAGATGCTGCATGCTGACGGTTTACAAGGGATAGGGGACGCCGCATGCTTGCCAACTTACTCATGATTGTTCCATGAGAGAATAAGGCACCAAGAACCTCGTGAGGTGATGTGCACGGGGCCGGCCCGCGAGTCAGAGCTCGATCACTTTGGTTTATCAATGATGCAGGGATGGACCCGAGCACAAGCGCTGTGCCAATAGGCCCCGCTCATGGGGTGGTCAGGGGTAGAGTTGCGGCGCGCGGCGCTCACGAGGTGGCGCCTCCAATGGTGACGCGACACCAAACATAGGAGTAAGCAAGAAGGATAATTCATGAAAGCACAATCAGATTCAGTACACAACCAAAACATGGAGCGGCCGCAGGGGATAACCTTGACCAGCCTGAGGATGATGCAGCCCATGGGGCACCCTCAATTGAACAAACCAAAAAGTCACCTGGCAACCATGCTGCCGCGGGAGTATCAGGGTGGTCGGTGAAGCGTGCCGTGAAGGTTCGCTTCTCAGGTGCTGGTTGGCTCCTAAGGCCCTGGAGGCTCGCGAGGAGCTGAAGCCTCACGAGATGCCATCGCGAGCTGCGCGAACCTTTGGAAGGTAGCGCCAGTGTTCAGCAGGCCGAAGGGCATGCAAATGTAGTTGGTGGGGATGCCCCTGCTCCGGCCGACGCAAGATGGCCAAAAGGTGTCCTGGGAACCGGCCCTGTTAAGGCTCGCGATGCCGATTCACATGTGCAGCTCGCCGCCCACGTCAGGAGCGGCAACTGAATTGACGGGTCGACGCTCACCGCTCATGGCCCGTGCTTCCTGTAGCTTGTGGATCTCCTGGGTAATGAACTCTTGTGCTCCTGGCGCCTTGCTCCTTGCTTGCGGGGGCACGCGTCGTAGCACACCTACAAGTGGTGCCCGAGCACCTCCCTTGTCACACTGGTTAGGTCAGACGCTCTCCAGGCAGAAGCCCTCGAGCCTACCCTGAGGGAGGCATCAGGAGCGCCTTCCTATGCGGGAGGATGGCACGCCCCGACAGCAGGGGCGAAGCCCTGGGTGTCGCCGCCAGCTGGCTGCTTCTTTGCTTCAAGGCAGTTCTTGGGGACGAGCTGCTTCTTCTTTGCAGGGGTAGCCCCAGGAGGCGTGGCGACATTCTCGCCGTCAGAGTTCTCAGCTGCAGCGGCCCGGTAGGCATGCTCGAGGGAGCAGACCGTGTCTTTCTCGCCACAGGCGATGATGATGACGCTGCTGCAGCCAGGCATCTTGACGACATTGTAGCCGTGGTGGGTCGCTGCCATGAACTTGGCGAGCACGGGGTATCCCAGGATGGCGTTGTACGGGAGGCCGATGTGGGCCACGTCAAAGTCGATGAGCTCAGTGTGGTAGTTGTCGCGGGTGCCGAAGGTGACCGGAAGGCGCACCTGCCCCAGGGGAGTGGTCGATCCATCCGTCACCCCGGAGAAGGGCCTGGTCGGCATCAGCTGGTCGTAGGGCACTTGGAGTGTCTTGAAGGTCACGATGGAGATCATGTTGAGGCCAGCACCTCTGTCGATGAGGGTCTTGGTGACAGAGACGTTGCTGATGGTGGGAGTGCACAACATGGGGAGCACGCCGGCGGTGGCCAAGCACCTGAGATGGTCCTTGGTGTCGAAGGTGATGGCGTACTGCGACCAGTTGAGGGGCCGCACAGCCTCAAGCCTCGGGAGGGCAGCATTCACCTCGCGAGAGAACTGCTTGAAGAGGCGGTTGGACGCAGGAGACTGAGCTCCGCCGAGGATGCATGCTATCCCGCGAGGCTCCTGGTAGCCCACAGCCCCCTCGCCACGCTGGTTGTTGTCATTCCTTCTGGGTGGCGGCGGCGATGGCGGAAGGGCAGTGTTGTCCTGAGGGCGTGCATCGCGAGGCTGATCGCGCCAGGCACCGTTGCGAGGCTAGTTCTGCCAGCCCTAGCGTGGGTTGCCGTTGCGGTTGTTCCATCGGCCGCCACTGCGGCCGCCTCCGTGGCCGGCGCCATGATCGTTGCGGTCGAGGTGCCGGCCCAAGCGCTCGTCACGGAGCGCCTTGAGCTCCTGACAGTCATCGGTGTTGTGCTTGCGCTCATTGTGGTAGACGCAGAACAAGCGACTACTCCCTTCGGGCTTGTCACGGTCGCACTTCTGCCCAGGCTCGGTTGCCAGCACGGTAGGGCCCTTGCGCTTGGCCTCCTTGCCCTTGGCCTTGCTGCCGTCGAGCACCACATCAGGGTCATTATGGAGGAATAGGCGGTCTTCTTCGGCCTTGGCGCACTTGTTAGCGAGGTTAAACAGCTCCAACACAGTGCTCAGGTTATCATTGATGGCGAGCTTCTTGCACATGCGGACATCCTTGACGCCATTGGTGAATGCCATGATGATGGGCTCGTCTGAGGCTCGCGAGATCTTGTGGCGCACCTAGCTGAAGCGCTGAATGTACTTGCAGAGGGTTTCGCTAGGGCGCTGCTTCATGTGTCGCATGTCATTCATGGTGAGGGTGCGGTCGTGGGTGCCCTTGAAGTTGGCGACAAACAGCTCGCACAGCTCGCCCCACGAAGAGATCGACTCCTCGGGCAGGTTCATGAACCAGGAGCGCGCGCCGTCCTTAAGAGCCATGGGGAACCAATTAGCCATGACCTTGTTGTCACCGTTCGCCGCCTCGATGCTCAGCGCATAGAGTTGGAGGAACTCCGTGGGGTCGGGAATGATGTCATAGCGCGGGGGCAGTTCTGGCTTGAAGTTGACGGGACAAACCACCCGGCATAGCTCGCGAGTGAAAGCCCGACAATCGATGCTTCTTGAAGGAGCTCCGGGCGCAAGGGCGGGGCGATTCTGGCGCCCAGCCATCGCGACCTCTTGGATGGCTCGGTCTTGGCGTTGCTGCCACTGCTCGAGGAGCATGCGCTCGTCCGACCGTGCGTTGTGGATGAACTGGCAGCTGGCCTTGTCCCTGGTCGGCGCAGGCGCTCTGGGCGACGGGTTGCGCGGCCGTGCGTCGTGCCAGGGATCGGCGTTGTCACCGTGCAAGGGAGCAGGTGGAGGCGCGCCATGTGCTACATCGCCAATGCGAGACGACGGGCGACGGAGCGAGTGGGAGGGCGTCGGGGCCTCGCCCGCGCCGTTGACAAGCTTGGTGATGTGTCTGAGCTAGGTGTCATTGCCTTTGTTGGTCGGGCGGTAGCGCAGCAGCTCACGTGCCTTGAGTAGCACGGCCCACGCATTCATTGGCCCATGGCGAGCATCACAGGATGAGCCCGTAGCGGCGGCGAGCGAAGGCCTGGCGGTGCGGCCATCGTGCTACACGGAAGGGTGCAGGGAGGAGTCGTGCTGCTCGTGGGCGGAAGGGTCAGTGGCGGCGTTGGCGGCGGCCGAGGTGAAGTGGCGGCGGTCGCCATGGCCCACGGGTTCCGTCTGGGCGACGCGAGCCGCCCGGCGCTCGACGCGAACACGACGAGTGTCAGCCATGGAGTTGGTGGAGCAAGAAACGGAGCGGCATGGAAGAACTACGGCACACCCCTACCTGGCACGCCAAATGTCGGAATCGGGGCTCCGGGGACCCAAGAAAGGTTCGAACTCTAGGGGGTGCACGCTGAACCTCGCTAAGCCTGACCTTGTTGCATGCTACCTCAGGGCGATGCTCCGGCGTGCTCGAGCGAGAGGAAAGATGAACAACGAACACGGTAGTTTACCCAGGTTCGGGCCACCTTGTGGTGTAAGACCCTACTCCTGCTTTCTGGTTGGATTGCCACGCGAGGGAGGATGTGTATGAGAGTACAAAGGGTGAGCGGCCTCGGGAGGCTTCAAGAATCGATCCCTATCTATGGTGGCGCCCTGCCTATACTTATACTGACCTTGGTCGTCTTCCCCCGAAAACACCCGGCGAGAAGGGCTGCCACAACCACCAATTTTGAAGGGGGATAGGAGTACAGCTTATCCTGACTAAAGGTGGTCTTCGCCTATGAAAGCCTCCTGCCATGACACGCCGGTGGGCTCGGTGATGACCTCCGTCCAGACGAGCCCACTGTCCTGGTCTTCTAGCACCAAAGTGGCAACCTTTGGGGATTGCTTTGGGAACCGGTGCGCTGTCCATGCCCCCTTAGCACAAAAGAGGAAAGCCTCCTCATCCGCGCCTGCTGGCGCCCCTCTGGCTCCGCTCGTCGCCACGCGCATCACCCATGTGAAGACGCAAAGCCGCATAGCTCCACTGCATGATCCTTGATTCGCACGCCTCCATGAGGGGCCTTGGGAGGCAGCCTCGGGAAGCCACCTCGCGAGAGGGCCTCTTGAAGCTCTTGATACGCTTGATGATGCTCACCTCGCAAGGCGAGGTCCTCGCGAGGGTTCCGCTTGTGAAGCCATGGTGGTGGGCCAGCTTGGCCTTTTAGCGTGCCATGCTCTGGGCCGCAGGCCGACGGGCCTGGGTACCCCCAGTCCCACGGGCCCGACAGAGGCTTCTCTCGAGAAAATAGCATATGGTGGGTAAACAAATTACTGTTGGGCAATTAATAGAAAATCAAATAATTTTGATGATATCCAAGGCAATGATCATACATAGGCATCACGTCCGAGACAAGTAGACCGAAACAGCTCTGCATCTACTACTATTACTCCACACATCGACCGCTATCCAGCATGCATCTAGAGTATTAAGTTCATAAAGAACGGAGTAACGCCTTAAGCAAGATGACATGATGTAGACAAGATAAACTCACGTATGAATAGACCCCATCTTTTTACCCTTAATAGCAATGATACATACATGTCATGTCCCCTTCTGTCACTGGGATTGAGCGCCGTAAGATCGAACCCATTACAAAGCAACTCTTCCCATGGCAAGATAAACCAATCTAATTGGCCAAACCAAATCAATAGATCGGAGAAGAAATACGAAGCTATATTAATTATGCATAAAAGAGTTCAGAGAAAACTCAAATACTATTCATGGATAGATTTGATCATAAACTCACAATTCATCGGATCCCAACAAACACACCGCAAAAAGTGATTACATGGGATCTCTCGAGAACAGGAACTTCCAGTGGCGGAAAAAGTATTGCGTGGACTCCTCTGTTGGTTTCACGATTTTAGAGAATTTATAGAGGCGGAGTTAGGTTGAATGGAGCCGCGTGGGCCCCATGATCCACCAGGGAGCGCCCCAGGCCCAGGGCGTGCCCTTGTGCCTCATGGGCTACTCCTCCATCTTCTCATCCCCTCCCGAAGCTTCCAGGGTCTCGCATGTCCAGAAAAAAATCACCAAAAAGTTTTGTGGCATTTGGACTTCGTTTGGTACTGATATTCTGCAAAACCAAAAACAAGCAAAAAAACAACAACTAGCATTGGGCACTAAGTTAATAAGTTAGTCCCAAAAAATGATATATTGTTGCTTGAAATTGCATATAAAACATCCAAGATTGATACTATAATAGCATGGAACAATAAAAAAATGCAGATACGTTGGAGACGTATCAGCCACCAACTGGCGGGCCAGGGGGATGAGTAGGTGGGCATCGCGCGTGTCCGCCTCGTGTCCGCGCGGACGCAAATGAGGCCCAAATTTGGGCCAGGAATGAGTTACCCGGCGGACGAAAAGCTAACATGTGTCCGTTTGGGTTGGCGCGTTTGGCCGACTTTTGTGTTTGTTTTTACCCAAATGGCACGCATGGACGAAATGGGTCAGCGTATTGGAGTTTCTCTAAGAGCATATCTAGGAAATTCCGCAAAGTAGGTCATCGGTAAAATAACTGTTGATTTAGCGGTCGAGCGTATTTTTTCTGGCCCAGTCAGATCCTATAAAATCAGCCGTCCCATAATTTTTTTGCGGGATCTTGCAAAGTCCGGGCCGATTCTTCCATATTGTGGGATCTTCTTTTTTTGTCGGTTCCCCTATTTCTCCCACGACTTGGCGTCAAGGAACTTTCAGCTCGCGCACCCTTCTCAGCCGCCGCCGCATCTCCCCATCGTCTCTTGCTGCCCCCGGCCGCCCCGCACCAAGCAGTAGCTCCGCCACCCCCCGCCGCACCTATTCCACCAAGTTTGGAGGCCCGGAGTGATAGGGGCGAAGGTGTCCCTAAATGGTAACTATCATTTTTGGTGGAAGTCAACTTTGACGATCTGACTACGAACATGTGAAGACGTCGCACCGTAGCAATCGCTAAACCAACTCACAGAGGTTATTGACCACATCGGAGCACGATCAACCTGACCACGAGGGTCTATTTCCTGCAGGCAAACAAAGAACAAGCAAGAAACTAAGATTGCAATCTGGATATTGCGAATTTAAGAGCAAGGCTTTATTGATCAAAGTGGGGTTCTAAATTGTCTTGGCCTGGTCGTTGGACACAAACAAAGTACGCGTATTGTACTATGGCGAACTTTAATCTAAACAAAACTCAAGTCTAAAACAACGCCCTAAGAGTTGTATTTATATGTAGACAGAGGGAAATTTCTGGCGTGTTTTGTGTGTGCGTGTGTTAGTGTTGGTTTTGTGCATCATAACTATGAAGAGGCCGGGTGTGTACCCATTGTGTTTGTATCCTCTTGATGCTTCATTTCAAGTCAATAAAATCCACCCTTTATCAAAAAAATAGGGAGAAGAGGGGAATTTCATCCGCTCTTGGCAAGGTGAGACTAAATTCCATCATAAGTCATTTTCCCTATTAATACGGACTCTGAAAATAGCCTATTAAGAGTATTTCAAAATTACATGGGTCTGGCCCAAAATAAGGTGGCGTAGCAACTATAATAAGCTATGGACAAAATTTATGAAAGGACATCTTGTATATTTCATCCATGTCCTTGTATGTCATCATGGTGTCTTCTAAGTGTTGAAAACTCCACTAGAAACACCGGTATTGTTCCCTTCACGCATGCCTTCTTCTCCATGCTTGATCCTACTCCAATGTTCATCCTTCTTATTCATGCTAGACCCTTCATTCGCAAGCAAAACAAACATAAAATCATATTTTCATGAACATTAGAATCATTACCAAGAAACGGAAGTACTTGATAGTTTAATTAGCGTTCACGAGCTCTAGTAATTGGTCCAGTATGTGTAGCTACAGGGACTGTGGGTGTAACTATAGTAGTGATGTACTCGTCATTCTCCTTTTTTGGATTGAAGTCGTCCTCGACGGAAGCTCATATTCCTCACCCACATAAGGCTTCAAATTTGCAATGTTAAAAGTGGGGCTAACCCCAAAATCTATAGGTAACTCAAGTTTATATGCATTATCATTTATTTTCTCTAACATCTTGAAAGGACCATCAACACGTGACATTAGCTTTAACTTGAACAAATTAGGAAATCTATCTTTATGTAAATGTAACCAAACAAGATCTTCAGGTGCAAAGACAACATGTTTTCTACCCTTATCTCCAGCAAGTTTGTATTTAGCATTCATAAGCGTAATGTTTTCCTTAGTTAACTCATGCATTTTTAAGATCAATTCAGCATGTTCTTTAGCATCAAAATTAACCTTCTCCGAAGATGGAAGAGGCAACAAATCAATTGGTGCACGAGGTAGGAAACCATACACAATTTCAAAAGCGCACATCTTAGTAGTAGAATGGAGCGAACGATTATAAGCAAATTCAATATGAGGCAACATTCTTCCCACATTTTCAGGTTATTCTTAAAAACAACCCTAAGCATAGTAGACAATGTTATATTGACTACTTCCGTTTTTCCATCAGTTTGGGTCTGACAGGTAGTACTAAAATGCAATTTTATCCCCAATGAAATTGCAACTAATCCTCGGGTGGTTTTGGTAATTAATAACAACATATATGTCACTAACCTAATGCCTATTCAAAGATGAATTTCAGGAAAGTTCAATGTTGGCATGGCAAGGACATGTGATTGTGGACCCCTCAAAATGATAAGGAAACACATTGGCAAAAGCTTCAAGACTCTACATTTTTGGTTAAGTGATCAAAGATCACATTGAGTCCATAGGAAAGCCAATACTATTAAAAGGGGATGAGGTTTTGATCATGACCCAATTGCTCAAAGTGCTTGAAGGTATTGCTTGAAAAAGTCTCAACCACTTTCCCACATTTCCATAGGTCAAAACCCTAAGTCAAACTCGGTCCCACCAAAACACTCACATGCGGACCCACCGAGTTAGCCAAGACAGAGCCATAAGCCAATCCCTAGAAACTCGATACAATCAAGATGACATTCGGTCCACCGAAGTACAGCGACCAAGTTTCTGTAACCCATCGACTTCACTTCGGAACTACCGAGTTGAACCGATCGGAATTACTGAGATGAGGAATCTGCTTAGGTCATCACTAATCGGTCTCACCGAAAAGCCTAACATTTGGATCTTTCACACTGTTCGGTCTCACCGAGAATTATTTTCGGTGTCACTGAGTTGTGCTTAAAGTTTGTAACGGTTGGATTTTAGTGATGGCTATATATACCCCTCCACCAGCACTCACTCTTAGAGAGAGCAAGCAGGACAAAACTACACTTCCCATATCCATTTTCTGACAGAGAACCACCTACACTTGTGTTGAGATCAAGGCATTCCAATCCAACCATTTGAACCTTGATTTCTAACCCCACCAAGTTGCTTTCCACTCCAATCCTTCTCACACCCCAAGCCAAATATATGAGAGAGAGATTGAGTGTTGAGGAGACTATCTTTTGAAGCACAAGAGCAAGGAGTTCGTCATCAACAACAACATCTATTACCTTTTGGAGAGTGGTGTCTCCTAGATTGGTTAGGTGTCTCTTGGGAGCCTCCAAGATCATGTGGTGTTGAACCAAAGATTTTGTAAGGGCAAGGAGATCGCTTACTTCGTAAAGATCTACCCCGAGTGAGGCTAGTCCTTTATGGGCGTATGCCATGGTGGAATAGACAAGGTTGCTTCTATGTGGACCCTTCGTGGTTGGAGCCCTCCGTGGACTCACGCAGCCGTTACACTCCGTGGGTGGAGCCCTCCGTGGACTCATGCAGCCGTTACCCTTCATGGGTTGAAGTCTCCATCAACGTGGATGTACGATAGCACCACCTGTTAGAACCACTCCAAAAATCACTGTGTCTTCATTGCATTAGATACCCCCTATCCCTCCTTTACATTCATATGCAAAGTCTTTACTTTCCGCTACATAACTCTTACACTTGCATGTGTAGGGTGTTGCTTGACTTGGTAGATTTGCTAAAACTTGCCTACGACTTTAATTGGGAAAGTCTAGGTTTTATTTGGTCAAGTAGTCTAATCTCCCCCCTCTAGACATACTTTTGATCCTACAAGTGGTATAAGAGCTTTGGTCTCAATTGCATTGGTTTCACAACCTAGCAGAGTATGGCATCTAGTGAGAGAAACTATCACCATAGAGGTCCATATTTTGATGGTACAAACTTTGCTAGTTGGAAGCTTAAGATGAAAATGCATATTCTTGGTCATAACCCCGCCGTTTGGGTTGTTGTTCATGTTGGCTTTCAAGGTGAATTCTTTGAGGATGGAAAAGAACCACATCGTGAAGCAACCGTGAAAGAGTTGAAGATGTTGCAATACAACGCTCAAGCATGTGGCTTAAACCTTGGATGGAAAGTATGATACCATGTGCAAATTGGTCCAAATGATCCCAAATTACGAAGATCTCAAGCCCACGGAAGTCATTGGAAGGATTGTCGCTCACGAGATGTCACTCAAGGACAAAGAGGAGCTCCACAACAAGTCAACTGGCGCTTACAAAGCTTCAAGCAATGCTCCAACAACATGAAGTGAAAAGCTTGTATCCAATGAAGAGATAAGCCTAATGGTCAAGAACTTCAACAAGTTCTACAAGAATATAGGCAAAGAGATAAGCTCCAACTCAAGACACTATGAGCAAAGATCATCAAGCCATGACTGAAATTGCTACACTTGTGGAAGACTCGGACACTACTCCAATGAGTGTACGACACCTCTCAAGAAAAGAGATGAGTCACCTAGAAGGAAGAGTAGAAGAGATGAATCACCTTGAAGAGAGAGGAGTAGAGATGATCGTTATGAACAAAGACCTTCTCAGAGAAGCAAGGATTCAGAAAGGAAGGACAAGTCAAGCAAGAGCTACTCCAGAAGAAGACATCAAGCTCATGTTAGTCAATGGGTTTCCGGCCCCGACTCTGACAACCAATCCGGGAGAAGGTGTTGCCGGACTAGCTCTTGTATCCTCCAACTCCTACGACCTATTTGATTCACCAAATGAAGGAATTGGAAGATGCTTCATGGCTAAAGGCCCCAAGGTATCACACCCCGAATACCTTGACTTTAACAGTGATGAGGATGATTTGCTAGGTGATGATGACTTGCTCAAAGATAAAACTAGTGATGTTAGCTATAATGAACTTGCTAGTAATCATGATAGTGAAGATGAAATGAATGACAATGCTATGAGGGAGATTGAGCGCTTAACTAAATAACTAAACACTCTTAAGTTAGCTCATGAAACAACTCTAGAAGATAATAGGGAGCTCCTAAGAACTCATGAGAAGCTAAATTTAGAGCAAGAGCATGGGTTTCTAAAATCTATCAGTGATGATCTTTGAAACAAGAGTTCCTCCTAGATTGCCAAACATATGCTCTTGTCTACTTTTATGCCACAAGTTAAATCTAAGCAATCTAGTAACAAGAGCAAGAAAGCTTCTACCGCTAGTAGTGACAACAACAATGTTAAATCCAATGTTGTTACTTCTAGTAGTTTTATTTATTCCACTAACGATTCTATTAGCCAAGTTACACTTGAGCAAGAAAACAATTTATTGTAAGGAATTATAGAAAAGGGTGTCTACAAGAGCCTTGCTGGGAGTAAGCAATTTGATGAGATTGTTTGCACATAAGGATGGCACCGAAAGAACCAAGGTGTTGGTTTTAAAAGAAAGTTCAATGTCAATGGAGTTGAGTGGGAAGAAGATCAATACCCCAAGACGAAGTTTGTTAGTATGATCCTACTTCTTTCAAGGGGACACAAGCTCAAGATGATCTTCTGATGGCTCAAGAATTTGTGATGTTTTAGTAGTGATTTTTGCTTGGTTTCATTAGATATTACTCTTCGGATAGAAGATAATCTATTTTCCCAATGTTTGGCAGGAAATATCAATTTTGGAAGGAACCCAAGGGGGATTGCTACAAATCAAGACAAATGGAGCAACTTTCCTGAAGGAACCCAATGCAACAGGCGCAACAGAGCAAAAGTCGGTGTTCCATATGACCGCAAGCGCCCATATGGGCGGTCGTGTGGACTGCCATCTGCTCCACCACGTCTATACAAGAAATTTTGTGAAGGGCTGATGACCCACATGTTGGAGATATGCCCTAGAGGCAATCATGTATGATGATATTTCCTTTGTGTTTATGAATAAAGATAGTCCTTGGACATTGTCAATCATGTGAATCAACAAGTACGTGACTTGTTTTTGGGACTATGCATTGTATGAAGACTGTCCTAAAAGGTCCCTAGTTGAAAGGGCTGTGTGGACGCGCAACCGACTAGACTAGCATATGACACGGTCGATGGCTTGGTCTCACTGGCCATGGAGCATTGGATGCTAACCGGATAATATGGACTCAGAAGGATCTGGTCGGATTCGACGTAGTCGGATCCGAGTCGAGATAAGGTCTGAGTCGGATAGACCCAACTATGAGACGTAGCGATATGTCATCTGTGAGTCTCTAGTACAACATATGTTCTATGTCCTAAGACCTGAGCTAGCGCATGTACTCGGGATGGTGACAGACCTGCTTTGAGCCGACCAAACGCTACTCCGTAACTGGGTAGTTACAAAGGTAGGTTTCGGGCTTGTCCAGACCCATGCCGCGAGACATGGTCAAGCAAGATGAGATTTGCCCCTCCGATCAGGAGAGATATACTCTGGGCCCCTCGTGTGACCCGACCAAGATAAGCATGGTCATGCGACAGGGATTATGAGATAATCTGGTTAGTGGTCAGCATCACTTGAATGAGAAAGAGGTCGGGCTAGCACAAGGATGTCAGACTCGCCTTGAGCCCGACAACATATATTGTGTGGCAAAGGGAATAGAAGTGTGACATGTTGTACAGGTTTGCCAACTGGCTTCATTGTCTACTTGGTGGTCGGCACGCCTTGCTAGAGGTCGCTACCAACCGAGCAGATCAGAGGTGATCCGACCTGCGACCAAGCCGACTTGAACCTAAGGAGTCGCGCGCTTAAGGGAAGAAACCTGTGAGGCTGGATCGGACTCCACGAGTCAGATGTGATTCTACTCGGACTCGGATCCAGGCACATATTTTGGGCTTTAGGGTCCATGCGAGGCCAAAGTGTTGAGCCTGCGATGGACGCCTATATATGGTGGAGGTGCAGCACACTCATTTGGTTGATCGCTCCGGCGCCGTTACTAGGTCTTGCATGTGTTGCAAATAGCCACCTCCACTCACCGCCGGCTGTGTGATCGGACCTAGCAGTCCACCGCGCGGTGTTCCTCCTGCATGTGCGGATACCGTTAGAGGCGGTGCACTTGCACCGCTCCGGCGAACCTGTACGTGGGATCCGACGAGCGACTGTTCGAAGGAGATCGGACGAGGAGGAGATGATCCACGCAGACACGCTACCCCAACTCTTCTTCAGCTGCATGACACTGTGCGTCTAGTGGTAACGATCTGTGATCCATGTCCCGTGGCATGTTCTTGGATGTTCTGCGAGTAGGAATTTTTTTAATTTGCAGTCGACGCACCCTACCGTAGATCCCAATAGTGGTATCAGAGCCTTTGCTATAGGATTTGGTTTCAGATCGTATGCATATTAGATATGTGTAGGCAGCAGATGAGATCTGTTGTCGTTTATGAGGTCGACTGTGTGCACGGTTGATGACATCAACTGCACATGGGGATCGATGAGGCTATGTTTTCTGTAAATCGGGATCGATGAGGTCGTGATACAACCTACCCCTACCGGTCGGTATTCGCCATCAGGGTTAATAGTGAAACGTAAATCCAAATCGAATTCGCGATGATTGATAAGATCGGCCAGATCAGAAAATTCGGCGTGATCGGGGTACAAATGGGATATGTGATTTCTGAAAATGTCGGGCGCTGCCCGCACCCGCGAGGGGACTGCCGTGTGCGTAGCTCCTTGTATTTCGTACACGATCACTCAAAACAGGTAGAATGCGATTCTATGCATAAATTTATTTTGCAGGGTTTGATGTGAATAGTATGGCTCATGTGTATGTGATGCATGTGTGTAATTTATACATGGCATGTGCGTCATGTTTGTCAGCCGGCAGGAGCCAAAGAGCTGTCATTATAATGTATAATGACCTGTGTGTCTACTTGTGACTCTATGTAAAATTCATTACTAGTTGTAGTAGTTGGATAATAGAGATCAGGTTGGTGGCTTGGCATCCCGGCGTGACAAACAAGATGGAGTTCCTAGATGGTCATCGGAGTCGGAGCCGACCTGGAAGAACATCCATGAAGGAGCCATACTATTTCATAATATATGTTTATTTGTGATTGTTATGCTTCTTTATTTCTATGCATGTTAAAATGGTAGAAAGATCCCTCGTTAATATCAAGTGAATTGCCATCCCCGATGTTGCACCTTCGCACGTCAAGTACGTCTAGTGGTGGGCTCATAAAATTGGGGTGCTGCTAGGTGTTCTTGAACTGAAGGGTTCGTGTCGGACACGGACATGCACTGCATCTGGTTAACTTGACAAGGCTATCAAAACGGTTTTGGGCCTTGTCGCAAAGAAGGTTGGGAGCCGGGGTATAAGATACCTACCCAACTGACAGGAGTCATATAAAGATACGATTAGCATGGAGTTTCTTACCGGATAGGTATGTTGGCTAGCAGTGATGCTAAAGCTCACTAGTCGCATGCGCTAGTCGGATCCTGAATCACTGAGAGTTTGCGGAGGGATGCTGACTTCACTAGGAGTATTTCTGTTTAGGCTTGAATTACTCTACATAAACACATTGCTTAGTGATTGCATATTTTCTATTGTAGATCAATGGCACCACCTGCTCAACCCAACTTTGCATTGAAATCAATTCTGGAAAAGGATAAACTGAATGGAACAAACTTTACCACCTGGTATAGAAATTTGAGAATTGTTCTCAAGCACGATAAAAAGGAACATGTTCTAGAGGATCCACTTCCAGAGGAACTTGTCGATAATGCTAATGCCACAACCAAGAATGCCTACCAGAAACTCGTTGATGAATCAACAGAGATAAGCTGTCTGATGCTGGCTTGTATGGAGCCCGATTTGCAACAGCATTTCGAAAATGTTGAGGCTTACGATATGATCGAGAGACTCAAGAGCATGTTTCAGACACAGGCTAGGACCGAAAGGTTCAACGTCTGGCGATCCTTGATGGATTGCAAGCTGAAGGAAGGTGAGCCACTGAGCCCACATGTGATCAAGATGATCGAATACGTGCAAGCTTTGGATAGGTTGGGCTTCCCGCTCTTGGATGAGCTTGCTACTGATGCAGTTCTGGGTTCTCTTCTGCCTAGCTATGGGACGTTCATCTCGAACTATCATATGCATGTAAGAAGCTCACTGAATTGCATGGGATGCTTAAAGTGGTAGAGCAGGATATTAAGAAAGGCACGCATCAAGTGTTGATGGTGCATAAATCGGCTAAGTTCAAGAAGAGTTGGTCCAAGAAAAAGGCTAAGGCAAAGGGCACGGAGACAGTAACCTCCGCCGCTGAGCCGAAGTCGGGACCGGACTCGAAGACCATTTGCTATCATTGCAAGGAGACTGGTCACTGGAAGAGGAACTGCAGCAAGTGGCTTGCAGAGCATGGCAAGAAGGCCGGAAATGCTTCTTCAGGCAAAGGTACACTTGTTGCATATGTTATAGACATTTACCTTGCTGATATACCTAGTAGCTCTTGGGTATTTGATACCGGATCGGTTGTTCATATTTGCAACTTGATGCAGGGGCTGGTAAGAACTAGGCGTGTGGCACAAGGGGAGATTGATATCAGGGTTGGCAACAAAGCAAGAGTTGTTGCGTTGGAGGTCGGCACGATGCAGCTCCAGCTTCCTTCTAGATTTATTCTGGAATTGAATAATTGTTATTACATTCCTGCACTTAGTCGGAACATTATTTCTGCCTCATGCTTGATGAGTCAGGGTTATGAGTTCAATTTAAAGGACAATGGTTGTTCGTTTTATTTGAATGGTATGTTCCACGTCTATGCACCCATTGTTGATGGCCATTTGATATTGAATCTAGAAACGGAACCGGTCTATAACGTGAATGTCAAGAGGCATAAGCCTAATGAGATAAATCCAACATACTTCTAGCATTGCCGACTTGGACACATTAGTCTGAAACGCATGAAGAAGCTCCATGATGATGGACTCCTAAGTTCGTCCGACTTTGGGTCGTTCGAGACATGCGAATCATGCTTGCTCGGCAAGATGACTAAATCTCCTTTTGCAAAGAGTTGCGAGAGGGCGTCTGAGCTGTTGGAACTTATACACAGTGATGTGTGTGGTCCAATGAGCACAACTGCCAGAGGTGGCTATCAGTACTTCGTGACTTTTACCGACAACTTGAGTAGATATGGGTATATCTATTTGATGAGGCACAAGTCGGAAACTTTTGAATAGTTCAAAGAGTTTCAGAGCAAGGTTGAGAATTAGTTTGGCAAGACTATAAAGCTTCTACGATCTGATCATCGAGGTGAGTACATGAGACAGGAGTTTGATGATCATCTGAAAAGCCGAGGTATTGTACCTCAGCTCACACCTCCCGGTACGCCACAGAGAAACAACGTGTTAGAACAGAGGAATAGGACCTTGTTGGACATGGTTCGGTCAATGATGAGCAAATCGGATTTACCCTTGTCATTCTGGGGATACGCTCTAGAAACTGCAGCTTTCACACTTAACAGGGTACCATCAAAATCCGTAGACAAGACACCACATGAGATGTGGACCGGGAAGAGTCCCAGTTTGTCTTTTCTAAAGATTTGGTGTTGTGAAGCATTTGTCAAGCGACTTATCTCAGACAAGCTTACACCCAAGTTGGATAAATGCATATTCGTGGGATATCCGAGGGAAACCTTGGGATATAGCTTCTACAACCGGGAAGAGAACAAAGTGTTTGTTGCTTAGAACGGGGTTTTCCTTGAGAAAGAGTTTCTCAGTCGGGAAGCTAGTGGGAGGACGGTCCGACTCAAAGAAATTCGAGGACCACTAGGGGACGGCTCGGCTGGTGATGAGATCATACCGGAGTTAGTCAGGGAACCCATAGTGGAAGCAGCACCGGAACCACGGAGGTCGGAAAGATTGCACAGAGTGCGTGATGTATTGTTGCTAGAAAGCGACGAGCCGGTCACGTATGCAGAAGCGATGGTGAGCCCAGATTCTGAGGTATGGTTGGAGGCCATGAGATTCGAGTTAAAGTCCATGGATGCGAATCAAGTCTGGGACTTGGTTGATCCACCGCCTGGCGTAAAGGCCATTGGCTGCAAATGGGTCTTTAAGAAGAAATCCGATGTGGATGGAAATGTTCAGATCCAGAAAGCTCGGCTTGTTGCAAAAGGTTATGGACAAGTTCAAGGAATTGACTACGACGAGACCTACTTGCCAGTAGCGATGCTAAAGTCGGTAAGGATCGTACTAGCTATAACTGCATATTTCGATTACGAGATATGGCAGATGGATGTCAAAACGGCTTTCCTTCATAGAAATTTAACCGATGACGTGTATATGATACAGCCCGAGGGTTTTGTCAATCTGACTAGTGCTAGTAAGGTATGCAAGCTCAAGAGATCCATTTATGGGTTGAGGCAGGCATCTTGGAGTTGGAACATTCATTTCGATGAGGTCATAACTGATCTCGGTTTCATCAAAAGTGAAGAGGATGCTTGTTTATACAAGCAGTTAAGTGGGAGCTCGATAGTGTTTTTGATCTTGTATGTGGATGACATACTACTGATTGGAAATGATGTTTCGATGCTGAACTCGGTCAAGGAGTCATTGAATGGCAAGTTTTCATTGAA
The DNA here is from genome assembly GCA_011799875.1 of Thinopyrum elongatum. Lineage (NCBI taxonomy): Eukaryota > Viridiplantae > Streptophyta > Magnoliopsida > Poales > Poaceae > Thinopyrum > Thinopyrum elongatum. The sequence goes on along the minus strand of CM022303.1, from coordinate 388,230,139 downwards.
GGACCTCGGTGAAGCAGTTTACATTTTAGGCATCGAGATCTATAGAGATAGATCGAGGAGGCTGCTTGGCTTAAGCCAGAGCACATACATAGATAGAGTGTTGAGGCGGTTTAACATGAGTGAGGCGAAGAAACGGTTCTTGCCACTCTCACATGGTATAAGGCTAAGTGAGACTCAGAGTCCTTCGACATCCGATGAGCGTAGCAGGATGAGTAGGATTCCGTATGCCTCGGCAATCGGATCCATCATGTATGCCATGATATGTACAAGGCCTGATGTTGCTTTTGTAATAAGCCTAGCAAGCAGATACCAGGACAACCCAGGTGAGAGTCACTGGGTAGCGGTGAAGAATATTCTAAAGTACCTGAAAAGGACTAAAGAGATGTTCCTAGTTTATGGAGGTGAGGAGGAGCTCTGCGTACAGGGTTACGCCGATGCTAGTTTCCAAACCGACAGAGATGATTGCCGATCACAGTCTCGATTCGTGTACGTCATGAACGGAGGAGCAGTGAGCTGGACGAGTTCCAAGCAAGACATGGTGGTCGATTCTACCACAGAAGCCGAATACATTGCAGCTTGTGAAGCTGCAAAGGAGGGTGTTTGGATCCGGAACTTTCTGGATGATCTTGGTATTTTCCCAGCCTCGGTAAAACCGTTGGACCTTTATTGTGATAATTCTAATGCCATTGCACAAGCCAAGGAGCCGAGGAATCACCACAAGACCAGTCACATAGATCAGAAATATCACCTGATATGAAAGATCGTGAAGAGTGGTGATGTAGAGTTCTGCAAAATTCACACGGATGCAAATGTTGCGGATCCGTTGACTAAGCCGCTTCCATGGCACGTTAGAGCTATGGGCATATGATGTCTATTTGATTGACTCTAGTGCAAGTGGGAGACTGTTGGAGATATGCCCTAGAGGTAATCATGTATGATGATATTTCCTATGTGTTTATGAATAAAGATAGTCCTTGGACATTGTTAATGATGTGTATCAACAAGTACGTGACTTGTTTGTGGGACTATGCATTCTATGATGACTGTCCTAAAAGGTACCTAGTCGAAAGGGCTGTGTGGATGCGCAGCCGACTAGACTAGCATATGACATGGTCGATGGCTTGGTCTCACTGGCCATGGAGCATTGGATGCTAACCAGATAATATGGACTCGGAAGGATCTGGTCAGATTCGACGTAGTCGGATCCGAGTTGGGATAAGGTCCGAGTCAGACATACCCAACTATGAGACGCAACGATATGTCATTTGTGAGTCTCTAGTACAACATACGTTCTATGTCCTAAGACCTGAGCTGGCGCATGTACTCGGGATGGTGACACACCTGCTTTGGGCCGACCAAACGCTACTCCATAACTGGGTAGTTACAAAGGTAGGTTTCGGGCTTGTCCAGACCCATGCCGCGAGACATGGTTGAGCAAGATGGGATTTGCCCCTCCGACCAGGAGAGATATACTATGGGCCCCTCGTGTGATCCGACCAAGATAAGCATGGCCATGCGACAGGGATTATGAGATAATCTGGTTAGTGGTCGGCATCACTGGAACAAGAAAGAGGCCGGGCTAGCACAAGGATGACAGACTCGCCTTGAGCCCGACAACATATATCGTGTGGCAAAGGGAACCTATGAGGCCGGATCGAACTACATGAGTCAGATGTGATCCTACTCGGACTCGGATCCAGGCCGAACAGATTTTGGGCTTTAGGGTCCGTGCGAGGCCAAAGTGTTGAGCCCGCGATGGACGCCTATATATAGTGGTGGTGCGGCACACTCATTTGGTTGATCGCTTCGGCGCCGTCACTAGGTCTTGCATGTGTTGCGAATAGCCACCTCCACTCGCCGCCGACAGTGTGATCAGACCTAGCAGTCCACCGCACGGTGTTCCTCCTGCACGCGCGGATACCATTAGAGGCGGTGCACTTGCGCTGCTTCGGCGAACCTGTACGTGGGATCTGACGACCGGCTGTTTGAGGGAGATCGTACGAGGAGGAGACAATCCACACGGACGCGCTGCCCCAAATCTTCTTTCACTGCACAGCACTGCGCGTCTAGTGGTAATGATCTGTGATCCATCTCCCGTAGCTTGTTCTTGGATGTTTCACGCGTAGGAAAATTTTAGTTTGCAGTCGACACACCCTACCGTAGATCCCAACACCACAAGTATAGGGGATCAATCATAGTCCTTTCGATAAGTAAGAGTGTCAAACTCAACGAGGAGCAGAAAGAAATGACAAGCGGTTTTCAGCAATGTATTGTCCGGAAGGACTGAAATTATCTGTAACAGATAGTTTGATAGCAAGGTAATTTGTAACGAGAAATAAGTAGTAACGGTAACAAAGGTCCAGCAAGGTAGCCCAATCCTTTTTGTAGCAAAGGACAGGCCGGAACGGTCTCTTATAATAAGCAAAGCGTTCTTGAGGACACACGGGAATTTCATGTAGTCACTTTCATCATGTTTGTTTGATTCGCATTCGCTACTCTGATAATTTGATATGTGGGTGGACGGGTGCTTGGGTGATGTTCTTACTGGAACAAGCCTCCCACTTATGATTACGCCCTCTCGCAAGCATCCGCAACTACGAAAGAAGAATTAAGATAAATCTAACCATATAGCATGAATCCAAATCAGCCCCTTATGGAATAACGCATAAACTAGGGTTTAAGCTTCTGTCACTCTAGCAACCCATCATCTAAATAGTACTCCACAATGCCTTCCCTTAGGCCCAAGTATGGTGAAGTCTCATGTAGTCGACGTTCACATGACACCACTAAGGGAAACAACAACATACATATCATCAAAATATCGAACGAATACCAAATTCACATGATTACTTATGACAAGACTTCTCCCATGTCCTCAAGAACAAAAGTAGCTACTCTCAAATCATATTCATGTTCAAGACCAGAGGGGGGGTATTGAATAGCATCAAGGATTTGACATATAATCTTCCACCAAATAAACCAACTAGCATCAACTACAAGATGTAATCAACAATACTAGCAACCACAGGTACCAATATGAGGTTTTGAGAAAAAGATTGAATACAAGAGATGAACTAGGGTTTGAGATGAGATGGTGCTGGTGAAGATGTTGATCAAGATTGGTCCTCCCACGATGAGAGGGTTGTTGGTGATGTCGATGGCTTCGATTCCCTTCCGGAGGGAAGTATCCCCGATGGAATCGCTCCGCCGGAGAGCAAAAGTGCTCTTGCTCAGGTTCCGCCTCGAGATGGCGGCGCCTCGTCCTGAAAGTTCTCTTTTTATTTTTTCTAGGGCAAATGGCTTCTGTTGGCACGCGAAATTGCCGTGCAACACCAGGATAACCATCGTGCTTTTGTGACGATGAATGATTGCTTTCCGAGCAAAGCAACAAAGATCCCTCGCTTTCGTGGAGGAAAACCGGCCGCTTTTCAGCGCAAAACGGCAAAGATCACCAAACCCTAGGGCTGCTAGAGCTCGACAGAGAAGAACGACAATGGAAAAAGATGTACGTGAAAAAGTATTGTGTTTTGATGAATAGATCGATTGTTATTCTTTCAATCGGCCACGGCCTTACATATATACGACACGCTGGACTTGGCGTATAAGATTAAAACTCTGAAGCTAAAACCGACTAGGACACGCCCTGGTTTGGTTATTTACAATTTGCACTAGTGGCCCAAATTAATATGTCACGTACAAATCCTCCTAGGTCTACAAGGAAAATTATAAAATATTCCGACCATGTCGCTAATCATACCAGATAATGTACTGGCTCAAGTTCTAACCATGTCAGGTAGATATACTCCTGTATCTACAAGGAAATAATAAAATACTCCAGCCACGTCGCTATCACACTGAATAATAACCATCATGTACTAAGCACACTTCTTCATCTAGTCCATGCAAACTCCATACTTCAGCTTAGCATACGAGATTGGTTAGGAGATGTACATGGCAGCGATATGCTAGTTCAACGCATCCCTGAAATCTGGTCAGCCTTATGTAGATAACTGCAATATCAAAGCTATGCATCAACTGATTAGTTAGATCAATGATAAAACTAATTTGGCCCATACTAACTAGCCAAATTACATCGTCAACACATGCCCCCTTGTTTTTGGTACAATTGCATTGACCAAAAATACTATAGCAGTTACCGTAGTATGAAGCGGTCACTGATCATATCATTACTCAGGGCGATGTCCAAAGATACATCGGCCAAATTTGCTTAGGGCGATACTTGGAATAACATATCGGCCACAACATGTTCTGGCCTCCTGCCACATGCTAGGATAGTACTTCTTCAAATATTTTCCATTGAGAGCTTTCGACAACTTATCTCTCTGCAAAGATTGTACAAAATATGAATTTCCAGGAACAATCTCTATAATTTTATACGGGCCTTCCCAACTCGGCGACCATTTGCCAAATTTCCTATCTTTAGTTCCAATAGGTAAAATCATTTTCCACACTAAATCTCCTATTTGAAACGATTTTCTCTCTCACCTTTTTATTATAAGCCTTGGCTACTCTTAATTTCTCCTTCTCAATTTCTCGCAAAGCTCTTAATCTCTCTTCTGAAATGTCATCTATCTTATCCATCATTAGATCATTATAATCTACAGCCGACAAATCATTTTGTCTGGCCACTCTAAGAGCTTGTAAATTAACCTCAATGGGTGACACTGCCTCCTGACCATATACTAGATCATACGGTGCTACTTGAGTCGCTCCATGTTTAGATATCCTATGAGCCCATAAAGCTTCCGAAAGTACCTCATGCCATCTTTTTGGATGCTCCTCAATTTTCTTTTTTATAAGCTTAATTAATGTTTTATTGCTAGATTCGGCCCGTCCATTAGCTTGAGCATAATAAGGCGACGAATTTAACAATTTAATTCCTAAAGATTCGGCAAATTCACGAAATTGATGAGACAAAAAAGAAGCACCTTGATCTATAGTTAAAGTTTGAGGAATACCTAATCTATGAATAGTATGCTCTAAAACGAAACTAAAAACTTCCTTATGAGTCATATTTTTCAAAGGAACTGCTTCAGTCCATTTAGTAAAATAATCTGTGGCAACTAGGACGAAGCGATGTCTTTTAGAAGACGAAGGATGTATTTCACCAATAAAATCTAAGCCCCATCCTCTAAATGGCCACGGCCTAATTATGGGATTTAACATAGCCGCATGCGCTAATTGTACATTCCCAAATTTTTGACATGCCTCACAACCTTTGTAGTACCGAAAACAATCTTCTAGCAAAGTTGGCCAATAAAAACCTGCTCTTTTTAATAACCATCGCATTTTGTGAGCCGACTGATGTGTCCCACATATTCCTTCATGCACTTCACTCATAGCTACTCTAGATTGATCAGAATCCAAGCATTTTAAAAATAATCCATCTATTGTTCGGCGATACAACTCGTCGTTAAACAAAGTATATTTTAAAGCTTATCGCCGAATTTTCCTATCTCTTGTTTGACTTGGATCCTTTAAATGATTAACTAGAGGAACTCTCCAATCACTTGGTTCTAAATTATTTGCTAATTCGGTCGTTTGTAACTCATGCACCGAATCTGCAGTACATTGTACAGCTAGTTGTTCAACTGTCCTAGGCCCAAGTGCACCCTGTGGCGAAGTATCCAACATTATAGACTCAGCTTGCATCGGCTTGTCTAATATAAAAAACATTCCTTTACTAATGTGATAACCGGATGCTTGCTGTGCTAAACAATTAGCTCTAGAATTCTCTTCTCTAGGTATATGATGGATGGTGAACGTATCTAGAGAATTCATTATGTCTAAACATCGGTCCAAATAACTATTTAATAACCCATCAAAACATTGAAATTCAGCTTTAATTTGTTGTACTACCAGAAGCGAATCCCCAAAATCATCTACAGCCTTTACGCCCATATCAACTAAAGTTTGTAATAGAAATAGTAAAGCTTCATACTCAGCTTGGTTATTAGTGCAAGGATATTCCAGACGGACCGATGTATCATAAACAACATTATTAGGTGAAACTAAAACATTACCGGCGCCTTGCCCGTCCCTACAAACCGATCCATCAAAATAAAGCTTCCATGGACACACACTAACATAATTAATATTTTCATAATCTTTAATCCTATGATCAACAATGAAATCGGCGATAACTTGACCCTTCATAGCATGCAACGATTCATATGTTAAATCATATTCTATTAGCGCGTAAGCCCAATTTCCAATCCTACCACTAAGAATCGGTTGTTGCAACATATACTTAATGACGTCGGCCTCGCAAGCTACTACACACGTACTAGAAAGAATATAAGGCCGAAATTTGTTACATGCATAATATAAAGATAAGCATAACTTTTCAATAAACATGTGCCGACTTTCGGCGTCGAGCAAACGACGGCTTAAGTATGCAATGATGTATTCTTTCCCGCTGATATCTTGCGCCAACACCACATCGATCACCCTATCTTCTGCAACAATGTACAGCTTGAACGACGCACCGGTCTTGGGCGCCCGCAATATTGGAGGATTCGACAAGCATGGCTTTATATAATTAAAAGCATCTCGTTGCTCTGCGCCCCAAGTAAATTTGGCTTCATTCTTTAGCCGAAGAAGAGGAACAAATGATTCAATTTTCCCTGCAAGGTTAGATATGAATCGTCTCAAGTAATTAATTTTTCCTAACAACTTTTGCACATCCCTTTTACACGTGGGTTCCTCCAAATTTCTAATTGCCTCCACTTTCTTAGGGTCAATCTCTTAGCCATTTTCATGAATTATGAAGCCTAAAAACTTACCAGCCGACACACCAAAAGCACACTTGAGTGGATTCATTTTTAATCCATACCGGCGCATCCTTTCAAAAGCTAATCTTAAATCGGCTAAATGATGATCAAACCCATCCGATTTAACAACTATGTCATCAATATATATTTCTAGTACAATGCCTAGAAGATCATGAAAAATTAAATTCATAGCTTGTTGGTATGTAGCGCTGGCATTTTTCAACCCAAATGTCATAACGACCCACTCAAATAAACCAACAAAACCTGGGCAACGAAAAGCAGTCTTAGACATATTTTGTTCGGTCATAAATATTTGATTATAACCTGCATTACCATCTAAAAAGCTAATCACTTTATGTCCCGATGCATCATTAATAAGCATGTATTCATCTTTCAGAGTAGCCTTATTCAAATATCTAAAATCAACACAGATTCTAATATTACTAGTATTTTTCTTTTCCACGGGCACAATATTAGGAACCCAATCTGCATATCTACACGGCCGAATAAACTTAGCTTTTATCAATCGATCAACTTCTTCTTTGATGCAGTCATACAAATTAGGATCGAAACTTCTATGAGGTTGTTTATGCGGCCTAAAACCAGATTTAATAGGTAGTCTATGTTCTACTAAATCTCTACTCAAACCGGGCATCTCAGTATAATTCCAAGCAAAGCATTCAACAAATTCTTTAAGTAATAAACATACCTTGCTTTTCTGATCGGCTTTCAAGCTAGATTTGATAAATGTAGGCCTCGGAATACTTCCATCGCCAATATCAATTTCTTCAAGTGGATCAGCCGATGAGAATCCTTGTCCAAGCTTTTCCATGTCATCAAAATCTTCAATTGTTTCGTGCATATCGTTCTTGCCAGAACGATACTCCTCCATGCGTCTTTGTAGCCACTTAATACTATTGTCTTTATTCATCATTTATATAAATAAATCATTAAGCCGAGCTACATTAGTCGGCTATGCATTTATAGGTACAAAACCATCTCTACCAATACTGATATAATCATAGTCCGATAAATCCCTACCGGTCAAACATCGCATCTCACCGTGTTGCCAATCAACCGGCACGTCCGTCAAAGCAATGCATGAAGAATTATTGGCCTCAATCACCTCCACATCATCATTAACCCACTGAATTAAGCACTGATGTAAGGTAGAAGGGATGCAACAATTTGCATGAATCCAGTCACGTCCCAACAGAATATTATGCCGGCCTTTGACATCAACAACAAAAAACGCAGTCGGCAACGTTTTGCTTCCGACTGTGAGCTCCATAGAAATAACACCCTTAGCCTCGGACAATTCCCCTGAGAACCCACTAAGTCCCATATTGGTCTTCATTAACTCGCTCTCTTTTCGGTTCAGTTTAGAAAATACCGAAAAGGGCATAATATTAACACCTGCACCGCCATCAACAAGCATGTGACCAATAGGCTTACCATCAATGTGACCTCTGATAAATAATGGCTTTAGGTGTTGTCCATGCTTCTCTGGTTTCTCAAATGTAGCATTCTTTGGGCCAAGAACAAGTTCAGCAATTTCAGCCTCGGGCGCACGAAATTCAGCAGGCAACGCGAACACCATATTAACATCCGTATCAGTTGCTATATCTCTATCATTCTCTGAATTTTTTGCAATAACTGTATCATCCGTATTTTTATTTTCCTCCACTATGATGTGCTTCTCCTTCCAAGTTTTTGTGGGTATCATTGGTTTAACTTGATTGAACTATTTATCGCGCTTGTTCAGAGGGTCTAGGTGTTCTAATATTACTTTTGTTAACCACATTTGAAACTTTAGCATGTTCCTTTATCCTAACAGGGAAAGGAGGTTTCTCAATGTAAACAGTAGGCACAACTGGATCAACATTGTAGATAATAGTTTCATCTATAACTATAATGGGTTCCTCAATCTTTTCTTTAATAGGGGGATGATATTTAAACCACTTCTCCTTAGGGAGATCAACATGAGTAGCAAATGATTCGCAAAAAGAGGCTACTATCTCAGAGTCAAGTCCATATTTAGTGCTAAACTTATGAAAATTATCAGTGTCCATAAAAGATTTAACACAATCAAACTCAAGTTTTATAGCTGACTCTTTACCTTTGTCGAGTTCCCAATCTTCAGAGTTGCGCTTAATTCTTTTAAGAAGATCCCATCTGAATTCAATAGTTTACTTCATAAAGGAACCAGTAGAAGAAGAATCGAGCATGGTTTGATCATTATGAGAAAGCCGAGCATAAAAATTCTGTAAGATAGTTTCTCTTGAGAGCTCATGGTTTGGGCATGTGTACATCATGTACTTAAGCCTCCCCAAGCTTGAGCGATACTTTCTCCTTCACGAGGCCAAAAATTATATATATAATTCCGATCACGATGAACCAGATGCATAGGATAAAACTTCTGATGAAATTCCAATTTCAACCGGTTCCTATCCCATGTTCCAATATCATCACATAGCCTATAGCATGTCAATGCCTTTCACCCCAAAGATAAAGGGAAAACCTTCTTAACTAAATCTTCGGATAAACCTAAAAGCCTTAATAATCCACAAACTGCATCCACATAGATTAAGTGTATATCGGGATGTATTGTTCCATCTCCTGCATAAGGATTAGCTAGCAGTTTCTCTATCATACCTGAAGGAATCTCATAATAAATATTTTCATTAGGTGCAGTAGGTTGAGGGGCAACACATTGTGCCTCCGGTCGGGGCGAAGATACCTCGAACAAACCCCTCAAAGGATTACTTTCTATAGTAACAAGTGACAGTAAATTTTAGCACATATTATAAATGTTTTCTTACCAAATTCCACTCACCAAAGGTGCTTCACTCCCCGGAAACGGCGCTAGAAAAGAGTCTTGATGATCCACAAGTATAGGGGATCAATCGTAATCCTTTCGATAAGTAAGTGATAGAGTCATAGGTGTCCTGTCTTTCGATGAGATAGTGATTATCGTTTTCGGAGGAGTAGACTTTGACGATCCGACTACGAATGTGCGAGGACGTCGCACCTTAGCAATCGCTAAACCAACTCTGAGAGGTTATTGACCACACTGGACCATGATCAACCTGACCACGAGGGTCTATTTTCTGCAAGCAAATGAAGAACAAGCAAGAAACTGAGATTGCAATCTAGATATTGCGAATATAAGAGGAAAAATTTATTGATCAAGGTGGGGTTCTGTGACATCTTGGTCTGGTCGTTGAACACAAACGAAGTACGTGAAGTTGTAGCTATGGCGAACTTTAATCTAAACAAAACCCAAAGTCTAAATGATGCTCTAAAGGCTATATATATATATGGAGGAGTAGGGGGAATTTCGTGACCCCTTGGAGGAGGGGTCCGAAACCAACCCAAACTCTCTTTCCCCACACATACGGACTCTAAAAAACAGCCTATACTGAAGTATTTCGAAATTACATGGGCCTGACCCAATAATAAGGTGATGCAGCACCCTCTTGGATTTCATTCCATGATAAGTATGTATTGGAAGTTGGAATGCCTAAAGTATTGGTGCATTAGGGTCCTCTTAAGCTTGTTTCCTTCTTGATCTTACCTTTCCGTTGCTATCACTCGCTCTAGCCTCTCCTGGCCAGAGCTCCCTCTATCAACAACACCCTCACGCAGTTGATTCCAATAATAGCCTCTGGACGCAATTTCTGAAGTAGCATCTTGTATATTTCGTCCAAGCCTTCATGCACTCATTATGGTGGCTTCAAAGTCCTGAAATCACCACTTGAAACTCCGTTCTTGCTCCCCTTGCGCATGCCATCATTTCCATGCTTGAACTTGCTCCAATGTTCATCCTTCTCGTCCAAGCTAGGCCCTTCATTTGTAAGCAAAACAAATGTATCCAATTTAGGCAACATCATATTCTCATGAACATTAGAATCATTACCAAGAAACGAAAGTACCTGGTAATTTAATTGGCGTGCGCGAGCTCTAGTAATTGGTCCAGTATATGTAGCAGCAAGGTTTGTGGGTGTAACTTTGTTAGTGATGTCCTCATCATACTACCCTTCTTGAATTGAAGTCGTCCTCGACGGAAGCTCGTCTTCCTCACCCAAATAAGGCTTTAAATCTGCAATGTTAAAAGTGGGACTAACCCCAAAATCTGAAGGTAGCTCAAGTTTATATGCATTATCATTTATTTTCTCTAAAACCTTAAAAGGGCCATCAGCACGTGGCATTGGCTTTGACTTGCGCAAATCAAGAAACCTATCCTTACGCAAATGTAACCAAACAATATCTCCAGGTGCAAACACAACATGTTTTCTACCCTTATCTCCAGCAAGTTTATATTTAGCATTCATATGCTTACTGTTATCCTTAGTTAACTCATGCATTTTAATACCAATTCAGCATGTTGTTTAGCATCAAAATTAACTTTCTCCGAAGATGGAAGAGGCAACAAATCAATAGGTGCACGAGTTAGGAAACCATACACAACTTAAAAAGGGCACATCTTAGTAGTAGAATACAGCGATCGATTATAAGCAAATTCAATATGAGGCAAGCATTCTTCCCACATTTTCTTATTATTCTTCAAAATAGCTCTAAGCATAGTAGACAATGTTCTATTGACTACTTCAGTATGTCCATCAATTTGGGGGTGACATGTAGTACTAAAAAGCAGTTTAGTCCCCAACTTAGCCCATAAACATCTCCAAAAGTGGCTAAGAAACTTAGTATCATGATCTAAAACAATTGTATTTGGCACACCACGCAAGCGAATAATTTCATGAAAGAACAAATCAGCAACATTAGCAGCATCATCGCTTTTATGACATGGTATAAAGTGTGCCATTTTCGAAAATCTATCCACGTCAACAAATATACTACCCCTCCCTTTCTTTGTTCAAGGTAAACCTAAAACAAAGTCCATAGATATATCCTCCCATGGAACACTAGGTACAGGCAAAGGCATATATAAACCATGGGGATTGAGTCGTGACTTAGCTTTTTGACATGTAGTGCATCGAGCAACAAAACGCTCAACATCCCGTCTCATCTTTGGCCAGAAGAAATGCGTAGCTAGTACGTCCTCTGTCTTCTTCACACCAAAGTGTCCCATTAATCCTCCTCCATGCGCCTCCTGCAACAACAAAAGACGAACGGAGCCAGCTGGAATGCATAGCTTGTTAGCACGAAACACAAATCCATCATTAACGATGAACTTGTTCCATGTTCTCCCTTCTTTACAATTCTATAGTACATCTTTAAATTCAGCATCATGCACATATTGATCTTTGATAGTTTCCAAACCAAATATTTTAAAGTCAAGTTGTGAAAGCATAGTGTAACGACGAGACAATGCATCAGCAATAACATTTTCTTCACCCTTCTTGTGTTTAATGACATAAGGGAAAGTCTCAATGAATTCAACCCATTTAGCATGTCTACGGTTCAGTTTTGCTTGACTTCTAATATGTTTCAAAGATTCATGATCAGAATGAATAACAAATTCTTTGGGCCATAAATAATGTTGCCATGTTTCTAAAGTCCAAACTAGTGCATAAAATTCTTTATGATAAGTAGAATAGTTCAGACTAGGCCCACTCAATTTTTCAGAAAAGTATGCAACAGGTTTACCATCTTACAATAACACACCTCCTAATCCAATTCCACTAGCATCACATTCAAGCTCAAAAGTCTTATTAAAATCAGGAAGTTGGAGTAATGGAACATGTGTCAACTTATCTTTCAATACCGTGAAGGCTTCTTCCTGTGCGGTACCCCAAACAAAAGGCACATCCTTCTTTGTAAGCTCATTGAGAGGTGCAGCAATGGTGCTGAAATCTCTCACAAAACACATATAGAAACCAGCGAGGCCAAGGAAACCTCACTTGTGTGACCGTTTTGGGCTGCGGCCAACTCTCAATAGCTTCAATCTTGGCTTTATCAACTTCAATTCCCTGTGGAGTAACAACATAGCCAGGAAAAAGATACTCGGTCGGTGCAAAAGGTGCACTACCCAAGGTTACCAAACAAACATGCATCACGTAGAGCAATAAAAACATCACGTAAATGTTCCAAATGTTCCTCCAAAGATCTGCTATAAATCAGTATATCATCAAAGTAAACTACCACAAATCGTCCAATGAAACACGTAAAACTTCATTCATTAATCTCATGAAAGTACTTGGTGCATTAGTTAACCCAAAAGGCATGACTAACCACTCATATAATCCAAACTTAGTTTTAAATATTGTTTTCCATTCATCTCCCAATTTCATACGAATTTGATGGTATCCACTGCGCAAATCAACTTTGGAGAATATTGTAGAGCCACTCAATTCATCAAACATATCATCTAGCCGAGGAACAGGATGACGATAATCAATAGTTATATTATTAATGCCTCTACAATCAACACACATACGCGATGTGCCATCCTTTTTTGGCATTAGTATAATAGGAATATCACAAGGACCAAGAGATTCGCATATATAACCGTTGTCGAGCAGCTCCTGTACTTGACGCATAATCTCCTTCATCTCCTCTGGATTGGTACGGTATGGCGCATAGTTTGGCAATGAAGCAACGGGAATTAAGTCAATCTGATGCTCATTCCCTTGAATAGGCGGTAATCCCGGTGGTATGTCTTATGGAAAGACATCAGCGAACTCCTGCAAAATGTTAGTGACAGCAGGAGGCAAAGAGGAAGGTACGTCCTCAAATGAAAATAATGCCTCTTTCACACAAAAGCATAGCAAACAGCGTTGCTGAAATCTAGATCATCAATATCAGATTTGGTGGAAAGTAAACATCCACTTTTCAATTTAATTTCAGAAGCAACACTAGATGGTTTATTATTAGGCTTCATTTGTTGCTCAAATTCTCTTGCCACAATCTGATTTTTGCTCCTGTTTTGCTTTACTAGCTCTATTAATATCATCTTTCAAAATGGAATCAGGAGACATAGGAAGCAAAGTAATATGTTTGTCCTTATGAACAAGAGTATACTGATTGTTTCTACCATGGTGCATAGAATTTTTATCGAATTGCCATGGTCTACCAAGTAATAAGGAACATGCTTGCATGGGTACCACATCACAATCAACATAATCAACATATGTAGCGATACTAAAATGCACACAAGTAGTACATGTTACCTTAACCTTGCTGTTGTTGTTGAACCATTGGATGTAGTAAGGATGTGGATGTGGTCCTGTGGTGAGAGACAACTTCTCCACCATATCCATGCTAGCCAAGTTGTTGCAGATCCCTCCATCTATGATGACGCGAACATAATGTTCCTTCACAACTCCCTTTGTATGGAACAAATTGTGCCTCTGATTTTGCTGTCACCTGCACACTCAAAACACGTTGAGCAACTAAACTTTCATACCTGTCAGCATCTTCAGCAGCCATGTATTGCGTCTCTTGTTCAGAATCATCTCCACCATGTTCTTCACTTGTAATAAGAGCCAAAGTCTCCTCATCATAGTCACTAGCGGACTCATACCCACCATCCTCAGTAGCAATCATCACATGCTTAGATGGGCATTCTCTTGCATAATGACCTCCACCCTTGCAATGACGACAAATAATATCATGTGTTTGCCCTATTGATGCCATGGATGAAGAAGAGCTTTGAGCAGGCCCAAAAGGTGTGCTCTTGGCAGATAGTGGTGGTTGTGCCTGGTTTCGTGTATCACGGTTGGAGGTGACAGATGAAGTTGGCAGTGCTGCAGCAGGACGCGTGGAAGCAGATGAGGTACGTGGCATCCATGATGAAGGTCGCCCTACAGAAAAATTAGTTCACGCCAATGCCTGTCGATCCTGCACTTCACGTTTAGCTTTGCACGCAAGATGGAATAAACGAGTGATATTGTTATACTCCTTATATTCTAAAATCATCCGAATCTTTCTATTTAATCCACCCATAAAACATGCAAGCATAGCTTCATTATCCTCAATAATGCCACATCTAATCATACCAGTTTGTAATTCCTGATAACATTCCTTGACAGAATTTTTTCCTTGTCTTAAACGCTGCAATTTTTGTAGCAATTCACGTTGATAATATGATGGAACCCAACGAGTATGCATAGCAGTTTTCAAAGCAGCCCAAGTAGTTGGGATATTATTTGGATATAATCTACGATGTTTAGACCACCACACACAAGCAAAACTAGTGAATGCACAAAGAGCAGCAACAACACGTCTCTCCTCGGGATATTGTAAACATGTAAAATGTTGTTCAGTTTCTAACTCCCAAGTAAGATATATATCAGGAACGTATCTACCCTCAAATGGTGGAATATTCAATTTTAGTTTAGGGAGATGGTCTGGATCTCGTACCTGAGGTGGTGGTGCAGCCCTACCGTTGCGATTATATGCATGTGGACGACCTGGTGGTGGTGCTGGTGGTTGCACGTAGTTCTAATTTTGATCAGCCTCATCCTCGTAATCGCCCTCGTAAATGTCCTCCTCCTCGGTAGTAGCAGCAATAGCAGCGGCACCAAAATTGTGTCCTTCCTCAAGAGGAACACGCCTCGCTCGATGGAGGGCTGGATCGCAACGTGGAGGTGGTTGTTGTTGTTGGTGGTGGTGGTGTAGCGGTGCAGCAGGTGGATATAGACGCGCGAGCACTTCAGCGAACTTGGCATCCAACTTGGTTTCAATGGTCTTCTCAATGTCAGCAATCCTCACTAGTGCCTTGCCAAAACTGGTCATCACGCCATCCACCTATTGACCCAACATTTCCTGGAATTTATCATGGAGCTCCTTGTTCGACATGTTCTCCCAGTCCAACACATCCGCTTGTGATCCTGGCATGATTAGCAGCAAGAGAAAACACACAAGAATATGATCCTATAGACTACTAGGAAGTGGCGGTGGTGTTGTGGAAAGTCACAAATCCGTCAAGCGAATCTCAAATTCTTACTAGTTCTTACCAAGCAACAGGTGGTGATCAGCAACCGTTGTAGTCAAAACTCTCAAAGCTTGGATAGAGCGATTACCAGGTGGTGTCAAACGCATGATGTAGATATATGTGGAGCTAGGAAGGCTTAATATATGGTAGCAAAAAGGGCCAGCAATAATCAATTCAGAGATGCAAAGTTGAATAAACGCTCAATGACGGTATTGTGCTGGTCCTAGGCTAGACCGTGCTAGAGACGCGAGCCTAGATCACTAACAAAATCATGGCGCTGCACGTAAACAAAGGAGACGCACACTCTGAATATATTTTTCTGCTTTTTGTTAACTTTTTTTTTCACTTTTTTTCCTCTTTTTTTT
This sequence comes from Thinopyrum elongatum, assembly GCA_011799875.1. Taxonomy (NCBI): domain Eukaryota; kingdom Viridiplantae; phylum Streptophyta; class Magnoliopsida; order Poales; family Poaceae; genus Thinopyrum; species Thinopyrum elongatum. The sequence continues at coordinate 388,214,078 of CM022303.1, read as the reverse complement.
TCTCCACAACAATTTTTTTTCAAAAAAGTCTACAAATAGTCTAAAAATTGCCTAGCCAGAATTTTCCAGACTTAGTTTTTTCAAACTAGAACTATTTATTCTACTGCGGGTAGCACAAAAGTTGGGGAGTCCGACTTGGTCACGACTCGTAGTATGGTGTGATCTCGAAATCAATAACAAAGAAGGAAATACTGGACTCGTATTAGGACTAGCGGCGGAGATGAATCTGGTGGAACTCGGACTTGTGGCGGATATATGTAGGGCGGTGGAACACATACTGGTGGCGAATCTGTGATGGAGGTGGACTCGGATTAGCGTGATGGCAGTGGCTATGTGGTATATGGTAGCGGTGATGATGATGGTGGTATATGGCAGCGGTGACGATGATGGTGGTATATGGCAGCGGTGATGACGATGGTGCAGCGGCGGCGTGACAACTTGTGAACATAACTCGAAACTCTAAAGGAACTACACACTAAGACCAGCAACTTGACACAATGATGCAACCACAAATTCAACAAAGCAATTACAGAAAAGATTATGCAATGGCTCAGATTGGTTTGGATATGATGAACTAACCCTAATTTTTTGTGGACTTTAGTTATGAAGAAAAGATGTGACCTAAACTATGAGAAATTGGAAAATCTCACCGAGCAACCTAGAAATCTGATACCACTTGATAGAGGCAAAGGTGTCCCGTCTTTCGATGAGATGGTGATTATCGTTTTCGGAGGAGTAGACTTTGACGATCCGACTACGAACATGCGAGGACATCACACCTTAGCAATCGCTAAACCAACTCCGAGAGGTTATTGATCACACTAGACCATGATCAACCTGACCACGAGGGTCTATTTTCTGCAAGCAAACGAAGAACAAGCAAGAAACTGAGATTGCAATCTGGATATTGCTAATATAAGAGGAAAAATTTATTGATCAAGGTGGGGTTCTGTGACATCTTGGTCTGGTCGTTGAACACAAACAAAGTACGTGAAGTTGCAGCTATGGCGAACTTTAATCTAAACAAAACCCAAAGTCTAAACGACGCTCTAAAGGCTATATATATATGGAGGAGTAGGGGGAATTTCGTGACCCCTTAGAGGACGGGTCCGAAACCAACCCAAACTCTGTTTCCCCACACATACGGACTCTAAAAAACAGCCTATACTGAAGTATTTCTAAATTACAAGGGCCTGGCCCAATAATAAGGTGACGCAGCACCTATAATAGCCTCTGGACAAAATTTATGAAGCAGCATCTTGTATATTTTATCCAAGTCTTCATGCACTCATTATTGTGGCTTCAAAGTCCTGAAATCACCACTTGGAACTCCGTTCTTGCTCCCCTTGCGCATGGCATCATTTCCATGCTTGAACTTGCTCCAATGTTCATCCTTCTCGTCCAAGCTAGGCCCTTCATTTGTAAGCAAAACAAATGTATCCAATTTAGGCAGCATCATATTCTCATGAACATTAAAATCATTACCAAGAAATGGAAGTACATGGTAATTTAATTGGCGTGCGCGAGCTCTAGTAATTGGTCCAGTATATGTAGCAGCAGGGATTGTGGGTGTAACTTTGTTAGTGATGTCCTCATCAGTAAGTGTGTCAAACCCAACGAGGAGCAGAAGGAAATGACAAGCGGTTTTCAACAAGGTATTGTCTGCAAGCACTGAAATTATTGGTAACAGATAGTTTGATAGCAAGGTAATTTTTAACGAGCAATGAGTAGTAATAGTAACAAAGGTGTAGCAAGGTAGCCCAATCCTTTTTGTAGCAAAGGACAGTCCGGAACGGTCTAATAATAAGCGAAGCCTTCTTGAGGACACACGGGAATTTCATCTAGTCACTTTCATCATGTTTGTTTGATTCGCGTTTGCTACTTTGAAAATTTGATATGTGGGTGGACCGGTGCTTGGGTGTTGTTCTTACTTGAACAAACCTCCCACTTATGATTACCCCCTCCTGCAAGAATCCGCAACTACAAAAGAAGAATTTAGATAAATCTAACCATAGCAAGAAACATACGGATCCAAATCAGCCCCTTATGGAATAGCGCATAAACTAGAGTTTAAGCTTCTGTCACTCTAGCAACCCATCATCTAATTACTATTGTGCCTCCCCTTAGGCCCAAGTATATGGTGAAGTGTCATGTAGTCGATGTTCACATGACACCACTAAGGGAAACAACAACATACATAATTACATATAATCAAAATATCGAACGAATACCAAATTCACATGATTACTTATGACAAGACTTCTCCCATGTCCCCAAGAACAAAAGTAACTACTCACAAATCATATTCATGTTCAAGATCAGATGGGTATTGGATAGCATCAAGGATCTGAACATATAATCTTCCATCAAATAAACCAACTAGCATCAACTATAAGATGTAATCAACACTAATAGCAAACCGTAGGTACCAATCTGAGGTTTTGAAACAAAGATTGAATAAAAGAGATGAACTAGGTTTTGAGATGAGATGGCGCTGGTGAAGATGTTGATGAAGATTGGTCCTCCCACGATGAGAGGGTTGTTGGTGATGTCGATGGCTTCGATTTCCCCCTCCTAGAGGGTAGTATTCCCGGCGGAATCGCTTCGCCGGAGAGAAAAAGTGCTCCTGCCCAGGTGCCGCCTCGAGACGGTGGCGTTTCGTCCCGAAAGTCCTCTTTTTATTTTTTTTCTAGGGCAAATGGCATCATATAGCAGAATACGGGCCATGGAGGCTGGCTAGGGGCCCCACTCACCACCAGGGCACGCCTAGGGGGGGGACGCACCCTGGTGCCTCGTGGCACCTGGTGGGCCCCCTCTAGTATTTCTTTTCTCCAGTATTTTTTGTGTATTCCAAAATTCCGTGAAATTCAGCTCATTTGGAGTTGTGCAGAATAGGTATCTCTGATGTAGCTTTTTCAGGTCTAGAATTCCAGCTACCGGCAATCTCCCTCTTCATGTAAATCTTGCAAATTAAGAGAGAAAAGGCATTAGAATTGCACTACAAAGTATTATGTTGATAAAAAACATCATAAATAACTATAGGAAAACATGATGCAAAATGGACGTATCATGGGCCGGGGGGGGGAGAAGAGAACCCTAGCCGCCGCCACACCACCCAGAAGAGGATAAGAGAGGATCTGAGGAACCTTCGAAGATCTTCTTAGTTTTGGTCCATTCATCTCCATAATCATCATCATCATCATCATCATCATCACCCCTTTCATTATTGTAAGAGGAATTCCAATTGGGAGATCAGTTGTAACTTTACTCAATCTCATCTGGAGATCAAGACTATTTGAATTATCCATTTCACCTTATTGTGGATCTTCCCGGTATTATCGATATGGTTTTCATGGGTTTTATCTCTGTTGTGATTGATTCCCCTCTTATGAGGTGTGAGTAATTCCCCCTAGGTGTGGGAGATGTAGGTAAGTGGTTAGATTAATTTGTGCCTATTCTATATGTCGTTATTTGCATTCATAGTAGTATGATCTATCTAGTACGTTATTATGTTGTAGTGAACCCTATGCATGTTGTCCGATTTAAGGGCCCAGGCAACATGATCTCAAGACCTACACAGGTAACACGTATTGTTTAGGAAATCTGTGACCTCTGACGTGACAGGTGGAGATATCTATGAGGACCAAAGACAATAAGAGATAATGGTGATCCATCGTACTTAATGCTTGGTTCTGGTCTAAGGACCTTAATTGTGGAAACTACCACTCTGTGGCAACCGAGAAGCAAGACCATAGAATGAAATATAATCCCGCATGGAGGAGTTTCATAAATTTAGGGAGGCTACCTACAGAACACATATATCAAATGTTATGAGTACAGTACAAGGTAACTGGTATTACTGTTGCACTGGCACACTTTATACATTCTTACCATGAATTGAAATCTCTCCATGACTATTCTCTTCATTGTTGAAAACACAACCTATAGTCTACTCATGTTATTTACTTTTAATAGTTCTTATAGCTGTTACCATAATTCCCTTTATATTTGTCAAACTAGTTTATCCATGATTCTGGATAGTAATGATATTTGCAGAAGCTCAAGCAGTTACTTCGCACAAGAACTATGACACCTTGTGTGTGACAGAAACGCTACATATAAATACTCTCCTGCGCTCTTCATTGGGACAATTACTCATTGGGATACTATTGCGGAAGTGCTACACTACCATGTTTGGTTTGCAGGCATGATCTTCCACCATGAGACCACAAGCAAAAAGGCAATGACAAGCTTCAAGAAGAGATTGACTCATTTGAAGAACCACCTCAAGCCTTGATAAAGTGGGTTCCCAAGACTATGTCAAGTTCTACTTCATTAAGTACAACTACAACTCCAAGGATTCCCATCAAGTTGAAGTGGGTCCCAAAGAAGAAGAACTAGAGAGTTCTTGAGGGTGACTCCGCCAACAAACTTCACTCATATTCATTCATGGCAAGGATTTGTGCAAACAACTTTAACATCATGCACTAGCTCATGGAGTCACAACCCCTCTTGTTGGTAAGTCAAGGGACAAGGTATTCAATGCATTCATGGACATCATCATTTGTGCATTTCACTCTATGTCTATGGATATCCTTGTTGTTCCTTGTGGGACTAACCCATGTAGGTATTGAAAGTGCCCAAATCCAAAGGATTGCTCCCAACTCTTGATGATCCTCATCAACATTTTGCATACACATCTACATCAAGTCTTCATTGACAAAACCCAAGGTTAGTTCATCTCTCTTTGGGGGGATCTCACATCTAGGGGGGAGCTTTACTCTAAGACTCGAGCTAAAGCAACTCCAATTATGTGAACACATTAATGCTTTATGTAGAAGTGGCAACCCCACTTGTGCTTAAACAATGAGTATGACCTATGATCAAATGTTCTTATTTGGCTCCTCAGTCAGTATACTCATATATAGATGACTTTGTCATCGGCCATTGTTTGATACTTGCTAGAATTGGATGTGCATGTTTGACATATTTCATTTGCTATATTATTGTGTGAGCATGTTGCAATGCCTATTTTCCCATTCGAGGACATCCAATTGTTGTTTGGTTGATTTGGATATTTTGGCTAACTGGATGGACAAGAATGCCTAAGAACCTTCTCTAGCTAACTGTCTCAACTTGTCTCAAATTCACGCTTGCTATATCACAATATTTGAACAAGCTACTTTTGGACCCTCCAGGTGAGGAGCACTCGGATTCACCGATCTGATTAGGGCTGAACACCAAAACCTTCTATGTGCAATTCGGATAGACCAACCCACTCCATTTTGGTCCCACTGACTACATGTAGATTGATCAATTTTTTAATCTTAAAAAGACTGATGTAAAACTATCGGCGTCACTAAGTTGCACTGTCTTCAATATTTATACACTTCGGTATCACCGAGTCATTTTACTCGATCGGACCACCCATGCACGGGTATATATATATCCGCGGACCGTACGTTAAAAAATTCTTCGTTTCGTTCCCGCACCCCATCACTGTCATCGCGTTGGTTTTCGGATTGTCGCCCTTGACTACAGCGCGCCTTCGCTGCCAGACTCCATCATCGTCAACGACATTCTTCTCCGTCGTTGCTACCATAGCGGATATCTACCAAGTTAGGGTATGATTCGACCCCTTTTGTGCTCCCCAAATCTTGACCACCAAACGAATTCGTAGATTTAGGGTTGACAAAAAAAATTTAGGTTTAGGTTTCCGCCGTACTCATCTTGGATGGACTGATAGGTCTGGATCGGTGTCATTGATTTTGCTTAGGCCATAGCACACAATACGACTCGGTGAAACCGAAATGTACTAATCGGTGAGACCGATGCAGCTTTTTTGCAGTACCATGAGCACCTCGGAGAGACCGAGTCACACATCGGCTCTAAGGAAAATGTGTGACCTTGTCTCTGTTGCTGACTCGGTACTTACAAAAAATTTCACTCGGTAATTCCGAAATACTTACTGTGAAAACCTAGAATTAAACTTTGAACTCAATTTTTTTTGAAAAATAGCTGCATTTTGTGATCCTCATCCACTCTACTCTACCTATTCTATTTTATAGGGTCAGTTGAGCAAGATGTCCGGTTCAGAGGATAGTCAGAACAGATCAGAAGAGAACCCAAAGCTCAGTGCAGGTACTAGTCTCGAGGCTAGTTTTGAGGACCCTGGAACATCTAGTTCCCATAGTCTTCCCAAAGTTTCCATAAGGGCTAGGAAGAAGAAGAATTCTGACAAGGAAGATTCAGTTTTTCAGCCTGAAGAGGTCACCTCCAAGAAGAGGAATGTTGTGCAGAAAGAGTATGGTCCTTCTCAGGAGGAAAGAGTTGTTGCCAGAAAAGTTTCTAAGTCTACAGCTGCCACGATAGGAATACCTCTCACATCAGAGAACCGAGGCAGTTCAGGCCCAAGTCAAGCCAAATCAATACCCAAGAAGGCAGGCAAGAAGAGAGAAAGGAAGAGGACAGTTAATGTAGTTGGCAGACAGACTTCCATGTATGAGGATCCAGATGATTAGGAAGTGGAGGCTGAGGAGGAACCAACTGCTAATCCACCACCTCCCAAGCAAAGAAAGTTGATGGTAGATGTTATGCCTAAGAAGGCTGCAACCACTTCCAGAGCCAAGATTGCTGCTACTACTGCCACCAAGTCCAAAGGCAAGAACACTGCCAACATCTATGCTGCTAAGAAGAACAAGGCCCCAGTGCCTGAGAGGACAGATGATAATGATGATGCCGTGGTGCTCAAGAAGCTAAGACCACGTTTGCGAGAACATGATGATACACACCTAGAGGCTGAGAACATGAAAGAGAGGAAAGACAAAGGACTAAGGAAATGGAGAGAGACTGATCCCTATGCCACCATGATGGGGACTGTTGTGGACTACAGGTTCCACACAAAGGAGCAACAAGATTTCTATGAGACTATGCTTCTTGACAAGATCCCAAGAGTCAGCGATATGAGATGGGTGTGGACTGGGAATACATTGATGGGAATGTTGACAACTTCCCCAATGTTCATGAGAACTGGAAGGCCATTGGTGTTGATCAATCATACACAAGAAGATGACTGCATGGACTGATGAGTTGATCATGCAATTCTACTCCACCGCACACTTCTATCCAGATGGGAAGATTGTGTGGATATCCAAAGGAGTTAGATATCAGACTACTATTGCTGAGTGGGCTGAGTTGATGGGTGCTCCAGAAGCTGATGAGAATGACATTGATGTGTATGCTAAGCCCAAGATGGATCACAACTTCATGAGCAACATGTATGTTACCATTCCCATGGATTATGTGAAGACACACAAGTTTTGGTCAGTGTACTACCTTCTACCAGGGCTTGCAACCATCAAAACTATCTTGAGGCACACTCTCATGCCCAAGTCTGGAGATGACAAAATGATTCAAGGCCATTCTATCAACATGCTGCATCTTGTGGATGGTTTCACCAAGTTTAAAGTGATGAATTTATCATGGAGATAGTGAAAAGGACTACCGCGGATCAAAAACAATCTTGTGGATTTGCACCGCACATTCAGATGCGCATCAACTCCAAAGTTGGTAGCAAAGTTTATCTACTTGATCATCCACACCTGCCACTACAGCCAGAGTTAGAGGATTGCACTATGACGTTGGATGCTTCGCATCCCACTTCAGCTGTAGCTTAGGTAGAGGCAGAGGCAGAGGCTGCTACTGGACCTAGCTCTTCCACAACCCCCTTGCTTAAGACAAAGGTTGAGCAGATGATATACCTTCTCCATGGTTCTTAGCTAATCGAGCGGAGTTTGGCTAACCTTGTGAAGAACCAAGAGAGCCTTGAGAGGATAATGGAAACCAAGTTCCATGACTTGGATGTCAAGGTCACTGAGCTTCAGACCACAGTTGACAGTCTTAAGAAGGAGTTTGATGAAGCTAAGATGGGTTCCAGAAGTGATAATGATGATGGCATCATTCCAACGACTACTCAATACATCTTTTGAAGCACAAGAGCAAGGAGTTCATCATCAACAACAATATCTATTACCTTTTGGAGAGCGGTGTCTCCTAGATTGGTTAGGTGTCACTTGGGAGCCTCCAAGATCATGTGGAGTTGAACCAAGGAGTTTGTAATGGCAAGGAGATCGCCTACTTCATGAAGATCTAACCCGAGTGAGGCTAGTCCTTCGTGGGCATAAACCATGGTGGAATTGACAAGGTTGCTTCTTCGTGGATGGAGCCCTCCGTGGACTCGCGCTGCTATTACCCTTCTAGGGGTGAAGTCTCCACCAACGTGGATGTACAATAGCACCACCTATTGAAACCACGCCAAAAATCAGCGTGTCTTCATTGCGTTTGATATCTCTGATCCCTCCTTTACATCCATATGCAAGTCTTTACTTTTCGCCGCATAACTCTTAGACTTGCATGTGTAGGGTGTTGCTTGACTTGGTAGAATTTCTAAAACTTGCCTACAACTAAAACTGGGAAAAGGCTAGGTTTTTATTTGGTCAAGTAGTCTAATCACCCCCCTCTAGACATACTTTCGATTCTACACCCAACTTAGCCCATAAGCATCTCCACAAGTGGCTAAGAAATTTTGTATCATGATCTGAAACAATAGTATTTGGCACACCATGCAAGCGAATAATTTCATGAAAGAACAAATCAGCAACATTAGCAACATCATCGCTTTTGTGACATGGTATAAAGTGTGCCATTTTGAAAATCTATCCACGACAACAAATATGCTATCCCTCCCCTTCTTTGTTCGAGGTAATCCTGAAACAAAGTCCATAGATATGTCCTCCGTCTTCTTCACGCCAAAGTGTCCCATTAATCCTCCTCCATGCGCCTCCTACAGCAACAAAAGACAAACAACGCTAGCTGGAATGCGTAGCTTGTTAGCACAAAACACAAATCCGTCATTAATGACGAACTTGTTCCATGTTATTCCTTCTTTACAATTCTGCATTACATCTTTAAATTCAGCATCATGCACATATTGATCTTTGATGATCTCCAAACCATATTTTAAAGTCAAGTTGTGAAAGCCTAATATAGCGATGAGACAAAGCATCAACAATAACTTTTTCTTTACCCTTCTTGTGTTTACTGACATAAGGGAAAGTCTCAATGAATTCAACCCATTTAGCATGTTTGCGGTTCAGTTTTCCTTGACTTTGATTCAAAGATTCATGATCAGAATGTATAAAAAATTATTTGGGCCATAAATAATATTGCCATGTTCCCAAAGTCCAAACAAGAGCATATATTTCCCTATCATAAGTAGAATAATTCAGACTAGGCCCACTCATTTTTTTAAGAAAAGTATGCAATAGGTTTACCATCTTGTAATAGTACACCTCCTAACCCAATTCCACTAGTATCACATTCCCGCTCAAAAGTCTTATTAAAATCAGAAAGTTGGAGTAAATGAGCATGTGTCAACTTATCTTCCAATATCCTTCTTCCTGTCTGGTACCCCAAACAAAGGGCACATCCTTCTTGGTAAGCTCATTGAAAGGTGCACCAATTGTGCTGAAATCTCTCACAAAACGCCTATTGAGACCACCGAGGCCAAAAAAACTCCTTACTTATGTGATTGTTTAGGGTTGCGACCAACTCTCAATAGCTTCTATCTTGGCTTTATCAACTTCAATTCCATGTGGAGTAAAAACATAGCCAAGAAAAGATACTCGGTTGGTGCAAAGGTGCACTTCCCAAGGTTACAAAACAAACATGCATCATGCAGGGCAATAAAAGCAACACGTAAATGTTCCAAATGTTCCTCTAAAGATCTGCTACAAATCAGTATATCATCAAAATAGACTACCACAAATCGTCCACCAAAAGCACGTAAAATTTCGTTCATTAATCACATGAATGTGCTAGGTGCATTAGTTAACCCAAAAGGCATAACTAACCACTCGTATAGTTCAAACGTAGTTTTAAATGTTGTTTTACATTCATCTCCCAGTTTCATATGAATATGATGGTATCCACTATGCAAATCAACTTTGAAGAATACGGTAGAGCCACTTAATTCATCAAGCATATCATCTAGCCTAGGAATAGGATGATGATATCGAATAGTAATATTATTAATGGCCCTACAATCAACACACATACGCGATGTACCATCCTTCTTCGGCACTAGAATAATAGGAACAACACAAGGACTAAGGGATTTGCATATATGACCTTTGTCGAGCAGTTCCTGAACTTGACACATAATCTCCTTCGTCTCGTCTGGATTAGTATGGTATGGTGCATGGTTAGGCAGCGAGGCACCGGGAATTAAGTCAATCTTATGCAAAATCCCTCGAATAGGTGGTAACACCGGTGGCACGGCTTGTGGAAGACGTCAGCGAACTCCTGCCACTACAAAAAAGACACTTCCGTGACATTATGGGCCGAACAAAAACTTTTTCTGTCATGGATGTGACACTTCTATGACGATAATTGTGAAAAAACACGTACTATCATAGATGTGGTGGGCTCCTACTTCTAATTAAACATTATGATAGAAAATGGGCTTTTCGTCCTGGATGGGCCGGAGGCACACCTGCATGACATTCTTTCGGCCGTTCATGACATAAAAAATCATGGTAGAATTGTGGGCGAGGAAATTTTCGGGGATTTCCCGGTATACGGTGGGAAATCGGTGGACGGTCGTGTCAGGACCCCAATCCTAAGTCACACCGATCTAGCATGAAACACATCATATCACTTTGCGGCCTCATGCACGGTATCCCCATGGCTGCGGTGGCCGGCAGAAGTGCACAGGTGGCTGCGGGATTAGGCCCCAGAGGGAGGGAGGAGAGCCAGAGATGCAGGGGAGTGGTCGAAGAGATGTTGGGCGTCTCCCAGACGCGAGAGGGTGAGCACGGGGAGGGCAGGCAGGTAAGGAGGAGGTGGAGGCTCGGGCACGTGCGTTCGACACACCTCTGCCAGTAGGCAGAGGTAAACAACAAGGTGAGGAGGTGTGCTGGGCCCTCTATAGTGCTGGGCCGCAGCTAGGCCGTGATAACCCACAAGTATAGGGGATCGCAACAGTTTTTGAGGGTAGAGTATTCAACCCAAATTTATTGATTCGACACAAGGGGAGCCAAAGAATATTCACGAGTATTAGCAGCTGAGTTGTCAATTCAACCACACCTGAAAGACTTAATATCTGCAGCAAAGTATTTAGTAGCAAAGTAGTATGGAAGTAACGATAATGGTGGCAAAAGTAACAGTAGCAGTTTTGTAGCGATGGTAACAGCAGTAGCAACGAAAGTAACTTAGCAATGATCAATATGTGAAAAGCCCGTAGGCAATGGATCGGCAATGATCATTGTGTTGGATAATATTCATCATGTAGCAGTTATAACCTGTGGTGACACAGAACTAGCTCCAATTCATCAATATAATGTAGGCATGTATTCCGTATATAGTCATATGTGCTTATGGAAAAGAACTTGCATGACATCTTTTGTCCTACCCTCCCGTGGCAGCGGGGTCCTAATGGAAACTAAGGGATATTAAGGCATCCTTTTAAAATAGAACCGGACCAAAGCATTAACACTTAGTGAATACATGAACTCCTCAAACTACGGTAATCACCGGAAAGAATCCCAATTATTGTCACCTTGGGGTATGCGGATCATAACTCGTAATAGGTGTCTACAACTTGCAAGATAGGATCAAGAACACAAATATATTCATGAAAACATAATAGGTTCAGATCTGAAATCATGGCACTCGGGCCCTAGTGACAAGCATTAAGCATAGCAAAGTCATAGCAACATCAATCTCAGAACATAGTGGATACTAGGGATCAAACCCTAACAAAACTAACTCAATTACATGATAAATCTCATCCAACCCATCACCGTCTAGCAAGCCTATGATGGAATTACTCACTCCCGGCGGTGAGCATCATGAAATTGGTGATGGAGGAAGGTTGGTGATGATGATGGCGACGAATCCCCCTCTCCGGAGCCCCGAACGGACTCCAGATCTGCCCTCCCGATGAAGAACAGGAGGTGGCGGCGGCTCCATATCGTAAAATGCAATGAATCCTTTTCTCTGATTTTTTTTCTCTCCGAATAGGGTTATATAGAGTTGGAGTTGAGGTCGGAGGAGGTTCAGGGGGCCCACAAGGCTGCAGGGCGCGCCCCAGGGCTTGTGGCCTCTGGGTGGCCCCCCTCTAGTTAATTCTTGCGCCAGTATTTTTTATATATTCCAAAAATATTCTCCATAATTTTTCATGTCAATTCGAGAACTTTAATTTCTGCACAAAAATAACACCATGGCAATTCTGCTGAAAACAGCGTCAGTCCGGGTTAGTTCCATTCAAATCATGCAAATTAGAGTCCAAAACAAGGGCAAAAGAGTTTGGAAAAGTGGATACGATGGAGACGTATCAACTCCTCCAAGCTTAACCCATTGCTTTTCCTCAAGCAATTCCGTTGACAAACTGAAAGTGACAAAGAAAACTTTTACAAACTCTGTTTGATCTTGTTGTTGCAAATATGTATAAGCAGCATTCAGGTTTTCAGCAAAGATTATGAACTAACCATATTCACAATAACATTTAGGTCTCACATTTACTCATATCAATGGCATAATCAACTAGCGAGCAATAATAATAAATCTTGGATGACAACACTTCTTTGAAACAATCATGATATAATATGATAAAATGGTATCTCGCTAGCCCTTTCTGAGACCGCAAAACATAAATGCAGAGCACCCCTGAAGATCAAGGACTACCTAGACATTGTAATTCATGGCAAAAGAGATCCAGTCACACTCGTACTCAATATCAATTAATAACAAAGCATACAAATGACAGTGGTGCTCTCTAGCGGGTGCTTTTTATAAGAGGATGACGACTCAACAATAAAAGTAAATAGATAGGCCCTTCGCAGAGGGAAGCAGAGATTTGCAGAGGTGCCAGAGCTTGGAGGTTTTTAAAACAGAGATAAATATAATTTTGAGCGGTATGCTTTCATTGTCAACATAACAACCAAGAGATCTCGCCATCTTCCATGCTAGATACATTATAGGCGGTTCCCAAACAGAATGGTAAAGTTTTTACTCCCCCTCCACCAACAATCACACTCCACGGCTAGGCGAATCCACGGGTACTCCATACCAACAATAGTCCTGGGGGAGTTTTGTTTAATTTATATTTTGATTTGATTTCGAGCATGAAACTGGGCATCCAGATTACCAGCCACTTTCTCGTGAATGACAAGTGAATAAACACTCATCGTGAGAATAACCCTCCTAGCATGGAAGATACTGATAGCCCCCAGTCACTACATGAGCGATTCGGGCATACAAAACAGATTATTATTTGAAGGTTTAGAGTTTGGCACATGCAAATTTACTTGGAACGACAGGTAAATACTACATATAGGTAGGTATGGTGGACTCATATGGAACAACTTTGGGTTTAAGGAAGTGGATGCACAAGCAGTAATCCCGCTTAGTACAAGTGAAGGCTAGCAAAAAGATTGAGGAGCGACCAACTAGAGAGCAACAACGGTCATAAACATGCATTGAGATTAACCAACATTGAATGCAAGCATGAGTAGGATATAAATCACCATGAACATAAATATCGTGGAGGCTATGTTGATTTCGATTCAACTACATGCATGAACATTTGCCAAGTCAAGCCACTTAAATCATTCAAAGGAGGATACCATCCTATCATACTACATCATAACCATTTTAAATTGCATGTCGGCACACAAGACAAACCATTATTCACTCCTAGCTTTTTAAGCATGGCATGAGTAACTATAATCTCTAATTGTCATTGCAAACACGTTTCATTCATAATAGGCTGAATCAGGAATGATGAGCTAATCATATTTACAAAACAAAATAGGTCGAGTTCGTACCTGCTTTTCTCCATCTCAATCATTTCATCATATATCGTCATTATTGCCTTTCACTTGCATGACCGAACGATGTGAATAATAATAAGAGTGCACGTGCATTGGACTAAGCTGGAATCTGCAAACATTTATTCAAAGGGGAAGACAAGGTAATATGGGCTCTTTGTTAGATCAACAATAATGCATATGAGAGCCACTCAACATTTCAATCATGGTCTGCTCCTTATGACCCAAAAGAAAAGGAAAATAATTTCAAAGAAACACACTAAAATATTTTTTGGAGTTTTTGTTTTTCTGAAGAAAGTAAAACAAGAACGAGAAAAACTATTTACACGGGAAAGCTCCCAATGAACAAAAGAAGAACGAGAATTTTTTTTTTGGGTTTTCTTTTAATACTACTACTAAATAAACTAGAAAGAAAAACTAAAAAGAAGCGAGAACTAATTTTTTTGGATTTTCTGAAAGTTTTTCAAATACACGAGAAGAAAGCAAGAAAAATAAACTAACATGGATAATACAATGAAAAAGTATGAACACCGACAACTGAAATGAATGTGTGGACATGAATGTAATGTCGGTGAGAAATACGTACTCCTCCAAGCTTAGGCTTTAGGCCTAAGTTGTTCTAGGGCCACGGCTGGCCCGGCGGATATCCAAAGTTGTAGTCGGGATGGTACTGGGCTTCGGCAGCTACCGCTTGGAGGGGCTGCCTCGTGGAGGCGAGCGGTCTCCCCCACTCTCTCATACTCGTCTGCCTCCTCTCTGGTTATGAAGTATCTTTGTTTTACCTGAAAGTCAAAGAAGGCAGGAGCAGGAAGCATAATATGGAAGACACGCTCCCTGTCAAAGATTAGTCAGTACAGGAGGGCCTGTTCGTTCCTCTCAAGAAACTGGTAACGTACCATAGCATTATAATCAAGGAAAGCAGGTGGGAAATGAGCATCATTTTCTCTTATGGGGACACCAAGATAAGTAGCTAAGCGGGTGGCATAAATTCCTCCAAAGAAATCCCCATCTTTAGCATTGTTATGTAATCAACGTGCAATGATAGCCCCCAAGTTAAATTGGTTATCATTCATTACAGCACTCTTGAGGACACTCAAATCAGAGGCGTAGAGGTGACTATGATCATGTTTACCATTAATGCATCTACCCACAAAGAGAGCAAAGTAATGTAATGCAGGAAAGTGAATGCTCCCTATAGTGGCTTGTGCTATGGTCCTGATTTCACCTACGGTAATGCTATCAAGGAATCCAATGCAATCAGCTCTGCGAGGTTCAGTGCAAGTACCCCATTGTGGAATTTTGCATGCCTCATTAAAATCTACTAGGTCCATGGTAAATGATTTATCATAAAGATCAAACAAAACAGAATGCGTATTGCGATGGAC
Source organism: Thinopyrum elongatum (assembly GCA_011799875.1). Classification (NCBI taxonomy): domain Eukaryota; kingdom Viridiplantae; phylum Streptophyta; class Magnoliopsida; order Poales; family Poaceae; genus Thinopyrum; species Thinopyrum elongatum. Next base: position 388,198,804 of record CM022303.1, on the reverse strand, counting down.
TGAATACTTAAATCTCCGCACAAAGGACTCGGTGAGGTTGTAATATTGTAAACACTTATCTGACATGAGGTCTGTCAGGCCGGCGTTGTGTACATACATATCAAATTCTTCCTTGAAACCTGCATGAGTCATGAAGTGATCCGACGGCCATTCGCAAGGTTTAGCAGGTATAACAGCCAATTCATATCTAGGAGAGCTAGGTCTAGCAGGTGTTTCAAAGTGTTTAGTTTCTATAATTTCAGCAGTTTCAGAAATATCATCAGTTTCAGCATTCTCAATATCTTTAGCTCTAGCAAGTTATTCATCAAGAAATTCACCCAGTGGCACAGTATTATCAAGCAAAGCAGTAGTATCATCATGTCGTGGGAAACCACGGCCACCTATGGGGCCATCAGCACCTTGTGGTTCGGCAGGGGGGATGAGCACATCGCACAAAGAGCGGAGAGCATAGCACAGCACGGCAGAGATCACACGGGGTTTTTTTACCCAGGTTCGGGTAGCCGCGAGGCGTAAAACCCTACTCCTGCTTTGGTGGATTGATGGTGGATTGTAGTGGAAACACAACGCTCTTGCCCAGCAAGGATGCCTCGGGACGAGAGCCGCTATGCACGTATGAATGTGCAGGGGTCCCCAATCCCTTCTATGGTTGCCATGGCCCTCCTTTTATAGATCAAGGGCACACCACAGTGGCAAATCAGTCATTGTGTACTGATTAGATAGCGAACAGTGCTATCATACCTAACTCTGTGGACAGAGCAGAGCGCATTAAATGTGCCGCTTAGTGTCACATCGTGGCATGCCCGGCAAGCCTTGCTGGGCCGCTTGGCCACCTTATCGCCTGTCTGCTTGACATGTCTCAGGACGGGTGTCATTTGGAGGTGATTCCCTCTGGAAGTGGCTGTCATGTGTCAACTAACAACCACTTAGTCACTTGGGGGCTTGACACCGCATCGATCAATGACTTGCTTCGTTGTGAGGTGGAGCGGTGGAGCCTTGGCGGGGTAGGCCGTCCTTGGCATCCCCGGCAAGCCTGCCGGGGTGGTCTTGAGACTTGTCTTTGGGGCAAACTCGTCCTTGCCAGGCTCGCCTGCCTGGCAAGGGAGGTTTCTTCTTAGTGGTGTCTGGCTCATTTAGCTTGTCTTGGCCTTCTTGATCCGCCCTTTGATTCCTCAAAGAGCTATCCCTTCAACCCGATCTCGCCTTGGATGTTGCAACCTTGCTCTTTTAGGCCTGTGCATGGTCTGGGCAATAGACCCAAGGTTTGTTGCACCAACAGGAGCCCCCGGGCCTGGCCCAAACGCGCTGCCGGGCGTCATCGGGGTAGGCCCTATCCAGTGCACAGGCAAGAGGTTGTTAGATGCTTGTCCTTTGAGATCTTCTTTGATTCTTCATTAACTCGAGCCCAGGTCAGTTTCCTATTCTCTCGCGCGTCGCGTAATGCCAATTGTGGTGGGGCCATCCTTGTAATGGCCCGTGAATGACTTTAGCGCACGGGTGAGTAACTGCCAATTCACTCTTCCCACCATGCCCTTATCCTTAGCCACGTATGTTGCATGCATTGAGTGGGGTAGGTAATGGAGGAATGTGGTGCGAGAGAGCGTCAAGGCAGGGGCCCGCCCTTCTTGGATTGGTGGAGGAGGACCTCGGTTACCCGTCGAGGGATCAGTTCCCAACCCCCAACCCGCCTATATAAAGGGGGGCAAGGGGAAGCGGAAGTGCTCATCCACGCACCTCTTCTCCCTATTTCCTTATTTCTTCTTGCAATGTCGAGAGGGAGAGACCGGGGCCTGGCCTCGGGCTCGAGCTTGGGGTTGATGACACCGAAAACTTGCGTGGGTGCCTGGGGAGAAGAAGGACGTGGTTACGCCTTTGCTGGGATAAGACCCCTCTCCCGTCTTCGCACAAGCATCATGGGGGGCGCGCGGGCGGCTAGGCGGTAGCGCCGGAGGTAGCGACTCTGGTGCGCTCGTCGCCGGGCCGCCCGGGGATTCAATTTCAGTGAGGGGCTACGTAAGCAACACCACGCCGGGGTCCATAATGGACGCAAAGTGTGGTAGTCAATCGTGGCCTATGCCCCCCTTCTCCTGTGACATTGAAGGGAGACCGCGGGAGCGGTTCGCCATGGGTAACGGCAGATCCCCTCCTTTGGGGTACTGCCTGCCTTGTGTATGGACGAGTTCCTTGCGCCCGTGTATGCTTCTTCAGGGGATGGCATCCTTCTAGCATCGGGTCATTGGAGACGACCATGCTCTCTGTGGAGCCATCCGGAGTGCCTGGTGTCTGCCCCGGCCGCCATGGAGGGGGCTTAAGCGACAGCAGGCGCGCCCCCTTGAGCGGTAGCAGCGAGGAAGGTGGCGGCAACCCACGACGCGTCAAGAGCGAGGACGACCGCTCCAACGAGGCGTGATTGCCGGCAGCACCATCATCACCGGCCGGGCTTCCGACAGCGTCACCATCCACACCTGCCCTCTGGTTTCTTCCTCGTAGCCCGGGAATGGCGCCATCTTGATCCTGGGGAGGCGCCGAATCCCAGCCAGGCCTTCCCTCCATCTTCTTCGTCTCCCCCTGCAGTTCCAAGGAGGGGAGGGACAGAGCAAAGGCATTACGGGCATTTATCTTTTTTCAATCTAAAACATGTAGGCATTTGCCAAACTTTAGTCAAAATTATGTAATCTTCTTTATCCATGTTTGTGTTCTGTAAGATCTGTACTTGCTTATCAACATATTAATGAAAAAGACAAGCTTTGCCGGGTACTTGTGCATGTATCACACTCATGCAGAGGTGAAATGCCTCTATACATTCAAGTAAACAAGTTTCCCTGTGTCGTGGGAAACCACGGCCACCTATGGGGCCATCAGCCCCTTTTGGTTCGGCGGGGGGATGGACACGTTGCACAAAGAGCAGAGAAGCACCGCGCAGCACGGCAGAGATCACACGGGCAGTCTTTACCCAGGTTCGGGCCGCCGCGAGGCGTAAAACCCTACTCCTGCTTTGGTGGATTGATGGTGGGTAATGGTGGTGAAACGTAGCACACTCGCCCGGCAAGGTTGCTCTAGGGGCAAGACTGGCTACGCGCGTATGGATATGTGAGGATCCAACCCTTTCTACGGTCGCCATGGGCCTCCTTTTATAGACTAAGGGGTCACCACAGTGGCAAATCAGTCTTTGCGTACTGATTAGATAGCTGACAGTGCTATCATATCTAACTCTGGAGGCTGACAGAGCGCATTAAATGCGCTGCTCAATGTCACATCACAGCTTGCCCGACAAGCCCTGCCGGGCTGTTTTGCCAGCTTCGCGCCTGCTTGCTCGACACATCTCAGGACTGGTGTCATATGGTGGTGTTTGCTATAGGAAGTGGCTGCCATGTGGCAGAAAGCAGCCACTTAGTCACCTTGGAGCTTGATACCGCTTCGATTACTGACTTGCGTCGCTTGTGAGGTGGAGCGGTGGAGTGGCTTGGCTCTGCCAGCCCCGGCAGGCCTGCCGAGACGATCTGGGGAGCTTGCTTCCGAGGCAAAATCCAACCCTGCCAGGCTCGCCTGCCCGGCAAGCTAGGCCCTTCCCTTAGCGATGCCTTGTTCCTCTGGCTCACCTTGGCCTTCTTAACTTGCTCTTGGATCCTTCAAAGGAATTGATCCTCCTTGCTTGGTCTGATCTTGGTCTTCCAATCTTGTTCCTGGCCTGTGCACAGTCCGTGCAATGGACCCAGGGTCTGTTGACCGACAGGAGCCCCCGGGCCTGGCACGGATGCGCCGCTGGGCGCCGCCGGGGTAGGCCCTAACCAGTGCACAGGTAGAAATGTAAGGGCGGCTCCGCCCCTTGAGATCTTCTTTGCTTCTTCATTAACTTGAGCTTGGGTCAGTTTCCTGTTTTCCCGCGCGCCGTGCAATGCCAATTGTAGTGGGACCATTCATGTAATGGCCCGTGAATGACTTTAACGCACGGGCGGGCAACTGCCAATTCACCCTTCCCACTGCGCCCTTATCCTCAGCCACTTATGCCGCATGCATTGAGTGGGGTAGGTAATGGAGGCGCGTGGTGCGGAAGAGCGTCAAAGCAGGGGCCCGGTCTTCTTGGATTGGTGGAGGAGGACGGCGGGTACTCGCCGGGGAATCAGCCCCCACCCCTAACTCGCCTATAAAAGGAGGAGCGGGGGAGTAGCGGAGGCATTCATCCACATTCCACTCTTCCTAGGACTAAGTCCATGGCAAGAGCCTGCAGTTTATGCAAATGAAGATGATGCCAAATGCAATCTATCTACATGATCATGCAACCTATCTACATGAATCTTGCAATGCTTATGAAATGCTTATGCATGCATGCAACTTGTCGGGGGCCCCCAGCGCTTCATTTATTTCTTTGTTGCTCAGGGTCTTCGCTTGGCTTTGTACAAGGGGTTACATGCAGCTGAGGCAAGGCCAGTACAAAAGGGTGGCTGCCGGGCAGCGCCTGACAGCCGCGCCTTACGGGTAGAACTTGCGGAGATGCTCAATAGTCCATGAGTTTTGCAATTGAATGCCATCTCCGGTCTCCAGACGGACTGTGCCAGGTCTGGTGACTCGTACTACCCGGTAAGGGCCTTCCCACTTCGGCGACAGCTTGTTTGTACCCTTGGCGGACTGAACACGCCTAAGGACAAGGTCGCCTTCCTCAAAACACCGGGCATGAACCCTGCGGCTATGATAGCGACGCAGGGCTTGCTGATAGCGTGCAGCACGCATAGTAGCCCGGAGACGGTTCTCCTCGAGAAGCAAGGCGTCGTCACGCATGTGCTGTTCCTGCGCTACTTCCTCGTAGGCAAGCACTCAAGGTGACCCGTAAATGAGTTTCGTGGGGATAACTGCTTCTGCCCCATAGACTAGGGAGAAGGGATTCTGCCCGGTAGCTCGGTTTGGTGTCATTCTGAGGGACCAAAGAACCACCGGCAGCTCATTGATCCACTGCCTGCTGTGCTTCCGCAGCTTATCAAACGTTCTTGTCTTGAGTCCTCGTAGCACTTCAGCGTTCACCCTCTCAGCTTGTCCATTGCTTCTGGGATGTGCGACAGATGCAAATGAGATCTTGCTTCCGAGGGCATGAACAAATTGCATGAAGGCGCGGCTCATGAACTGGGTGTCGTTGCCGGTAATGATCCGGGCAGGAACCCCGAAGCGGCACACCAATCCTTTCAAGAACTTGATAGCTGACTGAGCAGTCACCTTTCTCATGGCATCTACTTCCGGCCACTTTGTAAACTTGTCGATTGCAACGAACAAGAATTCAAAGCCCCCGGCAGCTCGGGGGAAGGGGCCTAGGATATCGAGCCCCCAGACCGAAAACGGCCATGACAAAGGGATTGTCTAGAGTGCTTGGGCAGGCAGATGAATATTTTTGGAATGGAACTGATAGGCTTCACACTTGGCGACGAGCTCAACCGCATATTGGAGGGCTGTGGACCAATAGAATCCTTGCCGGAATGCTTTCCAAACCAAAGCCTTTGATCCAATATGGGAGCCGCACATGCCTTTGTGTATCTCTGCCAGCAGTTCCTTTCCTCCTCCCGGCAAATGCACTTCAATTTCACACCGTTGGGCCTTCTTCTGTATAGTGTGTCATCGACAAACTGATACATACTAGCCCTCCGGGCTACTCTTTCAGCTTCTTCTTGCTCTTCGGGAAGTTCTCCGGTTTGGAGGAAATGGACTATGTGCCTTGCCCAAGTTGGAGCCTGAGGCTTGGCAGCGATGACTAGCGGCACCTCCTCATTCGTGCGGGCTCATCCCTTGATTCGGGGACCAAAGGCCCGGCAGGAGGGTGCAGCCCGGCAAGCGAAGGGGAGTTGTTTCTGGCAGGTCCCTGCCAGGAGCCCCGAAAGGCTCTACCGGGAGAGGCTTACCGAAGTCCAATTTCCTCCTCTTCCGGGCCATTGTTGTTGGGGATACGGAGGGTTGAGTAAGATGGAGAACAAAAGTCCCTGGTTCCACAGGGAGCTTCTGCGCAGCACACTTTGACATGTGATCAGCAATGCTGTTTTCCTCACGGGGTACGTGTTCTGTTTGCAACCCGTCAAAGCGCTCCTCCAATCTTCTCACTTCCTCAACGTATGCCTCCATCAATGGGCTTTGGTAATCCTTGTTGACTTGTCTCACCACCAGTTGTGAATCTCCTCGAATGATCAGCTTCTTGATTCCCAATTCTGTGGCAATTCTGAGCCCGGCAAGAAGCCCTTCATATTCTGCTGTATTGTTGGTTGCCTACTCCTGGGGAAACTGCATCTGGACGACGTACCTCAGGTGTTCCCCAGTGGGAGCCACGAGAAGCACGCCAGCCCCTGCACCTTGTAGGGAGAAGGCACCATCGAAATACATGATCCATTCTTGGGGCGCTTCCTTGCCGGGGATAACTGTTTCCTGTACTTCTTCATCAGGGGTTGGCATCCATTCTGCAATAAACTCTGTCAATGCCCTGCTCTGGATTGTTGATGTGCTCTCAAATTTCAGGCCAAAGCTGGATAACTCCAATGCCCACTCCACTATCCTGCCAGTGGCCTCTGGGTTTCGAAGTATCCTTTGCAATGGGAAGCGGGTGACAACCGTGATTTCATGGGCTTGGAAGTAGTGGCGCAGTTTCCTTGAGGCCATGACAAGGCCAAAGATCAACTTTTGCACGCCAGAATACCTGGATCTAGTCCCCTGCATCAGGGAGCCGACGAAGTATACTGGGTGCTGCACCACCTTCTTCCTTGTTGTATCCTTGGGGTTGCTTCCGCTGCCGTGCTCTTCTTTGTCCTGATCCGTATCTGGCCTTGCTGGGCCGCTCTCTTCCTCTTCCCCTGGTGGGACACTTGCTGAGGTGGCTGCTTCTTCCACTTCTCGCTGTGCTACTAGGGCCGCACTAACCACTTGATTAGTTGCTGCCAGATATAGCAGTAACGGCTCTTGTGGTTTGGGTGCGACCAAAGTAGGCACAGAAGACAAGTAGGCCTTCAAATCCTGCAGTGCTGCATCTGCTTCCGGGGTCCACTTCATAGGTCCTGCCTTCTTCAAAATCTTGAAGAACGGCAAGGCGCACTCGACAGACTTGGAGATGAATCTGCTAAGTGTGGCAACACATCCTGTCAAACGCCTCACATCCTTAACCGTCTTGGGTGCCTGTAACTGCTCAATAGCCTTGATTTTATCGGGGTTGGCCTCTATCCCACGGTGGGACACAAAGAAACCAAGTAGCTTGCCGGAGGGAATGCCAAACACGCACTTCTTCGGATTCAACTTCAAGTTGATCTTGCGCAGATTAGCAAATGTCTCTTCTAAATCCTGAATGAGGGTTGATCTATCCTTGGTCTTGACCACAATATCATCCATATAGGCTTCAATGTTCCTGTGCAACTGTGGTCCAAAGCCAATCTGGACTGCTCTTGCAAAAGTGGACCCTGCACTCTTCAACCCGAAAGGCATGCGCACAAAGCAGTACGTGCCGCATGGGGTGATGAATGAGGTCTTTTCTTCGTCTTCCTTGGACATAAAAATCTGATGGTATCCAGAGTACGCATCCAGAAAAGAGAGAAACTCACATCCTGAAGTAGAATCCATGATCTGGTCGATGCGCGGCAAGGGAAATGGGTCCTTTGGGCATGCCTTGTTCAGATCCGTAAAATCTATGCAAAGCCGCCATTTTCCATTAGCCTTGTGCACAACCACTAGGTTTGCTAACCATATTGGATGCAGTACTCCTCTAACCAATCCAGCTGCTTAAAGTTTCTTGATTTCCTCGGCAATGAACTGCTGCCGTTCCAAGGCCTGCTTCCGAACCTTCTCCTTGATGGGCCGGGCATGTGGGCAGACAGCAAGGTGGTGCTCGATTACCTCCCTGGGAACATCGGGGATATCAAATGGTTGCCAGGCAAACACATCGATATTCACCCGCAGGAAGGCAACGAGGGCGCTTTCCTATTTTTCATCAAGGGTGGGGCTAATAGTGAAAGTACCATCAGCGCCAGCTAGCCCTGCCGTGACCTTTTTCACTTGGGGTGGAGTGACCTTGGATCTCTTGCTGTTGGAACTCTCTGGCGTGTCATCAACGGGCGCGGCACATTCCACATAGGTACGCCTCCCGGACTCCTTGCCCGTGCCTCTGCTACGCTTTTCCTTGGCAGGGACTATGGACTCCGCGACCTCTACCGTGACCGCGTCCCGGTACATCTTATCCATGCAAATAATTGCGTCTTTCTTGTCTGATGGAACGGAAATGACGCCCATCGGCCCTGGCATCTTCAAGGTGTTGTAGGCATAGTGGGATGCTGCCATGAATTTGGCCAGGGCCGGGCGCCCAAGGATCCTGTTGTATGGCAGAGGGAGGTCAACCACATCAAACACAACTTTCTCAGTCCTGTAGTTCAACTCCCCTCCAAATGTCACTGGCAACGTAACCTTTCCCTTAGGACAGCTCCTGCCGGGATTGATTACTTGAAACGTGCCTGTGGCCTTAAGTTCATCCTCTGCTATATGGAGTTTGCTGATAACCTTTGGGGAAATCAGATTCAACCCGGCCCCGCCGCCAACCAGCATCTTTGTGACCTTGAGGTTGTGAATTGGTGGTGAGACCAACAACGGCAAGCACCCTACCGCAGTGATGCGGTCGGGGTGGTCATCTTCATCAAAGATGATGGGCGTGCGTGACCACTTGAGCGGCTTCCAAGAATCTGCCGCTGGCTCCATGGCATTGACTTCACGCACCCACTGTTTAAGTTGGCGGTGAGAGGGGTGCAAAGATGCACCCCCATCAATGCATAGGGCGTCGGTGGCCTTCTGGAATTCCTGCTCGCTGGTTTCCTCTTCATTCCCTCCATCACTCTCATTACTGCAATCCTCCTTCTCTCGGCCCTTGGCGGGTTTCCCTTGGTTCCGAGGAGCCTTGCCGAGGCGATTTGCTTCACCACCCCGGCCCTTCCCGCCAGCGCCATTCTGACCTTTTTCCTTATCACGCTTCTCATACTCAGCCTTCTGTCTCTTGACGAGCTGCTCAACTTGATAACACTCCTGGAGATCATGGCCCTTGGTCCGATGAATCTTACAGTACGGCCCATCACCTTTCCCAGCTTTCTCGGCAGCCGCCGCCTCCCGGCAGTCAGCGCATGTGGTAGCCTCCTTGCCGGGGCTTCAGCCTTGATCTTCTTGCCGGTACTAGGCGTGCCTGACCCCTCAACAGCCATCACTGTCTTATCCTTGCGCTTTTTGTTGTGCTTCTTGTTCTTCTTCTTCTTACTGATGGTTTCGTCGTCATCTTCTGAGTCGATGTCGACGCAATCATCCTCTCCAGGAAGTTTCCTCCCCTCCTCCACCCGAGCACACTTGTCCACCAAAGTGTAGAGCTCCTTCACAGTCTTGGGCAACCGAACGTTCATCTTGGAACGTATCCTGCGGTTACGCACATTGGATTGGGCGGCAGCTATCACGGCAGCTGCGTGGATATCTGGGATATTTCTGTGGACTCGACTGAATCTCTGCAAGTACTTCCACAAAGATTCTCCTTCTTTCTGCCAGAGAAGCTGCAAATCACTGGGCCGCCCTGGTTCTTGATGGCCACCCATGAAGGCACCAATGAACTCGTGGCATTGGTCAGTCCAGGTTGAAATGGAGTTCTCCGGCAGGTGCATCAGCCATGACCTCACATTTGACTTGAGGGCCAAAGGGAAGTAGTTGGCGAACACCTTCTCATCTCTTCCCCCGGCAGCTTGAAAAGCCATGGTGTAGATGCTCAAGAATTCTATCGGGTTTAGTCTCCCATCATACTTCTCGGGTATCTCTGGCTTGAACATACGAGTGGACGGCCAATGGACTTGCTGCAGCTCACGGGTGAAGGCAGGGCACCCAACCTCGAAAGGCAGGCACCCGCCATCTCCGAGCGCGGGCTCGTCGATGTCTGGGCCATCACACCCATTGATCTAGCAGGGGCTGTCGCAGCGCCGCTCGTCGATGAAGCACGCGCCTTCCCTTCGCCTGCCCTCCGGGGCACGCTGCCAGCCCTGACTCGCTCGAGGATCTGACGAGGCCATTGAGACGTCATCGGGCACCTGGACTTACGGCTCCCGGGTGGGGATTGCACCATGAGGGTGACCCCTCCCGCACGACCAGCCGCACGAGCCGTTGTTGCTGCCTGGGGAGGCCGTGGTTGTCCGGCCCGCTGTGATCCTTCTGCCTCGGCAAAACCAATCAAACTTTGGATGGTGGCTCGCCACTCATCCATCTGGTCTGCCACCGGCGGAAATCTCAATAGCAGTTGGGCTCGCGCCATGGCTTCGGAGGCAGTGCTTGGCATAGGTGATGATGATGTATATCGTAGTGTCGCTCAGCTCCTGACGTTGTCGGTGGCGACTGCGCCGCTCCCTTGCCGCTGTGAACCAGCCGTTTGGACGGCATGGTGACGTGGCGGAGGTGCCTGAGGGCCAGCGGCTCCGTTGGGCATAGTAGCTAGGTCAGCCCGCCCCGGGGGTGGCACGTGCCCTGCGGTCGCGCCCGCAGCTGGGGCGGCCGAAGGGTTGCAATTCGCCCCCGAGCGAGCATCATCACTATGGCTATGCCCGTTGGCGAGGAGAAAGGGTTCAGGCGGAACAACCCCTCCATCCGCGCCTCGTGGAGCATGGCCGTCGGGATGTTGCTAATGCTGTCCTTCCCCGGTACCTCCCGCTCCTGCTTCGATCGTGGGGGAGGTGGCGACGGTGCCGCCTGCGCCGACCACATCCCCCGCGGCATCCACACCCTCGCTAGCCCCCGCACTCCCCGCGATGTCGGCGGTCGCGGGCGGCGGAGCCTTCGAGGTGGACGGCTGATTTGCAGCTCCGGGCTTCCTCTTGGGCGCCATAGTCGATGACGCCATCGACGATGAACATGTCAATGAAGATGATGCGCAGCGTACGCTCTCGGTTTCGCACAAGTGACCCCCCTACCTGGCGCGCCAAAGATGTCGTGGGAAACCACGGCCACCTATGGGGCCATCAGCCCCTTTTGGTTCGGCGGGGGGATGGACACGTTGCACAAAGAGCGGAGAAGCGTCGCGCAGCACGACAGAGATCACACGGGCAGTCTTTACCCAGGTTCGGGCCGCCACGAGGCGTAAAACCCTACTCCTGCTTTGGTGGATTGATGGTGGGTAATGGTGTTGAAACGTAGCACACTCGCCCGGCAAGGTTGCTCTGGGGGTGAGACTGGCTACGCGCGTATGGATATGCGAGGATCCAACCCTTTCTACGGTCGCCATGGGCCTCCTTTTATAGACTAAGGGGTCACCAAAGTGGCAAATCAGTCTTTGCGTACTGATTAGATAGCTGACAGTGCTATCATATCTAACTCTGCAGGCTGACAGAGCACATTAAATGCGCCGCTCAATGTCACATCACAACTTGCCCGGCAAGCCCTGCCGGGCTGTTTTGCCAGCTTCGCGCCTGCTTGCTTGACATGTCTCTGGACGGGTGTCATATGGTGGTGTTTGCTGTAGGAAGTGGCTGCCATGTGGCAGAAAGCAGCCACTTAGTCACCTTGGAGCTTGACACCGCTTCGATTACTGACTTGCATCGCTTGTGAGGTGGAGCAGTGGAGTGGCTTGCCTCCGCCAGCCCCGGCAGGCCTGCCGGGACGATCTGGGGAGCTTGCTTCCGGGGCAAAACCCAACCCTGCCAGGCTCGCCTGCCTGGCAAGGTAGGCCCTTCCCTTAGCGATGCCTCGTTCCTCTGGCTCGCCTTGGTCTTCTTGACTTGCTCTTGGATCCTTCAAAGGAATTGATTCTCCTTGCTTGGTCTGATCTTGGTCTTGCAATCTTGCTCCTGGCCTGTGCACAGTCCGTGCAATGGACCCAGGGTCTATTGCACCGACACCCCGGCAGGCTATCCTGCCGGTACCCTCAGTTTGTTGCCGTTGAGCTAAGCCTGCCGGGCACAAAACTCAAAGAGGGACCAGCCCCCCGCCAAGCCTTCTCCGCCAAAGGCCACTACGACCATCCTGATCGAAGCAACATTCGAGTCAAGGGATGGGAGCACCTAAGTTTCAAAGGTGGCGAGGTTTTCATATGCACAAGTTTCTACTTACAGAACACGAATGGATAAGAAGAGAACTTATCTATTTGGCTTGCTGGGGTTCGTCACGTAGGCTTGTCTTCTTTTCTTCTCTTCGGGACTAAGTCGACGTCAAGAACCCTGCAACTTAATGCAGATGAAAACAATGCCTCATGCGACCTCATCTACATGATCATGCTATGCTCATGATATGCTTATGCATGCATGCAAGTTTTGGGGGACCCTAGTGCTTCATTTATTTCTGTTGCTCAGGGTCTGCGCCTGGCTTTGTACAAGGGGTTACATGCAACATCGGCAATGCATGTACAAAAGGGTGGCTGCCGAGCAGGGCCCGACAGCCATGCCTTACAGGTAGAACTTACGGAGATGCTCAATGTTCCATGAGTTTTGCAATTGAATGCCATCTCCGGTCTCCAGACGGACTGCGCCAGGTCTGGGGACTCGTACTACCCGGTAAGAGCTTTCCCACTTCGGCGTCAACTTGTTTGCACCCTTGGCGGACTGAACGCGCCTAAGGACAAGGTCGCCTTCCTCAAAACTCCGGGCATGAACCCTGCGGCTGTGATAGCGACGCAGGGCTTGCTGGTAGCGTGCAGCACGCGTAGCAGCCCGGAGACGGTTCTCCTCAAGTAGCACAACGTCGTCACACCATTGTTGTTCCTGCGCTACTTCATCATAGGCAAGCACTCGAGGAGATCCGAATATGAGTTCCATGGGGATAACTGCTTCTGCCCCATAGACTAGGGAGAAGGGAGTCTACCCGGTAGCTCGATTTGGTGTCGTTCTGAGGGACCAAAGAACCACCGGCAGCTCGTCGATCCATCGCCCACCACACTTCTGCAGCTTATCAAATGTTCTTGTCTTGAGTCCTCACAACACTTCAGCGTTCGCCCTCTCAGCTTGTCCATTGCTTCTGGGATGGGCGACAGAGGCAAATGAGATCTTGCTTCCGAGGGCATGAACATATTGCATGAAGGCGCGGCTCGTGAATTGGGTGCCATTATCAGTGATGATACGGGCAGGTACCCCGAAGCGGCACAACAATCCTTTCAAGAACTTGATTGCTGACTGCGCGGTCACCTTTCTCATGGGCTCCACCTCTGGCCACTTTGTGAACTTGTCGATAGCGACGAACAAGAACTCAAAGCCCCCGGTAGCACGGGGGAAGGGACCCAAGATATCGAGCCCCCAGACCGAGAAGGGCCATGACAAAGGGATAGTCTGAAGAGCTTGGGCAGGCAGATGGATATTCTTGGAATGGAACTGGCAAGCTTCACACTTGGTGACCAGCTCAATTGCATCTTGGAGTGATGTGGGCCAATAGAAACCTTGCCGGAAGGCCTTTCGAACCAGAGCCCTCGATCCAATGTGGGAGCCGCACATACCCTTGTGTATCTCTGCCAACAATTCCTTTCCTTCTTCCCGGCAAATGCACTTCAATTTCACACCATTGGGCCTCCTTCTGTATAGTGTGTCATCGACGAACTGATACATACCGGTCCTCCGGGCTACTCTTTTAGCTTCTTCTTGCTCTCCGGGAAGTTCTCCTGTTTGGAGGAAATGGACTATGTGCCACGCCCAAGTTGGAGCCAGGGGCTCGGCAACGAGGACTAGCGGCACCTCCTCATTCGTGGGAGCACATTCCTCGACCGCAGGGACCGGTGGTCTGGCGGGAGGGTGCAGCTCAGCGATCGAAGGGGAGTTGTTCCCGCCAAGCCCTCTGCCGGGGGCCTCGGGTGGCTCTGCCGGGGGAGGCTTGCCGGAGTCCAGTTTCCTCCTCTTTCTGGCCATTGTTGCTGGGGATACGGAGGGCTGAGTCAGATGGAGAACAAAAGTCCCTGGTTCCACAGGGAGTTTTTGCGCAGCGCACTTCGACAGATGATCAGCAATGCTATTTTCCGCACGGGGAATGTGCTCTATTTGCAATCCGTCAAAGCACTCCTCCAACTTCCTCACTTCCTCAACGTATGCCTCCATCAATGGGCTTTGGTAATCCTTGTTGACTTGTCTCACCACAAGTTGTGAATCTCCGCGGATGATCAGCTTCTTGATTCCCAGTTCTGTTGCAATCCTGAACCCGGCAAGGAGCCCTTCATACTCTGCAGTATTGTTGGTAGCCTCCTCCCGAGGGAAATGCATCTGAACGACGTACTTCAGGTGCTCCCCAGTGGGGGCAACGAGAAGCACACCAGCTCCTACACCTTGTAGGGAGAAGGCACCATCAAAATACATGATCCATTCTTGGGGTGCTTCCTTGCTGGGGATAATTGTCTCCAACACTTCTTCATCAGGGGTTGGAGTCCACTCTGCAATAAATTCTGCCAGTGCTCTGCTCTGGATGGTTGACGTGCTTTCAAACTTTAAACCAAAACTGGACAACTCCAAAGCCCATTCCACAATCCTGCCAGTAGCCTCGGGGTTTCGGAGTATGCGTTGCAAGGGAAAGCGGGTGACAACTGTGATCTCTTGGGCTTGGAAGTAGTGGCGCGGTTTCCTTGAGGCCATGATGAGGCCAAAAATCAACTTTTGAATGCCAGAGTACCTCGATCTAGCCCCCTGCAGCAGGGAACTGACGAAGTAAATTGGGTGCTGCACCACTTTCTTCTTTGCCGCGATCATAGAACTGCTTCCGCTGCCCTGCCTTTCTTCGCTTTGGACTGACTCTTGTCTTGCCGGGACGGGTTCACTTTCCTTTCCAGAGGGGACAATGGCTATGGCTGCCGCTTCATCCACTTCCCGCTGCGCCACTAATGCTGCACTAACCACTTGATTGGTTGCCGCTAAGTATAGCAGCAGCGGCTCTTGTGGTTTGGGAGCGACCAGAGTGGGCATAGAGGAAAGGTAGGTCTTCAAATCTTGTAGTGCAGCATCTGCCGCTGGGGTCCACTCCATAGGCCCTGCCTTCTTCAAGATTTTGAAGAACGGCAAGGCGCGCTCGGCAGACTTGGAAATGAACCTGCTAAGCGCAGCAACACATCCAGTCAAACGCCTCACGTCCTTAACTGTCTTGGGTGCTTGAATCTGCTCGATAGCCTTGATCTTGTCGGGGTTGGCCTCTATCCCCCGATGGGACATAAAGAAGCCAAGCAGCTTGCCGGAAGGAACACCAAACATGCACTTCTCCAGGTTCAGCTTCAAGTTGATCTTACGCAGATTAGCAAAGGTTTCTTCCAAATCCTGGATGAGGGTTGATCTGTCCTTGGTCTTGATCACAATACCATCCATGTAAGCTTCAACGTTTCTGTGCAGCTGGGACTCAAAGCCAATCTGTACTGCTCTTGCAAAAGTGGATCCAACGCTCTTCAACCCGAAGGGCATCCGTACAAAGCAGTACGTGCCACATGGGGTTATGAACGCGGTCTTCTCTTCGTCTTCCTTAAACATGAAGATCTGGTGGTACCCGGAGTAGGCATCTAGAAAGGAAAGCAGATCACACCCGGAGGTGGAATCCACAATCTGGTCGATGCGCGGCAAGGGGAATGGGTCCTTCGGGTAGGCCTTATTCAGATCTGTGAAGTCTATGCAAAGCCTCCATTTCCCATTCGCCTTGCGCACCACCACTGGATTCGCCAACCATGTTGGATGCAACACTCCTCTGACCAAACCAGCTGCTTCAAGTTTCTTGATCTCCTCAGCAATAAACTATTGCTGCTCCAAAGCTTGCTTCCGGACCTTCTGCTTGACGGGCCAGGCATGTGGGCTGACAACAAGGTGGTGCTCGATTACCTCCCTGGGAACACCGGGGATGTCAGATGGTTGCCAAGCAAACACATCAACATTCGCCCGCAGGAAGGCAATAAGCACGCTTTCCTATTTGTCATCGAGGGTGGCACTGATAGTGAAGGTACCATCAGCGCCAGCCAGCCCTGCCGGGACCTTCTTCACAGCAGGTGCAGCAGCTTTGAATCTCTTGCTATTGGAACTCTCCAGCAAGTCATCAACAGGTGCAGCGCACTCCGGAGAGGTACGCTTCCCGGATTCCTTGCTGGCGTCCTTGCTAGCTTTCTTCCTTTTCTTGCTTTCCTTGGCGGGAACAATGGCCTCCGCGGCCTCTGCAGCGACTGCTTCGTGGTACATCTTGTCCATGCATATGACTGCATCCTTCTGGTCTGACGGAATGGAAATGACACCTATCGGCCCTGGCATCTTCAAGGTATTGTAGGCATAGTGGGATGCCGCCATGAATTTGGCTAGGGCTGGGCGACCAAGGATTCCATTGTATGGCAGGGCGAGGTTAACCACATCAAATACGACCTTCTCAGTCCAGTAGTTTAGCTCCCCTCCGAACGTCACCGGCAGCGTGATCTTTCCCTTAGGACGACTCCTGCCAGGGTTGATTCCTTGGAACGTACCGGTAACCTTGAGCTCCTCATCTGCTATCTGGAGTTTGCTAATGACCTTTGGAGAAATCAGATTCAACCCGGCCCCGCCGTCAACCAACATCTTTGTGACCTTGAGGTTGCGGATTGTTGCTGAGACCAACAATGGCAAGCACCCTACCGCGGTGGTGCGGTCAGGGTGATCCTCTTCGTCAAAGATGATGGGCATGCGGGACCACTTGAGCGGATTCCGAGAATCTGCTGCTGGCTCCACGGCATTGACTTCATGCGCCCACTATTTAAGTTGGCAGTGAGCGGAGTGCAGAGATGCACCCCCATCAATGCACAGGGCGTCAGTGGCTTTCTGGAACTCCTGCTCACTGGTTTCCTCTTCATCTCCTCCATCACTCTCATCATTGCAATCCTCCTTCTTATGGCCTCTGGTGGGTTTCCCATGATTCTGAGGAGCCTTGCCAGGGCGGCTTGCTCCGCCGCCTCGTCCTTTCCCGCCAGCGCCATCTTGACCTTTATCCTTATCACGCTTCTCGTACTCAGCCCTCTGCTTCTTGATGAGTTGCTCAACCTGATGACACTCCTGAAGGTCGTGGCCCTTGGTCCGATGGATCTTGCAGTACGGCCCGTCACCCTTCCCAGCTTTCTCGGCAGCCGCAGCCACCCGGTAGTCAGTGCACGTGGCAACTTCCTTGCCGGGGGCCTCGGTCTTGGCCTTCTTGCCGGTACTAGGTGTGCTCGATCCTTCGACGGCCATCACAACTTTTTCCTTGCGTTTCTTATTGCGCTTCTTGTTGTTCTTCTTCTTCTGACTGGTGGCGTCGTCGTCGCCTTCTGAGTCGATGTCGACGCCATCCTCTTCACCGGGGAGCCGCCTCCCCTCCTCTACCCGAGCACACTTATCCACCAGAGTGTATAGCTCATTCACAGTCTCGGGCAGCCGCACGTTCATTTTGGAACGTATCCTGCGGTTGCGTACGTTGGACTGGAATGCGGCTACCACAGCTGCCGAGTGGATATATGGGATGTTCCTTTGCACTCGACTGAACCTTTGCATATACTTTCGCAGACTTTCCCCTTCTTTCTGTGGGAGGAGCTGCAGATCGCTGGGCAGCCCTGGTTCTTGATGGTCGCCCGTGCAGGCGCCAACAAACTCATGGCAAAGGTCAGCCCAGGTTGAAATGGAGTTCTCCGGCAGGTGCATTAGCCAAGACCTCACATTTGGCTTGAGTGCCAAAGGGAAGTAGTTGGCGAATACCTTCTCATCTCTTCCCCCGGCAGCCTAAACAACTATGGTGTAGATGCTCAGAAACTCTGCCGGGTTCAATCTCCCATCGTACTTCTCTGGTATTTCCGGCTTGAATGTGCGGGAAGATGGCCAACGGACTTGCCGCAGCTCACGAGTGAAGGTGGGGCACCCAACCTCGAAAGGTAGGTACCCACCTTCACCAGGCGTGGGCTCGTCGATGTCTGGGCCATTGCGCCTATCGGATTGGCGGTGGGTGTCGCAGTGTTGCTCGATGGTGACGCGTGCGCCCTCCCTTCGCCTACCTTCCAGGGCCTGCCGCTGGTCTCGATGTGCTCGAGGACCGGATGAAGCCATCGATACGTCGTTGGGTTCTTGCTGCGCCCCCTGCGCCAGCTGCCGCGGAGGGGATTGCACCATGTGGGTGGCCCCTTCGGTACGGCCAATGGCTCGGGCCGTTGTTGTCGCTTGTGGAGGCCGTGACGGGCCCACTCGCTGCGATCCTCCCGCCTCGGCGAAACCAATCAGACTCTGAATGGTGGCTCTCCATTCGTCCATCTGATCAGCCGCCGAAGGAAATCTCAACAGGAGCTGGGCATGTGCTATAGCCTCCGAAGCAGTGCTCGGCATGGATGACGACGTAGAACATAACATCGCCTGGCTTCTGACGGTGCCAGCAGTGGCAATGCCATGCTCTTGTCGCTGCGTGCCAGCTGCCAGGGTGGCGTGGCAGCGAGAGGAATGTGCTTGGAGATTGGCGGCTCCATTCGGCGCACCGGCTGTGTCGGCTTGCCCCGGGAGTGGTGCATGCCGTGCGGTCGCGCCCACAGCGGGAGCGGCCGTAGAACTGCGGTTCACCCCAGGGCGAGCGCCACCGCTGCGGCTGTGCCCTTCGGCGGGGCGGAGAGGTGCAGATGGAATGATCTCTTCACTCGCACCTTGAGGAGCGTGGCCGTCGGGATGCTGTAGGCGTTGGCCTTCTCCGGTGCCTCCTGCCCCCGTTTCGGCCATGGGAGGGGTGGTGATGACGCCGCCTGCGCCGACCATGTCCCCCGCAGCGTCCGCGTCCCCGTGCACCCCCGTAGCCCCCGTGGCGCCGACGGCCATGTGCGACAGGGCCTTCGAGGTGGACGGGTGAGCCGCAGCACCGGGCTTCTTCTTGGGCGCCATGGATGATGGAGCTATTGATGAAGCAGATGATGATGATGACGCGCAGCGTATACTCTTGGGATCGCGCAAGTGCTGCCCCCTACCTGGCATGCCAAAGATGTCGTGGGAAACCACGGCCACCTATGGGGCCATCAGCCCCTTGTGGTTCGGCAGGGGGGATGAGCACATCACACAAAGAGCGGAGAGCATAGCACAGCACGACAGAGATCACACGGGGGGTTTTTATCCAGGTTTGGGCCGCCGCGAGGTGTAAAACCCTACTCCTGCTTTGGTGGATTGATGGTGGATTGTGGTGGAAAATGCAATGCTCTTGCCCGGCAAGGATGCCTCGGGACGAGAGCCGCTACGCGCGAATGAACGTACAGGGGTCCCCAATCCCTTCTATGGTTGCCATGGCCCTTCTTTTATAGATCAAGGGGTCACCACAGTGGCAAATCAGTCATTGTGTACTGATTAGATAGCGAACAGTGCTATCATACCTAACTCTACGGACAAAGCAGAGCGCATTAAATGCGCCGTTTAGTGTCACATCATGGCATGCCCGGCAAGCCTTGCCGGGCCGCTTGGCCACCTTTTCGCCTGTCTGCTTGACACGTCTCAGGATGGGTGTCATTTGGAGGTGATTCCCTCAGGAAGTGGCTACCATGTGTCAAATAACAGCCACTTAGTCACTTGGGGGCTTGACACCGCATCGATCAATGACTTGCGTCGTTGTGAGGTGGAGCGGTGGAGCCTTGGAGGGGTAGGCCGCCCTTGGTGTCGCCGGCAAGCCTGCCGGGGTGGTCTTGAGACTTGTCTTCGGGGCAACCTCGTCCTTGCCAGGCTCGCCTGCCCGGCAAGGGAGGTTTCTTCTTAGTGGTGTCTGGCTCGTTTAGCTTGTCTTGGTCTTCTTGATCCGCCCTTTGATTCCTCAAAGAGCTATCCCTTCAACCCGATCTCGCCTTGGATGTTGCAACCTTGCTCTTTTAGGCATGTGCACGGTCTGGGCAACAGATCTAGGGTTTGTTGCACCGACACATCATAAGCATCATGCATAGCAGAAGTAACATCATCAATTACTTATGACATATCAGAATTAATAGCAGGTGGAGGTGTCGCAAGCTTACTCAAAACAGAAGGTGAATCAAGTGCAGAGCTAGATGGCAGTTCCTTACCTCCCCTCGTCCTAGAGGGAAAAATCTTGGTTTTGGTATCTTTCAAATTCTTCATAGTGATCAACAGATATAAATCCCAAGTGACTCAGAGAATAGAGCTATGCTCCCCGGAAAAGGCGCCAGAAGAAGGTCTTGATAACCCACAAGTATAGGGGATCGCAACAGTTTTCGAGGGTAGAGTATTCAACCCAAATTTATTGATTCGACACATGGGGAGCCAAAGAATATTCACGAGTATTAGGAGCTGAGTTGTCAATTCAACCACACCTGAAAGACTTAATATCTGTAGCAAAGTATTTAGTAGCAAAGTAGTATGGAAGTAACGGTAACGGTGGCAAAAGTAACAATAGCAGTTTTGTAGCGATAGTAACAGCAGTAGCAACGAAAGTAACTTAGCAAAGATCAATATGTGAAAAGCTCGTAGGCAATGGATCATCAATGATAATTGTGTTGGATAATATTCATCATGTAGCAGTTATAACCTAGGGTGACACAGAACTAGCTCCAATTCATCAATATAATGTAGGCATGTATTCCGTATATAGTCATACTTGCTTATGGAAAAGAACTTGCATGACATCTTTTGTCCTACCCTCCCGTGGCAGCGGGGTCCTAATGGAAACTAAGGGATATTAAGGCATCCTTTTAAAATAGAACCGGACCAAAGCATTAGCACTTAGTGAATACATGAACTCCTCAAACTACGGTAATCACCGGAAAGAATCCCAATTATTGTCACCTTGGGGTATGCGGATCATAACTCGTAATAGGTGTCTACAACTTGCAAGATAGGATCAAGAACACAAATATATTCATGAAAACATAATAGGTTCAGATCTGAAATCATGGCACTCGGGCCCTAGTGACAAGCATTAAGCATAGCAAAGTCATAGCAACATCAATCTCAGAACATAGTGGATACTAGGGATCAAACCCTAACAAAACTAACTCAATTACATGATAAATCTCATCCAACCCATCACCGTCTAGCAAGCCTATGATGGAATTACTCACTCCCGGCGGTGAGCATCATGAAATTGGTGATGGAGGAAGGTTGGTGATGATGATGGCGACGAATCCCCCTCTCCGGAGCCCCGAACGGACTCCAGATCTGCCCTCCCAATGAAGAACAGGAGGTGGCGGCGGCTCCGTATCGTAAAACACGATGAATCCTTTTCTCTGATTTTTTTTTCTCTCCGAATAGGGTTATATAGAGTTGGAGTTGAGGTCGGAGGAGGTCCAGGGGGCCCACAAGCCTGCAGGGCGTGCCCCAGGGGGTGGGCGTGCCCCCAGGGCTTGTGGCCTCTGGGTGGCCCCCTCTGGTTAATTCTTGCGCCAGTATTTTTTATATATTCCAAAAATATTCTCCATAAATTTTCAGGTCAATCCGAGAACTTTGATTTCTGCACAAAAATAACACCATGGCAATTCTGCTGAAAACAGCGTCAGTCCGGGTTAGTTCCATTCAAATCATGCAAATTAGAGTCCAAAAGAAGGGCAAAAGAGTTTGGAAAAGTAGATACAATGGAGACGTATCAGGCCGCCAGGTAAGGCTAGGTAATTTTCTGTCTTTTCTTTTAATTCTGTTTTGTATTTAAATTACAATCCAAAACACTTTGGTTAATTCTGTAAATTTTTGTGGGGTATATTTGAATTGTTTTCAAACCACACAACAAATTCTAGAATATTTGGAGCAATCAATATTTAATGGTAAATTTTAAACTCCAAACTCAAATACATTTATGATTTAATTCAATGCCCAAAATTTGTCCAAATAATATGAAACCAATTTTTTGGGTGTTTCACATTATTTCAAAATTGTGTACATTTTCGAAGGCATTTTGGGTACATTGAAAATATTTTGAGTTTGAACTAGAAGATTTGATTTGATGCTAGGGTTTGATCAATCCCCATTTCAAGTTTTAAAAGAAATTAGACATGATGCATGGATGCTTATGCAACTATTTACAATGAAATTCTAGGGCTATGACAACTCACCCCCACTAAACAAGAATCTCATCCCGAGATTCAGGCGTAGGGTATGAGGAAGAGGGAACACTAACTATCACAATCTTCATGATCAAACTGCCCTTCTCACAGATGTTGATTCATTGCTTCATATTGATCTTGACGTCTTTGCTTTCAAGATCTTCATCCAACACGATGACGACAGAAAGAAACTCTACGTGAATCAATCTTCTTAAAGTTCGAGCAACTCAAGATCAACTCATGGAGTGAGACATAAGAATACCTCTTGAGCTGAGACACAAAACACGCATCAGGGGTGATGGAAAATAAACATATGATGAAGGTTCAATTTCGTAGGCAACAACTCCATGCTTAAGTAAGATGGTGCATGGGTTTCAAGTAGCGAGGAGATAATTGCCATGATTCCATAATGGGGTGCCTTAGGGGAGGTGACTCGTAGAATTATTCCCTTGAGTGGAAAAAAGAATTACTTTTGGTACAATGATCATTGAAACTCTTCATACCAAGCTAAGGCAATTCACAAACGATCATTTGAAGGAGTTTGGAGAAATGGCATACTCAGTTTGGAAAAGAAACTAGAGTTATAAGGCAACTCAGCAAATGGAATGCACATTCCAATTGATACCGAGGATATAACCTAGTGTCTGAGCATGCTTTCAGGAACTTGAGCATTTCAATATACATCAAGGGTTTTGCCAACATCTGTGCCAAGATCTTGGTAACTCTTCATACTACCACGATGAATATTAATGAAAGATGCAGATGCAAAGGAAGACAACACCTTCTTAGATTTTACCTTAGCAATGCCAAGGGGACAAAATCTGGATGATCGATCGAGAGACATTTAGCACTCCGCTTCTAATGTTCTCCTTGATGTACTAGATACCAAGTTCATGCTTAAAAGCATTCACATGGCCACCAAGTAAAGATCGGATTTTGGGAGCGCAAAGAATCCATGAGGAACAACTTCTAGAATAAGTCATAGGAAATCCTCATGGGGAAGATGACCAAATTGCTTTATCAGGATTCTACAATAATAGATCTTCCGGCTAGGTGTGTCGGCCAAAACATCAACCTTGCCGGAACCTACGTCATAGATCTTGGAAAAATTCCAACCATCATACCTGCCTGAGATTCACATCTGGTTGGTAACAGGATGCTTCAGATTCATGTGTCTGAAGAGAAAGTTTGCAACACAAACCGACGAGAAAACATTATGAGATTCTCCGGAAATGAATTACGACAGTAAGCTCCAAAACATGAGCTGGATTGCAAGACACATGTGAACATGTTGTGCAAGACAAGCATGACCACAAAGAAGTCTTACAATAAAACACTACCGAGTTCTAGTTGGGAACCATCATCGAGGATATTGAAGTCCTTGTGGACTTATCGATGAACTTCTTATCCTTGAACAAATCAATCAGTGGCTTGATGTGCTAGGTAATACATATAGAATGGAGGCGGCCAACCAATTAAACCATAGAGTACTTTGCACAAGCGTGACTAACTTCAGACGATTCCAGTGGAGGCAAAAACAATCTTTCTCGGATCCACGGCGGCAACTTACATCAAGTGCACTGAATTAGAGAAAGTCACTTCTTACACCAAATATATGCTTCATGAACGAGACATGAAGATAATGCTTACAAAAGTTTCCAACACTAGCTTGATGTTCAACATGAATCATGGAGAAGATAAAAATGTTGCTGATGGGCTCAACAACAAATCATCGAGATTTCCATGAAGATGGAATTCCACAACTATGTGAACAAAGCGATAACATTGGTCAGACCAAAAGATATAATGGTGCATGCTTTAGGAACAACCATGAGTAAGACAACATTACAAACATCATTGGTTCTGATTTGATTTGACAATAGCTCACACTCAAATCAAAGTTTGGACAAGATAATAGATCCAATAATTGATCATGAAGATCTATCGATGAAGATATCATATTTCTTCAACACACACGCTAATGATATCCCTTTGGAATGAACTAAGCTAGTTCAAGCTTTTATCTTCCAACTCTCCAAGTTATTGTTTAGCTTATCCAACTAGTTCAGGGGTATCCAACACAGATCCTTGGAGAAGGGGTAGATTATGGGAAACCAACTTGATCACAAACTCAACAAAACGGTCAGGGGACAACTTGGTAATACTTCCGAGAAGATATTAGGAAAATCATGAACCACCGATATGTTATTAAGCTCAAGAAAAATCTTGCTTTTCAGGGAAAGATGATATGATCAAGAGAGCGAGGGATTGACACAATCCTAACTCGTTGATCGAGAAATGCACCAAGAAATATGGACTAGGTAGTACAATCAATCTTAGAATGGTGATTCAATAACCAACACGCTAAGAATGAAATTATCGTCCATTAACTACCATGCAACAAGGTTGCTAGGAGTATTGATTTCGCACATCATGGTTCATTTGTCGGCATTTCGATTACAATAACACAAAAACCGAGGAATGAACAATGATGGCGGGAAGTATCATTGCGTCAAGAATTCATAAGAGGCGGTGCAATTCTCATGACAATCCTGACATAAAGGGGTAATACTCCAGGGTAGAACAGAACAAAAGCTAGATTGGCATTTTGATCCGCGGAATACAACTACTTTGACCCAATCCTAGAAATGGATGAGGTACCAGAGTTTATTTCCCCTAGTCATTCTGAAATAGAATAATTTGACAGATCACAAGAGTAATAGGCATCGATGAACACGAATGCACACATACTCTTGACCATCAATCGATTGATGAGGGTCGGAATATAGCTGAAGAGGGACAACTCAAAGAACACATGATTTTCTGAGTCGTGGATGCATAGGTTAGTATGTCGAACAAGTTCAACATATTTCTTCAGGATAACCCATGCAGAAAGGTAGGACTGGCAGAGTCACAATTATTGAGTGGAGAACTCATCAAGAGCACTCTTGTTGTGATCTTTTGGTTCAAAAGAACTTCTGCCATGTTGGTTCATGGTATTGGAAGAATGATAAACCACGAACCTCGAAAACTATCACAAAGGTTACTAATATCCTAAAGGAACGAGCAAACACTATCAACAGGAAAGAATGGAATGAGTCATGGGTTCAAGAACCCGGAGACAAAATACCTACTAACTAATTAACATCACGAGATGCGTTTCGAGATTGATGGCCAGAATTATCACACTAGTAGCACAAAACAAGGCTGGATCACTGGGTGATTCTCTAAGATATCTTGGTTTCATGATAACTTCAACATACATGTCGAGGCAACGAAGTACCTCAACACAAGGATTAGTGTTGTTAATCTGACCCAAAAGGACATCAAGAACAGGGAGAAAAGATTTGCGAATGCATCAAACTATTTGGAAACCTTGGATAACTCGGACATCATAACAGTTGTACGGACATGGAATATGAGACAACCTGCAAGACAACTAACAACACAACACTGAATTCTTATGGAAACACCAATCCTAGAAGATAACACCTTTCCTGTAAGTCTCTAGCATAGTAACTCGTCATCCTAATAGATAGATGAGAAGCCTAGTTCTTAAACCCCGTAGAAAGGAAAAGGGTGACTCGGAATCAGAATGACATAAGGTAAAGGAGTAAAAAGAGCCTTACATTTCCTTCCACAATCAATTCACCTATATAACTAAAGCATGTCTAGACTCGACTTCGACCTGTTTGGCTTGGTAATCCTACAGTCAGTCAAGCTCTTATACCAAAGCTGCCAGGACCCCGATCCTAAGTCACACCGATCTAGCATGTAACACATCATATCACTTTGTGGCCTCATGCACGGTATCCCCATGGCTACAGCCTTACCTTGGCCGGGACCGCTTGCGCCTTTTGGCTCACGTATATGATTATGTCGCTAGCATCTTCATTTCTCAAGAGAAATACCTCAAAGATTTCTTAAGGAAATTCGGCATGCAAGACTGCAAAGGCCTCAAAATTCCAATGCCTACCAATGGTCAATTCTGCACTGACGAAAATGGTAAAGATTTCGATCCGAAAGTATATTGCTCCATTATTGGTTCACTGCTTTACCTATGTTCATCGAGGCCAGATATTATGCTTAGCGTTTGCATGTGTGCCTGATTTTAAATGGCACCGAAGGAATCACACCATCAGGCTGTGAAGCGAATTCTTCAATATTTAGCTCACACACCAACGCTTGGATTATGGTATCCCAAGGGCTCATCTTTCAATCTAGCTGAATGTTCTGATTCTGATTATGCTGGAGATCGTGTGGATCGCAAGTCTATATCAGGCACATGCCATTTCCTTGGACGATCTCTTGTCTGTTAGTCCTCAAAGAAGCAGAATAGCGTCAAACTTTCCATAGCCGAGGCTGAGTACATTGTTGCTGGTGCCTGGTGCTCACAATTACTATGGATGAAGCAGACCCTCAAGGACTATGGCGTCAATGTGAAGAAAGTCCCTCTCTATTGTGACAATGAGAGTGCTATCAAGATCACCCACAACCTAGTGCAACACTCAAGGACGAAACACATTCAGATTCTTCACCACTTTCTTCATGATCATGTGCTGAAGGGAGACATCGTCATCGACCACGTGAAGACTGAAGACCAGTTTGCAGATATCTTCACTAAGCCCTTGGATAAGAGAAGGTTTTGCATGTTGCGGTGTGAGTTAAACATCCTAGAATCTTCGAATGTGCTCTGAAGTGGACACACATCCTAACGCTCATGCATTTTTGATGACTTTGATGCACAACACATGATTCAATCAATCAAGACTTACCCTCTAAGTGTGAAGAAATTAATGAAGAACTTGACTCTCAGAACCCTACGACAATTTTACGCGGTGTCTGAAGTCATCATAGTTCTTATACGGTAGGTAATGCCACCACCTCTTCTTGACATTCTTCAAATTTGAGTTTTTCGTCATTTGCAATTTTGTCAAACTTTTCAAATTCATCATTTGAGGTTATTCTTATTCTTATATATATATATATATATATATATATATATATATATATATATATATATATATATATATGTGTATATATATATACATACATACATAAATATATATAGGGTCGCGCTATTCGTCACCCTGGGTGAGGAATATTTCCTCACCCCAGCCATCTGGTTCATCAACCACACTCCCCTCGCGAACCAATTCTGTCATCAGCTTCGTAAAATGTCTGTGAACTTACGTAGGAACTCCAACCGATGCCGTAAGATTTTCAAACTCTCCCGTAAGAAAAGAATACTACCGCCATAAGATATCTGTTGTCAGAAAAAAAATCTGGGAAACCAGGAACTCCAAGCACCGCCGTAAGATTTCCAAACTCTGCCGTAAGAAAAAATACTACCATCGACGTAAGATTTCTGGTAACCTATGGGACTCCAACCAGCACCGTAAGATTCCCAAACTCTATAGTCACGTAACTAGTCAGCCCAGGTGTGCCAGCACTAATCTGTTTCAAAAACACCGATGTACAGAATTTTGGAAGCCACGTAGAGTAGGAACTCTGACGTAAACCTTATTGCAGGAACTCTCTTTGGTCCACCAATTGAACCTAAAATACCTTATGCTGACACATATAAATTATCAATACCAAGTAATGGCTTGTTCTGATGTGCCTATAATAATTGTCAGCTTGATTGCACACGCAAGAAAACCACAAGGCTTAGGCCTCGAAAATCATGGCATAGCCTAAGAGCATCTCTAGCAGACTCCGTATAATGCCGACCGGCAAAATCATGGTCGCTAGGCCTTTTTTAGGCTCACCGGCGGTGAGAAATTGGGGTGGAGGAGGAGGGGAATCACGGCGGAACGGCGGCGGAGGCGGATAGGGTTTGACCCATATCCGAGCGGTGAAACAGCATATATAGCGGTAGAGAGGGACTTTTTCTGGGCCACGGTAAATTTTTTACGGGCCGGGTCGCGGATATGGTGTCTATTCTGGCCGAAAAAACGGGCCGAACCCGTATACTCGCCGGAATTATACGGGTTCGGCCCTTTTACGGGGTCTGCTAGAGATGCTCTAATGCACCGTAAATAACCTGCCGTGCATATAAAATATAAGAACTAAGAGAAATTTAGTACTCCGTGAGCTAAGGACAACTGTAGCTGATGCCCTAAAACCGGTCAGGTTTTACTCCTCTAACCGAGATCTAGCCGAACCCCTAAAACCCATAGAGAGGATAACTTTTCCTCCACCGCGTATCCATCGCCTATATTTACTTCACTGCTGAGCGGCTGAGTAAAAAGTTTCCGCCCTCCTCTACCTCTCCTCCTCACGAATTCCCGCCGCCGGCGACTCCCCCGCAGTTCTGGCGCCCCCCTCCTCCGCCGCCAGTACCCCCGAGCTGGTAGAGGCGAAGCTCGCGGCCGACAGGGAGGTCATTGTCCTCTCGGATGGCGAGGAGGACGACAGCGCCGGCGACGACTTCGACGTTGAAGGGTGCCAAAGGATCTTCCCTGAGTGTGGCGACGACGACACATGGCCGGACCACATGGGCGATGGGATTTCTCGGGTGGACTGGCTCGCCCTCTATAAGTCCGACGATTAATGTTTTAATTTGACTATGCTTCAGTGGCTTTTAGTGTAAATTATGTTTAGTTTTAAGTTCAAATTCAAGTTCAAGTTCATGTTTAGGTTTAAACTAGACTATGTTTCGGCGGATGCTTATGTACATTATGTGTCAAATTTTGGTTTAGAAGTTTGTTTAAATCGAATCTATGTTGAACTTAAGAAAATTTGCTTTTTACTCCGCTTAATTTAGGAGTTCGGCTAGGTCCGATCAAAACTTAGTGGAGTAAAAATACTCCACTAAGTTTACTCCGCCATTTTGCCTCTCTATTTTTAAGGGATCGGCTAGAGTTGGCCCGAGTACACAATCTTTGTATATAGGAGTATCTATTAATTACATGTGAAGCTTCCCCAACCATGTCTGAGAAGGACCATCTGGAAGCTTCCCCAACCATGTCAATGGCCAGCTGCACAATGAAAAGAAAACGTATAACATAACTCAAGAAAAATATCTTAAAACTCTTACAAAATTTGTTGTGACAAATTTATCTTCTTCATTCCATAAAAAGTGAAATGTTACAGTGATACAAAGAGATATTCTATTGTGTTAACGGACGAATTTTACTTAATTAAAACGAGCAAGACCAATTGGTACAAACCATAGCTCCCACAGCTTAGCTTGACTGTTGATGTGAACTTGCCAAGGAACTTGATGATAAGAGCCTGCATATAAAAAGGAGTAAGCATAGAATAATAACCAAAACCTCTATTATCTCGACAAGGGGTATAGTATAAGACAACAGTATAAGTCTTCCGTTACACAGATGTAGAGGTTTTGGTTATTGTCAAGAATGAGAGGAATCAGAAGAACCAAATAGTGTTGTCTTCTTAATTTGTACAGAACATAAACATTTGTCGATGGACAGTCTATATGAACATGCATGATAACAGCGTGTGCGAGTACACTTCCAGCTGTAGTCAGGGCTGGGGCACTTCAATTCATAATTTCTTCTGAACAGACATGAATCACAGCATTGAAACCCAAGCATTTTTTTAATCTCTAGTAGTAGCACCACCAAGTCATATGAATCAACTGGCAGTTATCTGTTATGTGACCAAGTCAGCACCAGTTACGTGATAGGGCAAGGGAACCATATAAATCATGCCTTCATCACTGTTAATTTGTAAATGAAGCAACTACTAGTGATCTTTACAAGAAGATTCTCTTCCTTTGAAGGGTGGAACCTACTGCAATCCGTAAAAAGAATTTGACGCTTGTATACCTTACAAATTATTATATTAATTACCAAAGGGCAATCACCAACCCCACCTCAAAATTCTTAACTACCCTGACAAACGTACCAGAACGAGACTTCAGCAAAGCCAAATCAATGGCCAGCCTCAAAACACCTGAAATGTCTACCATCTCTTAGTATTGCTAACAGATTTAAGTAAACCTGCTGAATTTTCTTATACAAATTTGTAGCCGATTTTTTTTTATATAGATAGCTACCTTGCTCTCTAAGTAGTGGCCAGTGACATGACCAAAGGGGAAAAGGAGGTTAATTATAACACTACCTGACAGACTTGCCCCCATGTTCTCAAATTCAGCTATTTCCAGCTGGCAGCTACTACTGATTTTCCGGAAAGAAGTGCACTCAAATTTATTTACTTTTCAACTTGTTTCATACAATTTCTGGTTTATCCAATAATCTGTGTGGCAACTATTGGAGCTAACTCGGCATTAGCATGTTATAAATGTAGAACCTGTGCATAAAAAAATTCCAAGCGGCAAACTCAAGAATAGGACATTAGGCCGCTGCCAGGTTAGCTGAAACTAAATAAAGTGAATGCTGTAAACATGCCTACTTGAGATATTTATTCACCACTCGTTAATTTGTATCCTTCCACACTATAGTATCGATTAATTAACTGTGGATCTGGTCTGTCAAAATTTCTAAAAGAGAAAATATGGTGGAGATCTGTTACCAGATTGAGCAAATATCGGTTCCAGAATATAAGATTTAAAGGCAAAATCAAAGACATCTTCAAGTGCTGCCAATTTGGAATCGAAAGATCCTTGTGACTTGTGAGAATTTATCATACCAGTGTGACATGTATGTTGATGACGCAAGACGGTGAGGAGGCCAGCCGTGGACTTGTGGCCTGGCGGAGTCGCTGCTCATGGCTGGACTGGCCGAGCATACCGTCTCGGTCTCCCGCAGTCGTTGGATGCCGCCGGCCGACGAGGGCACCAGGCCAGCCGCCGAGCCGCACGGAGACGAGTGCCTCACCCCACCGCACACAGCCGAGAGGCCGCCGCCGCGACACTACGTCCGCTCTCCTCCGCGCTGCTGCCGCCACCGAAGCCACCCATACCTATCGGCCGCTCGCCGCCGAGACCTCCGGCCGCTACCGCCCACAATTAGAAACGCCACGAGCCCACGACTAAAAAGAATAACCGTCCACGCGTATACCAAAACGATAAATTACATCTGCTGACAGTGGGAAGGGGCAAAAATTTACTTCGGTGGGCGCTGGATCCTGTAAAAAAGGCGAGCGGTGGAGGTGCCAGTATGATCAAATCAATTAAACTTCTCGCTCCGTTGATTGACCAGGGTGAGGAATAACTTATTCTTCACCCTGTGCCTTAAATAGACTTTCTCTCTCTCTATATATATATATAGGTAAAATATTTGGGGCACCTAGGTGCCTGGGCTCATCAGCCGTTCGATCAACTCATATGGTGAGTCTATTCTAATAACACCCCTTAAAAGTCATATTCTACTAATAACACCCCTCGTATTCTACTAACACTAGCTTATTCTGATAACACCCGACGCCCACACCCGAAACTATAAACTAACCACGCAAAGGAATCTGCCGAACTGCCTAGACAAAAAAAGAAAGAAAAACCCACCCCCACCTTATCCAGTCGTCAAAGCCAGCGCACTCCTCTCTCCCCCCCTCGGCGCTCCCCACGACCTCCTTCTACCGCCGCCGCACCACCCCCCACCCCGTGCAGCCTCCCACGCCGCCGCACCGCCTTCCTCACCTTTGCGGAGCTTCCACCGGCGGATCTGGCCCGCCCCGCCCTGTCCCGCCATGCCGCCCCACCATGGCCGCGGCTAGTGCACCGCTCCGCGATGGCCAGCCTCCACGACCCAGACCCCGCCCCGCCCCGACCGCGGCCATAGCTCCACCACGCGACGGTCGGCCTCCACGGCCCCTGCCCCGCGCCGCCCCAACCGCGGCCCCAGCTCCGCCCCCGCCGGCCTCCACGGCCCCTGCCCCATGCCTCCCTGACCGCGGCCCTAGCTCCGCCCCGGCCGGCCTCCACGGCCCTGCCCCGCGCCGCCCCGACCGCGGCCCCAGCTCCGCCCCGGCCGGCCTCCATGGCCCCGACCCGGCCGGCTACACCCAGCATCCACGGCCCTCCCGAATTCGGCGAGATCCGCGCCATGTCGAGCCTGCACCATCGGATGCCCAGACGTGCCCATTCTCCTTCTCATTCTGCTCCGTCCGAGGCAAGGATGGGCTCTTCCCCGCACCGGGAAACGAGGGATTTGGCGGCCACGGGCCTTCCCATGTGGGGGTGGAGTTCGCCGATGATGGGAGTGCAGCTCGACCGAGCGGCATGAAGCTCGGTTGCTCGGGCGTGCAGCTCGGCCAGCTCACAAATGCAGTTCGCTTGATGCATTTTTGTGTGATGCCCCTGAGATGTAATTTGTTATGTGTTCTTGTGCCGCCGACGAGGTTCAGCAGTAGTTTTCTTCCCCCTGTTTTTCATCCGCCTTCCCCCTTGCCGACTGCTCTCAACTGAAGCTCACTTATGTTGAATTTGTTTTTTTTGTGTGTTTTTGCATCATTCCTGCAGTGTGCTTTTGCCTCCACTGAAGTGCGCTGGTCCTCGGTCGTGCAGTTCGGCGGCCGCGCGCCCGAGCGGTGTTTTCATTTGTTTTAAAAGTTGTTGATGAAGATGAACGCAGTTCATTAATAAAAAAAAGGATGGGTGGTTCGCCAGGGATCTCCAAATGGTTCGGTTGCGCAGGATGCTCGTATGCGGTTCAGTGCATGTGTCGATGGTGATTTTTTGTCCAATTCATTTTTCTCACGGGTGCTGCTCCCTTTGCTCTTCACGTGGTTTACTTTCTCATGTGTGCAGTCCTCCTAGTTCTCTGGTGATCTACTTTGACTGGATATACGCCATGAAAACATCAGCGGTTGCAGCTCACTGGATGCTCGACACAGTTTAGTGCACAAAAAATGCTATGGAAACGACAAAAAAAAAGAGCAATGCGGTTCACTTCTCGATGCAGTGCGGTTCTCTCACTCAGTCCCTGCATTTCACTCGACAGCTTTACATGCGTAAAAAAATAACAAGTACGAAAAAAGACAACAAAAACTCACGCGGTTCACTTTCGGGTAGTGTCGCGGTTCACTTTCGGTAGTGTCGCCGTTCACTTACCCTAAAAATGTGAAGTGCAGAAAATTGTAAAGAAAATGTCAAGAAAAGTAATGTGGTTCACTTTTCGATGGTGATGCGGTTCAGTTGGGTCCGTTGTGAAGCGCACTCCACTTCCTCGTCTGGGAAAATTTACGTCTCACAAAAAAGAAATCATGCAGTCCACTTGACAGTCTGATGCAGTGCGGTTTTTCGTCCAATGCAGTGCGGTTTTCTGTTGGATGAAATTCACTCGTCGATTTGGGTGTCGCGAAAAAACAAAGTGTCCGCATTTCGGTAATTTTAAAACTGCTCTTAAACCGTAAGAAATTAGAGAGAGTGTTCTACATGAAAAAGTTGCGCATCGTCGATATCTATCCAATGGCGTATCATTAGAATCATTTCGACTCACGGTTTGTAAAAAATTCACGAAAAAACAGCCGCTGCCACTCGTCGTCCGCCGCACGATTTTCAAAATTAACTTAAAACCGTAAGGAATCTCAAAAACATATACACATATGAAAGTTGCGCCTCGCCCGTAGCTTTCCAACGGCATATCACACGCCTCGTTTCGACAAACGGTTAAAAAACTGGAGCGGAAATAGTATCGAAAATTGCAATTTTTTTAAAAAACACAAGTCCACGATTTACTAAATTTAAAACTGCTCTTAAATCGTAACCAATTAGAGAAAGTAATATAAATGAAAAAGTTGCGCCTCGACGATATCTTTCCAACGGCGTATCATTTGCTTCATTCCGACTAGCGGTTTAGGAAAAAACGCAAAAAAAGCTTGCTGCCACTCATCGTGTGTCACGCCGTTTTCAAAACTGCTCTTAATCCGTGATTAATCTCAAAAAAATTCTACACGGCGAAGTTACGCCTAATCCATAGCTTTCCAACGGTATATTACACGCCTTGTTCCGACAAACGGTTTAAAAACTGGAACGAAAACAGTACCGAAAAAACGCCGTGTGCAGTTTTTTGCGACGGGAAGTTCACTCGCCTCAGTAGTGCAGTACTCTTGCTTCAAACAATGGCGTGCATTTGTGTTGAGTGTGCAGTTCAGAAGTGTTAGCAGAATAACTATTCTGCTAATATTAGCAGAATAGACCAGCTATATATATATATATGACGACAGTTTGGGACACCTAGGTGCCCAGGCACCTTGCCTGGATGCCGTTAGATCTGTTATTGGGTATGACCCGTTAAGAAATAGGTGTATATTTTATGCAATTTATTTCCATCGGTAAGAAAATTAGTTTCCATATGTCTGTTTGTAATTCATACCCCATACGAACTTTAAAAAAATAAATGATGCATGCGAATTGAATACCTTGCTACGAAATTTGCATGGCGTGGCATGTGCATTAATGGTCCATCGTTTTTGAAAAAACAAACCGAAATGATACATGGTTTTGGAAAGGGTATAACATGGAAAGGGTATTGCCTTCCAAAAAATAGGGCTGTCATCAATGGTCAATCGTTTTTGGCAAAATTAAACCGAAATGATTTCCCGTCGGATACCTTCCAAAAATTTTGCGGGGCGTGTATATTATGGAAATGGTATAACTAGGCAATGAAATACCTTCCAAAGATGCGCCTCTAATTAATGTACATTTTTTGAAATAATGAAACCGAAATGATTCCCGCACCCACTGGCATGTATGGTAGCTGATAGGTAAAATATAAAGGATCAGTACGAATAATTGCAAAAATCATTAATTGTTGAATGTCACCCATTTTACTAGTCTGGGTCATATAGGTATACATATAATTAGAAATAATTCGGAAGTAATACTATCAAACTAGTTGGGTATGACGTAATACTTTGTAAACAGATTTTGCTTTGTTAAAGTTTCTTAAATATCTTTTCCGTTGCATTATCGTCCAGAAGGTTTAATCACATATTTATTTTTTAAGATATCGAGGAACATTGGGTATCGACAAACATGAGCAAGGTATGGCAATCGAGATAACAACAGACAAACAGGATGATACTCAGTCAGAACACACGTTTGCCCTGCTACCTGGGTATTAAACTCATTAAACAGTTGGCAGAGAGGACGACACTAGATTAACATGACCATTGCTTAGTGTTATGCAAAAAACAAAATGAATGGGAAATCATAAATATCTTGGCACTGTTACTATTAAGGACGAACAGTACATGCTTCAATAAGATGAAGGAAATTTTGGAAGAAAACTAATACACTTGTACTGAAACGTATCAGGTATGTAAAGGAGGATCGCCACATGTGGAAGTGTTATGGCCAGGAAGCTGGCACTTCTTGCAGACTTTATTAGTCTTTGACCTTGTCAAATTCTCTGGGTTTTGAGGACAACCAGTTCTGTCTGTAGTGTCCTTTCTCATGGCAGAATGAACATGTCCGTTTTGTACGTACACCACCTTCGGCAGCAGATTTGAGCCTTGCTGTCCTCGGACGTCCTCGCTTCTTGCGTCGGTCAGGTGGAAGCACATCATCATGCAGTTGAGCTTCCAAGATGTCCTCGTCTTCCATTTCATTGGCGCACTCATCATCTGATTCCGCAGATAAATGTGTAGACGTTGTGTGGACTTGAGGTATAGCCGTAGCATCTTCTTGGGTTGGCATCAAACGGATCTCCTGTAAAGCTTCAGTAATTTTCCTCATTGCAACATGGTACGCATCAACTGATGCATCACCTTTGGACGATAGGTCCATGCAAGCTTCGAATAACAGGGTATGCCGGTGAGTCCTCGAAGCAGCAGCATCCACATCGAAGCTGCTTTTATTTCCTTCTCGGGCATTGCTCGTCCATCTTGATGTATTTGTCTGGAAGAGTCCGGCACCCAATATGCATCATAACCTGAAACAAAAATAAATAATATAATTTGACTCTAATTTCCTTGGAAAAAGAAGACTAGTACTGAAAGGTTCCATTGTTCATACCCTGATTATGTGTGAGCATAATATGCCCATGTGTTCAAACAATCCGGATTTACTCCTTCGCGACCGCGCGTCGGAGCGAGCGATCCCCACATGCGGAACGCTCCGTCTCGGACAGCAGACCGGTTTTGACGCGAGGATCGTGACAGATGCGCAGAATTGACACCCTTTCCAATTTTCTATGCATGCTCCCTCACGTAATCATTCCTCCCGTGATTTCAAGGGTGGGCCCAATCAAAACCTGCCTAATCCCTCAGATCTGCTATCTCTCTCACTTAATCACAGCCCCCCCTGATTTTCAGGGGGGCCCAGCCCAAGCGTAATAAATATCAAACGTTTCCTAATCAGTAATGTCTGGAACCGAGCGTCCCAGCGCACGCGCGCGCAATAGCAATCCCCCAAACAATCTACAAATACATCTGTATTCCTCTTCATCTTTATTTACATGAACTGGAAACTCCAACTTACTCCAGTTTTCCCTCGTATCACATTCCATGTGAACAGTTATGTATGTGCCATCATCTCTGATTTCTTGGACAAAGTAAGATGCACTCATGTATACCTGGTCGCTGAACTTCGCAAACATGGTGTCTGTGTAAACTTTAGCAGCTTTCCTCTCTATTGGCGAACCACATCTCGGCTGCCTTGCATCCTGTGAATATGAGAAGTGGCAACGGCATGAGGTATGGGTAATGAATCACATTTAGAAAATGGAAAAGGTATATTTGTATTATATTATAAATGTACCTTCGAAGTGTCGAACTCAAGTTTGTCCTCAGCCGCAATCCTATCTGCAATAAATTTATCGTATTGTTTAACAAAGTTATGCATGGTTGATGATGGTGAAACGTAGGCTTTGAGCACATGATTCATGCACTCGCTGCCTTGCGTTGTCGTCATCTTTGCGAAGAAATAATCTATGAAGTGTGGTGGCGCCCAGCGATCACGTTTATCCCACGCATCTTGTAGCCAGGTGTTGCTATGGAGATCATACTCAGCAATAAGTGAGTTCCAAGCACCTTCAAACTCATCTATGGTCCTTGTATGATTAAGAACTCTATGGAACTTGTCTTTGAAATCAGATGTCTTGCTGTAAAGAGTAGGACCGATATGTTCTTTGGCTTTGTAAAAAATGTGCCATTTACACCACCTATGGATTGTGTTAGGGAATACAGCTTTGATGGCAAGTTCCATGGCCCTGTTCTGGTCTGTATTATTTGTAGAAAATAATTAGAATGTTTGTACAAAAGAAAACGGGAAAGTGCTTTAAGGGTATGTGGAGAGTAAACCTGTGAGAATTCCAACTGGATGCTTATCTCCGACAGCTTTGAGAAAAGTACTATACTAAACAACCACTTGAAGGCATCCTCTGATTCTTCTATAACCAGTGCGCAACCAAAGATGATAGTCTGGAAGTGATTGTTTACACCCACAAAAGGAGCAAACGGCATACCATATATATTTGTTTGGTAGGTAGTATCAAATGTAACCACGTCACCAAAGTGCTTGTAACTAAGCCTAGACCAAGCATGCGACCAGAAAACATTTTTTATCTTGCCATCCTTTCCAACATCGACAGCATAAAAGAAATCTTTGCTTGATTTTTGCATTTCTACAAATAGCCGTAATGTCTTCTTGATGTCATCTGTATTTTCTTCAATTCGGATTGATTGTTTAACACTTTGAAAATACATCCTAGTGAAAGGCAGCATCGATGCTCCTCCGGCAATCCCGGCTATATATCCATACATTTGAGCTGTGGTGCTGCTGTTTTCCATCATATCTTTCATAATGCGTCTGGTGCCCTCACCGATTTTGTTATGTGATTTCCAGTTGCGGGTCATACCTGTGCTGGTTGTAAGGGGGTGATTGTGTTCTTGCCGGAGTTGTGTGATGATCCACTTATGTTCTTCTTGTCTGTGTATGCGCATCATGGCACCGCAACCTCTCTTCACAGATTTTTGAACCCCCTTAGATGGCTTGCCCTGGGAAAGGAAAGACAAGACAATAGGAAAATTGAATGATCCCACAATCATGAATTAATTTAGTTTGAGTAATAAACGATAAGTAGTACATACCTCGCATGAGCATACAAATTCGATGTAAGTAGTGTCACCAGCAACATTTTGGACTTGTTTACGAATTCTTATACCAAACCCTTTTCTCAACGCGTACATGTTATAAAACTGGAAGGCATCCGTGTCTTCATGGAATACCTGGCCTAAAAAAGGATCCATAATCGTTGCATCGCAATATTCTGGTGGAATAGTAACCAGCGCAGTTCCGGAGTCATCACTAATTGTAAAATATAGAATGAGTCAATACTCAGTACAAGTTTCTAGAACAAAAACGACTAATGTGTGCTTTACGTAGGGAAGACGAGTATAGTAGTATCAGAAATCACCTGCCACTGGTAGTCCTGCCTTGATTAGAACAATCCAGTGAAGAACATCCTTCCGTGCCACCAGCGACACTCCTTCAGAAGGAGTGGCCATTAGGTTGCGCTTCAGTCTATGGTGTTTCGTTGTGAAATGGTGTGTCTGGGAAGGAGGGATTCTCCTTTTAAATACCCATACGTGAGAGACTCCACTAGCCATGATCAGTAACTGATTCGGGTTATTAACTCATAGTTATTGGTGTGATTCATTGCCTAATTACTAGGAATTAGCGATTTGTTGCATTCACTAGTAGTGGTACAGCGTACAAGGCAGTGCACAAGCACTTGCTCAGCTTCCATTTTTACGAAAGATTTTAGATTGCTTCTTAATTGCAAGACACCTAGTTAAAGAATCGTAGCTGATTCTGTATTAAAAATTGATGTGTGCTATGATACTTTCCCTGACATTTTTTGTGAAGAATTGAACTGAGTACTGTGACCACTATAGAAGGTGTGGATATTGGTTATGTGCAATGACAATAAATGTACGATGGTAGTGTGAGTACTCGTTTTTTATAATTCAAAGAGACCTTGGTGTGGATATTGGTTATTTGCAATAACAATCAATGTACAGTTCTTTTAAATAAACTTGGGTATCTCAGGGTTTATGAGCTGACGTTGGTAGGGATACTCGAGAAGAATAACGTAAAATAGTAGTCAGTATGGCGCTCGCCGCTTTCATGGATCCGTCAACCCCACACCCGATCAGTTGCTACCCTTTGAGCCCGCCATGATCTATGTGGCACCATTTAGCTATGATATGCTATGACGGCCGGGTATTAGAGGAGAAGGTTTAGTGTATGTAAGAAACTGAAGGTAATATTCGTTTTCGATCTCATTGGAGTATGGGAGACCCAAATGAGTTGAATTATAAATCCAGAACAGAGGAAAAAATTGTAGTCTAATTTGTAAGAAGCTTCGTGTATGAATTTTAACGGTCCGCGCTAAAAAGTACAATACCAGGACACGTCCGTGGGAATATGGACCGACAACATGATACCCAAGGGAACGTATGAAGATATTCAGCATAAAATGAAAGCAAATAATCGTATTTATTACATAGAATGTTCAATACTTTGTCCCAAAATGACAGCAAGTTTGATATAATTATGTAAAATATGAAATAAAGGTAATAAGACAGTCTTCATTTCTTCACGACGACTCCATCCTCGTATTGCCTCACAAGTTGTTTGACGAAATCTGGAAGTGCCGCTACATTATCTCTGATGGTAAGAATGTCCCTTAGAATGTTGGCCCTAACCTTGTCGATGCAAGCCTGTGTTGACGATAGGAAGTAAGTATGCAACACGAGGATGAGCTTTTTTTTAATGAAAATGCTGTAAGGAAAATTATGGATGGCTTACTGAATTGAGCTCTTTGGCGACCTCTGTCCCATTCCAGTTCGTCATGAACTCCAAAGTATAAACACCACTCTCAACCCTGCATAATTAGATATAACCGGTATATAATTAAAACAGTAAAATCTTGAATTATCATGAGACGTAAGGTTAGGTAGAAGAAATTCTTACTCAAATCGGTGTGTAGGCACAACAGGTTCCTTATAAGCCCATGTATTGACATCTTCTTTCCAGTCACTGAAGAACAGGGTCAAGCATTGTTGCATGGCAGAAGCCAACATAGGTACAATCCAAGTATGTCTACTGTATTGCCTAACATCCTCGCTCTTTTCAGACTTACTAGAGTCAAGGATGTAAATAACTCTGTGATGCAAGTTGAATGTATAACAAGACCAGTGTTTGATATCGCATAGGGAAACATGAATCTGCAGTGAGCATATACCCGGCCGTTAGACAAAGCACAATAATGTAGATTAGCAAAAATTGTACTTGTATCTGAGTAACACTAACATTTTCACACTTGGAGACGTTGTACTTGAGGTGCGGACCAGTGAACTGTTGTCGAAATAATTCCGGATTCCAACAATCTCCACCTGCAATTGCCTGAACCTGCAAAAGTCTTCCGTAAATAAAAGTTTGGGTAAAAAGTTCAAATATGCGGAGCAGGATAACGAGATAACTAACCCCAAAATCAGGCTCAATAAAGTGGCGCTTCCCATAAGCGTCAGTTCCCCCATACATCTCAAAATCCAGTTGAATGAGCCTTCTAGTGTAAAGACTCATAGTTGGATACTCAACTCTGTCATTGCCTTCAATGAAATTACGGATGTCTGTCCCCGTTAGTTTGATCGCGGTTGGCTTGACATGAGCTACCCAAGTAGAGCTAGATGTAGGGGATAATTAATAAACATTGTGAACTTCAGAGGTTTTGTGTATCGACAAAAAAAAAATATGAAGTTGAAATACCTGGATACATCTTCAGTCTGATACTCCCTCCGTTCTGATTTACTCGTCGTGGTTTTAGTTCAAATTTGAACTAAAACCACGACGAGTAAATCAGAACGGAGGGAGTAGTTCTTAATCCAGTTAACTAATACATTCATCACGTGTTCTGGACAGGAATGTACAGCGGCCGCGTTACCAAATGGAGAGTTAAGAGAATACTTGAAGCGCCGAGGCTGAGGTTTGTTATGGGTAGAAAGACTGAAGTCCAAGAGTTTGGGTTCAGGGTACTCTCGTTTTATGCCACACACATGCTTTAGTTCTCCTTGGCTGTTCTCAACGTACATGTCTTGTAGAATAATGCAGCTAGATGCTGCTATCTCACGTGACATAGAACGTGGTGAGATAGAACGACGGCAGTCCGCAGAATCTGAGTAAAAATGCAGTAAAAGTAATTAAGAAATGTAAATGAGATAAGAATGAAAATGTATGTAACTAATATCTTTCTTTGATTCTTGTACTGGTGTTAGGTCAGTGCCGAGATCAAAGGAGGGTGGCTCTATATCGCAGAATGAAGGACGTGGGTATGTTTTGTTGAGGTTTAAGCTCGTCTCTTGCTCACTCTTAACCGACCGATTTAAATCGAGTGATCCATTTGAACCTGGTGTACGCATTGATGTAGATGTTTTGGCATGCAGATTATTTGTTGCGGGTATGTCGGTCGTAAATTGCATATGAGCTATAGCTGAAAAGAAATACATTAACCGTTACTTATTAAAATTGCTATCAGTCGATGAAAGTGACGAAAATACCTGAGGGATGCTGCAGCTGAACATGAGAAGTTCGATGAAATACGTTGGCGCAGGAATCTAGATTTGCATCTGACAAATTGTCCCCTTTGAGGAATGCTTGCTGAACTATCTGTAAACATATATACACAACGTATTGGATTGCAGACACTATGCTAAACGAATATAACTAGAGAATTATGAAAATACCTTGCTATTATCAGGATTGATCTCTGATGGGACAGCGCCACTTTCAGCTCGAAAAGCCGACATCATACTCACAGTAGGTCTGCTGTAACAGACATCACTTCTTGGACGTAACTGCAAAAAAATAATGCATGTAAGGACATAAAAAATGAAGATAAATATGTAAAATATGTCCTAATTCATTATGATAGGCAGACTATAATGTAACAATGAGATTGTTTTGTACCTTCATCATCCCAAACTAGGTTGGCTTGTACTGATTCTTCTCTTTGAGGTCCATACTCATTCTTACTTTTATTGCATGTTGATCATACGCCATAATTCGTGGGAAGCAATCATGCTTGAGACTTAGGGGGCCCAAATCCAGGTTGTCCAAGTAGAATATCTGAATGTAGAATGTAATTATTAACTAAAATTATATGCAAGCTGTTTATACAAAGTTAAATTTGTTATGCAATGTAAATACCTGAAGAAAGATGACACATCAGTTAATGTATGTGGCTTTTGTTTCATCAGTAAGCTTGTTGGCCAATGCCCGTGCTGCTGCTATGATGTCATTAATGACATACCTCGCCCAGTTCCAGTTAGGGATGTCATCCAAATTCTTGAGCGCCATAAAATATCTCGGACATATATTGTCCAACAAAGTTTGGGGCGCAAGGAATTTTGTCATCAAAAGTAGGATGAATGCTGTCTTGAAGGCAGCAATTTCATCATCCGACATTGGTGCTTCATGTTTCTTGCTTAGAATATCAGTGAGTACACTTCTCGTGATTTTTTTAAACTCCGGGACGTTCAGTCGGATGCATATTATATTTTTTATGTGATTGATTTCTTCCGTGGAAGGAATTCGCAACTCCTTTCCAATGAATGGGATACCCAGAACTTTGTGAACATCACCATCAGTGAAGTAGAGAAGAGTTCCATCACCCATTCTAATTGCTATATCCTCAGTGGATACCCTAGATAGAAGGTTGTGACTAAATTCACGAGAGTTTGTGATTTCCGGTAGTTTCAAAATTCCGTCAAACTTCATCTCCCTGACTAAGCGTTTCTTTTCATCTTTAAAATCTTTCACGATGGACGAAACTGAAACGGGTGTGCATCTAGAAACCGGCGCTACATATTTAACGGGAAGTGATGACGACCTGACCGGTGGCTCCATGAAGTCGTCATCGTGGTCTGCAGCGACAGCCATCTTGCCACGACCAACCCCAACAGTTTTCTTTCTTCTTGCAGTAGCACACCTTTGTAACCTGGGCATGAATATACCTACAATAGGAAAATAAATATGTAAATTGTTATAGCTGTGATGGAGAAAAACGACCGCAATCGGCAGACCATGGAGGTGACACTGGCTACCATGGCCAAGCTAAACGAAGGGGGGATGATCACCTGGGTATGCTCGTGTGAAGATTAACGATGAACCGATGTTGATCTGGGTATGCTTGTGGAGAAGACACACGAAGGAGAGGTGAAATCAGCGGGGTGTGCGCATGTAGAAAATGAATCAGCAGGGAGAGTGGATCACGTATAGGTATGTAATGCGTGCTGGATGCTTTGATTTCCTCCCGCTTTAATTCCTCGGCCAAATTATGGCAGTGCATGAGCCCTTTTTGTTGGAGGAGCTGGAGCGAGTCATTAAGGGCATGCCAATGGACAAGGCCCCAGGGCCGGACGGATTTACAGGCAGATTCTATGCCTCCTGCTGGACCATCATTAAGGATGACTTGATGCGCGCAATGGATCAGTTTTGCCGCGGCGACATGCGCGGCCTGCATGCGATCAATAAGGCCATCGTGTTCCTTTTACCCAAGAAAGCAGGAGCTGTGGATCTCACGGACTACAGGCCGGTTAGCCTTGTGCACGGGGCACTAAAAATCTTCGATAAGGCGCTGGCTTCCAGATCTCATTACATGATAATTTCATGCTCGTGCAATGCACTGCTCGACGCCTACACGCGCTTCGCGACCCTACAGTATTGGTGAAACTTGACATCTCTAAAGCATTCGACTCCATCCAGTGGCCGTTCCTCCTGGAGGTTATGTATCAAATGGGCTTTGGGCCAAGGTGGATTACCTGGATATGCGGAATCCTATCAACATCTTCGACA
Organism: Thinopyrum elongatum; assembly: GCA_011799875.1. NCBI lineage: Eukaryota > Viridiplantae > Streptophyta > Magnoliopsida > Poales > Poaceae > Thinopyrum > Thinopyrum elongatum. The sequence goes on along the minus strand of CM022303.1, from coordinate 388,155,134 downwards.
AGGATCATGGTCAATGGTGTCCCGGGCGAAACGATCTACAACTGTCGTGGCCTGCGGCAAGGAGGCCCAATATCTCCCATGCTTTTCATTTTGTGCATGGAGCCCCTTCAGAAGCTGTTCTTGAGAGCTACAAGCACCGGCCTCCTTGCCCCACTGGCGCGTTCTGGGCTCAAGCAGAGGCTGTCTATGTACGCAGATGATGTCACCATATTCCTCAAACCAAGAGTGCCGGACCTCGAGGCATGTGCTCTCATCCTCGGCTTGTTTGGGCGGGCATCGGGCCTGCAAGTCAATTTCGGCAAAACAGCTGCCATCCCGATTCGGTGCACTCAAGAGGAGATCCAGCTTGTGCGGGACATGCTGGGATGCCCGACGGCCGAGTTCTCATGCAAATATTTGGGACTCCCACTGTCCATAAGGAAGCAATCGGCGGCCCAACTTCGATACCTAGTGGACCAACTCGCCGCCCGCCTGCCGCACTGGAAGGCAGCAACCTTGCCACCGAGTAGCAGAATACTGCTCATTCAGTCTGTCCTAAGTGCAATCCCGGTGCACTCGATGCTTGCAATGGGCCTCCCACCGAAAACACTATCAGCCATGGTCAAAATATGTCGCAGCTTCTTTTGGAGCGGAAAAGCGGAGGCCGGAGGAGGCAAATGTGCCGTCGCGTGGGACGTTGTCTGCCGGCCAAAGTGGGCTGGCGGTCTAGGCATTACAGACTTGAGATGGATGAACATCGCGCTGCAAACAAAATGGCTATGGCTGCAGAAAACTGACAGGAGCAAGCCCTGGGCAGAATTTGCCTTTTCCGTTCCCAGGGAGTCCCATCAGCTCTTTAGGGCGGCAGCTCGAGTTGAGCTCGGGGATGGACGAGACACACTATTTTGGGAGGACCGGTGGCTACAGGGACACCGCATTCAGGACCTTGCGCCAGGCCTGTACGAGCGAGCGCCCACCCGCATGAAAAACTCCAGAACAGTTCACGATGCAATCACTATGGGCAGCTGGGCGCGCGACATCGGGCCTTCGATCGACTCGGCTGCCTTGGATCAGCTCTTCGCCATCTGGCCAATGGTTGCAGCAACACAGCTGGACGCACGCCGTCATGATACCACTGTCTGGGCATGGGACAAAAACGGGCAGTTCTCGGCCAAGTCGGCGTACCAGGCAAAGTTCTGGGGCCTACAAGTCTCTCCCACTGCGACTTTCACCTGGAGCTCCCGGGCCCCACTGAGATGCCGATACTTCGCCTGGTTAGCAGCCAAGAACAAGTGTTGGACCTCCGATAGACTCGCCCGGAGGGGTCTACCACACCAAGAGTCATGCCCGCTTTGTGGACAGCACAAGGAGACGATCGACCACCTACTCCTACACTGTGGCTTTGCGCGCGACATCTGGTCGAAAATCCTACCTGAGCTGGGCGTGCCACACGGCGAGCCGCACGCCGGAGAGTCCCTACCGGAATGGTGCGCAAGAAGCGGCCAAGAACACCTGCAGAGGCGTAAAGCAAAGACGGTGAGAGCAGTTTGCCTCCTCGCCATGTGGGAGATATGGAAGCACCGCAATGCAATTGTGTTCGACGGCAAGACCCCATGCATGCGGGATGTGATGTGTAAGATAGCGAGAGAATGCGAATTGTGGCGACAAGCGAGATTGTTGAGTAGCGAGGATGAGCCTCATGGTCTCCTCGGGGCGGCACTTAGGTGGGCAGAGGGCGAGTAGTAGTCTTCCAAGCTAGAGGGTGGAGTGTGGTGTGTGTCGCGTGTACCCACACTTTGTAAAAAGCGGAGGGGCTCTTTCCCCTTTTTCTATCTTCAATATATGATACGCACACTCGTGCGTATTCGGAAAAAAAAAATTTAGAGCGCAGCTTTTATTTTTGGAAACGGTCAAATTAAATAGCAACAGAATAATGCGAAACATTATGATAGGTACTAATTTATCCGCATGCAATATTATTGGAAGGTGGGAATCGTGACTGGCTAATAAATATTTTTAATATTATGGAAGGTCCAAATTCGTGTGCATGCCAATGTATTTAATGTTTTTAACGGGTTGATGTTTGGCCGGTTGTAAACCCGATCTATCTCGATAGGATGATGAGTTGATCGAACGGCTGATGCTCTAGGAGCCCAGGCACCTAGGTGCCCCAAACATTTTACCTCTATATATATATATACACACGGTGGCGCTAAACTATGCGAGAGCGCAGAACTCCTGATCGTACGCGTTGGTCGCTAATGCCCCGCTCCGTGTGCCGCTTGTCCCACATCACCTCCGGTTTAGCAATTGAAAGTAACGAGTAGTACAAAAGATAGTAATAGATTAAATTCCTGTTGCCATACCCCTAGTCTAGAAAAAAGTCCATTTTACTGCTCTGAATAAAGTTGGTTGTTCACTTTACCCCTTGATCTTTTTTTTGGTTCCTTTCGACCCCCAAACAAAATCATACCGGACGAAATACCCCCCTGGCTGGTTTGTCTCCCCCTACTGCTGACGTGGCTCAAGTCAACGGTTGTTTTGACCTAGGTGGGGCCCCCTTGTCAGGCACGGCTGAGATAGAGCTGCCGCTTCGTTGGCCTCGCCGCTGCCCCCGCTCGGCCCCGACGCCGGCCGGCCGCCGGAGCGTCGCCGCCCGAGCCTAGGCCAGCCCTGCACCGCCCTGCCCTTCTCCCTCCTCTTCCTCCCTGACTCTCCCATCTCTCTCTAATTCCTCTCTCGCGCAGGAGCTTCTTCCGTCGGTCATGGCGCCGCCACCGTCGATTTGCTCCGTCCGGCGACCTCCGAGCGACGCCACTGCCCGGGTCCGAACCCCCATGTCCGGATCCATCCATTCCCGTCGTCCGCCGGCCTCCCCTGCCCGCAGTCGCCGTCGCTGTTAACAGCGCCATGGAGCCCTTCGCGCCGACGCTCGAACGCCAGGGCCGACCGCCTCGGAGCCACACGACGCCGGCCGTCCTTGCGGTGTCCTGCTACCTCCCTGCGTCCGGATCCGTGCCCCTGCGCAGCCGCTCGCCCGGATCCGGCGGGATCCGGCGAGTCCCGCTGCCGACGTCCCGCATCGCGCCCAGCCCCATCCAGCTCCAGCACATGGCCACCTGACGAGGGGGACCCACCTCCAGGTCAAATACCACCTTTGACCGTGCCCACGTCAGCTTCCGGTCTGGGCAAACCACTCAGAGTTTTTTTTGTCCGGTATGGGATTGTTTAGGGGGGTAAAGGAACCAAAAAAAAGGTCAGGGGGTAAAGTGAACAACCAACTTTATTCAGGGTAGTAAAATGGGCTTTTTTCCCTAGTCTATCATCTCCGCCTCGTAGTTCTTACCGCTTATCTCTACTCCTAATGTCTGAGTTGGTAGGATTGCGTCCACTGCTTTTTTTCGTCCCACCACTTTCGTCCTGTTATTTTTTGCCCCTCCCCTCTCCTCCCCCGACCCCACCCACACACGTAGCGATCCCCTCGACCTCCACGTTAACGCTGCTGATCTCCTCGAGAAGACCCCGTCGGATCTCGCCGCCGCCGGACGACTCGAGAAGACCCCGCCGGATCTCGCCCTTGTCGTCAGTTCTGGATTGCCATCGTCGTGGGATATGCAAACTCGATAAAGCTGCCGCCGCCGATCCCCTTTGGAAAACCACGCCGATCCCCTCCGGAATAACCCGCCGACCCCGCAGATCCCCAAAAGCAGTGGCAGCGGTGGCGCCGTGCTGGGGCGGAGGAGAAGGATAGCGATGTGGTGGTTCGAGCCTGGAGAGTAGCGCTGTCCCAGATTGAGGTGGACTCCGGTGAGAAGCGCCTAAATAAGCTCGGTTACAAGGAAGAGCTCTGGAGGGAGATGGTACGTACATTATCATTTCCTTCATATATTTCTACCCTGCAAATCGGCTTTGTATTGCTCTGTATGTCATATTTGTGGCAAATAGAATTAGGCACTTGCGTATTGCATCCACTTGTATTTTCTGATGAGATATGAGATCTGGTTACATTGTGTGTTTCAGTAAAACTGTGGCAACGGTGGCTATTTTCTTCGCCTGTAGAAGCTTGATGCGATTGTGCATGACCGGCTTGCGAATTGCGTTTCGTTTTGCCAGTCGTATTTTTCTGGTTTCTCAAGAGATGGAGATCTTTTGTTGCATGTGCTGCAGACGCTGTTTAAGACGCTGGCCATCACTTTCTCCAGGATGACGATCTTCACTGGGATCACGTCTTTGTACGGTAGCATCCTCCAGTTCGCGAGGCCGGCCAGCCTCCTGCGGGGCTGGGTCATCGTCTCCTTCTTCACCTGGTTCATCGGTGTCATCATGTTGGGGATTTCTCCTTCCCTGTGAGCACACACACCTTCCCAGAACTTGCCAGATAAGAATCAACCCTATCTGTGATTGAAATTTGGTGCTCTGTTTATCCGTTGCTTATAACATTCAGTTTGGTTTTGTCCGTCTCAGTCAAAATGATGCCATTGATATACATAATTCTTGCAATTTAGTTCTGACTCTCGAGTGGCAATATATGTGCGACAATTACTGAATCTTGAATGTACTGTTTTCCTGTATTTGTGCTGCATGAATGTGTCATATTAAGTGGAAAAGACTCATGGTTTCTGATCACGGCTGGTGTGCTATATTTTAAACTTTTTTTATTTTTTGTTTGACAACAGACAACTGGTTCCCTCTATTTCTGGGCAACTCATCTTGCTGCCCGGTCTGGGGTCAGCGTTGCTTGCTTGCTTTTCTCCCATAGCCCCATAGATGAGTGTCGACGCCGTCTTCGCCTTGGCTATCAGATGCGTCGACGTTGTCGTCGCCTGTGCCGCGGACCAGTCAGTGGACGCTGATGCTTTGGCGAATCTGATGCGGCAGTAGTACCAAGTCTGCTCCAAGTCACGGGTGCAGTAACTACCCGGTTTTTTTCAATCTTCCTCCTCGTGCTTGTGCGTTGGGATGCACCTTTTGCCTAGCCGGTGACTTGAAACTTATTTGGGGATGGAAGTAGCAAACTAATGCAGATAGTTTCATAGTTTTGGCGTACTTAGTGTCAAATCTAGTTTGACTGCTTCAAATTTTAAAAGAGGCAACCAGAGTTCTTCTTCTGCTTTTTTATTTAAGATGTGTCTGATTGACCTGCTTGGTTGTGGCTTGTACAACTTTCTATTCTCCATTAACCCTTTGATTTATGTATGTTGATCTTTCTCAGTTCTTTGAACCTCTAACTACTGAAGCTGAAAATGAAGTTCACGATTGTTTGTATGGCAACGATTCAGGGTACGTTTCATGACATGCTTGCATCTTGTTTGAAGCTTCCTATGTGCCTTGCTAACACAACTGAACATTGCTCCTTTTCACTTACAGTAGCAAAGTCCTGGTGCTGCATGAACCGTCTAACATTCAGGTTAGCAGGGAAAAAATCAGTGTTTGAGACCACATGGCAGGTTAAATGACGAGCTAAATATTCATCTTACATGTACTAAACCATCCTTATTGATTGCAAACATGTAAACTTCGCACTGATGTTTTTATACGTAATTAGGAAAGTGGGATCCCTTGTCTTCAGGTCATTAATTTGTACCTTGAATTGTTAAAGGAGAGGGGAATAAAAAAACCCAAAAGGTTCTCTAAATGTAGCTTCTTCAATTCATTTTCTTGACAGTTGATGGATGGATCCAGTAGGCCTTGGTAGTGCTAAGCGTGTTTGAATCCACTATTGCTAAGCGTGTTTGAAACCACTATTGCTTGAGTCGTTCTTCCGGTCTCTCATTGGTACATGGGGCGTACCCCACGTAACATTATGTTTCTCTGATAAATTTACTGATGTGCAGGTCGGACCATTTCGAGAATCAGACCTGCCAATATGAGAGTTTAAATGCAAGAAATGAGAATAAGCTGAATACGCTGACAGCTGTTTCACGCCTTTCTTTGATAGTTCTGTGGTATTTTTTTCCCATTCACTCCTTGTGAAAATGAAATCTGTTATTTGAACTAAAATTCATATCCGCATCTACCATTATAGTTATCATCGTGTAATATTATGGGACAAATGCAAAAGTTGTTTCTGTTTTTCATCCATCTCTACGTTTTCTGAATAATATTTTTTTTTCCTAGCATAAACAACAGAGAAGCCCTCTGCACTGAACAAAAAATGTATTGAGTTAAAACCTATATCTGCCAAATACAAATAATTGTCATCAAATCATGTACGGTGCTTGGATTTTATTTACCGTGAAGATCGTCATTGTTGTGTATACACTTCATCATTTTTTTTCATTGATGTTGGCTGCAAATGTTTGACATGAATTAAGATTTCTAATATGTATTCCAGTGATGTTTTTTTTAACATTTTCAGGAAGTAGTTTTCTTCGATGTCGAAGATACAAAACCCGCTGAATCCGTTGATGTCAAGGTGGTTAATAAACGGCAAATTGGTAACACGATAATGGGCGTATCAAGAGAATGGAAGTGGAGGAAAAGTAAAGGTAGGGAGAAAGATGACGCTTTGTCTTCTTGTAGGTGGAGGATGGTTACCGATGCTGGACGACTACCGGGGAAGAAAGAAGCGGAATAGAGAGTTGTTATTGCTCATTATATTGATGACCTGTCGTTAGACCCTGCGTCGCTGCTCCCGCCAAACCGCGCTTCTCTTTTGACAGCAGAGAAGTCTCAAGGTGGAAGGTTGGGGCCGAGAAGCACTAAGTTCTTTGTTGGCTTATATACTGCTAGCTATCAAAGGTACTTTCATATTGGCTGCATTTTGGGGAGCCCGAACTGTCTAAACAGTTGAGGGGAACTCACTGGGCACCCTTTTGAGGTATGAAAATGTCCATATGTGAGGGAGAAATGATCTTCGACCTTGGAGACAACCTTAATCATTTGTTTGTTTCATTTATATGCATTGTAGCTCGACCTCTTGTCGTCTTTCTCCTCCGCTGCCGCCCCTCCGCACCGCTGCCGCCTCCATCGGACTAATCGAGCGTGCCCTGGTCGAGGGCCCCGAATCGAGGGACGATGGCGCAGACCGCCGCAATGGCATGGCGGCGTAACCCCAGGGCTGGGCGTGGCGCCGTTGCGGCCAGCGAGTAGCACCGCAAGGGCGTGGAGGCAATCACGTAATCCTAGGGCAGGGCGTGGCGGCATTGCATCGAAGATTTGTTCTTGATTTGATTTGGCGGTGTTGTCTTGGAGTGGCGAGGGGGGCTTTCGATTGGGGAGATGGGTCGAACTCCAATCTGGTGCGGCCGCATATGGCCGCGTCCGAGTTTTCTCTCGCCAAAGGTGAGGCTACTTTTCCTCCCTCTTTCCCTTTGCTAGCCTAATCTCGCGTTGAAGGGAAGGGATGCGTTTCACTGACTGTAGATCATGAAATGGTAGAGAGATAGATTGAGTCTGCTTAGTAAGAACAAATAAACCAACTTCATGCACATTTTTGGTCAAGCAGTCTGACAGTTGAGTCGTCCATGGGTAACTGCATCTGATTTTTGTTGGAACTCTGGGTGAATTGCTTTTGCAGATTTGACAATTGAGATGCTAGGGAACACAAGAACCGGGTGCTATCAGCGACTGACGCCTGGCGAGCAGTTGAGGTAGCCAGGAGCCATCCTTGAGAAAAGATTGGTGCTGGAATACAGTGGAAAGAGACTCTGTCGCGGGATGGCGATCAGGTGACTGGTGTGGGAAATGACAGCTCTCAGCCAACGCAGGATGGCATGATAAAAGAAGTTGTTAGCATAGAGCCACCGACAGACGAGCAGATGGATTTCGTGATCTGGGCGATAGCAAGTGTCGTGGTTTTGTCACGGCAGATGTCCTAGAGAAAGGACTTAGACGTGGAGCCATCGCGATGGGTTAGCTTAAAGGGGTTAAAGCGGACAAGGGATGCAGAGAGTTTATACTGGTTCGGCCCCTTGCGGTGAAGGTAAAGGCCTACTCCAGTTGTTGTGGAATTGCTAGGGTTTCGATGACCAGGGAGCGAATCCGCTATGCCTGGCTCTCGAGTTGTTGACTGTCTCTCTCCAAACCGCCGCCGGGTCGTCCCCTTATATACATGGGTTGACGCCCGTCGGTTTACAGGATCCCGAGGCCGGCTCATGAAGATCTCCGGCTCGGTCTCTACTCTTTCTATCTTATAACACAAGTTTACATATCAATGTCGGTTTATGTCTACAGGCCTTAATCCGCCGTTGGGCCCCGGGCCTTCATAAAGCGCCTCCATCTTTGTCCAAGTGGGCTTCAAGTATAATAACTCATTATGGGGATAACCCGGCCTCTCCCGGCCGGTTTATACCCAGTAGTAATATCCCCAACATTAGGCCCCAGGTTGATTTGAACTGGTTCATGTCAATCTTCAACTTGAGAAAAGTTCCTCTTTCAGCATCTTCGCATAAATCTTGTAAACCGCCACGACGTCATCTCCCGGTATCTTGATAAACCGCCATGACTTCACCTGTTATTAAAAATGGTATGTCTCTCACCTTCATTAATGAGCCTCCGACAATCGAGGCGACAGCTCTGCCACATATCCCGCTTTGGGCTCCTCGATTCTCACGCCTGTCACTTATCCATTCGCCTTATAAATAAAGCCGAAGGGTCCGTTTCATTTTTCCCCTTGCCTCTTCGTCTTTCTCCTTCCTCGCGCCGACCCAACCGTCACTCGCAGCCGCCGTCGTCAAGCTCCGCCTTCTTCCTCAACTCTGGCCGCTGCATCAACTTGAACGGACCAGAAAAATGCGGTGCTCCTTCGCTGCTCCATCCGCATCTGTAAGTCCCTTTCCTCTTTCTCCAGATTCACCATTAGGGTTTCGGCGTTCGTCGGAGTTCATGAAAGCTCCAGCGCTGTTCGTCCTTGTTTCTCTTAGTACCATAAATGGATCTGATATTTCTTGTGCGGTCGTAGTCATAGCCCCTTTTTTCCTCATTAGAGCCTCCTCTTCGTATAGAAAAACTCATTTGAATCCGATGAACTGTTGAAGCCCCTGTATTTTAGGTCTGAATATATTCTAGTTTTCTGTCGCACTGCAGATCTGAAATTATCATATCACTTTGTGAAACTTGTTTTTCCCTCACTTAGGTATTTTAGATCTATATCTTTCATACCGATATAGGCGGTTTAGCTTTGTCAAAGAACAATAATCCGGTAGGCATCATTAGTCCCCTCTTAAACCGCCGATTCATTGATCTTTGCACCTTCTCCACTGTCAGACTCCGGTCTAGTAATACCAAACTCCGGTTTCACAATATGTAGATACCTCTGCTTCTGCTTATCTTGCATTGCTTTATGCTCGCCCGTCATAAATCTTAAACCGGCAATAAATGTGTTTCAGCTTCCCATTGAAATGGCCAAACAAGTTTACGAGTGCAACTGGGTTCCTTCCCGGGTTATGGAAGAGCAATTAAACATATGTGTCACAACTGGAGCTTTAGCCAAGAAAGAAGTCATCCACTGGAGGGCCCCTGGTCCGGAAAATCCTCCTGAACCCAAGGACGGAGAAGTAGTTGTATTCACTGACCATCTGGGTCGAGGCTTTAGCCCTCCCGGTTCAAAAATTTTCTGGGATGTGCTGGCCAGCTTCCAACTCCACCCTCAAGATATTGGACCAAACTCTGTGTCCAATATTTGCAATTTCCAAGTATTTTGTGAGGCCTACCTTCAAGAGGAGCCCATAGTTGAACTGTTCAGGGATTTCTTTTACTTAAACCGTCGCACAGAGTTCACAGACGGACCCAACACTGAGCTTGGAGGAATGGCAATTCAAAAGAGGAAGGATGTCAGCTTCCCTCATGCCAAGCTTCATAGTCACCCCAAGGACTGGAATCAGACTTGGTTTTACTGCAAAGACACATCTCCAACTGATGAAAATCCTCTGTCGGGTTACCGTCCCCACCGGCTTAGCAACACTCATCCCTTCCCTCAAAGGCTGTCTGCCAAGGAACGGTCCAACTATGCTCCACAACTGTCAAAGCTCAGAGCCTTTATGGCAAACGGTTTGACAGGTGTCGACTTTGTCCGTTGTTGGATAACTTGGAGCATTCTGCCCTTAAGCCGGCGCCCCGGTTTAATGTGTGAGTACACAGGGGATTTGAAAGACCCTCAACGATACATCGACATTCAGCTAACAGAAGCCAAAATTACTGAGGCTGTCAAGAAAATACTGAATGAACCGGAAGCTGTCTGTAGCCAGACCGGGTTAAGCCCTTTCTGCGCCTCCAATAGGCCGCCCACTGTAAGAATCACAACTTTCTTGTTTTAGCTTACCCCTTTTCAAATAGTCTCAAAATTTTACCCATTCTGGAAGAAAAAACCACAGGATAAACCGGCCAAACCACTTCGCCCGAAGACCAAGGTCATCAAGAAACCTGCCAAGAAGAGGACCATTGAATCTTCTGAACCAAATGCTGACGTGGATCTGGCTAATCCGGACTCAGAGGTAGAACTTGACTCTCTTGGTTCTTTCTTCATACACCTTATTGACAACGACTGTTATCAGGACGACGCCGAAGGCAGCCAGGTTGACGATGCAGAGGTAACTATCCTTTCTTCCGGTTCAGACCCTCTGCCAACACAGAAACTCCGTCAAGCAAACCGGAAAATAAAATTTTCTCACCCCTTAGCTCACTTGGACCCAAACTTTCTTTTGAAGAAACAGCAACACGAAGCCCGCCGCACAACCCGGCACAGTGGTCAGGTAGTTACCTCTGCCGGTTTACCGAACACTCCAGTCCGGAAACGTCGAACAGAGGTCTCTTATACTCCTGATATTTCTTGCCCCAAGGCGGGTTGTTTTCGACAGCCCCTTAATCCGTCTGATTCAAATTATCAGGGAACACCTAATTCGTCCTCTGGAGAGTCAACGGCCACACAACTTCCAACCCTCAAGACGGTCCCTGGGTAGGTTATGCTTTAATCTTATCCTTAATGTGTTATGTTTGCATACTGTACTGACCTTTATGCTTGTTCTTCTCAGTGCCAAGCCTAGACCCAGCAAGAAGGCCCGGTTAAATAAACCGTCTGATGACAATGTGGATACTGAACCGGAGAAGACTCCAGATCCGGAAAGAACAAATATTGATGTTACACATGATGATCCACCGTCTCAAGATTATACCTTCATAGTTGAACAAACAGAAGTTGACACCACAGGCCACACTGATAAACCGGCTAGCCCGGCTCGCGCGGATGATACGTCGGCCAGCCCAGCTAAGGCTGCTGATAAACCGTCAACTCCCGTGAAGGCGGCTGATGATAAAGAAGATGATAGTATGATTACTGGCATCGGACACACCGCTCCTGGCAATCCTGTTACTTTATCGAAGCATAGTGCCAAGGACGAGGTTTCTGCTATGGGCAAAGGAAAATGGAACACAGATTTGTCAACCTATGCTCACCTCAACGCCCAAAACATCCATTCTGGTTTTTTAAACCGCCTGTACACGAGCCGCGACTTTGAAGCCGGTTTAGTGAATCTAATGAAGGAGCGATATGAGGTAACTGCATAACTGCTTCTCTCTTGTGTTCAATTCCAAATATTAACTCCAGTAGCCCCCAAGTACCAGTTTATGATAATCATCTAAACTGGGACTTTGTAATATCTCAACTTTGCATGCTTATCCTCCAAGGGCCGGGTTATCTTTCTAAGATGAAACGGTACCTTATAATTGCAATCTTATAGCTTTCCCCGGTATAGTCCCCAAGGGCCGGTTTAACTGATGAAGATGAACCGGGACTTTTAGAAGAATACTCATAATGTCACTTTGAGCAAGCATACATTAGCCCCCAAGTGCCAAGAGTAATACTTGTATTGCACTTGGGACTTGCAAAAACTTCTGATTACGAGCAAATATGCATTAGCCCCCAAGTATCAGGTGCATAACTTGTTATGTGCTTGGTACTTCAAATATGCACTGCCAATTCATGATATGTTTGTCTCTTATAGGCTGAACTGAGCAAAAAGGAAACTCAAACCGCTGATCTGCAAGAAAACATCAAGTCCCAGCAGGCAGAAACCTCCAAAACCAAAGCTGAGCTTACCAGTGCCTTAGCCGCTATGGAGAAGCTGAAGGAGAGTTTCAACAAGGAGCGGGCGGATTGGGACAAAGAAAAATCCGCATTGCAAAAAAGAGCTGAGGACGCAGAAGCAGCTCTCAAACCGGTGGTGGATGAGCTAACTGGTGTAAAGCGGCAAATACATGCCATGACTGCTGCTGTGTTTGGTAAATATCCTGGCTTTAAAATTTCAACATATCATCCCATACATTGCCGGTTTACTGATGTTTGTAATGGCGCAGGAACTCGCATTAGTCATCTGGGCTCTGACGTACAGAAGAAGCTGAAGGCTGCCTATACCGACGCGCAATAGATCATCTGCACTGCTTCTCACAACAAGCCGCCCCCAACTTTAATCAAGGAGACCTTAGAAAGGTTGTCAATGCTGCCTGTCCGGGTAGAAGAGCTAAAGAGATCTGCTGCTAGGGCTGGTGCTCTGACCGCACTAACCCGGGCAAAAGCGTGGGTGCCTGATCTTGATCCGGTGGATGTGGCTAAAGGCTATCCAAGCTTAAAAGAAGACGGATCAGAATTTGGCCATGAGGACCTCCGAGCAATAAACCGGGAAGTACGTCCACTGGCTTGCCAACTGGCTGAAGAAACTGATCTTTCATATTACCAGGCGAGTTATGATGTCAACAACAAACGGGTTGCTGCACCAACCCCTGAGGCTCAAAATCTTATCCCGCCAATCCGTAAGCACACCTATGCCCCTGACGTTGAACCGTCCACACTTATAAGCGATGAAGCTGCGTTCCGAGCGTTAACTGGGATCGATTGGGCCACCATTGACTTCCAGCCGCTGGGTAGAGAGGAAGAGGATGAACCGGCGCAAGGCGATCCACAACCGTCAGGGCACCCTGGTGACGAGTCCGGTGGCCGATTTAACCTTCCGCGTGCTGCAATACTTGCCAAAAAACAATTATTCTTTTGGGCACTGAAACGCCTTGTAATAGGCTAGTTTAAACACTTGGTCTGCTATGCCATCGTGCATATTTTCTTTGCTTGATACTGTTAATTCACCATGCTTAAGATATATGATGTTCATAATCCAGAGCGATTTATTCAGGCTATTCCTGCATACAAAAAGTTGAACTTGTCCTGGCGGTTTACCACCGGACGGGTCATGATGCCCAAGCATATAGCCTGGGTTTATAAACAAGGCTGTTAAAAATAGTCAAATATGAAAATAAATGATACCTGTGACATTGAATCGCATCGTAGGTTGACCAACTTTTGTAGTAAGGGCGACACCCCAAACATGAGTATTAATAACTCCTTCCATATTGTGCCGGTTTATGACAAACCCATACCAGGTTGTGAAAAACACCGGATTACTCATATATAATACTGGCGACTTGTAGTCAAAACCAGACCGGGTTAATAAGCACCGGAATATGACTAATCATGTACTGACAACTTGTAGTTGAAAGCCGAGCCGGGTTGATTAACGCCGGTTTACCAAAATCATCATAAATCTCATCAAAGGCGAAAAAAGTTGGCAAATAAAAGCATATGAAAACTTGTAGTCGAGGCTTTTCACGGGCTGCCAGGCCCCAAATCCGAGGCTTTTCATGGGCTGCCAGGCCGCTGAGTTAAACCATTTTACAAAGCCTTTTAAGATGGACCTCAATCTTTAACCAATCGTCGTTTTAACTTTGACAAGTTCAGGGTCTTATGAGATTGACTTGTCGAAGTTCGACGGGTCATACCAGGTTTACCTGGACGGAGTGACTTACTTAAAAAAGGCAGGTTAACCCGGGGTTTTAGGTGTATACACCAGGCTTCCAAGCCGTGGCTTGATAGCCTATTACAAGTGTAGATTCTTTGTTCATTGCGATAGCAAAGAATCCCCAAGCAATATTTTGAGCTGTGCTCAGTGGGTGCCTATGTTTGAGTTGTTCTTCTGGAACACTCTCTTTGGCCCCTAAGTAATTTTTCTTTTTGGCTCTGAGCCAATCAAGAGGTGTAGCTATGGTTCGAGTATGACCAAGCCTCCAAGTGATTTTTCTGGTGGCCTTGCGCCTATCAAGAGGTGTAGCTAAGGTTCGAATACGACCAAGCCCCCAAGTGATTTATATATATGGCTTGATAAGCCGAATCAAGGGATAAACCGGACGCCACTTTATAAGCAGAAATCTCCATGTAACCACACCTGATGTAAAAAACAATAGATACCTCGCTTTAGCTGAGGCTCCGGTTTACTAAATTGATCATAATATATACATTGTCATAACTATGTACATGGCAGAGCCTAGGGCTCAGGTATAGTAAGGCCGTAGATGAGCGATATTCCACGGCCGGTGGGTCTCCTCCTCCGATTTACGCGAGTCTTTGTGCTCTCGAACATCGATTAGGTAGTATGACCCGTTGTGCAGGTTCTTGCTGACCACAAAGGGTCCTTCCCAAGGCGGGGATAACTTGTGCATATCCGTCTGATCCTGGATGAGTCGGAGCACCAGATCGCCTTCTTGAAAAGTTCTGGTTCTAACCCGGCGGCTGTGATAACGACGCAGATCTTGCTGATAAATCGCCGATCGAGCTGCTGCAATGTCACGCTCCTCATCTAACAGGTCAAGTGCTTCCTGCCATGCCTTCTCATTATCCGCTTCAACATAAGCCGCCACACGAGGCGAGTCATGACGGATGTCACTCGGGAGAACCGCCTCTGCTCCGTAGACCATGAAGAAAGGTGTGTAACCCGTAGACCTGGTGGGCGTGGTATTGATGCTCCATAACACAGAAGGTAACTCCTCCACCCAACAACCCGGCGTCCGTTGCAAAGGAACCATAAGCCGGGGCTTGATGCCTCTCAAGATCTCCTGATTGGCTCTCTCCGCTTGACCATTAGATTGGGGGTGAGCCACTGAAGATACGTCAAGCCGGATGTGCTCACGCTGACAGAACTCTTTCATAGCCCCTTTGGACAGATTAGTACCATTATCAGTTATAATGCTGTGTGGAAAGTCAAACCGAAAAATCACCTTCTTGATGAATTGAACCGCCATAGCTGCATCACACTTACTGACTGGCTCTGCCTCCACCCACTTAGTGAACTTATCAACCGCCACCAAAAGGTGGGTCTTCTTGTCCTTGGATCTCTTAAAGGGCCCAACCATATCCAGCCCCCAAGTTGCAAACGGCCAAGTAATTGGAATCATCCTCAATTCCTGGGCCGGAACATGAGCTCGGCGTGAAAACTTCTGACAACCATCGCACTTTTTCACCAAGTCCTCCGCATCAGCATGAGCCGGCAGCCAATAAAAACTGTGACGAAAAGCTTTAGCTACCAGGGACTTTGAACCGGCATGGTGACCACAATCCCCTTCATGGATCTCACACAGGATCTCACGGCCCTCTTCAGGAGATACACAATGTTGGAACGCCCCTGTTACACTACAGCGATGTAATTCGCCATTGATAATAGTCATTGACTTGGATCGCCGGATTATCTGTCTGGCCAAAGTCTCATCCTCTGGTAACTCGCCCCGGTTCATGTACGCCAGATATGGGACGGTCCAGTCCGGAATAGCATGAAGTGCTGCCACCAATTGAGCCTCCGGATCAGGAACAGCCAGATCCTCCTCTGTGGGAAGTTTAACCGACGGATTATGCAGCACATCCAAAAAGACGTTGGGTGGAACCGGCTTACGCTGGGAACCCAAACGGCTTAAAGCGTCCGCCGCTTCATTCTTCCGCCGGTCCACATGATCAACTTGATAGCCTTTGAAGTGACCTGCAACAATATCCACCTCTCGACGATATGCAGCCATGAGCGGATCCTTAGAATCCCAAGTACCAGACACTTGTTGAGCCACCAGGTCCGAGTCACCGAAGCACTTAACCCGTCTCAAATTCATCTCCTTAGCCATCCGAAGACCGTGGAGTAAGGCCTCATATTCAGCTGCATTGTTAGTGCAAGGGAACATTAAACGGAGAACATAACAAAACTTATCACCTCGTGGGGAAGTTAATACAACTCCAGCCCCCGAGCCCTCCAATTGCCTGGATCCATCAAAATGAATAGTCCAATAAGTATGATCCGGCTTCTCTTCTAGCGCCTGTAACTCTGTCCAATCATTGATGAAATCCACCAGTGCTTGTGATTTGATTGCCGTCCGAGGCACATAATTTAACCCGTGCGGTCCAAGCTCAATGGCCCACTTAGCAATCCGGCCAGTTGCTTCCCTGTTCCGGGTTATTTCCCCCAAAGGAGCAGAGCTGACTACAGTGATGGGATGACCCTGGAAATATTGCTTAAGCTTCCGGCTTGCCATAAAAACTCCATATACCAGCTTCTGCCAATGTGGGTACCTTTGCTTAGACTCAATAAGTACCTCACTGATGTAATAAACCGGCCGTTGAACCGGATACTCCTTTCCGGTCTCCTTGCGCTCCACCACAATAGCCACGCTAACTGCCCGGGCATTGGCAGCCACATATAACAGCAAAGGCTCTTTATCAACAGGAGCAACAAGGACAGGCGGCTCGGCTAGCTGCCGCTTTAAATCCTCAAATGCTTCATTGGCGGCGTCGCTCCAGACGAAATTGTCTGTCTTCTTCAGCATCTGATATAAAGGGTTAGCCTTCTCCCTGAGTCGACTGATAAACCGGCTCAAGGCTGCAATCCGGCCTGCCAAGCGTTGAACATCATTGATGCACTTCGGTTTAGCCAAAGAAGTTATGGCCTTGATTTTCTCCGGATTAGCTTCAATGCCCCTGTTAGACACCAGAAAGCCCAAAAGCTTGCCTGCCGGTACACCAAAGACACATTTGGCCAGATTAAGCATCATCTTATAAACTCGGAGGTTATCAAAGGTCTCCTTCAAGTCATCTATCAATGTCTTCTTCTCTCTGGATTTCACCACAATATCATCCACATAAGCATGAACATTGCGGCCGATCTGATCATGAAGACAGTTCTGAACACAGCGCTGATAAGTCGCCTGGGCACTCTTTAGCCCAAAGGGCATAGACACATAGCAGAAGGCTCCAAAGGGAGTTATGAAAGCTGTCTTCTCCTGGTCCTTAACTGCCATTTTGATCTGATGGTAGCCAGAATACGCATCCAGAAAACTCAAACGCTCGCAACCCGCTGTAGCATCAATGATTTGATCAATACGAGGGAGGGCAAAAGGATCCGCTGGACAAGCCTTGTTCAAATCTGTGTAGTCCACACACATACGCCAAGTGCCGTTCTTCTTAAGTACTAGTACCGGATTAGCCAACCACTCAGAATGAAATACCTCAACAATAAAGCCAGCTGCCAAGAGCTTGGCCACTTCCTCACCAATAGCCTTGCGTCTTTCCTCATTGAATCGGCGGAGAAACTGCTTGACCGGTTTAAACTTGGGATCAACGTTAAGAGTGTGCTCAGCGAGTTCCCTCGGTACACCTGGCATGTCAGAAGGCTTCCACGCAAAGATGTCCCGGTTCTCACGGATGAACTCGATGAGCGCGCTTTCCTATTTCGGATCCAAGGTAGCGCTGATGCTGAACTGCTGGGATGAATCGCCAGGAACGAAATTAACCAGCTTAGTCCCATCAGCCGACCTGAACTTCAAGGCCGGATCATGCTCTGTAGTTGGCTTCTTCAAGGAAGTCATATCTGCCGGATCAACATTGTCTTTGTAAAACTTCAACTCCTCTGTTGCACAAACCGACTCCGCATAAGCCGCATCACCTTCTTCACATTCCAAAGCGATCTTACGACTCCCATGTACCGTGATGGTCTCCTTATGACCCGGCATCTTGAGCTGCAGATAGACATAACAGGGCCTCGCCATGAATTTAGCATAAGCCGGCCGCCCAAACAGGGCATGATACGGGCTCTTGATTTTCACCACTTCAAAGGTCAATGTTTCTGATCTTGAATCACGCTCATCCACAAAAGCAACCTCCAGAGCTATCTTACCGACCGGATACGCCGATTTACCAGGTACCACACCATGGAAGACCGTGCTGGACGGTTTAAGATTTTTATCTGTTAACCCCATGCGACGGAAGGTTTCATAATAAAGGATATTGATACTACTCCCCCCATCCATGAGTACTTTAGTGAATTTGTAACCTCCCACCTGAGGTGCCACCACCAGCGCCAGATGACCCGGATTATCAACCCGAGGTGGATGATCCTCTCGACTCCACACAATGGGCTGTTCAGACCAGCGCAAGTAACGGGGCACCGCTGGTTCAACGGAGTTCACTGTCCTTTTATGAAGCTTCTGATCGCGCTTGCACAGGCTGGTGGTGAAAACATGGTACTGTCCACTGTTTAACTGCTTCAGGTTGCTCTGGTAACCCGACTACTGCTGCTGCTGTTGGTTCCCCTGATGATTATAACCACCTTGGTTGCCTTGATTGCCATGTCCGCTTTGATTACCATGGAATCCTGAACCGGAACTGCCTCCACCATAACCCGGCCCATGAGACCCGGGGCCTGAACCGCCAGCCGGTCCATTATCATTCCGAAAAAAATCTGAATCTTTGAATTCTCGCATAATGTAACAATCCTTCCAGAGGTGCGTGGCCGGCTTGTCCCGCGATCCGTGCTTTGGGTAGGGCTGGTTCAACAGGTAATTCAGGCGCTCCGGATTGGGACTTGGTTCTCTTCCACGCGGGGGCGGTTTACCCTTCCGACGCTGGCCATTACCCTGCGCGTTGGTATTAGCTACAAAATCTGAACTGTTATCCGCTTTACGCTTACCGCTGTTTCCATGCCCCGCCGAGTTATGCTGCTGCCCCCCTTCTTTCCCTTTCCTGTCTTGTCATCATCAGATTCAGGGTCCTTGGTACTATCAGAGTCGGCGTATTTCACCAGAGCTGCCATAAGCGTCCCCATGTCATTGCAATGGTGTTTGAGCCGTCCCAGCTTCAATTTAAGAGGCGTAAACCGGCAATTGCCTTCCAACGTCAAAACGGCCGTATCAGCGTTGATGCGGTCCGATGAATGCAAAATCTCTGAAACCCGGTGCACCCAATGGGTTGTTGATTCTCCTTCCTCCTGGACACAGGCAGCTAAATCCACAATTGACATGGACTGCTTGCACGTGTCTTTGAAATTCTGAATAAACCGGGCTCTTAGCTCGGCCCATGACCCAATGGAGTTAGCTGGTAGGTTTTTCAACCAAGTGCGAGCTGTCCCTTCCAACATCATGGTGAAGTACTTAGCACATGCCGCATCATCTACATCCAGCATCTCCATCGCCATCTCATAACTCTCCACCCACGACTCGGGGGATAAATTGGCAGTGTAATTCGGCACTTTACGTGGGCCCTTGAAGTCCTTGGGCAGTACACTGCGTAATGCTGGGACAAGACACGGCACCCCCAAAGAACTGGAGGTAACCCCTGGTTCCATCGGAGTTGTTGGACGAACCGGAGTAAGCTGACGGGCCGCGTTCTGTGCTGCTAACTCAGCCTCTCGACGTGCCCTAGCACGGTCCACCACATCCTGAGCATCAACACCGCCACCCGCCGGGTTATGGCCTCGTAGCAGATTACGATTGCGGGCGCTGCTAGACACAGTCGGTTCATCAACGTGCCTGCTGTAACTCCGGCTTGGGTGGGGGGTGGAATGAATCCTCTCGCGACTGTACGAATAAGCCTGTTGCTGAGTTAAAGCTGTCTGAAGGAGCTCCCTAGCCCGTCGCGTCTCCACCGCTACAGGGGACTCACCATCGACCGGAAGGGCCGCCAATCGTGAAGCGGCCGCGACTATGTTATCCAAGGGGTTGGAGTAATGACCCGGAGGTGTGGGCACATGCTGGGATGGGATATTCTGAAGAGGTGGATCCATTGCGCGTGGCTGAACCGGCGTCCCCATTCTAGGCGCTTCTACCCGGTTTACCACTGGCTGGTTGCTGGTTTCGGCCCCTGGCGTGTTGAAGAGATTCCTGGCTTCGTAAACCGGGGGCAGGTGAGACCGGTACCTTCTCCTCATTACATCATTTGACGCGTTCTGATCCAACGTAAGCTGATAGGCCTGTGCATCTAACTCAGCCCGCTCTGCAGCCATCCTGGTGTTTTCAGCTGCCAGATCCACCTTGGCTTGGGCTATCTGATCCTTCACCTTCGCCACTTCTGCGTTGTGCCGCTCCTGATCCGTCGGGCGGACTTCGGTCGCTAACAGTGCTGCCAAGGTGTCGAATAAATCGGACAGAGCCTGAGCCGGTGATAGCGCAGGGCCTCCTGCCCCAGCGGCCATCGCCGCTGCTGAACCAGAGATCATCGCCGCAGCGGTCGAAGATTGTGGCGCTGACTGCGTACCGGCCATGAAGATCGCAACCCGGCTTAGCGGGTCGAGAGAGTCCGGAATACTGTCGCCATCGGAACAACCACCAAACCAGCCATCTTGCAGCTGGTACAATGACTCGGTCTCTCCAGTAGATGACTCGTCACCGGAATAAACGATGGTTTCGCCATCATACTCCGATCCATCTTCAGATTCCACTCCGTGGATGACTCCCACGAAGGCATGCTTCATGACAGGCTTAACCCGAGCAGACCTCGCACGCTAAGCCGTTTCGACGATGTCGGTGCAGATGTCCGGCTCAGGGCCTGGTTCGCCAATCTTGCCAATGAACACGTGAATGCCACCGAAGGGGACCCGGTACCCGTACTCAATCGAGCCGGCCTCGGGGCCCCAGCCTGCGTCGTCGATGTAGAGCTTGCCGCGACGACTTTTGGTCATCCGGCCCACAGCGTATCCCTTGAGTCCTTCGAAGCTGCCCTCTAAGAACTCGAAACCATCGTGCGATAGCCCCACGGTGGGCGCCAACTGTCGTAGTTTTGTCACGGCAGATGTCCTAGAGAAAGGACTTAGACGTGGAGCCATCGCGACGGGTTAGCTTAAAGGGGTTAAAGTGGACAAGGGACGCAGAGAGTTTATACTGGTTCGGCCCCTTGCGGTGAAGGTAAAGGCCTAATCCAGTTGTTGTGGAATTGCTAGGGTTTCGACGACCAGGGAGCGAATCCGCTATGCCTGGCTCTCGAGTTGTTGACTGTCTCTCTCCAAACCACCGCCGGGTCGTCCCCTTATATACATGGGTTGACGCCCGTCGGTTTACAGGATCCCGAGGCCGGCTCATGAACATCTCCGGCTCGGTCTCTACTCTTTCTATCTTATAACACAAGTTTACATATCAATGTCGGTTTATGTCTACATGCCTTAATCCGCCGTTGGGCCCCGGGCCTTCATAAAGCGCCTCCATCTTTGTCCAAGTGGGCTTCAAGTATAATAACTCATTATGGGGATAACCCGGCCTCTCCCGGCCGGTTTATACCCAGTAGTAATATCCCCAACAGCAAGGAAGCGGAAGAGCATGATGGACAAGGGACAGATGGAAAAGAGTTGCAGGATGGACAAGGGATGAATGAAAAGGAGTAGCAAGAAGCAAGTTATAACAAATATGGATCTGGTGCATCAGAGAATAACATTGGTGGAACACATATTACTGCAAGCCTTACATCTTCTTTCAAAAAGGTAAAATTTATTAGAGAAGACCAATCTATTGCTTGACAAAGACGATCAAGCCCTTTCCCCTTCTAAGGGAGGTGGTATATTACTGGAAGTCTGTGAATCCCCTTCTAAGCAGGTAAATTAGTGGAAGACTATGTATCATGGATACATACCTGACATGTCTGGGTCATCTTATTTAAATGTAGGACACAAAATTAACCTAGGAACGAACCTTGTTCCAGCACATCTATATTACTACTACTCAGTATCTAACCTTTTGTGTGTGGAAAAACTCAGGATGTAAACTGATACTTCGTATGAAGGTAAAATATTTGTGCACTGAATGAACTGAGAATAGAGGTGATATTATTTTTTGTAAAAATCGAAGTTATTCGATGACTTCTCCCAAAGACACTGCAGCCATCTTAATAGGAAAACTCGATCAGACTTACCCAGAGTATGCTATTCTCTCTCTAACAATAATTAATTTTTGTAAGGAGACATTACCGGGATGTAAGGAGACTTACCCAGGGTATGTTTTCTCTCTCTCTAACAATAATTATTGTGTGTACTACTTAGAGAACTCGTTAAATGTTTTGCACTGCTCGATCACACATCATATTTATGTGGTAAGAAAGGAATTGTTAGCTGAAACAAATAATGTTGTGTGTTGGTGTCATGTAGGTGACTGCATGGCAATGGGTGTCATGTAGAAACTACATATTGTGTGTTGGATATTTGTTTTCTGAATTTAACTCTTTGTTGATAACTTTTCTTTTTATTTGTGAAGAATTTATTCACATCCTGTATCATGAGCAAATTATTTTGACATATATAAATATATTTTCTAGACGTGGAATATATTTCAAGATCTATGATAGAAACTGCTAGAGCGTCTTTGACAATTGTATTTTTTTCAGTTACTCTTTTTATGGGTTTTGTAAGCTCTGTTGATAGTGATGGTGAGTTAGGCTCATTCGGAGGTAAATACAGAAAACTGAGATAAGATACTATCACTTGCTTTTATGGGTATTGGTTAGGGTTATTGTTTTTATGTGACTAATTAGGAGGGTGCAAATTGGGACAACTTGCTTTCAACCATCTGAATGTTGTGATACATGACTGTGAAAGGATCGGATACACCGCATACATCAGGTAAACAACATGTACCTATCTGATTTCACACTTGCACACATGCCATACGCTATTGTCCCATTTTAAAAATATGTTTCTTCCCAACCTGGTTGACACCAATGCACTCAAGTCACTTTATTTAGTCGAAACATGAAACAGCTCAACTGAAGAGAAGAACATGATTTTTCCATAAGTACAACCCCAAGCATGTATATTAATGACTGGCGTTATTGGAAATTATGTTACATAGAAGATGGGCAACTATCTTATAATTAGTATATAATTTTCTTGATTTATAATTTATCTTATTAATCTCTGTGGTCGAGCTTCTAGCCCCCCCCCCCCCCTTCTTTCTCCCGATGAAAGTCTTGCCTTTTGGCAGGACGACAGAGGCGCTCTCGCGTCTCGGTCCTCCCTCGAGGCGCCGTTCAAGGGGTGGTTGGGGGTTGTGGTCCTGGTGCGTGCTAGTGGGTGACGGCGGCGGTGCTCGGCTCCTCCCCTCATTGCTGGTGTTGCTGGTGGCGTGTTGGTCCTTTCACAACTTTCAGCAGCTCCTCGCCTTGTTTGCTGGTTGGTTGCCGGCCGGTGGTGGGCATCCGCCTGTTGGCACGGTCTGGACGAAGGGGAGATAGTTGTCTTCCCTCCGGCAGTGGCCCGAGGCGGCGGGCGGCGGAGTCGATGTTTTCGTTCAAGCGGTCTAGATCTTCATGTCCACGCCAATTGATGTCGTCAGGTGGCTTCGGCCCTGCTGTTCTGGCTGCGCGAGACCTCCGGCGGCTTGATCGCAATTTCTCCTGGTGCTTTGTTCGCTGCTGCCCCTGGGCGTAGTGAATTTGGCTTGTAATTTTTCAGTTTTTGGCAAGTCTTTGCCTTTGTAATCAGCACCACTGTGTCCTACCTGGTTGATGGCTTCATTAATGTGAAGTCGGACCTTCGTGCCTTTTCTCTACAAAAAAATTCCCTCACATTCCATTCTTAAGTAATTATAACATTGCTCCCTCCTATTTGCTGATCCAGACACTCAAATCATGGATGAAGATTGCAGCCGCTGCTATAGCCATTGTCCAAATCGAACTCATCAGCAACGGTTCAGGCAGATCGCGTCTATCTGTCGATGGAATCTCTGGATGCAGACCCACAGTATGAGGCAATAGTACACAGACGTGAGCTAGAAACTTGTATGTGCAAGATGGAAAACTCCATGCACGGAAAGAATCCAAAAATAAGAACAGGTATTTATGCATCTTTGTTTGATTGTTCCTATTTTTATTTGTCCAAGCACATCATGTACGTACTCTTGATTTATATCCTTGAACATCTTGTTTTTGTTTATGTGTTTATTGTCACTGGAGACCTAATAACAGAAGTGGTGTGTACTGATCATGAGACTACGAATTAATCCGTCAATCTTCTTCCTCAAATTCATCACAGTCGGCAAGGACGAGCGCTCCGGGCAGTATAGCTGCTGATGGTGATAGATTAACACACCAATCCCGTGGTTGTAGAGCAGCACTTGATGCATATATCACGTTAGTCAGCACCGTCCAATCTATTGAGTCTTCACTTTCCTGTATTGATCTTAGTATTTCCTATAAGAAATTCTCATATGGTATTTGACATCAATTTTTCTTCATTTTCTTTTGAGCAACATGCTTTGAACTTTGCAGCACAACAAGTCAAACAGTAATCTACCTTTGCAATTTGCAACACAAGAAGTTAACCGGTGATCTACCTTTGGTTGCTCGATAAAGTCGCCGGCATGAAACTACTACTGTAGGCGGATCACGTCCATTGGATCAGGACTAAAGACCCATTTGTCCAGGTCTATGTACGTCCAGACTCGAGACACATAATTAGCAGTTTTTTGTAGTTAGCAGTTTTACATTGGATGATAGATATATGCATGTGTAAACTTATGGCGACGGATTACACTTCATATTTCATATGTGACAGGAAGGTCAGGCCTGATGTCTTTCAAGCCATACATATATACTCTCCTATTGGTTCTTGACTATGTAGTTAGTATCGGCCTTCCTTGGGCCGCTTCGAGGAACCTGCCCGTGCTGCCGGCCGCTTCAAGTTGATGTGTATCACGTAATGCTTACTACTTCGAACATGCACTTACCTATGCATCAGGACTTAGAACCGATCTAAGATAATAGTAAACACAAAGGGGGAGCAGCAATTGTCTGCGATCATGTAGATCAGCCAGCTTGACCAAAATTAATTTTAATCTTCGCTAACTAAGTGCACACATGACCCTGTACAAAACCTGTAGATTTTTTACATTAGCAACTCAGCAATCAAGTTATTTTTCTATGTGTAAACAAAAGAAGAAATGCACAACCTTAAAGTTATCTATGTACGTATATGACTCCCTGTCCTTATGTATTAGGCTTTTTTTAAATAATTTTGCAGTGGTCACGCTAGCTCCAAGATTGTGGTGCCTAGAATGTCTATATGCTTGCATTTTGAAATCCACATATGTTAATAAAAACTTTTTCCCACGTGAGGCAAAGAAGTAAGCCAAGGCTATGCAAAGGTACAAGATGCATAGCCTTGATTGATCAAAAGATATAGAAAAAGCTGAGATGAAGAGTTATTTATGGTATGTGTGGGTATCTCCTTTCAACTCAAATGTTAATAAATTGTCGACCTTTGTTCAGTAATGTAACATAAGAACTACATCAGTAGTCCTCTCACTTGATGGAGGTGGGAAAGTGATGACGGGAAAATGGCGGGCGTGAAACACACGTACACGTCATTGATACAGAATGAATATATTTAAATGCGTAATTGCATACAATAAAAGAAGATCAAACATTGCAGGTACTTTATTTCCAGAACTCTTACATTTACATAAAAGGTTTGTTAATTACATCTCCGTGGAGAAAACCCCTGATTAAGAATTTCAACATATCTATTACATAGCATCACAACACATGAGTACTACAAAATGTAGAAATAAAAGAAGACTACAAAATGTAGAAATAAAAGTCCTCCTCGCTGTCTTCAATGTCGGCGTACTCGGGGAGCCTCGAACTTCGTCTATGCTAACATATGTGTTGCATAACATTTATGATTTGACAATATCCATTCATATAACACGTTCATGCCTAGCTCATTAACCATCGCGAACATATGGTGGTTGTCTTTTTTAGTCATATGAAAATCTATTTAATGGTTAACTAGCCAGGCTAACGGGCGTGTGTGCAATATAGGGCATAACTCTTTTCATGAGTTAATTTTGACATGCATGTGATTTCTGTGTGCATGCCTCAAATGGCGGAATATTTGGTTTACTTTATAGCAACGTATATAGTGTTGCACCGAGCCATCATATGCAAGGGCTATATGAAATTTGGTGGTGACATATTCAATTGCACTATGCTATGTTTAGTGCAATCAACATAGGCTATGACCCTAATTAATTTTTTTAGATGCATGCACCTATATGGAAGGAATGCATGGTTTAATTTTAATCTATCTGAGGGATTGTCTTATGCAACTAAGTGGATCTAGTCAAATATTTATATGGGTTTGAATCCCTAGTGCATGAGAATATATTTTTTATAAAGTTTCACTTCACTTGTATTAGTACTAACATCATGTAGCAACTCCGTGCCCATGTGTAGCATAACCAAATGAAGTATCGAGACTTCTTCTTGCTTGTATTATCACCAACATAGCATAGACTGTATGCTCATAGTGTAACCAAACAAAAGTATATATATCAACTTATATTTCACATGGACATGATGAAGTCCACGAAAATTCTCAATTCGAGTTTAGCTATATGGGACTAAACTATATATGTTTTATCATCATGTTTATTTGGGACTTCTCAATATTGCAAGCACACTATGTTATATCTAGTGCAAATCAGTATAGCGAAATCATCTATCATAAAATTGAATTTAGCCGATACATGCATTCATATGAAAGGAACGCGTAAGTAGTCTGACTAATTTCCAAATCAAACAATGCAGATAATGTTTGCTTAATTCGTCCAAGTTTAGGTCTCATATTGACCAAGTCTAGGCAGATGATATGCAAACATTGTTCCATTTGGCCTTAGCTTCACACTTAGATGGCTAGCATTTCTAACAACTTTTCACAACATATTTATTTCTATCCTTGATCTGTATCAACATGGGATGCAAAATCACCGTGAGACCAAAACAAGAAGGATTTCATTTATTCTTGAGTTGTATCAACCATGGGATGCAAGATCACCATGAGACCAAAACAAGAAGGATTTCATTTGTTCTTGAGTTGTATCAACATGGAGATGCAAGATCACCATGAGACCAAAACAAGACAGATATAATTTGCTCTTGAGTTGTATCAACATGGAGATGCAAGACCACCATGAGACCAAAACAAGATGAGCATAACTTTTTGGTCTTGACTTGTATCCACATGGGATACAAGATCACCATGAGACCAAAACAAGAAGAATTCTGATTGCACAAGTGCACTTAGTTCGCATCACTACCAGAATCGCCCCCTATGCAGACGGCCATGGCCGTCGGCATAGCCCTGATTCCCGTCGGGACAGGCCTATGCCGACGGCCCCGTCGGCAACATATCCGTCGGCGTAGCCCGGGAGGCCGTCGGCATAGATCCTATCCCGATGGTGTCCGTACATCTATGCCGACGGCCTCGGCCGTCGGCAACGTCCCCGCCTAACGGTGGCCGCCGTCAAGTGCAGACCAATAGCTGCGCGGCACGTGGCACATGTATGCCGACGGCTTGGCCGTCGGCATATATGTGCCACGTGGCGCGCAGCTGTACATCCTGGGGCAGGGTTATGCCGACGGCTGAGCCGTCGGCGTAGTTTAAATCTATGCCGATGGCTCAGCCGTCGGCATAGCTCTGCCCCAAGAATGCCCAGTGACTGCCACGTGGCTGCTATGCCGACGGCCTAGCCGTCGGCGTACTTTACAACTATGCCGACGGCTAGACCGTCGGCATAGCTGCCACGTGGCAGCCACTGGGAGCTCACGCCATATCTATGCCGACGGCTAGGCCGTCGGCATAGTTTCTGTCTGTTTTTTTTTTCTTTTTCCTGTTTCTTTTCAGCTCAATTCATTTGAATATATAGAGCATATATAAGAATCATACAGCGATATATGCATCACATAACAATAAGGAGCAGCATCACACAACAAATGCAACATCACACAACATAAGAAGCATCGCAAACCATAAACATATAAGTATCATCACCACCAAGCATATAAGAATATCACAAACAACAATAAGTAACATCACAAGCATATAAGTATCATCACCACCAAGACCGCCACAAGTCACCCAAAGGCTTAAGCGCCTGAACATCGAGCACCGCGGAGGTCGTCACCGCCAAGTCTGCCGAAGCCCAGGTCATCACTGCTAGCGGCAGCACCACCGCCAAGACCGCCACCGCCTCCGCCTTCGCCTCCGTCTCCGTGGATCGGAGTGATCGGGCTCCGTGACTCGGGAGTGCTACGAAGACCACCACCAACGGTAGATGATCCACCGGTTCCCTGGATGTTGAAAAGACATGTTAACGGGATATATGACTGTGTTGAATAAACGATATGCTTTGGGTGAGTAGATTGGGGATGAACTAATCGGCGAGGGGCCAGCGTTCTGTGCCAGAAACTCCTCAAAGGTAAGCAGCCTTGGTTGTGGTGGAGGAGATGGTGCTGGTTGCAATTGAGGAACCCTGCCGGCCGCCATTTCCTGAAGAGCGTGCTGCATCATGCGATTGTTCTGCTCATGGAATGCAAAAAGGCTCTCGTGCCACGCCATGGTCTCCTGGCGTGTGTACTCCATGTAGGCCTACGGTATGACATGATGGAACTCATAAAACTACTAAATGCGGAAAATAAAGTGAGCAATGAAGATAAGAGAGAAAATACTTACAGATTGCCGCTCCTGAAAGAGGGACTGTGACTGCGCACTGGTCATGGGCGTGCTCGTGCGCTGGCTCAGGCTCGGGTCGATCCGACGGAGCTGTGTGTAGGAGATAGTAGGAGTGATCACAGCATCCAGAACCGCGTCCCGACCGTGCTCCTTGGGCCCCATGCCCACCACCACCCTCTCGTCCAGATCCGCCGCAATGGGGTCAGGTGTGTCAGGATGTAACCTCAGATACCCTTCGGAGTAGGCCTTCTTCTTCTGCGCGGTCTTGCCGTAGTACTTGGGCTCGCCAGGATTGGAGTCCTTCCGCGTATGGGCGATCTCCCACGCCTGCATGTGTGAGAGCGGCCGCTTCAGTTTCTCCTCCTGCACCACCAAACAAAGGTTAGTCATACATAAGAAAGTGACGGTAAATAGAAGAAGAAGAATGTTTAATGAGGTTAGTCATACATTAAGTGTCTTGTGGAGAAAGTGGTTTCGGTTTCCCTGCGCCTGCCACCACGCTTCCACAAGCGTAGAAGGGCCCACCGCAACACCTGGCGGCATTGCTACCACCCCAGGTACCCCGTCCCGTCTAACCCTGACACAAACGACCGCCGGATCTAGCCCTTTGACTTTCGCAGGACGGGGTTTGACCGTTGGACCTTTTCACGTGGTTGTCATAGCCCAGCCCATAGCTACACCTCCCAACACCGTCCCGGCCCAACCGACCCCAAGATTCCCTCCGTGTCGGCCCGACGTGGCCGTTTCCCCCCTCCGGGACACGGCGGCAGCGACGCCCGTGAGGGGGGGCACACCCCGGAGCCGCGTGCCGGGTGCCTGCGCCTGCCACCACGCTTCCACAAGCGTAGGAGGGCCCACCGCAACACCTGGCGGCATTGCTACCCCCCGGGTACCCCGTCCGGTCTCCCCTCTCCGTGACACGACGGAAGCAAGGCCCGTGTGGGGGGGGGGGCAATCGATATATATATAATCAAGATATGTTTTCTGTACATAAGGCACATTTAAGTTAATCAAATTAGTTTTGGAAAAAAATAAAAAGGAAAAAGAGAAAATAAATAAAATATTAAAATATTATTAGAAATCTATGCCTACAGCAATGCATAGCTACGGCCACGGAACGGTAGAGCCATGGATCGATGACGTGGCGTAGGGTGCGGATCGATGACGTGGCAAGGGCCATGGGCCAGGCCTATGCCGACGGCAAGGCCGTCGGCATAGATATGCCACCCCACGGACCGACGAGCGGCTCGGATCGATGACGTGGCAGACGACGCGGATCGATGACGTGCGCATACCTATGCCGACGGCCACCGTTAGACGTTGGCGTAGGCGTCACGCCGTCAAACCGCCGTCGCCGCCCGGGTAGCCGGGCCCACATGGTATGCCGACGGCCGCTCTATGCCGACGGCCGCCGTAGGCATATTTCTTGCTATGCCGACGACCGACCTATGCCGACGGCCCCCGTCGGCATAGATGGATATATGCCGACGACTTATCTACACCGACGGCTTGAGGTGGGCCATCGGGATACACCTATCTATGCCGACGGGGGCCGTCGGCATATATTTGGCCGTCGGCATCGCCTGTTTTTCTGGTAGTGCATCAGTATAGGATCAGTATATGACCAGACTACATTTCATCTATCATCTTGATTTGTATCAACATGGGATCAAGATCACCATGAGACCGAACCAAGAGAAAATTAAGTGGGTAGCACCGAACATATATGAGATGTACGGTGAAACTAAAGAATCATCGATCAATAAAGGAGGGAAAAGGCGGCCATGTATTCTCACCTTGCCTTGGATTTCCTCCCGTATATGTGAAGTGGTGATGTGGATGAGCAGCCGCCGCCGTCTAGCAGCGTGTGGGCGGCGCAGATGAAGAGCAGCCGGTGACGTCGACGATGAGTGGCGTGGACGACGAGCGGCCGGCGATGTGTGTGGCCGATGAGGAGCGGCGCGACCAGCGACAACGACTAGCGGCCGCGACGACGACGAGACGAACGGCCGACGGCGCGTACGCAAGCGAGCACTTGAGCTATGGGCGATGATGTTGATTGTCGATGGATGATTGAGGAGCTTGCCGATGGATGGATGATTGATGCGTAGTGATGGGCTTGTTTATGAGCGAGCGAACCGACTCAACGCACCTCCCAACCCCTCCCATTAACCCCTCAGCGGATCGCACCCCCCCCCCCTCCCCCCCCTCTTAGGGCTTGTTATGCTGCCCATATTTATAGCTTGGAGCCGTGACAGACGCTCTCCAACGACGCCGGAGATCGTGCGCCAGGACGTGCGATGGTCATGGTTATCGTGGGCAAATAGCCAATTAGTTATAGATTAGCAGGTCAAGTTTTCTCGTGTGGACTTCGTACGCGTGCAACTGAGCGATAGAAGAAGGCCGGGGCGTGGCCATCCACACGTTTGAATGGGCTTTGGACGCTAATCCATACCTATTTGATTAAAGTACCTATGTTGGGCTCTTAGTTCTCTTTGCATGGGTTACATCTGGGAGACATCCGTATGCATTTGGGCCACAGGCTGGCTAATCATTTAATTAGCTCTTTTATTTTTAGATAAGAGGCCTACGGCCCGGCGTTAAATTAATGACGCCCTAACAGTCGATGATACAATGCAATACAACACTGAAAACAAGAAAATAAACTCCGGCCTGATACATGGGTGCCCAGGAGCAGCAGCAAAGCCCTCAAACATGATCGAAGAACCGACGCCGAGAAGGAGGCCACCTCGCGAAGGAGGCCAGCCGTCGACGGTGGCTATGTCATCACCATCGCCTGGATGTCTGGGACACCATCAATAACTTGTTCCATTGCTGAAAGGAGCCCCCTGCTCCTCGCCCTGGCTCGAAGGGCGCCGCACCGTCGAACAATGAAATGCTCACCTCCCTAGAGCGCAGCTGGACACTGACGCCAAGACCCCAAAGGGAGGCTTTCGAACACAACCACCTCACCGGACCTAGCTCCTTGAGAGAGCACCACCGTCGAGGCATAGAACAGTCACACGAAGAGAAGAAGCTGCCAACCATGAACCCACCTCGGCGACCAGCAAAATGGGACCTTGCTCACGAGACGAGGCCTCCAAGAAGGGAACGACGCCACGGCGCCGCCACCGCTCGGTCTGGAGCAAGCCAGACAAGGGTTTTCACCCAGAGCCCAATGGGGATGGAGGCCACCCACAGTGACACCTCCAAGAAGGGGAACGGCGCACAAGGGCATCGCTATCACTGGCACCGATACCGCCGGGCGAAGCTTTCGCTTGGGACATGGCCACCATCACCCAGGCCCATCCACCGTGGCCGACCAAGAAGAGCTGTAGACGACGACTAAAGCAGATCTGGGTTGGACCGAAGACCACACCCGGCCGACGAACACCTCCAAAGTGAGCCACCTCGATGCCCAAACAGCCTAGGGAACACATGAGCACCCGCGCCACGACACCCGCCGGAGTGGTGCTGTTGCGCCCACCATCCGGAGCCGCCGCTCCGGCGACCGTGGGGATCCACCCTCACCCATCGGGCGGTGGACCGCAAGCACGCAGCCGGCCACCCCAGCTGCCGCACTAGCGCAACTCCGCCTACTGCGGCCACACAAAGCGTGCACCTTTCCCGCATCGAGACGAACCACGATCAAGATCTGCGCTGCTGGATGCCCAAAAAAGCAGCCACACGGGCCACCGACGAGAAGAGGGCCGTGCCCATGAAGACCAACGAGAACCACCAGATCCGGTGGCGGCCGGGATCCCACCCACGACCGCCGGCCCCCACGCAAGGAGCCGCACCACCAGGGCTCGAAGGCCGCAGCCCGCACCGCCCCCGCACCCGCATATGGCAACGCCACCCCAGGCAAGGCCATCGATGAGGGGGAGGGAGGGGATTCGAGATCTGGGCCCGGCGCCACTTGCGAGGAAGAAGGCAAACTCAGGAGCAGCAGAGGGAAGAAGGAGGAGGCGGGGGCGCCCCATCGCCGCCGCGGGCCGGCAGGAGGCCGCCAGCGGCGACGGCGAGGGAGGGGAGCATGGAGGAGGAGGTTGTTGGGGCGGCGGCGACGATCGTCTCATGAGCCGCGGGAGCGACCCACGAGACGCGAGGGCACTCCATTCCTCTCCACTTAATTAGCTCTTAATCTTGCCGCATAATTAATCCATGCATGCACACGTAGCTCGTACATGTATGTATTCCTCAGATGGGTAATTAGTTCTTAACCTTGCCGCATAATTAATCCATGCATAACACATGCATGCACCTAGCTCGTACTTGCACCATGTATGTACGTAGCGTTTTGTATAAGCGGACTAGACCAGATAAAGTTTAATGATATGAGAAGATATTCTTTCATTAATAATTGTATGACGCCTGACAATTTTTGTATATCGCCGCGCGTCATATTGTTTTACACAAATCGCGTTGATATTTCATTAGCGATGATAGAATAATGCTCGTAAATACGATATAATATTTTGACAATATTATCGTCATGTATGACAATTTGAATTTATGTCAACATCAAAATCCCACCGTCGAAGACGGCGTATATGGATGCAAGCCCTATGTCCCATAATTTATACATCGATATTTGGCTTATTTTCTTTCCTTTTATTTCCAGGCCTATTGTTCTGTACCTCTCAACACGGGCATGAGTCTGAAATACCAATTTCATCTCTTTGAAACATCTCATATGCTCCGTGGCGTTCAAAACGTTTTTGAAGTCCCGATTTTAAGCCGTAAATCATGGCGCACTAAACTATCAAGTAGTCATCACATCGAGCTTGCTAAACGTTCATAACGTTTGCATCTGCTCCTGCAATAGGTCTGTCACCTAGCGGTGCATCAAGGACATAATTCTTCTGTGCAGCAATGAGGATAATCCTCAGATCACGGAACCAGTCCGCATCATTGCTACTATCATCTTTGAACTTAGTTTTCTCTAGGAACATATCAAAAAATAAAACAGGGGAGCTATACGCGAGCTATTGATCTACAACATAATTTGCAAATACTACCAGGACTAAGTTCATGATAAATTAAAGTTCAATTAATCATATTACTCAAGAACTAATCATATTACTCCCACTTAGATAGACATCTCTCTAATCATCTAAGTGATCACGTGATCCAAATCAACTAAACCATAACCGATCATCACGTGAAATGGAGTAGTTTTCAATGGTGAACATCACTATGTTGATCATATCTACTATATGATTCACGCTCGACCTTTCGGTCTCAGTGTTCCGAGGCCATATCTGCATATGCTAGGCTCGTCAAGTTTAACCCGAGTATTCTGCGTGTGCAAAACTGGCTTGCACCTGTTGTAGATGAACGTTGAGCTTATCACACCCGATCATCACGTGGTGTCTCGACACGACGAACTTTGGCAACGGTGCATACTCAGAGAGAACACTTTTACCTTGAAATTTAGTGAGAGATCATCTTATAATGCTACCGTCAAACAAAGCAAAATAAGATGCATAAAGGATAAACATCACATGCAATCAATATAAGTAATATGATATGGCCATCATCATCTTGTGCTTGTGATCTCCATCTCCGAAGCACCGTTATGATCACCATCGTCACTGGCGCGACACCTTGATCTCCATCGTAGCATCGTTGTCGTCTCGCCAACTATTGCTTCTACGACTATCGCTACCGCTTAGTGATAAAGTAAAGCAATTACAGGGCGATTGCATTGCATACAATAAAGCGACAACCATATGGCTCCTGCCAGTTGCCGATAACTCAGTTACAAAACATGATCATCTCATACAATAAAATATAGCATCATGTCTTGACCATATCACATCACAACATGCTCTGCAAAAACAAGTTAGACGTCCTCTACTTTGTTGTTGCAAGTTTTACGTGGCTGCTACGGGCTGAGCAAGAACCGTTCTTACCTACGCATCAAAACCACAACGATAGTTCGTCAAGTTAGTGCTGTTTTAACCTTCACAAGGACCGGGCGTAGCCACACTCAGTTCAACTAAAGTTGGAGAAACTGACACCCGCTAGTCACCTGTGTGCAAAGCACGGCGGTAAAACCAGTCTCGCGTAAGCGTACGCGTAATGTCAGTCCGGGCCGCTTCATCCAACAATACCGCCGAACCAAAGTGTGACATGCTGGTAAGCAGTATGACTTGTATCGCCCACAACTTACTTGTGTTCTACTCGTGCATATAACATCTACGCATAAAACCTGGCTCGGATGCCACTGTTGGGGAACGTAGTAATTTCAAAAAAATTCCTACGCACACACAGGATCATGGTGATGCATAGCAACGAGAGGGGAGAGTGTGTCCACGTACCCTCGTAGACCGAAAGCGGAAGCGTTAGCACAACGCGGTTGGTGTAGTCGTACGTCTTCACGATCCGACCGATCTAAGTACCGAACACACGGCACCTCCGAGTTTAGCACACGTTCAACTTGATGACGTCCCGCGAGCTCCGATCTAGTAAAGCTTCACAGGAGAGTTTTGTCAGCACGACGGTGTGGTGACGGTGATGATGATGCTACCGACGCAGGGCTTCGCCTAAGCACCGCTACGATATGATCGAGGTGGATTATGGTGGAGGGGGGCACTGCACACGGCTAAGAGATCAATGATCAATTGTTGTGTCTATGGGGTGCCCCCTGGCCACGTATATAAAGGAGTGGAGGAGGGGAGAGGGCCGGCCTAGCTATGGCGCGCCCTGGAGGAGTCCTACTCCCACCGGGAGTAGGATTCCCCCCCTTCCAAGTAGTAGGAGTAGGAGAGAAGGAAGGGGAAGAGAGAAGAGAAGGAAGGAGGGGGCGCAGCCCCTCCCCCTAGTCCAATTCGGACTAGGCATTGGGGGGGGGGGGGGGGCGGCGCGCGGCCTGCCTCTCTCTCTCCCCTAAAGCCCAATAAGGCTCATATACTT
Source organism: Thinopyrum elongatum (assembly GCA_011799875.1). Taxonomy (NCBI): domain Eukaryota; kingdom Viridiplantae; phylum Streptophyta; class Magnoliopsida; order Poales; family Poaceae; genus Thinopyrum; species Thinopyrum elongatum. The sequence goes on along the minus strand of CM022303.1, from coordinate 388,119,678 downwards.
CTTCCCCGTATTCCCGTAACTCCCCGGTACTCCGAAAAATACCCGAACCACTCGGAACCTTTCCGATGTTCGAATATAGTCGTCCAATATATCGATCTTTATGTCTCGACCATTTCGAGACTCCTCGTCATGTCCTCGATCTCATCCGGGACTCCGAACTACCTTCGGTACATCAAAACACATAAACTCATAATACAAATCGTCACAGAACTTTAAGCGTGCGGACCCTACGGGTTCGAGAACTATGTAGACATGACCGAGACACGTCTCCGGTCAATAACCAATAGCGAAACCTGGATGCTCATATTGGCTCCCACATATTCTACGAAGATCTTTATCGGTCAAACCGCATAACAACATACGTTGTTCCCTTTGTCATCGGTATGTTACTTGCCCGAGATTCGATCGTCGGTATCTCAATACCTAGTTCAATCTCGTTACCGGCAAGTCTTTTTACTCGTTCTGTAATACATCATCCCGTAACTAACTCATTAGTTACAATGCTTGCAAGGCTTATAGTGATGTGCATTACCGAGTGGGCCCAGAGATACCTCTCCAACAATCGGAGTGACAAATCCTAATCTCGAAATACGCCAACTCAACAAGTACCTTCGGAGACACCTGTAGAGCACCTTTATAATCACCCAGTTACGTTGTGACGTTTGGTAGCACACAAAGTGTTCCTCCGGTAAACGAGAGTTGCATAATCTCATAGTCATAGGAACATGTATAAGTCATGAAGAAAGCAATAGCAACATACTAAACGATCAAGTGCTAAGCTAACGGAATGGGTCAAGTCAATCACATCATTCTCCTAATGATATGATCCCGTTAATCAAATCAGTGGCGGAGCCAGGAAAAATTAGGAGCCGGGGCGGACTGCAAACTGTCTAAAAGAACCGGCTAAGTGCAACCGAATAATTGGATACAAATTATACAACTACAAGGCACTAAACTGGAGACTGATAAATTCGGAATAGTTTCAAAGTCAAACAATCGATATTGTATTGTTCATACACATAATTTTAATAAAAACTAAAATTAAATACGACAACTAATATCTCAATAAATGATAGTACTCGCGAAAAAATACTTGATATCCAAATGTCCGATCAAGCACCCAAAAAGATACCCTGCAATTGGAAAATGTAAGAATTAGTAGTCTATAGTGGAGTTGTAAAAACGTATTCACATGGGAAATGAAACATACGAACTAATGATGCCTCGGTAAAATCCCTTTTCGAGCCTTCATGGCCTGAAACCTTCGGGTGATAACTTCATCATCGAGTGATTTAAATATTTCACGTTCAGTGTAGCATATCATCAAGTGATTAAACCAATCATCATTGATCGTGCTGCGCAGTTTAGACTTGATAATTTTCATTGCCGAGAAAGCTCTCTCAACAGATGCCGTGGACACCGACAGTAGCAAAGCTAACTCAATGAGCTTGTAAACCAATGGAAAGACCAAATGTTTCTCTGTTTCAACCATTTTTGTAGCTAAACTTTCAACATCTTTGCAAGTAGAAAATGCAGCATGATTTCTCAAATGAAGAACAAAAGTCTCAAGTTGGTCCCTCAATATTGTACGATCACTATTTGAGAAATCGGCACTATATATTTCAGCAAGCCGAGAAAGCTTCTGTACATCAAACTTGGAGAAAGAATTCTTGGGATCAAGACATGAGAAACATGCAATTACCTCTTGGTTTGAGTCACTGAAGCGATGATTCATCTCAACACATATTTTGTCAATAATGACATAGAAAATCTCAGCCCGATAATAATGAAGATTAGTGATAGTCCTTCCCTCTAGCCTCGAGCGACCTCGAACAGGTATTTCATCATCCATATTTGGCACTGGAATACCTTTGGAATTGCAGAATTGTTGGACCTCATAAAAAATACTCTCCCAACCACTATCTCTCATGGTAGCCAACCGGAGTTTAACATCATGAATTAATTCCAAGGCAAGCACAATGTTTGTATCCCTTCTTTGCAAAAGTTGTGAGAGCTCATTTGTTATACCAAACAACTTTAGCATAAACTTCAAAACGAGAGCGAACTTGGTTGACACACTTTGTCTTTGATTTTTGAAATCATCATAATGCCGAACACAATTGTTGTGACCACTATTCAGACCACCTACATGCTCAGGTAAGGCTCTATATGCATGTTTCCAGTCCCTAAAACCTGTTTTGGTGAAGACTTCAAACCCAAAGTGTTCAGCCCTTCCAGGTTGCTTGAACAAGAAACAATAGAAACAAAAAGCTGCATCCTCGGACTCGCTATATTCTATCCAATTATACTTTTCATACCATGACTTAGAAAATGCTCTAGAATCCGTTCGGCGAAATTCTAATACTGGTTTGGTTCGACCCTTTAATATGTATGCCCTCCTAACTTGGTCTTGAATTTGTGGTGCATATTCAGCAATTTGTTTTCTCAGTGCGGGATCAGATTGAATTTCGTCCGAATTAAACTCACTATTGTTAGCAACATGAATAGGAGGGTCTCGTTCTGATTCCGGCTGCACAGCACTTGCATTCTCAGTACTTGCTCTAGGAACCAAAAACCTCCTCATATCTGAAATTAATAAGATAAGATTAAAGTTGGATGATTTGGAATGATTGAATGAACTAACTAACAATGGTCAGGTTAGATGTGTCGACAACAAAAGTGACAATACCTATGCCAAGTGGAGATCGATATTCCTTCAATCAACCTGCTCGAGGTGATAGAATCTTTAATTACACATGTCGCTGCAAATTACAGGCCGAAATTAGAATCCCCAAATTACTCATGCGTGTGCCTGCAGCTGCACTAGACTAAGCCCTAAACTCACCTCAATTCCTCTCCTAATTAGAATTTGGAAGACAAGCCACAAACTGCTAGGAGGAGGCGCCGTGGATTGCCGTCCTTCCGTGGATTGCCCGGCGATCTGCCGCTGCTGTCGAACGAACTGAACCGTCGCGGTCGATCGCGGCGGGAGGAGCAGGAGGCGAGAAGGCGTCAAGGGTTTCGCTAGCCCCTGGCGATTTTTCTAAGCCTTTAAGCGCAGACGTGCGGGCGTAGAGCCACGAGCATTGGGCTAGGCTAGGTACAATGTACTCCGTAAATGTATTAATTAAATGGGCCTAGGCCTCTACGTTTGGACTACGGTGCAAGGCTCAGCCACCTAGGAACTTTTTGCCCGGGCAAATAACGCCAAACTCTGCTAATTAGGACGTGGTTTATTAGTCACTATCAAGTGCTGCTGGGCTAGGAGCCCGGGCAGCTGCCCCGGGTCGCCGGGTACCAGCTCCACCACTGAATCAAATGACAACTCATGTCTATGGTTAGGAAACATAACCATCTTTGATTAACGAGCTAGTCAAGTAGAGGCATACTAGTGACACTCTATTTTGTCTATGTATTCACACATGTATCAAGTTTCCAGTTAATACCATTCTAGCATGAATAATAAACATTTATCATGACATAAGGAAATAAAATATTAACTTTATTATTGCCTCTAGGGCATATTTCCTTTAGTGGGCGTTTCTGCCGGGTTGCTTCAAGAGGCACTTCTGCATGCAGCGCTGAAAGGTGGTGCCAGCATTCCTCAAGCCGAACGTCATGGTGATGTAGCAGAAGGCGCCAAAAGGGGTGATGAAGGCGGTCTTCAGTCGATCGGCCGGGTCCAGCTTGATCTGGTGGTAGCCGGAGTAGGCGTCCAAAAAGGACAAAAGCTTGCAGCCGGCCGTGGAGTCGATCACTAGATCAATCCGGGGCAGGGCGAACGGATCCTTGGGGCAGGCTTTGTTGAGGCTTGTGTAGTCGATACACATGCGCCACTTGTTGTTTTTCTTCAAAACGAGGACTGGGTTGGCAAGCCAGTCCGGGTAGAACACTTCCATGATGAAGCCGGCTGCCAGAAGCCGAGCGATTTCTTCACCAACGATCCTTCTCTTCTCTTCTGATAGGCGGCGGAGGGGTTGCTTGACCGGCTTAGCATCCGGCCATACATGTAGCTTGTGCTCGGCGAAATCCTTCGGAACACCCGGCATGTCCTTGGGGGACCATGCAAAGATGTCCCGATTCTCACGGAGGAAAATCAACGAGCTCGCTTTCTTATTTGCTGTCGAGGTTAGCCCCCACGACAGTGTACTTCTCCGGGTGTGCCGGGTCCAAGATGATCTTCTTGGTTTCCTTGGCCGGCTGGAAGGAGCCCTCAGCCTCAACCTCCTTGGGGTCGGAAGGCTTGGCCAGCTGCTCGCTGGCCATGGCCACAGCCCGGTCAAGGAGACGCTTCTCTTGGGCGATGACGAGGGACTCGGCTAGCTGGGAGCTGGCCGCGGCGCACGTGAGCAACTTCTTGTAGTCGCCGGCAATGGTGATGATGCCCTTGGGACCCGGCATCTTCATCTTCAGGTAGGCGTAATGTGGGACCGCCATGAATTTGGACAAAGCTGGCTGGCCCAAGAGCGCGTGGTAGGGGCTGTCCAAGTCAACCACCTCGAACCAGATCGGCTCGCGGCGGAAGTGGGTCTTGTTGCCGAACAGGACGTCAATCTTGATCTTGCCGATTGGAGAGCAGGAAAGCCCAGGGACAATGCCGTAGAACACGGTCTGACTGGGCTGGAGTTGCTTCTCCTTGATGCCCAGCTTTTCCATGGTGTCGCGGTAGAGGATGTTGATGCTGCTGCCGCCGTCTATCAGGACTCAGGAGAAGCGGCAAGCCCGCCTCTCGGTTGAGAACATGGAGTCCAGTACCATGGCGTAGGCACCCGCCGAAGGCATCACTGCCGAATGGTCATCGCGGCTCTAGGTGATGGGCCTTTCGGACCAGTGCATGAATTGGGGGACCTCTGGAATGATAGCGTTCACCTCGTGGTGTTGCTGACGCCGACTGTGCTTGTCGCCGGCTTCACTGGTGAAGACGACGTAAGTGGCGTTCTCGTTGGGGAACTCATCTTGGAGCATGCCGACAGGGCGGGCCGGCTGCTGAGTAGCCGAAGCCGCCGGGCCGGCAGGAGGAGGCGGTAAGACTTCACCCTTAGCGATTCGGGCGAGCCAGTTGCACTGCCGGGTTGTATGGTTGGACGGCTTCACGCTGCTATGGAACTTGCATGGAGCGTCGAGGGTCTGCTCAAAGGAGAAGGCTGGCAGCCAGGCCCCCTTGCCGCCCCGCTGACGCTTGGGGCCGGGTTGGCATGCCGGCTGCTCGTCCTCGACGGTCACCACCTGCCGGCTGTTTGAAGCTGGCTGTTGGGCCTTGCGCTTGAGAAGCCGGCGAGATCACCTTTCCGGACGCATCGATCCGGATCTCCGACTTCATGGAGGAGTCGGCCGTGGCGTACTTGTCCGCCACAACCAGGAGCTCATCCAAGGTAGCCGGCTTGTCGCACAGAAGCTTGTGCTTGAGCAGGGTGCCTTCTCGGTGCCCGGCGGTGAAGTACTCGATGGCCTGCACCTCGTGCACCCCTTCGCAGGAGTTGTGCAACTTGGCCCAACGCGTCAGGTAGTCGCGAGCGGACTCGTCCGGCCCCTGAATGCACATGGAGAGCTGGCGAGGCTTGGGAGGCCGCTTGTAGGTGCTGGTGAAGTTGCGGACGAAGACATCACTGAAGTCCAACCAGCTATTGATGCTGTTGGGTTTGAGGCTGTTCAGCCATGTCCGGGCCGTGCCCTGGAGCATGAGCGGAACATACTTCATGGCAACGCGCTTGTTGCCGTTTGCTATGCTGACAGCTGTGGCGTAGTCGGTCAGCCAATCTTTCGGCTTCACAGCGCCGTTGTACATGGGAGTGTCGCGAGGAAGCGAGAACCCTTTGGGGAAGGGCTCGTCACGGATGCGGGGGCCGAAGCAGGCCGGGCCGACGGTATCCTCGTCCTTCATTGCCAGGGACCGAGCTAGCTGCTCGATCCAGCGGCGAGCGTCATTCTCACTGACTGCTTCACGGGGGCCTAGCCTGCCCCCAGAGTCGGGTGCTCAACCGGCGCCGGAGAAGCCAACGTCTCCCGGCGGGGGGGGGGGGTGGTGGTCGTTCTTCCTACTGGCGCCGGCCCTCTGGGTTCGGAGGAACTTCCCGGCTGCCCACAACCGTCTGGCGAGAGCGCCGGCTATGGCTAGCCGCCGGCTCCGGGTTCCGCTGACCGCGGCCGCCGCCACTAGGGGACCGGGAGGCCGCTCCATTCTCGCGGCGGGGTGGACGGTTCCGTTCCGGGAGCTCGACCTGCCGACCGGCTCCCACCACGCGGTTGCACATGTCTTGCTGCATGTTCGCAGCGTCGAGGAGTTCCTGGAGGCGGTCTAGCTGACTGCGCCGTTCGTCGCCCTCTAGGTTCTCGAGTTCTTCTGACGCTGCCTGTGCGTCGCGCAGGTTCTGCACAGGGGTGTCGTAGATTGGATGTCTAACCCCCAGCATGCTGGCGATGGCCGCGCCGCGTTGCCGGATGGCGCCGGCTCGGCAAGGCTCGGCCGCAGCTGGTGTGCCGCTAGCTATGCGGTCGATCTCGCGCTGGTTGGACTCAGCGCGGCGCTTCATGGCCGCCATCTTGGTGGCGCTATCGAGGAGCTTGACGCAGATTTCTTCTAGCGCCACTGCGTTGGCGTTGGCTCCTACGGGAGCCGCTAGGTCCTGCATCGCTGCTCGCAATGGGTCCTGGACGGCCCCGCCAGAGGCCTGGTTGTGGCCAGTGACCATCACCTCCACGAAGACGCCGGCGTCGAGCGCGCCAGCAGAGGCGACGCTAGAGACGAGAGGGAGCGGGTCGTCGATCACCACCACGCCGCTGGGGAACCCGTCAGAGGCGTCTGCGTTGGAGAGGCTGAGCTTCCCGAAGAGGTCGATGAGGCAGCCCGCGGGGCAAATGGCTCCCGTGTCGGGCGACGCGCCGGAGCAAGCGCAAGCGAACGCATCGGGCTGGCTGATCAAGCCGGCCGCGACATGCTCGCCGGAGAGGAAGGCGGTTCCCATCCAGAACGTATCTCCGGCCGACGCCGCGAATGGCCCCACAGTGGGCGCCAACTGTCGTGGTATTCTCACGTCAGATGCCAGGGGATGGCTTATCATGGGTGGAGCCAAGAGGACGTCGTCGGGTCCTGGAAGCGGGAGTGAGCACGAGCTCGATCGCACACAAGGCGTACCCAGGTTCGGGGCTCTCCGGGGAGATAACACCCCTAGTCCTGCTCTGCGGGGTCTCCGCATGATGACTATGATCAAATGGTGTACAAGATTGCTCCTTGAGCTGTGTTGCTAGAGGAGGAAAAAGGGCAAGGCTAGCTCTCTTCTCCTAGCTATGGTGTATGGTGGAATGAGGGCTGAACCCTTTGCATGGGTGAGCCCTGGGGGGTTTTATAGGCCAACCCCCCAGGGGTACAATGGTAATACGTCTGGGTGTAGGGCCCGAACGTCAGTGTCTAAGGTCGCCGGGTTCTCCGCCGCTTGGTGGGCCCCGCTGGCTGCCGAGAATCCGGCCGACAAGTAGGGCCCGCCGCCTGCGGGCCATACCGATTGCCTTCCGCTGTAGCTTCGTACTTGATGACGGAGGCCTCGTCAAGAGTCGTATGGCTACAGTCCCGCCGTCAGACGGGTTGGTGGCCGCTTGGTCAGCGCACACTATCGCCATGCTCCATCTCGTCGGAGCAGGTGAGTCGGACTTCGGCTCATGGACAGGTAGGGCCCGCCGCCTGCGGGCCGTACTAATTACCTTTTGCTGTAGCATGGCCCTTGTTGACGAGGGCCATCCTGAGGGTCGCATGGCTATAGTCCTGCGCCTGGCAGGTAGGTGACCGCTTGGTCAGCTCGCACTGTAGTCATGCCCCTCCGAAATTTGGGGGAGAGGGTGGCCCTGTATTCACGCTCCGTCTCATTAGAGCAGGTGAGTGCAGACTCCAAGGGGAGGAGGGTCCATCTGCTGGGAGCCGACCTCCCCCGAAGCCGCCTCCTAAGAGTGCTTCGTCTTCTGGGAGCCGGCCGCTTGGGCCCAGCCGGCCCAAGGAGCCGGCCGCGTGTCCGGAAGGCGTGAGGGGCTTTGCTAGCCCCGATGTCTTGAAATGCTAAGGAGTATGGATGAGGCTACCCGTGGTCTATCCCCACGACACCTACCAAGGACCGCCACCACACCATGCTGTTGACACATGCAGATCGAGTGCAGACCGCTGTGCCGCCACTACTCCATGAGGACCGGTGAACTGGGTAGGGTTGCCCAGGGAACTGCCCTGCTGCTGCTGTCCTTGGAGCCCGCCCGGGCTTTGCTGGCGGCGCCTCCGACAGCAGCGCGACGAGAAGGAGTAGGGGGAGAGCGAGACTCAATGGCGGCTCGTGGGTGTCGCCCCCCGTGTCATCAGAGAGGAGGGCGATTCGAGGGTTTATCTCCATGAAAGAGTCTCTCAGTAATGAATAGATCGAAAGTTTTCTCGCAAAACAAATGAAGAGTCTCTTTGTAGCTTATACCTGATACCAAATTATATTGGTGTCCTATTATCAAAACAAAAAACATGTTGATCATTGTAGCTTATATAGTGCTTCGGTACCAAATTATAGGGTTTGGTTGATTTTCTAATTTGTACACCATATTATATACAAGGCCATTTTTATTTATGAAGATTCTTTAGATTGGTTTTATTCATTTATTATTATCTTTTCATGATTTTTTAGTTGAGACCCATTAGATTATACAAAGGAATTTTCAAGTGGATGAAAAAATATTCTTAGTTGTGAGTAGGGCGTTTTGGAGTTCAGCCTCCATGGAGGCCGATTTTTATGAAAAAGTCAAAATTCAAACACTTCAGTTTCAAACAAATCTGAAAATAATTGTACAAGGCTACAATGATGTGGGTGTATGTGTGTAAAATTTCAGAAGAAATACCTTGAAATGCGATATGTACAAAATAAAATAAAATTCATGGACTTTGAGGATGAACAGTATGAAGCCTCATATTTGTTTTTTTTGGCACAACACTCATTTCATCGTATTTCATCATGAAAATTTACACATATCTACAATATGCCTCCATGTATACCTGTATTTTTTTAAATAAAACTTAAAAATATCAATTTTGATTTTTTTTAAAGCAGCCTCCATGGAGCTCGACTTCCAAAAGCAATTTTTGCTCAGTGGTGCCCTATTATCAAAACTAGTTAGGAAGTGTGGCTTGCCGCACCTGGCAGCACCGCTGCCGGGTATAGTCATATCCAATCCGATAATACAGTCATTGAAGCATTACAAATATAAAAAATAGCATAATGTAGCCTTGTTTATCAATCTAATATATCAAGTTTATATCAGAAGCATTGCATCGATACATACACATTCAGTACATTAGAAAGTGCGGCTTCCCGCACCCCGGTCACAACCACATCCAACCCGGTGACCATCCAACACGGTAGGTCACCCTTTAAATTCGATAGGTTGACATGATGAACAGGAAAGTGCACAGGTTGAGAACATTATACCAAAAGCAAAGAAGAATCGCAACACACACAACTTATTTACAATGCAGTGACAGTTGATTCAGGCTGATTCAGGCTGTTACACGAATAGCAAAGCACGATGGCAGCACCCACCCAGTCCACTACTGGGTACACAATATATATTCCACAGACTGAAGCAAATATAGACCATTGATTCCATCAGTTGAATTTCTCAAAAAAAAAAGATATAGGAGGAACTAAGCACTAATAACAGTAATGGTTTGGTTAATTACATCACTTTGAGCATGTCATAGAAAATGTCACATGATAAACCAAAAGCAAGTCCTAACAGTAGCATAAGAGAACCGATATATATATAGTTCTATGGCATATGGTGATAGTAGTGTTGGATAGCTATGTCTGGAGACCTTGATCGTCGAGGTGTTGCCTGAAAGACCTGCTGATAGAATTCTAAAGAGATGGAAGTGAACCTAGAATGGAAACAAATAAAATTTTGCAACCCAAAAAGGTATATCCACAAGCATGGCACAAAAAGCACAACATTCCTAAAAAAACGTCTTCCTAGTTATGATAGAGGTACTGCCAAAAGTAGGGCAGGAAATCTCAAATTAGAGCACCCAGAAGCAAACCTTAAAAATAAATATTAAAACTGGAACAGAAATAACATAAAGCAGACCTGATAAATAAACCACTCACTGTAGATTATAGCAATGACTGTTAAACTTAATTGTTACGCCTATATCACCATAATTTTCTCTTCTGATTTTGTAAAAAATGATATAATTTGATATAGGAACCAGAAATAGGAATAAGAAACAAATACTAAAATATAGGGTATTTAACTATTTGTCAAATTGTGAGTTATGTACATGCATCGCTATCTTTGAGGTCACTATCAAATGTTAGTTTCACATGAACAAAATGTTGCTTGGCTAAAAGAAACTAATAGAAATCGAAGACGCGGAATGATAATGAATAGAGAGAAAGATTCAAATTCATTCGATCTCTCGATATCAATAATAATCAAATTAGCAAGCAACTTTCTTTAGAAAGAAAGCCCTTTTCCATTTTAGCAAAATTCTTTCTATTTATACCTACTTTAAGGTATTCATCAGGTATTCAAAATGAAATAACAAAAAAATTGGTAGGTGGAGAAAAATTAAAATACCACTCAATCTATTTGTGCAGCAGACACAAGATTAGCCATGGTAGCTAGCTACACAAATCTATGACCCCCTAATCATTTGTACACAAGTCCACCCCACCTCCCTCACACAAGTCCACCCCACCTCCCTCTCTACTTCCTATTGTTAATGTTGGCTCTCACCAGGGCGGAACACCAGTCGGCACCACGAAGGGGTCAAACACAACCAGGCCATGAAGTACTCAGCAAGAAGAAAGAAAGGAACAAAAGACTTTCAAGCAAGAGGAGATTTAAAATGGAGCGGTAAAGGCTAATTAAACATGACAAGATTGTTACCAACCATATGTCCCCTGCATTGAGGTGAATGCCTGCTCCAGCAGTTGTTGTGTGTGAACCTTGAGAAATGCTCATAGTACTCCGTACTCCTACAAAAGCATTCACATATTTTTTCTTCAGCATAAGAATGGGGGTGCATGAACAATAACTCGCAGGATAGATGAGCACAAAGGAAAATATAAGGAAATCCAGAGACATAAATCAATCGACCAGAACCTTGACTTCCAGTCAATTAGCGCACATTGTTATGATTGCGAAGGGAGACAACGACGTTAGAATCACATAAATATCTCATGTCAAAGATCATCACAGTCAACACAGCGTCATGCCGACTCGTACACCATGTTGTCATCGAAGGAAAAGCCAGAGAGTAAGGCCCATTTCAAAAGCTACCAAATCCACCACTCAGAGTCCATTATATTTATCCAGTGAGTTGCCTCCCATAAGGCTCACAATTATGGTCACAATCTATATAAAAATATATGACATCAATAGAAGTAGTTGACAGTAAACTATAAGCATTACTCATAAAACCATTCATGCCGACTCTGACGTCTAAATATTGGCTCTTTTTCTAGTTAATTAGTAGGCACAACAATAAAATCTAATTCTTCTGATTGAAACACATGAAAATAATGGAAAAAAGGGAAGAGAAAAAATAATTTCAGCATACGAATAGCTGCCATCCGACATAACTCATGCCTTCAGGTTATCTACATAAAGAAAAAATGGTAGCTATGTGTAGAAAGAAATAGAAAGCAAGTGTGATTACTTTTAAAGGCTTCATTGAGCAGGTGCACATGTGACTCATATGTCCATATTAGCAGAGGCGTATTTTAAGAGCACCGACATTTTCCCTTTTCAACATACGAGCCCAAATATTAAGAAGTATGTTAACAGATACGGAGTGCAGCTTGCCGCACGCTGCCTAAACCCAGTCCACATAACAGATTGCATCCATCAAAAAAGCATGTAGGCACATCACAAGTGGCCATTGAGATAGGATAACATGGCCCATAATAATACAAAGCAAATGTTCCTATGATCAGGATACAAAATTCTACATAGGTGCCGATTGGAATTACACAGCAAACTGCATAAAGATCAAAAACATGGGCATGGAATCTACATAATTCAAGGTGCATCCTTATTCTGATAAAAATATAACGAAACAACAAAAATCTATATACTCAAACTCTTGTATGGTATAGATGACCAAAGGAAAAGATATCATAGATGCACACAATTCAGTAGGATAAATGATTAGTAGGATTGGCTCAACTCATCCTAACTAATTAGTAGGATTGGCTCAACTTGTTCTAATTGATTAGTAGGATAAATGAACTCAGCATGCCTTCGAGAGAAGGGGAATTTGGGTTAACATATAGTTAGTTGACTACATCTCCCAGCAAGGTTATTCTGTCTTTCTGAACAAACTACTGAAATGGGTATTCTAGAGCAAGAAAACATTACAGCTAGGAAACTACAAACAAAGTGATATGAACTATCCTAATTAATTCCATGAGAGGAGAGAAATTACAGTAGAAGATCATTCTTGCAGGAGGACGGGATCCATACCATTCTAATGTGGAAAGAGTGGATGATGGTTGTGGCTCTCTCCATAGGCTTGAGCAAGTGGTCATTTGAGGGAGTGGATCCACACTACTAGAAAAACGGCTATAGCTAATATGGACATTAATGGCGCACCATGTATGTGGTGCGCCACTGCTATATAGCAGTGGCGCACCAGATATAGGTACGCCATTAATGGCCATATTACTAATGGCGCACCACACCCACGGTGCGCCACTACTAACAATTTTTTTTTATTTTTTCAAAACTAGTAATGGCGCACCAGGGGAAAGTGCGCCATTACTAGTTTTAACTAGTAATGGCGCACCACACCCTCTGTGCGCCACTACTAACAAATTTTTTTATTTTTTTTTCAAAACTAGTAATGGCGCACCTGGGGATAGTGCGCCATTACTAGTTTTAACTAGTAATGGCGCACCACACCCACGGTGCGCCACTACTAACAATTTTTTTTTCAAAACTAGTAATGGCGCACCATACACCAGGTGCGCCATTAGTAACCCTGGTTACCAATGGCGCATTCTTAGGAGGTGCGCCATTTATAACTTGCTGAGTATGGCCAACAAACACAACAAAAAATCACCAAATGCAAAAACCCCCCCCCCCCCCCGGACCGCCTTTTCAGTTAAAAAAAAATAAAAGAAAATGATAGAAATGTCAAAAAAATAAAATAAAATAAGATTCCCATGTGATATGTGGTCTAGTTGTTAGCAAAATTTACAAACATGAATTTTCGACTTTTTTGCAAAATCTCTCGAGAATTTGTAAAATTGGCATAACTTTTGCATACGAACTCCGATGAAAAAGTTTTTTATATGAAAAATCATCTACTCAAAAAGTTATATCCGAATTCAATCGGGGGGAACCCCGTTGAAGATTTTTAGAATCCCCAAAAACCTAACAGAATAAAAGATACGGGGCTTTTAAGATCTAGAGGGGGGAAAATGGAAAAAAAATTCAAACTTAGTAATGGCGCACCATTTGCTAGGTGCGCCACTAGTAACAGAAAAAAAATTTGGTTTCGAATTTTTTTTTTGGAAAAAATGTTCAAAATATGATACGTAATATGACCGGGAAGTTTGAAATATTTTTTCAAAATTTCATCACACTCATAAGATGAACAAAGTCCTAGACATCAACAAGGTTTAATAGGATTGATATGATAGATATATCAACAAGTGCCTGTTAAGTGAGCTGGTGCTGGGGTTGGATAGAACTGAGAAGTTAAGCGTGCTGGGGCTGGAGTAGTGTGAGGATGGGTGACCTTTCAGGAAGTTTGACCACGGAGTGCGATTTGACTTGAGATTAAGCATATTGACCCGAGATTAAGCCATAGTGACCCGAGATTAAGAAAAAAGCGAAAAAAAAATTCTGAAAAAAAATTTGAAAAAAAAATTTCTGAAAAAAAATTAAAAAAAATTGTTAGTAATGGCGCACTTCTATGTGGTGCGCCATTACTAAGTCATATAGTAATGGCGCACTATGTGGTGCGCCACTATTATCTGGGATACTAATGGCGCACCAAATGTGCGCCATTACTATTTGTCACTAGTGGCGTGTTAATAGTGGCGCACCTATAGTGCGCCATTAATAGCAAAAACTGGTGCACCACTAACAGCCTTTTTTCTAGTAGTGCCACCTGCGCAACCATCAACAGCCTGGTCGCCATCTGCTGCCATCAGAAATTTGGCCACTTTTCTAATACAACAGTGGTTATTTGACCAGAAGCCATCAGAAATTAGTACAAATAAGCGTATAAAATATAAAAATAAGAAACACTGAAGGACATGCATAAGAGATTAAGAACAGTGAAGGTAACATGCATGGGGATGCACACAGCCCAATAATTTTGCCATAAGCGTGAATAAGTACTCATTTGTTCCTTTGACTGTTGTTGGTAGAGGCAGCTTGTAACTGTAATTGTAATTGATGGTAAGATAGCAGCTAACAAAAAGTGGAATTGAAATGACAAGAGTCAGACCTCCTTCCATCTCTCTATACTTCAACTTTATGTTCTTACAATGGTTTCCATTCTCCCAGCAGCTGCTTCCAAATGCAGTTGAAGCAAATCGTCTTCTAAATTCTTATAGACAACCTCCATGGTAAAGAAAGAATCAAGAAAGGCTTTCTGCGAGCCAAACCATAAACATGGAACATAATAACAATATAAAACTCTCAGTGCAAAAAAGCCATACCTTGCTGGGTAGTTTTGGTTGCAGCTTACTTGATTTGTTCCTTTGATGTTATCTAAATCAGGATCAAGAACAGAAACAAAATCACAAAGTAAGATCTCAATGAATAGCTTTATTCAGGACATGAAACTCCCAGTATTATCTAAAAGGTCAACAACACACATGTTTTTTCATCATAGGTCAAAAGTAATTCAGTAGTAATAAACTGGATGCTTTAGTATGTTTTCATTCTAAAGGAAAAGAAACAACATTGGTTGCTACTTATACACATTAACACGAGGCTTATTATACAACCAAAGCTTGATCAAGCCAATAGCAAATCTGCTAATACACATTACGTGTTCTTTTGTGTACCTTACCAAGTGCTACAGAGTCCAGTTCGAAATAGCAAGTAGTACTGAACGTTTCATTATATTTAAGTAGTACTAAATAAAGTTCTTGCTATTAGTCAAACTCGCTGGAAGCAGCACCAGAGAGAGAGAGAGAGACAGAGAGACGAACCTGTGGACGGCTGCATCGTTCTCCTGCCCATGCTCGACATTGAAGCCGGTGCTGCACGTGCCACCACCAGGAAGAGCAAGAGGTACGCCTCCATCTGTGACGCGGTGCGGCCCGGAGAAGGAGGTGGTCACCGCCATCTGGTGGCGCCAGCCACTGGGGGTTGGCCTGCTGCTCCTCCCGTTGAAGCCGCCCATGCTCCCCCTATCGAGCAATATGGAGGAGAGAGGATGTTATGGATGAAGAGGAGGCCAAGGTGAGCTCGTGTGGTGGCTGGCTGTTGGATTTGGCCAATAATTGGAGGAGATCAGGACAGGGACGGGAGGGAGAGAAGTGTACCTGGTCGCACACGAGCGCCTCACCAGAGCCAGAGATGCAGCGAGGCCTAGGACGGTTCTTGGCGCCGGATCGATCCACTGCAGTGCGTTGGTGGCGTTAAGCCACTGGAGCCGGTCGGCGTAGCCGTTTGCGACGGCGGCAGCGTGACTCTCCAATCACAAATTCGAACTAATTAATATCTATGGAGGAAAATGCTCAAAATCAGATTTGGGAAGGCCAAGACGGTACCCTCAACTTGCAACTCCATGGGCCACAGCAGCGGTTATCCTCCAGTTTGGCTGCGGCACGGCACTCCTGCGGTCGATGGCGACGCCTCCATGCAGAGCAGACGCGCGAGCTCGCGGGGGGAGAAGCAACACGAGCGGCGGCAGTTGTGCCCCTCCGGGCGACGCTGGAGAAGGATGACCGACGGGGGTTGTCGAGATGAAGCCGACGGGAAGGAGGCGCTGGCGGAGAGGGGTGGAAGAGGTGGGGTCGGGAGGGTGGCGGCGCGAGGGGTGCGGGTGAGGAGAGGAAGAAGGGTCGAGGAGGCGACGCGGGCGTGGGTGGAGGAGGCGGCTAGGGTTCTAACCCAGCCAATCGCTCTCTCACCTTTACACACGGGCCAACCACACACAGAGCGCCACACAAGGGCAATAACATGGAATGTCGAAATTGCCCTTGACCGGCACCCAAATTTTCGGCGGTGGCACAACCCTCGCTGCCATACAAACCAGCACCGGACGCGCACGGCTCCGCTGTCACTGACATCTGCGGACCACCTACCACGCGGCCCACCTGTCAGCAAGATAAGGAAAAAAGCCTGAAGTAAGAAATGAGCATCACTATTCATTGATTGTCACATCAGTGTTGATCCAATGGTCAAGATCGATCCATCAAATAATCCAACGACCAGTATACGTTTGGACACTCAATCTAACGGTCCAAAGAGCTGGTGCCCTGAGAAGGCTCCATTTGAGGCCACAATGTAACAATGGGATAGAGAACTGGTAACCTTTTATTATCATCGTGATGATATCCCTAGTAGAATATAATCAAACAAAAAAGAATATAATCAGGAGAGATAGTTTAAAAAAACACTTCACAATCACGTGACCACCACCCTCCCACCCATAGCGTGTGCCCCTCTCTCTCCTCTATCGGTGTACATCCATACGGATATGACCATATGTTGCTGCTTCTTCATGCATGTGTGCCGCCAGTGCTAGTTTGGTTGTTCCTGCTTGGCGCAGCCAACCTTTGTGTTTCCTACTCGCTAACTCCAAGACACATGACACCGGCTGATTTCTGATGCCTCGTCGCCACTACCCGCTACGTCGCACCCCAACCATTGACCATCACGGGCCTAAGGAGCATACTAATTTGCTTAGAGCATCTCCAACAGGCGCGCAACCGCGCAGCACGCTGATACAGGCGAAGGTGTCTCGATGTTTCGTGCCTTAGCAATAACTAAACCAACTTCCGAGGGGTTATTGACCACGCCGGAGCATGATCAACCTGACCACGAGGGTCTATTTCTTGTGAGCAAACAAAGAACAAGCAAGAACCCGAGATTGCAATCTGGATATTGCGAATATAAGAGGAAAGCTTTATTGATGAAAGTGGGGTTCTGTGACGTCTTGGTCTGGTCGTTGAACACAAACGAAGTACGTGAAGTTGCAGCTATGACGAACTTTTAATCTAAACAAAACCCAAAGTCTAAACGACGCCCTAAGGGCTGTATATATCGAGGAGTAGGGGGGAATTTCATGACCCCTTGTAGGAGGGGTCCGAAACCAACCCTAACTTTGTTTTCCCACACATACGGACTCTAAAAATAGACTATACTTAAGTATTTTGAAATTACATGGATCTGGCCCAAAAATAAGGTGGCACTGCACCTAAAATAAGCTATGGATGAAATTTATGAAGGGCATCTTGTATATTTCGTCCATGTCCTTGTAGGTCATCACGGAGGCTTCAAAGTGCTCAAATATGCACTAGAAACGCCATTCTGGATCCCTTCGCGTGCGCCTTCATCTCCATGCTTGATCCTGCTCTAGTGTTCATCCCTCTTGTCCATGCTAGGTCCTTCATTAGTAATCAACACAAATGTATCCAATTTAGGCAGCATCATATTCTCATGAACATTAGAATTGTCACCAAGAAACAAAATTACGTGGTAATTCGATTGGCGTGTGCGAACTCTAGTAATTGGTCCAGTATGTATAGCAGCAGGGGCTATGGGTGTAACAATGGTATGGATGTCCTCATCATCCCCCCTTCTTGAAATGAAGTCGTCCTCGACGGAAGCTCATCTTCCTCACCCAAATAAGGCTTCAAATCAGTAATGTTAAAAGTGGGACTAACCCCAAAATCTGCAGGCAGCTCAAGTTTATATGCATTATCATTTATTTTCACTAACACCTTAAAAGGACCATCAGCACGTGGCATTAGCTTTGATTTGCGCAAATCAGGAAATCTATCCTTACGCAAATGTAACCAAACAAGATCTCCAGGTGCAAACACAACACGTTTTCTACCCTTATCTCCAGCAAGTTTATATTTAGCATTCATATGCTCAATGTTCTCCTTAATTAACTCATGCATTTTTAAGATCAATTCAGCACATTGTGTAGCATCAAAATTAACCTTCTCCGAAGATGGAAGAGGCAACAAATCAATAGGTGCACGAGGTAGGAAACCATACACAATTTCAAAAGGGGACATCTTAGTAGTAGAATGCAGCGAACGATTATAAGCAAATTCAATATGAGGCAAGCGTTCTTCCCACATTATCTTGTTATTCTTCAAAACAGCCCTAAGCATAGTAGACAATGTTCTATTGACTACTTCAGTTTGTCCATCAGTTTGGGGGTGACAAGTAGTACTAAAAAGCAGTTTAGTTCCTAACTTAGCCCATAAACATCTCCAAAAGTGGCTAAGAAATTTAGTATCATGATCTAAAACAATAGTATTTGGCACACCATGCAAGCGAATAATTTCACGAAAGAACAAATCAGCAACATTAGCTGCATCATCACTTTTATGACATGGTATAAAGTGTGCCATTTTCGAAAATCTATCCACGACAACAAATATGCTATCACTCCCCTTCTTTGTTCGAGGTAATCCTAAAACAAAATCCATAGATATATCCTCCCAAGGAACACTAGGTACAGGCAAAGGCATATATAAACCATGAGGATTGAGTCGTGACTTAGCTTTTTGACATGTAGTGCAGCGAGCAACAAAACGCTCAACATCCTGTCTCATCTTTGGCCAAAAGAAATGTGCAGCAAGTATATCCTTCGTCTTCTTCACGCCAAAGTGTCCCATTAATCCTTCTCCATGCACCTCCTGCAACAACAAAAAGATGAATGGAGCTAGCTGGAATGCATAGCTTGTTAGCATGAAACACAAATCCATCGTTAACGACGAACTTGTTCCATGTTCTCCCTTCTTTGCAATTCTGCTATACATCTTTAAATTCAGCATCATGCACATATTGATCTTTGATGGTCTCCAAACCAAATATTTTAAAGTCAAGTTGTGAAAGCATAGTATAACGACGAGATAATGCATCAGCAATAACATTTTCTTTTACCCTTCTTGTGTTTAATGACATAAGGGAAAGTCTCAATGAATTCAACCCATTTAGCATGCCTACGGTTTAGTTTTGCTTGACTTTTAATGTGTTTCAAAGATCCATGATCAGAATGTATAACAAATTCTTTGGGCCATAAATAATGTTGCCATGTTTCTAAGGTCCGAACAAGAGCATATAATTCTTTATCATAAGTAGAATAGTTCATACTAGGCCCACTCAATTTTTTAGAAAAGTATGCAACAGGTTTGCCATCTTGTAATAACACACCTCCTAATCCAATTCCACTAGCATCACATTCAAGCTCAAAAGTCTTATTAAAATCAGGAAGTTGGAGTAAAGGAGGATGTCACTACAGGAATCAGCTTCTTTGCC
Organism: Thinopyrum elongatum; assembly: GCA_011799875.1. Lineage (NCBI taxonomy): Eukaryota > Viridiplantae > Streptophyta > Magnoliopsida > Poales > Poaceae > Thinopyrum > Thinopyrum elongatum. The sequence goes on along the minus strand of CM022303.1, from coordinate 388,100,193 downwards.
GTCTGCCATGGCAGATGGCAAAGGGCCAGAAAGTTGACGGCAAACCTCTTTGTCGTCAGCCACTGACGGCAAACCTGTCCGGCATAGTAAGTTATGGTAAACAGCTTCTTTGTCGTCTGCTTTCTCACAGCGGATGGCAAAGACGCTTTGCCGTCGGTGGCAGACGACAAAGAATATGGACGGCAAACAACTGATGTTAGCCATGTTAGGTGGCTAACGGGAGGCTTTGCCGTCTGCCAGCTGACGGCAAACATGCCCTCCCCTTTGCCATCTGCCATATGACGTCAGCAGACCCGTCACTCCACCCAGCTCTTTGTCGTCTGCCACGGACGGCAAATCACCCCAGCCTTTGCCGTCTACCACAGACAGCAAAGTGACCAAATGGGTCAGCTCCCAGGTTGCACAGGTTGCTGCCACGTGGCCTCTTTGCCGTCTGTGGCGGATGGCAAAGACCCCTTTGCCGTCGGTGGCGGACGGCAAAGTGCTTGTATTATTACTATTTTTTTCTTTCTGTTTTCTGTTATATCCCTGCATTTTCAAAAGACATATATGATATATATAGTTTCAACCTCAAACATAGCCCATGTATCCAACATCTAGCAGCCCATCAATGCAACAGAACACATAGGGTATTAAAAGGTCCAATACATACATAGTTTCACCGAGTTAATCAACATACATACATACATAGTTTCACGGAGTTCATCAACATACATTGTTCATCAACACAAAATCAAAACAGAAACTAAAACTAGCAGTCCATCAATGCCAGCTTCCATGAAGTGAATCAAATCTGCAAAAATGGGAGTAATCAAGTTAGAAGAAGAAGAAGAAGACTAGAAGAAGAAGAAGAAGAAGAAGAAGAAGAAGACTAGAAGAAGAAGAAGAACAAAGAAGAAGAATAAGAATACAGAGTAGAAGATGGAGAAAAAGAAAGAAGAGAAAAAGGAAGAATAAGAAGATATTTTCTTCTTCTTCTTCTTCTTTTCTCATCTTTCTTCTTCTCTTCTATCTTTTTATCCTTTTCCTTCTCATTCTCATTCTTCTTTTATTCTTTCTTTTTCTTCTCTTTCTTCTATTCTTTCTTTTTCTCCTCTTCCTTGTTTTTCTTCTTCTTATTCCTTATTTGTGTCATTTTAGAGCTAACTTAGGTAATTATGCCATTTTTGAGCTAACTAAGCTTATTATGTCAATTTGGAGGAAAATAAGGTAAGTATAGGTCATTTTTGTGCTAACCTAGGTGATGATGCCATTTTTGAGCCAACTTAGGTAAGTATAGCTCATTTTTGATCTAACTTAGGTAATTGTGCCATTTTGGAGGAAAATAAGCTAAGTATATGACTTTTATGAGAGAACCAAGGTTATTATGCCATTTTTGAAATGAATAAGCTAATTATGTCATAAATGAACTAAATAAGCTAATTATGTCATTTTGGAGGATAATTAGCTAAGTACGTCTTTTTTGGGGAAAATAAGCTAAGTATGTGGCATAATAGGGCTAACAAGCATGTACGAAGCTAAGTATGCATTTGTTAAGCAAAACACTAGAGAAAACTTACCCTCATCACGGAGGTGAAGCACCGGGGTTGCTCGTGCCGGTACCACCTGGAGAAGGATCGTGCGATGCTTGTCTGGAGTTACGCTGCACCAAAGATCATTTGCAATGTCTCGTTAGCATGATGACACTCAAATGTTAAGACTAGTAACTAATGACCATTCAAATGAAACTCACCGTTGTCCCCGGAGCAATGACTGGCATCGGTGGAGGGGTCTGACCGGTCTTCTCGCACAGAGTCTGCACATTTGGTTTGACGAGTCAGTCATACTAGTTAGTAATGAAACGAACATTAAGGGCGAGTTCTTTTGTAGCTTTTAGGGGCTTATTGTCAAAATAAGCTAGAAGCTCAAAAGAACTTGTTTCTCCAAAACAGGCTTAACTTATTTCCACAGCTCTCTGCTTCACAATGAAAAAAAGCTGGGGTAGGGGCAGCTTCCCGCAGCGGTCACTTAAGAAATGAACCGGTATACCCCCTCGCCCTCCCACTTGCACAGAATTACGAACAAAATGCCACTACCCTCAACCCACGCATCAACTGAAGGACCAGCCTCGACAGGAAATCCTCTCGCCTCTCTCCTCCAGCGAAAAGAATAGGGTTTCCCCGTCGCCGCCTCCCGCGCCTCCCGCCGCCGCCGACGACCCCGCCTCCAGACGCCGCCCTACTTTGACGCCATGGATCCCGTTGGTGCCGGGTAGACGTGTTCCTCTAGCACCTCCCTCTTCTTTGTCCACCCCGCGATGCCTCTGTCCCCGGCTCCTCTGCTCCTTGACGCGGCTTGGTCCAGACGGCGCTCAACTCCGGCGACCGATGCCCCACTCCGGCGGATGGACCCCGTTCCCCCTCCCCTCCTCTCAATCCATGAGCCCAAGCATGAGCTCGTCCAGCAAGCCGAGGAGCTCCTCTTTTTCTTTGCAATTTGATTTAGATTGGCTACGATGTGCTGATGATATATGATATTTTTATCTTGATTTGCTACGAGGTGTAGTCTAAATTTTGATATGGATGTGTTTTGGCCTGATTGTGCCAAGTAGTAGTACTAGATGGTTGCCCTCTGGTTGCTAATATGTTGTTTATATGTAGTCGTTGTTTGGGATTGCTATGGTTGATGCTATATTTGGACTGATAAAAACAATATCCAGGTGTTGTATGCTGCATAGAACAAATATTGCTGGCTCGTTTGTCCTACATATTAATCTTTACAATTCTTTGTATTGACAGGATGAAAGCACGTATGTTCGACAATGGTCTTCCTTATGTTTGATTATAGCAATGTTGTGGTGTTTGGAAGTCGAATTTATGTTCAAATGGGTAGCAAAATTATTAGAAATAACACGATATTATTAAATCAGAAAAACAATATAGTCTAAGGGCATTACAGACTTTTCACTTACCATACCATAGATAAGCTGAAAAAACAGGCATTGAAAAGAACTGGCTGGCTTATTATCTGGAGCTTATTTTCATAGGAGCTTATCTGGGGCTTATTTCCACCGGAGCTTATTTCCACAGGATAGCTCAAAAGAACTGGCCCTAAGTGCATGATTTGGCTAATATGCAGAAGAAACTTACCACGAGGAGCTCGTACATGGCCCGGTTCTGCATGTCATTCCATGCCCTCTCCTCCTCCAACATCCTAGCAGTCCTCTCCTCCAAATCCCGCTCCTTCTCCGCCGCCTGCAGGTCCCTCTCCGCCATAAGCGTGTGGGTTCTATCTCTCTCTCTCTCTCTGAAGAGCAGCCTGCAACACCACTCCTCTTTAGCACTGTAATCATCGATGGCCGCACACACAATGTAATGGAGGAAACATAGCTGAGTTTGTATAACTAACCTCGAAGGCGAGCTCATAAGGCCATTGACGAGGCCTTATCTCAGGAGCGGAGCTCGACTGGCGCGCCTTGATCTCCGGGAGAGTGCTAGGACAATGGATAAGTCCATCTCCAAAGGCTATCGAGCCATGGGGCCTCTCGCCACCAGATATCATCACCAGCTCTGGATCAAACTACTGGCTCGGGTTAAAGTCCTCCCCTTTCCTCGCCTTCCCCTCATCTCTGTACTTCATGAGCTTATTGTTGGAGGAGATGTTGGTGAAGTTCTCTGGATGATCAAGGTCAGACTCAGAGAATGCCTTGACCTTCTTGTACGAGGCAGTATGGGCCATGGCATAGAGGTCGTACACCTCTGGCACCGCCTCCACCTTATTGTATCGCGCCTGAAAGAGAGGAACAGAGTAAATTAGTAATTAAAGGGCTCAAGCTAGCATGAAGAATGAATTGCATGAATCATGAAGCAAACACATACCCAGTTCCGCCCGAACTGATATAAGTTGGCGCTGCCTTGATGGTGTGGCACGCCTTCCATTTGGGCACGCCGGTCCTTGGCATTCTTGTGGAGGGATCGCCATTGGTCTGAGCACCACTCATCGACCAACACCTCCCAACAATCCATCTGATCCACACACCATCTCGGGGGCACCAAAGTTAGTAAAGAGAAACTTGAGCGCTACGCCTAAGAAACAAATCAAGGAAACTAAGTACAAGGCCTTAAGAATAGGTAATTACCGTGATGTACTGCTCCTTCTTCAGAAACTTTCCGCAGCACGCCGACTTGGTCTTCTTAATACCATGCGAGGCGTAGTAGTCTCGAACAACCTGCACCCGAGCCTCGTGTCGTAAGTTTTGTAGTAGGTGCCTGCACTCGGTATCGATAAGCTATGCCGCGGCCTCCTTGTATCCCTCCTCAAACCCGTAGAAGGTCTGCAATCAAACGAGACAACATTGATTAGTACAATAACTAGCTATTTGAAGATTTTTAATTGTGTAAAGGAGAAATTACCCAAAAATTTCCGATCACCATCTCTGCCCTCGTGTGGCATAACACACCGTCGATCATCTCCTCCAGCGGGGCCGGGGCAGCCAAGTAGTGCTCCCAGCTCAATCCTAGCTGTGGAAGCTAACCCTCACCGAGAAACATGACAAACCCCGGGAAGTTTTGCCGGCAAAGCACACCAAGGACGCTGTTGGGCCTGCGGACCTCCGGAGCGTGGTCCCAACCCCTACAATATGACAAGGCCAACGCATTAGATATTTGAAGAAACGTGAAGGCAAAAGGTACAAAAAGAGTAAATGCACTTACCTCTCCCCATCAGGGAAAATCAACCACCTCTGCTCGCGGATCGCCGGCAGGGGCGGGAGCCGTGTACAACCACGCTGGTAGACGGTGGCCCCCTCAACTACCTCGTCCTCGCTATCAGCCGGATTCCCGCCACCATCAGCATGGCCACTCGGCCCCTCAGGCGGATCCGGCTAGGTACCCCATCCGGACGTCTCTTGGGATGTACCCTGGTCCGAAGTCTCGTGGGCCAAAGGCCCGTCAACCCGAGGCTCATGGACCGGAGTCCGCGTAGCCTCCTCCTCAGACGTGTCCACCCTAGCAGTCCTGTGCTCAGGTGAATCAGCTGGGGGTGGCGGCGAGGAAGGCGAAGGAGCCTGCCTACCTCTCCCACAGTCACGTCCTCCCCGACCTCCTCTCTTCCTCCCTCCCCGACCTCCTATCCCGGTGGGCAACGACGTCGACAAAGAAGCGCCCACCGATGAAGCCATACCCTCATACAATGCTCTCCAGAGAGGAACGGGTGGAATGGAAGTACCACTCCCACCATGCGCCGACGAAGAAGGAGCCTCGGAGCGCTCCTTACCCGCGCCCACCATCTTTCAACACCTGCCATGACAAAAAGTAAAGGAAATTAGTACAACATAAAAAAATTAATACCGACAAGAATAATAGGATGCCACCGCCAAGTTGTAAATAGATGAGTAACATAGCATTATTGTTTTTGCCATCAACCTAACTAAATATTTACAACAGGATGCCACCACCAAGTTGTAAAAAAATGATTCGCACTGCTCATTCCTCGACCCTCGACCCCTCGGCGATCCTCGACCCCTCGGCGACCCTCAGCCCCTCGATGATCCTCGACCCTCGAACCTCGACCCCTCGGCAATCCTTGACCCCTCGGCGATCCTCGACCACTCGGCGACCCTCGACCCCTCGGTGATACTCGACCCTCGACCCCTCGGCAATCCTCGACCCTCGACCCCGACCCCTCGGCGATCCTCGATCCTTGATCCTCTGCATCGAACACTACATCCACGTCCCACAAGCGACGCCAGCGCCCAGCCTCCCGCAGCAGCAGTTCTCGGGGCCGATGGCGGTTGAACACCTTGGTGAATTTGTTTGGCAGCCTCTGCGATGAGGATTAAAAGCCAAGTTTTGAAACTTCAAACAACCAAACTGACTCATGACAAAAAATCAGAGCGTAGAAAGAGAAACGAAAGATGAAATAGTACATAGTGAGAGGTTGTGCATCTAGGATGATTTTCTGTACCAGCTCTTTTAATGAATTGGAGAGGATGATGGCGAAGAACTCAAAAGCCATTGGTGTCTTGTGGTCATTTCCATACATTCTGCTACAACGCAACAACCCTTCTTATGACCGCAAGACACCAATGGTGGTCAGAAGAAGGGTTGTTGTGCTGTAGCAGAATGTATGGAAACGACCGCAAGACACCAATGGCTTTCGAGTTCTTCACCATCATCCTCTCAAATTCGTTAAAAAAGCTGTTACAGAATATCATCCTAGTTGCACAACCTCTCACTGCGTATTGTTTCGTCTTTGGTTTCTCTTTCTACGCTTTGATTTTTTGTCATGAGTCACTTTGGGTGTTTCAAGTCTCTTACGTCCGCATCTTAAGCTACTCCACCAGCCGCGCCATGCTCACCGAAAAATTTTAGGACATCACATCACATAAAGCATTGAGACTTCGTACCGGGGGATTATCGGCCTGGGCGACGGCGCCGGGACCGGCAGGACCCACTGGCTCCACCATCTATCCCCTCGGCGACCGGCGATCCTCGACCCTCTGCCCCGACCCTCGACCCCTTGGTGACCGGCGATCCTCGACCCTCGACCCCTTGGTGACCGGCGATCCCCGACCCGGTTCCATCGGCGCCGACGCACCCCGTCGGCGATCCTCAACCCGGTTTTCCTTTTTTCCTCTTCTTCTTCTCCTCTTCTCCTCTTTTTCTTCTTCTCCTCCTCCTCCTCCTCCTCTTCTTCTTCTTCTTCTTCTTCTTCTTCTTCTTCTTCTTCTTCTTCTTCTTCTTCTTCTTCTTCTTCTTCTTCTTCTTCTTCTTCTCCTCCTCCGCCTCCTCTTCTTCTTCTTCTTCTTCTTCTTCTTCCTCTTCTTCTAATTATTCTTTTTCTCTTTTTTTTCAGAACTAAACCTAAACCTAAAACTAAACTAAACCTAAACCTAAAACTAAAACTAAATCTAAACTAAACATAAACCTAAAACAAAAAAATAGAAAAAAAAGAGGTTGAGGAGCTCACCGCAGGGGAGGGGGCGGCCGGTGGAGGAAGGGGGCGGCCTGGTGGAGGAGGTCCGGGGGCGCCTTGTGGCGGGGCGCGACGAGGCGGCGGGGGCGACGGGGCCACAGGGCTCCGGGGCGGCGGGGTGGTGGGGTGGCGGGGTGGTGCAGCGGCGGCGGTGCGGGCGCGGGCGGCGGTGCGGGCGCGGGTGGCGGGGTGGTCCGGGCGGCGGGGTGGTGTGGGCGGCGGCGGTGCGGGCGGTGTTGCGGGCGCGGGTGGACGGACAGAGAGGGGAGAGAGAGGGGCGTGGGGCTAGGGAGAGAGTTAGAGGGGGTGACCGTTAGTTTGGATGGGGCACGGTCTTTTCCGTCTGCTAGCGGACAACAAAGCTTCTTTGCCGTTTGCTAGCAGACTGCAAAGAGGGGGGGCGGGGTGGGCCGTTACAGCGCTGCCCTAAAATGGACCCCACCCATCTCTTTGCCTTCAGCTAGCAGACGGCAAAGATTCTTTGCCGTCAGCTAGCCGACGGCAAAGAAATGGCTGATGGCAAATTGCATCTTCACCATCAGCCAGTTCTTTGCCGTCTGTTTTTTGCAAGCAGACGGCAAAGACCTCCTTTGCCGTCAGCTAGTAGACGGCAAAGAAGTGGCTGATGACAAATCCTCTGATTCCAGTAGTGTGTGTCAACTTATCTTTCAATACTGTGAAGGCTTCTTCCTGTGCGGTACCCCAAACAAATGGCACATCCTTCTTTGTAAGCTCATTGAGAGTAGCAGCAATGGTGCTAAAATCTCTCACAAAACGCCTATAGAAACCAGCAAGTCCAAGAAAACTCCTCACTTGTGTGACCGTTTTGGGCTGCGGCCAACTCTCAGTAGCTTCAATCTTGGCTTTATCAATTGCAATTCCCTGTGGAGTAACAACATAGCCAAGAAAAGATACTCGGTTGGTGCAAAAGGTGCACTTCCCAAGGTTACCAAACAAACTTGCATCACGTAGAGCAATAAAAACATCATGTAAATGTTCCAAATGTTCTTCCAAAGATTTGCTATAAATCAGTATATCATCAAAATAGACTACCACAAATCGTCCAATGAACGCACGTAAAGCTTCGTTCATTAATCTTATGAAAGTACTAGGTGCATTAGTTAACCCAAAAGGCATGACTAACCACTCATATAAACCAAACTTAGTTTTAAATGGTGTTTTCCATTCATCTCCCAATTTCATACGAATTTGATGGTATCCACTACGCAAATCAACTTTGGAGAATATTGTAGGGCCACTCAATTCATCAAGCATATCATCTAGCCTAGGAATAGGATGATGATAACGAATAGTAATATTATTAATGCCTCTACAATCAACATACATATGCGACGTACCATCCTTTTTTGGCACTAGTATAATAGGAACAACACAAGGACTAAGAGATTCGCGTATATAACCTTTGTCGAGCAGCTCCTGTACTTGACGCATAATCTCCTTCATCTCCTCTGGATTGGTACAGTATGGCGCATGGTTTGGCAGCGAAGCAGCGGGAATTAAGTCAATCTGATGCTCAATCCTGCGAATAGGTGGTAATCCCGATGGCACGTGTTGTGGAAAGACGTCAGCGAACTCCTACAAAATGTTAGTGACAGTAGGAGGCAAAGAGGAAGGCACGTCCTCGAATGAAAATAATGCCTCTTTGCACACAAAAGCATAGCAAACATATTTGCTGAAATCTAGATCATCAATATCAGATTTGGTGGCAAGTAAACATGCACTTTTCAATTTAATTTCAGAAGCAACACTAGATGGTTTATTATTAGGCTTCATTTGTTGCTCAAATTCTTTTGCCACAATCTGATTTTCACTCTTATTTTTCTCCTGTTTTGCTTTATTAGCTCTATTAATATCATCTTTCAAAATGGAATTAGGAGTCATAGGAAGCAAAGTAATATGTTTATCCTTATGAACAAGAGTATACTGATTGTTTCTACCACGGTGTACAGAATTTTTATCAAATTGCCCTGGTCTACCAAGTAATAAGGAACATGCTTGCATGGGTACCAAATCACAATCAACATAATCAGCATATGTAGAGATATTAAAATGCACACGAATAGTACGTGTTACCCTAACCTTGCCGCTGTTGTTGAACCATTGGATGCAGTAAGGATGTGGATGTGGTCTTGTGGTGAGAGATAGCTTCTCCACCATCTCCATGCTAGCCAAGTTGTTGCAGCTCCCTCCATCTATGATGACACGAACAGAACGTTCCTTCAGAACTGCCTTTGTATGGAACAAATTATGCCTCTGATTTTGCTCAGCTTGTATGACCTGCACACTCAAAACACGTTGAGCACTAAACTTTCATACCTGTCAGCATCTTCAGCAGCCATGTATTGCGTCTCATGATCAGAATCATCTCCACCGTGTTCTTCACTTGTAATAAGAGCCAAAGTCTCCTCATCATAGTCACTAGCGGACTCATACCCACCATCCTCAGTAGAAATCACAGCACGCTTAGATTGGCATTCTCTCACATAATGACCTCTACCCTTACAACGACGACAAATAATATCATGTGTGTGCCCTGTTGATGCCATGGATGAAGAAGAGCTCTGTGCAGGCCCGGTAGGTGTGCTCTTGGCAGATAGTGGTGGTAGTGCCTTCTTTTTTGTATCACGGCTGGAGGTGGCAGCTGACGGAGGTGCCGGTGTAGCAGCACGCGGTGTCCATGATGAAGGTCGACTTGCAGAAAAATTAGTCCGCTCCAATGCCTATCGATCCTGCACTTCATGTTCAGCTTTGCAAGCAAGATGGAATAAACGAGTGATATTGCTATACTCCGTCTACTCTAAAATGGTCTGAATCTCTCTATTTAATCCACCCATAAAACCTGCAAGCATAGCTTCATTATCCTCAACAATACCACATCTAATCATTCCAGTTTGTAATTCCTGATAATACTCCTCTACAGAATTTTTTCCTTGTCTCAAACACTGCAGTTTTTGAAGTAATTCACATTGATAATATGGTGGAACCCAACGAGTACGCATAGCCATTTTCAAAGCAGCCCAAGTAGTAGGGATATTATCATGATATAATCTACAATGTTCAGACCACCAAACAGAAGCAAAACTAGTGAATTCACAAACAGCAACAGCAACACATCTATCCTCAGGATATTGTAAGCATGTGAAATATTGTTTCAGTTTCTAACTCCCAAGTAAGATATACATCAGGACTGTATCTACCCTCAAACGGTGGAATATTCAATTTTAGTTTAGGAATATGGTCACAATCTCATACTTGAGGTGGTGCTGCAGCCCTACTGTTGCGATTATATGCATGAGGTCAACCTGCTGGTGGTGGTGTTGGTGGTTGCACGTAGTTCTGATTTTGATCAACCTCATCCTCGTAATAGTCCTCCACCTCTGCAGTAGCAGCAGGAGCTACAGAAGCATCAACAGCATTAGCAGCGGCACCAGAAGTTTGTCCTGGCTCAAGAGGAACACGCTGCGCTTGCCCTGCTAGATTGCGGCGTGGAGGTGGTTGTTGATGTTGTTGCAATGGTGCAGTAGATGTGGGTGGTGGTTGTGGAAGACGCGTGAGTACTTCACCGAACTTGGCATCCAACTTGGTGTCAATTATCTTCTCAACATCATCAATCCTCTCCAATGCCTTTCCAGAGCTGGCCATCACGGCTTCCACCTGTTGACTCAACATTTGCTGAAATTTATCATGAAGCTCCTTCTTCGTCTTGTTCTCCCAGTCAATCTCATCGGCTTGCGGTCCTGCCATGGTTAGTAGCAATAGAAACACACAAGAATATGATCCTACAGACTACTAAAAAGTGATGGTGGTGTGGTGTCACAAATCCGTCAAGCAAATCTCAAATTCTTACCAGTTCTTACTCAGCAGCAGGTGGTGATTGGCAACCGTTGTAGTCAAAACTCGCAACGCTTGGACAGAGCGATTGCCAGGTGGTGTCAAACGCACGATGTAGATGATGTGGAGCTAGGAAGGCTTATGCTATGGTAGCAAAAAATGTCAGCAATAATCAATTCAGAGATGCAAAGTTGAATAAACGCTCAACGACGGTACTGTGCTGGTCTTAGGCTAGACCGTATTAGAGACGCGAGCCTAGAACACCAACAAAATCACGGCGCGACGCGTAAACAAGGGAGGAGCACATTCTGATTTTTTTTTGAAACTGGAACTATTTTTCTTCTGCGGGTGGCACGAAAGTTGGGGAGTTCCACTCTGTCACGACACGTAGTATGGCGTGATCTGGAAATCTAAAACAGATTAACAAATACTGGACTCAGACTAGGACTGGTGGCGGAGATGAATCTGGTGGAAATCGGACTACTGGCGGATATATGTAGGGTGGTGGAACACGGACTGGTGGCGAATCTGTGATGGAGGTGGACTCGGATTGGCGTGATGGTGACCTGATGGATGTATATGACTCGGATTGGTGGTGGATATGCGGTGGATGTATATGGACTCGGACTGGCAGCGGATATTTGGTGATGGTATATGGCGGTGGCGATGACGATGGTGTGGCAGCGACGTGAAAACCTGTGACCAGAACTCAAAACTCTAAGGTAACTAAATGCTAAGACCAGCAACTCGACACGACGAAGCAACCGCAAATTCAACAAAGCAAAACTCTAAAAAGATTATGCAAAGGCTCAGATTGGTTCGGATATGATGAACTAACCCTTGTTTTTGGCTTTTCTGTGGACTGTAGGTATGATGAACAGACTCGATCTAAACTATGAAAAACTGGAAAATCTCACCGAGCAACCTGGAAATCTGATACCACTTGATAGAGGCGAAGGTGTCCCGATGTTTCGATGAGATAGCTATCGTTTTCTGTGGGAGTCGACTCTGACGATCCGACTACGAACGTGCCAAGACGTCGCGCCTTAGCATCCGCTAAACCAACTTCCAAGGGGAAATTGACCACACCGGAGCACGATCAACCTGACTACGAACATGCAAAGCTTTATTGATGAAAGTGGGGTTTTGTGATGTCTTGGTCTGGTCGTTGAACACAATCGAAGTACGCGAAGTTGTAGCTATGGCGAAATTTTAATCTAAACTAAACCCAAAGTCTAAACAACGCCCTAAGGCTGTATATATGGAGGAGTAGGGGGGAATTTCGTGACCCCCTTGTTGGAGGGGTCCGAAACCAACCCTAACTTTGATTCCCCACACATACGGACTCTAAAAATAGACTATACTTAAGTATTTCGAAATTACATGGATCTGGCCCAAAAATAAGGTGGCACTGCACCTAAAATAAGCTATGGATGAAATTTATGAAGGGGCATCTTGTATATTTCGTCCATGTCCTTGTAGGTCATCACGGAGGCTTCAAAGTGCTCAAATATGCACTAGAAACGCCATTCTGGATCCCTTCGCGCGCGCCTTCATCTCCATGCTTGATCCTACTCCAGTGTTCATCCCTCTTGTCCATGCTAGGCCCTTCATTAGTAATCAACACAAATATATCCAATTTAGGCAGCATCATATTCTCATGAACATTAGAATTGTCACCAAGAAACGAAACTACCTGGTAATTCAATTGGCGTGCGCAAGCTCTAGTAATTGGTCTAGTATGTATAGCAGCAGGGGCTGTGGGTGTAACAATGGTATTGATGTCCTCATCACGCGCTAAAACCTTTTTTGGGCGTGGAAATAGCTGTTTTTTTGCACGTGGCAGAGCGCTGGCTCCAGCGGCCGCTGCAAAATATGGCGCGCGCGAGCAGCTCCAGCAGGCGCACTAACTTACAGCGCGCGCGAGCAGCCGGCGCTTGCAAATAAGATTTTAGATGTCCATTTTGACAATATGATGACGTTTCAAACATTAAACAAATGTGCAAAATAAAGACATAGCATAGTTCAATTGCACGGCACATCAACAATAATGCCACATTATCATTCAACCAAGTCCAAAATCACCCAACCAAGTTCATGACACAAAAGTTCACACAAACAAATGGCACATCAACAATCATGCCATATCATCATCCTCCTCCTCTTCCTCCGATTCTTCATCTTCATTCTCATCCGAAGATGATTCTTCCTCCTCCTCTTCTTTGTCGCGCGCCGCATCATGCGAAGGTATGTGAGGCAAACCGGAAGACATGTGTCCACCCATGTCACCCGGAGGTGCTCCCATGCCTCCCATGAGAGACCCAAAACTCATGCCTCCCATGGTAGCTCCGAAGCCACCCATGCCTCCCATGCCGCCCATGGTAGCTCCGAAGCCACCCGTGCCACCGATGCCTCTCGTAGATGCTTCCATGCCTCTCATGGTAGCTCCAAAGCCACCCATGCCACCCATGCCTCCCATTGCCATGGCTCTTTTTTGGACCAAGACTTCTTCACGGGCAAGATTGACGTACTCCTTTTGCTTCTCATCGAGGGTAGATGTGTCCATGAAGAACAAGTACTTCTCCCATTCCAACAATCTAGATCGCTCCTCCACGGCCAATTTCTTCTCCTCCAATGCCACTTTCCTCTCCTCGGCCGCCACCCTCCTCTCCTCGGCCGCCAACCTCCTCTCCTCGTCCACCGCATCTTGGTTCCTTGCCATCATCCTCACCTCGTTCGCTTCCTTTCTTACCTTCACAATAGCTTCCATAGCATTCTTCAAATCATCATCTCCTCTCTTCTTCTTCTTCTTCTTTTCTTTTGCATCTTTCTTGCCTCCATTTGGTCTTTTTGGCTTGGAGTAGGCAACCGAGTTTGGTGTAGGGCTTCTCTTGCCGCCATCACTTGATGCCTCCTCCTCGTCATCATCCAAATCAATAGTTGCCTTGCTTTTCTTGCTCTCTTCTTCTTCATCACGGGGCTTCCATTTCTCTTCATCCTTCAACACATTGTAGCAATGGGAAAACATCAATGGTCTCCCTTTCTTGACCTTCCCTTTCTTGGTCTTCTTCTCTTCTCCTTGAAATAAGTTTTGTGCAATAGTGAGCTACAAACAAAAGAACAAGTTAGCATTTCAAACAACAACAAAAAAACATGAACATGGAAGGAACATAAAGAAATGGCACCTACCCTATCTTTATCATTAGTGCCACTTGGGTTTATCGTTTCAACCGCCTTAAGTGCCGCCGCCCACCTTTGACAATCTTTGTTGATTGTCGACCATCGGGAGCGAAGAGATCTCTCCGTGCGGTCTATACAACTCGTGTTGTGTACATCAAAGTGCTCCTTCATCCGTATCCAATATGCATCTCTACTTTGGTCCCCTCCAATGTTGGCATCCATAGACACTTGCAACCATGTATTGCATAGCAAGATGTCTTCCTCCATGGTGTAGTTGCCCGTTCTTCCTTTCGATGCATCGACGATACCCTCACCATCCTCGTCCACCTCAAACTCATGATCATCTAGATGCACTTCATTGATTTGAGACCAATGAGAATTGTTGAAGCCAACACCCATAGTTGACATATATGTCTCATCATTGGAACTACAAAGTATGTACAAGAAAACTAAGCTATCCATATGTATCCATTCATGCAAAAAACAACAACGAAAAAAGGGAGCAAAATTATACCTTGTGGGCATTTCATCAAACACCTTGTGCGCATCGGCCACCGGCGCAACAAGCGAGCTCACCGGCGCTTCGGTCGACGCCGCATCCGCCACACGCCCTGCAAGCTTCTTCCTCGGCCGCCTAGAAGAGCCGTCCGCCGCTTTGTTCTTCTTTCCGGACACCTTTCCTGCCTTTGCCGCCACCGCATTTAGTCGCTTGGAGAGGGGGCCACGTGGCTTCAAGGCGGGCGCCGACGCGACGCCACCCGCCGAGGTCGTCCGTGGCACCATGAAAAGGCCGCGCGCGAGACTGGTGCTTGGAGGAGGGCCGGCGGCGGCGAAGCCGAAGCTCAACCCCGTGCTAGGGTTTGCGCCGGGGGCGGAGGGGTCGCTGGTGTAGGGAGGGGTTGGGGGGACGTCGGCGCGACCTTCCATCGGTCGAATTTTGCCGGTGGCGGCGCGGGCGGGGCGAAGGCGTGGCGGCCGGAGAGGGTGGCGGAAGTGGGACGCGAACGCTCGAGTGTCCAGCGCGCGGGAGCGGGTGCACGAAATAAGCGGCGCGCGATGCCGTTTTGCTCCGCACGCTGAACCAACTCTGCCGCGCGCGCGTTTTTTGCGCGTACGCTGGAGCGCCCTGAACGGCTGCGTGCGCAAAAAAGACGATTTTTCCAGCGCGGCGCTAAAATCGTCGTGCCTGGAGATTCTCTTAGCGGTGAAAGGTAAGTGTCCTCGGCTGCTGCGCATTCTTTCGTAAGGAAACACACAAACAAAGATTGAAAAATCACAGATACAGAAAACATGTGGCGAACTAGTTTACTTTAAGACTGTACTATTGATACTGTCATCCTAAGCTGTTGTCGTCTGATAGTCTCCATCAGATTTTTTTTGAACAGATTGAATCCACTGCTGTGGACACTAGAAGCCTGAATCCATCGCCTTCTCTGATGTTCTTTCAGTGAGCAAGGGGAGAGAGTAGATCTACAGTTGCATCGGCACGAACAGGTAGTAGTATCTTAGGACCTTTTATTAGCTTAGTGTTACTCCCTCCGTTTCAGAATATAAAGTGTATTGGTTTCCGTGCAAGATAATCATTTGAATGTTTGATCAAGATTATAGAATAAAATAACAACATCTGCAATACCTAATAGATAAAATATGAAACTACTTTTCATGATGGATCAAATGATATAAATTTTATATAATGAATATTGATATACTTTTCTAAAAACTCGATCAAACATGCTCTTGTTTGGCTTTTGAAAAGACATATATCTTATATAAAGTTATATAAAGGAACGGAAGAAGTACTCTCTCCGTTCCAAAATATAGTGCGTTCTTGTTTTTCGTGCTTCAACTTTGACCATAAATTTAACTAATGAGACCGACTGCGGCGGGAGCAAAAAATATATATTTGAAAACTTCTTTTGAATTCGAATTCACTGGTATAATTTTTGCTCCCGCCGCACTCGGTCTCGTTGGTTAAATTTATGGTCAAAGTTAAATCTCGAAAAGCATGGGCGTGCTACATTTTGCAACGGAGGGAGTATATTACTAAGAATTGAGAAAAGGTCCATTGATTACCTTCATCAAATCGGTCAGCCAAAGCACTTAGAAAACGCAAAAAAGTAAGATGGACCAGGGCGAACATTAATGAACCTTTCCATCATTTGCAGTTTCACGCCAGAAATTTTGCCGTAGAGTGCGGCGCAGTTTGTTGGCACGATGGTAAAACACGATAACGAAGTGCCGGCCTTTACGGGTCTAAAAATAGCAGGTAGCAGATCCAAAAGAACCGTATTTATATACCGTATAGAACTTTGTAGTGTGCGATCTGAAGCAGTAAGATGGATAGCAGAAAATGTTAAACGAGAACCGTCGTGGGCTATTAGTCTCACATGGAACTGCATCGCAGAAAAAACAAAAGAAGCTAGAACCACTCCATGGGCTAACATGTGACATCCCGCGGTAGACAGATGCATCAGGCGAACCCTATTTAGCGCTGCAGACGCCCGTTAACGTGTATTCTGCAAACGGGCGCGTGCAGCCACGTTTACTGGGCTTGGTCCATTTATAATATTTTTTTTTGTTTTCAAAGACGTAAAAAAAATGCGCGGGCAGAGAGGATCAAACCCGCGACCCCATGTATGCGATGATTACCCACTATCCATCAGGCCATCGCCCCAGTCGTATAAATCTACTTCCCTTCTTTTTTTCATTTAGGTATTCAGTTCGTTTTGTTCGTTTATCCTTTTTAGTTCATTCTTTTTTGTATTCTTTAATGCATGATTTTTTTTTCTCAATTTTCGTGAACCTCATTTATAAATTGATGAAATTTTAAAATTAGGTTTTTCTAAAAAATTTGATGAACATTTTTTTTACAAATTTGATGATTTTTTTTTTCAGATTTGATGAACTTTCTTCAAATTTGATGAACTTTTTTAATTTTGGTGAACTTTTTCAAAATCGATGAACTTTTCTCAAATTCGATGGAAATTTTCAATTTTGATGAACTTTTTCAAAATCGATGAACTTTTTTCAAATTGGATGAACTCTTTTTCCAAATTTGATGAACTTTTTTTGAAAATCGATGAACTTTTTTCAAATTCGATGAACTTTTTTTTCTAATCGATGAACTTTTTTCAAATTCTGTGAACTTTTTTCAAAATCGATGAATTCTTTTTCAATTCGGATGAACTTTTTTCAGATTTGATGAACTTCTTTCATAATCGATGAACTTTTTTTCAAACCGATGAACTTTTTTTAATTGCATGAACTTTTTTTCAATTTTGTTCAGGATTTTGTTCTTTCAGTTCTGATTTGTTCATCAGTTTTTTGTTCACCAGATCTTTTCTGATTTCTATTGTTCACGAAATTGTGAAGGAAATACTTCCTGAAACAGTTAGAGACACACACGTAGAAACAGTCGAAGAAACATTTCCCGAAATACTTCCCAAAACAGTCATAGAAAACAGTTGAAGGAAAAGAAACGATCGCCAATGGGCCAGCTTCAAAAACGGCCCACGAATGAAACATGCAGGCGCCAAGTTCCTTAATCGGCGCTAAAGGCGCGGACTAGGAGTTCCCGAGGCATCAGGCTTGCTCCTTGGCAGGTTTGGGCCAGACCTTTGGCAGATTGTGGCAGGTTGTGTACAGTGAAAGGGCGTCCGGAAAATGAACAAAGAGAGAGAAAGGAACCGGTGGGTAGGGGTGGGCATAAAAACCAACGAATCGAAAGCCGAACCGATGCCGAAACCGAATAAACTGAGTTTTCGGTTTTTTATACTCTCCCAGCAAAATTCGGTTGTCAGGTTTACTAACCGAACATAATTCGGTTGGTTCGGTTTTCATCTCGGTTAACCGTACAACACAGAAACATGCACAATGAACGTCTCCTAGCCTGGAGTGCACCCACGACCAGCGACTAACGCAATGCGCGCGTCTCGCGGCCGACTTTGAGTACCCGACGGAAGTGCATGCAAGGCCCAGCTCACGTGGGATTTTTGGTGAAGGGTGTGTCCTGTAGTGCGAGCACACAGCTCATCAATTACTTTAGTCCCACCTCGCCCGACCTAGGAGATGAATCAAATACTTTTGCCTACATAATAGTGTGCCGCTGCTGCAGTCCATGCACAAATACTTCAAGCGTAGTACTTGGTATTAAACCGAAAACCGCACTGAATAATCGGTTAATCGAAAATTTGGTTAGCTATTTTTAGGTACCATTTTTGGTTATTGATTTTTCTAACCGAATTAGAGAAAAAACTGAACGGTAGAAACCGAATTTTATGGTTTACTAGAAGCATAGAAGAACGCCCGTGCGTTGCAACGGGGCCACATTAACTTTAAGAGTTCAATATTAATATTCTCATACATATCAAATTAACTTTAAGAGTTCAATATTAATATTCTCATACATATCAAGTGACATTGGCGACCTTTTTTACCATCAAATTCTCACACACACACTCTCTCCCTCCCTCTTTCTCACTCTCCCTCTCCCTCTCTCTAACACACACACACACATATCCATCTTATTGGGTACGGGACCATAATCCATCTATTTCACACACACAGACGCTAGTGCATAACAATATGGATTATGTGTATTATATTTGCCACCATAACTGAGGGAATTAATTTCATGTAAATCGGTCAGCCACAGCTCCAAGAATACGGGGAGGAGGTGGCCCGGGTCGGCGTCGGCGCCGTCCGGCGCGGGCCACGGGCCCGCTTCCAAGTGCGTCTGCGCGCCGGCCACCCACGTCGGGTCCTTCAAGTGCCGCTTCCACCGCACCAACTCCCAGGGCCACGGCCACGGCCAGGGCCAGGGAAGCCGCCCTTCTTCGCCCCCTTCACCGGTCGCGGCCAACGCGGTGCCGCGGCACCCGGCCTCGCCGTCCTCGTCCTCCGGCACCGTCGCGACCCAGTGACGCAGGCCAAGCATCGGCCTCGAGAATCAAGAACGCTCGACAACGGAGAGGTAAGGGAAGATCATATACATGTCATAAGAAAGGGAGTTTATTTACTGCTCCCTCGATGTATTGTTTCCTTTGTTTGGAGATTGATTACCATCCGTGAGTTAGGTAAGGTTAATGTGATTGAGCGATTTTTCTGAAAATCAATTAATGTGATTGAGTGATTTAAGATAAGGTTAATTAATTTAGATTTGATCTTTAGAGATTGTTCGTGATTGATTCTACATTACTAAATATAACTTGCACCAGTATGAAAAGTTCTGATATATTCAGATTTCTTTCGTTGTGTGAGAGGGTGACGCGAAAATAAACCGATGAAGTGGGGGGAGGGGGCGAAAAAAATCTACGAAAAAAAACCAGCGAAGGTGGGAGGAGGTACCAAAAAAAACCATGGGAGGTGGGACGAAAAAAAACCTGGAAGCGAGACTACCAACTGCTCCATTAGGAGTAGAGATACCAAACACCCACCCCTACCGGTGGGGTAGACTGTTTCGGATCTTGATGCATCCACATACGGTTCTGATAGTTATTACCTGGGTACGTTCTGATAGAGAATCTCGTTCCTATATCTCTACTCCTAATGGGGGACTTGGTAGTCTTCGCGGTTAATTTTAGTTTGATTTTTTTCGTCTGTTTTATTTTCGTCTTTTTTGTCATTGCCCCGCTCCACCGGTTTATCATTTTTTTCTGTTTCCCATTCAGACCGCACACACGAGCCTATCGTCTCTCTCTCTCTTCAACAACCGATTCTTTGCATAGGGTTCCTACATACAGACTGCCCCGCCACCGCTGTCCGTCCTCCCTGGCCGCCAGATGCGTCCGCCTATCCTCTTTCCCCTCCGCGTTCGTTCTCTTCCACACACCACCCCTCGATTGAACGCCGCTGCCGCCCAAGGAGAGGGCATCACAGGGATGGGATCGAGTCCAATCCTCTCTTCCGCTCTCCTTGCTGGCCGTCGCTCCAGCCACTAGCCCCGCAGGAGCCCAGGAGGCACTCCACGAACTCACCCCCACCGCCGAACCAGCATAGATCGGGGAAGAGACCCGCGCTTGCGACAGCGCGGTCCCTATTAGCAGTTGCATGGTGCTGTACGTGCATGCCCACGTCCCATCCATGCATGTCCACTCTTCCTCCCACGTTCTCCTGTACTGTACATGACGCACTGCTCTCTCTCTCTGAACCGCGTCATTGCGCAGCGCTGTACTTGTACATTATATACTCATGAATAGAGAAAGCGCACCCAAGGTGCCTAGCATTCTCCTTCCTCCTGTTCTCATGGTATCAGACACCGGCTTCTCTGTCCGATCCTGTAACACCCCCTTGTAATAAGCTCTGTGACACTCTGTTAATCTTGCCAAGTCATGATCATTTGCAGTGCCAAGTCATATGGGTTAGTGATCCAATTCAAATTCACATATGTAAATCAACTCAAATTCATAAGTGGAATATGAAGTTGATCAAATACTGTTGGAAAAATGTTCATTAAATGACAAATAATCCAGGAACATTTGAAAAACCATCATCAAAATATTTGGAGTTAGATAAGTGACTTAAACAAGTTGTAACAACACCAAAACAAGATATTTAAGTCCATTTAAAATCTTTTCAAATACAAATGAATTCCAAATCTGTCCGAACCAATTTTTGGTGAAAGATAATAATGCAATGCAATATTTGGGTCAACTCTCATATTTTGCAAAAGTGCAAAAGTGTGCTAACTATTTCGAAACAGGAAATGAAATAAAGAAAAGAGAACAGAAAAGGAAAAGAATAAGCAAAGGCCACTGTGCACTAGCCTAAGTGCACAGTGCCTGGCGCCAGCCCATCCAGCCCACCTGGCCCATTTCTCCTTCTCTCTCCGTGCGTGTCGCCGCTGCTGTGGCCGAGCGCGCGCGCGCCGGCCGCGCGCCGACACGCCGCCGCCCACCGACGATACAGGAGCACGGAGGGGATAAGGGGGAGCTCGAGCCGTCCCCCCTGGCCACTCCGTTCACTCTCCCCTCTCCTCCTCCATCGCTCCGCCCTTCCTTCCCCTTCAGATCCGCGCGAGGCCGAGCGCCGTCGACGCCGCGCCTCTGTTCTGTCGCGGCCACCGGCGACCCCGCGCTCGTCCATCGTGTCGGCCAGCTTCGCCGTCGCCTTCTTCATCTACTGGAGGCCTCAGGTGGAGCCGGAGGACCCCACAACGCCGAGCCCCTTCGTCCGCATCTCCGACCAACACCGTCGATCTTCGTCGTCTCCGGCGAGCTCGACTGCAGCTACTAAACCCCCGAGGGCCATCGTGTGCCGCACTGTAAGCCACAGCTCCCCCTCTGCCCTTCGCGTAGTTCTAGCTATTCGCCGCACCGTCGCCGCCATGACCGAGCTCTGCACGCCGCGGGTGAGCTCCGTCGCCGCGGCCACGACCGTCGTTGGCAGCGCCCGAGCCCAGAACCGTGCTCCTGGTGCTCCCAGGAGCACGTAGCACACGCGCACGCGCCTCCTTGTGCCCCGCAGCCCCGTTTCCATCGAAGGCCGAACTCCGACGCCGCTGTTGCTCAACGCCGGCGACGATTCCGGCTGATTCCGGCGAAGCCACCACCACCGCACGCGGCTCGCTCGTCTCGTTCGAACGAGACCCCGCGCGCGCCAAATGGCCGTCTGTAGGCGAAGTCCGACGAGGCCGAGGCCCTCCGCCGCGTTTTCTGTCGTCGCCGGCACGTCGGCGGTCGCCGCCGATGTGGCGAGGCCGGGCCCCACCTCAGTGTGGCTGCCAGTGGGCCCTGGGGGACCCAGTTGACTGGGTTGACCCAGTCAACTGCTGACTAGGCAACCCAGTGAGGCTGGCATATGGGCCCCGCGTTAGTTAAAAGATTTAAAAGAAAAAGGAAATGTTAAATAAGTTAATTAAACTAATCTCTCGCTGACAGATGGGGCCCACACCCCTAATTAACCCTGTGGATTAAGTTAATTCACTGTTAAGATAAACAGAGACTGACATGTGGGCCCCACATGTCAGGATTGACTCTGGTCAGCGCCTGTTGACCGCTGACGTCACAGTGACGTCATGCTGACATCATAATTCATTTTCTGTAAATAAAGTAATTTCAGAAATTCAAATAAACTTTGAAAATTAATAACTTTTAAACCGTAGCTCGGATCGAAAAAGTTAAAACATGAAAGTTGCTCAGAACGACGAGACGAGTCTGATCGTGCCGTCCGTTTCTTTGTCGGAACCCCCTACGTAGAAGAACTCGTAACTCCGGACCCGTATTCGGCTGATGAATAGTGCACACACTTCGGTAAATAAATCCCAGATTAATTCTAAAAATAACTAAAATGACTTAGATGCATATTTAGGCAACCCTGCACTGCATCATAGCATCACACGCACCGTATTGCATTTGTTTGCATTATGTTTACCTGTTTCTTCCCCCTCTTCTCTCTCGGTAGACCGCGACGTTGACATAACTCCCGAGCCAGACGCAGCTCAGGAGTACGACTACGTCCCCGATGACACCACATGCGACCTTGCCCTTGCCCCAGAGCAAACAGGCAAGCACCCCCATTTTGAGCATGCCTATATCGCCTATTCTCTTCTCTCTTATGCTTGCATTAGAACTGCTACTGTTATTGTTATCCTATATCTGATGCATAGCCTGTTTATTGTAACCTGCCTTGCTACCTTGCTGAATATCCTAGACTGCCTAGTATAGGCTGGGTAGAGACACGACAGAGACCCCCACTTGATCCCGACTGCCCTGCTGGATATCAGAAGACCCGACCATCGGGATTGAAGACCAGGCCCCGGCACCGCACGTCACTTCCCCCTTTAGTTGCCGACACTGCTGGGTTACCGTCGAGTGCTGAGGGTGATACCTCGTCAGCACTTCTGATGATAACCTTGTAGGTTAGTTAATCGGTCATGGTAAGCGAGGGTGATTCCTCCTACACCACCCCCGACAACGACGTCGTCATGCAACACCTCAAGTGTGGACCTCGAGGGTGATTCCTCCTTCGTTCACCTTGACGGTAACATCAGCGGGAATTCCATCGAGGGTGATTCCTCAGAGTTCCCCCTTGGTGTTCGACACACGGATACCATTGATACTGTGACTTGCACTAAACTTTGTTACTAAAAACGGGTCGGCCCTGAGGGGTACCCGCGCGAGCTTAATGCGAAGTAATGTGGAGTCGGGTTGACCTGGATGGTGCCCGCGAGATAACACGAGGCGCGGCCGGGCATTCCTCGCCCTTGCCGCAAGTCCTCGAGATGGGGCGACGGGGTCACATCGATCGTGAGTCTCTGCTCGTTTCCACGTGATCCTAAACCACTTAACGGTTTGGATATTTGATCCGAGGGGCCTCTGGCCCGATAGCACTAACCATCATGTGGGCATAGTATGGGCGTTCTGCGTCGTATACATCAGCCAAAGCTCTATTGACGTCAGCGAGGAGCGGCCTGTTTTGGATTGGACTGGGAACGCAACTGCGCTTGTATTAAGGGGTTGCTAGGTCTGCTTCCGAAACGTCCTCGCAACGTGCAGGGTTCCCGGGGCGAAGGCCCAAGACCCCCAGTGGCATAGGTTAGTCCGGCGTGCTGACCTCTCTTTAGAGCCTAGGTCGGGTTGCGGCGTGTTGCTTAGCCGAGGCCAGGCATGACCCAGTAAAGTGTGTCCGGCCGGAGTTAAGCGAGCGTGGTGGGTAAGTTGGTGCACCCCTGCAGGGAAGAAACTTCTATCGATAGCCTGTCCTACGGTAACGGACACTCGGAGTTGTATCCCGATCGGTACAACTAGAACATGTGATGAGAACTGGATAGTACGGCTCTGGGATTGCTTTGTCGCAGGGAGTCGAGAAAGGATCTCAGGTCGAGGTTGATGATACTTCTACTACTTTACATTATGTTCATCTGTTCTCTTCTATTGCTGCAAGACTGTCGAAGATTGTTGAAGATGCTAGTCTTCGATAGGACTAGGCTTCCCCCTCTATTCTGGCATTTCTGCAGCCCAGTCCACATATACAACCATTCCTTTGACAATGTTGCATATGTAGTGTAGATCCTTGCTTGCTGAGTACTTCGGATGAGTACTCACGTTTGCTTTACTTTTTTTTCCCCCATAATCCATTTGATGCCACCAGACGACGGAGCCCCTGAGCCAGACGCCCCAGCCGACGACCAGTACTACTACCCGCCTGGCGAATACTACTACTACGAGGAGCCGTTTGACGACCAGGAGTAGGATCGGAGGGTCCAGGGCAGGAGGCCTACGCCTTTCGATTGTAGTATTTTATTTTACCCTGCCTCTGTGAAGGCCTATTTCTCTCTCTCTGTAAAATATCTGTACCCAGATATCTGATGCTTCCGCTGACGCTTGTATGCCAACGAGCTATGTATTCGAGCCCTCGAGGCCCTGGCTTGTAATATAAAGCTTGTATGACTTTATTTATGTTTTAGAGTTGTGTTGTGATATCTTCAAGTGAGTCCTTAGGCTTGATCGTGCGCATTTGCGTGTATGATTAGTGCACGATTAAGCCGGGGTCGTCACAGATTCTAAGCCGTTTCTTCCGCTGCTCCCTTCCCCTAGCTACTCCAGCCATGTCTGTCCCTCCCCCACCCCCACCTCCCCCACCGTTCCGCCCTCCCGGACCCAATGGCCCTCCTACTAGTCCCATCCGCACCATGCCGTCGCTGGTCACACTGGCGGCCCTGGCGCAAGGCGCCCTCATCGCTCGCCATGACTTCGAAGCAAGCTCCTCCGCATCACCCAATGCCTCCCCTCTCGCCGGTGTTTTCATAAACCAGCACGTCCCAATCGTGCTTTCACTCACCCGACCCAGCTTCTCCCAGTGGAGACCCTGTTCAAGGTCCAGTTCCAGAAATCCGGCGTCGTTGATCACATCTCCGGTCCGCCGCGCCCCACCGACGTTGCCTGGCTCCAAAACAACGCCCATGTGGTGTCGTGGCTCTACAACCGAATCAACGCTGAGATCTTCAGCCTAGTTCATCAAGGTGGCATGATCGCGGTTGTAGTCTAGGAGTCAATCTGCGCCCTCTTCTTGGAGAATCGTGAGCACCAGCTCGTGCTGCTGGACACGGAGTTCTGCCGCATCGACCATGGGTCCTCCATCATCTCCTACTTCGCCAGGCTCAAGGATTGCGCGGACTGCCTTGCCAACCTTGGCGAGCACGTTCCCGATCCCGACCAGGTCCTAAACATGATCCACGGGCTGCACCCCCATTTTTGTTATACGGTTCCCATCCTAACCATGCAAACTCCATTACCAACGCTCCTTCATTGCCGCGTGTTTCATCTTCTTGAGGAGAGCCGCCAGACCAAGGAGACGCCGCATGACATTAGCCTGCATGTCGGGCGCGCCCAACCACCTGCTGGCGGCGGCAATGGAGGCAGTGACCACGGCGGCCGCAAGGGCGGAGGCAACCGTGGCGGCGGCCGCTACAAGGGCAAGGGCAAGGCTCCGGCTCACGGCGGCGGGCAGAGCTCCAACTACAGTGGGGGCCACGCCGTGCTGCCCCGGCTACGGCGCCCTGGACGGGCATGGTCCATGCCTGGCCGATGTCGTGGCGTCCTCACGGCCCCAGGCGGCGCTGCTCTATTCGTCAGCATGGTGACGCACACGTCGGCTCCTCCAACACCTCCCACGGAGCCTCCCGTCTACTCGCAGCCCGGTGCTGTGCCGCAGCACCCACTCTACGGCGCGCCTGTCGGCGGCCCTCCCAGCATTCAGCAGCCGGTGTGGGACCAGGCAACACTTTTCCACGCCCTCAACAACCTGAGCGCGCAGCAGGGCCAGGCTTCCACCTCCGACGGGGACTGGTACCTTGACCCATGAGCTACCGCACACATGGCTGCCTCCCCCCGTATCCTTTCTTCCTCACGTCCTTGTTACTTACCTGATATTGTTGTTGGAAATGGCGACATGATGGCAGTCACGCCAACCGGCTACCATAGCATACACACCACCTCCCAGCCTCTCTCCCTCCGCAACGTACTCGTCTCTCCTAACCTAATAAAAAACCTCATCTCAGTTCGTGCCCTAGCCCATGATAATCCGGTTAATGTTGAGTTTGATGACTTTGGCTTCTCTGTTAAGGACCGAAGAACGAAGGCGGTGATCCTCCGATGTGACTCGTCGGACGACCTCTATCCTCTCCAATCATTAGCCACGACCCACGCCCCTCAAGCCCTCACCGCCGTCTCCCGTGACACATGGCACCGCCGCCTCGGACACCTTGACGACGATGCATTGGTTTCCACCCTTCGCCGGTCCTCCATTGTCCCGGATGATGCTTCCCTCAGCACCTGCACTGCCTGTCAATTAGGAAAATCGCATCGATTGCCGTTTAGTGCTTCAGAACATGTTTCTTATTTTCCTTTCCAGCTTGTACATTGTGATGTGTGGACCTCTCCCGTTCTTAATATTTCTGGTTTTCAATACTACTTGGTTGTTGTGGATGATTACAATCACTTCATCTGGAGCTACCCTCTTAAACAAAAATCTGAAGTGCTTCCCACATTACGCAGGTTTTTCCAGCTAGCATCTACTCACTTTAACTTGCCGGTCCTCACCATCCAGTTCGATAACGGGCGCGAGTTTGACAACTTTGCTGCTCGTCAATTCTTCTCCTCCCTGGGCATTATGCTGCGCATGTCATGCCCGTACACTTCGCCTCAGAACAGGTGTGCCGAACATGCCCTTCGTATCCTCAAAGACATCTCATGACACTTCTCGTCCAAGCGTCCATGCCGTACCCGTACTGGGCCGAAGCTCTCCAAACCGCAACCTTTCTCCTCAATCGCTGGCCGTGTCGGCCTCGCCATGACCAAACCCCGTTCTTCCTCCTCTACGACACACATCCTGATTACACTGCCATGCGCGTCTTCGGGTGTTTATATTTTCCCAATCTCACCGCAATGATACCTCACAAACTCGCTCCTCGCTCCGCTCCTTGCGTTTTTCTTGGCTATTCCCAAGACCATAAGGGCTATCGCTGCCTTAATTGTAACACTGGGCATTCGTTATCTCTCGACATGTTGTGTTTGACGAAAACCAGTTCCCATTTCACCAAACACCCAAGCCAAACACCCATGAGCCAGACTCCACCCTGATCGATCTCCTGCCAACCACCACTATCCCTCGACAGCCCCGCAATACCCTAACCCGAGGCTCGCGTTTGGACACGAACATAGATGCCCAACCCCCCCCCCCCCCGGCATCACCATACACTCCCGTATGCAACAACACCCCGCCCAACACCCGCTATGGCAGCTACGACGTTCCTCCTAGACCCTACCATGGTAGCCATTTCGCCTACCCAAACACCAGTTTCGGTACCGCCCTCACCCGTGTCTGTTGCACCAAGCCTGCCTACCTCGCCTGAACTACCCACTGCTCCACCACCTCCGGCAACTTGCCATCGTGCCCCTCCCACCCCACCCACCACATGACCACATGAGCCAAAGCCGGCCAGTTCTTCCCTAACGAAAAATACCATCAGCCTCTCCACACTGCCACGAACACCTCCATCTCCCCCATTCCCAAAACTGTGCGCTCTGCCTTACGTGATCCCAACTGGCTAACAACAATGCAGGTTGAGTACATGACGTTGATGCATAACAGGACATGGGCCTCGTTCCCAGGCCTCATGGAGCGAACATCATCATGGACAAGTGGTTCTTCTGCCACAAGTTCAAGGCTGATGGGAGCTTGGAGAGATACAAGGCGCGGTGGGTCGTACGCCGGTTCTCTCAACGACCTGGTGTCGACTTTGACGAGACTTTCTCCCCCGTCATCAAGGCGGCCACCATCCGTACGGTGCTCTCCATTGTTGCATCCCGGCAATGGCCTGTGCATCAAATGGACGTCAACAACGCCTTCTTACACGACCAGCTCATCGAGCGTATCTACTGCCAATAGCCGGTCGGACTCGCCGATGAGGCTCACCCCGAGCACGTATGCCTCCTCGACAAGGCCCTCTAGAGCCTCAAGCAGGCACCACGTGCTTGGTTCGCGCGCTTCGCCGCGTTCATCCTCACCATCGGCTTCCGCGACTCCCGCTCGGATCCCTCGTTGTTCATCTTACACAGCAATGCGGGTACGGCCTACCTCCTCCTGTATGTCGAGGACATTGTCCTCGCTACATCGACCGCGGCACTACTCCAACGACTCCAACAGCAATTGTCCAAGGAGTTCTCCATGAAGGATCTCGGTCCTTTCCATTACTTCTTGGGCATCGCTGTCACCAGAGACGCGAGTGGATTTTCCCTCTCGCAACGCGGCTACACCGAGGAGTTGCTGAACCGCGCGAACATGCTCGAAAGCCGGCCCATTTCTACCCCCGTTGACACGCACTCCAAGCTGTCCGCTGACAATGGTGCACCTGTCTCCGACGCCTCCGAGTACCACAGTCTCGTTGGGGCCCTTCATTACCTCATGATGACATGCCTGGACATTGCGTACGCAGTGCAACAGTGCTGCCTCGTTATGCATGATCCCCGCGACACCCACCTAGCCCTGATGAAGCGCATACTTCATTATCTACGCGGCACAACCAACCACGGTTTGCACCTACATCGCTCGCCTTCGTTCAACTTGGTCGTGTACTCCGACGCAGACTGGGCCGGCTGCCCCGACACATGATGCTCGATGTCCGGCTACATGGTCTTCCTCGGCGACTCCTTGGTCTCCTGGTCTAGCAAGCGCCAGGCCACGGTCTCGGGCTCTAGCGCCGAGGCTGAGTATCGGGCTGTCGCCAACACGGTGGCAGACTGTTGCTGGCTTCGAGAACTCCTCGGCGAGCTCCATGTTCCCCTGCCCATGGCCACGATTGTCTTCTACGACAACATCTCTTCCGTGTACATGGCGGCCAACCCAGTCCATCATCAGCCCACAAAGCACATCGAGCTTGACATACACTTTATACGCGATAAGGTGGCGCTCGGCGAGTTTCATGTCCTCCACGTCCCGACCAAGCAACAATTCGTCGATGTCTTGATGAAGGGGCTCCCAACACCAGCGTTCCAGGAGTTCAGGTCCAGCTTGTGCATTCGGCCGCCGGATGCTGCAGCTGCGGTGGGCTATTAGCAGGTGCATGGTGCTGTACGTGCATGCCCACGTCCCATCCATGCATGTCCACTCCTCCTCCCATGTTCTCATGTACTGTACATGATGCACTGCTCTCTCTCTCTCTGAACTGCGACATTGTGCAACGCTGTACTTGTATATTATATACTCGTGAATAGAGAAAGCGCACCCAAGGTGCCTAACATTCTCCTTCTTCTCCTTCCTCCTGTTCTCAGTCCCGACGAGACATACATTGCACCACTGCAAGAATCCCGTTGCGGCCCTGCAAGTGGCTCGAGGACGCCGACACCATCGAAGAGGACATCGCTGGTGCCGGCCATGGCCGTAGGGCGTTCAACGTGTTGCTGCTGTTCATCAACACTCTCTTGTCATGGATTCGACTGCACCACCAATCCAAGGTCAATGTATTCTCTTGTTTCCATTCTTTTATCATGTATTCGACTTATCTTGTTCTTATGCATGAGAGATTTTTTGGTTTGATGCTGCTCAACTGTTGGTTATTTGGGTTGTTGTACACAGGACACTAGGACCCTTGGTGTTTGGACATTACCTACAACCGATTGAACTAATGCTGGTTCTCGCCACCCTTCACAAAATCCCAATCTGAATTAAGCGTGCTATTCATTTCATAGGAATAATTCATTAATATTATGTCTGTGTGAAGATCGCCCTTTAAATGAAGGTGTTCGTGACTATGTAGCAGAAATGTCATTTTACCAGAGAGGTAAGCAAATTTTGTATCTGCATCGGTATATTGCTGCATTGTTCATGAGTTCAACAACTAAAATTGGGAATTTGATTCGTTAAACATATATACTGACCAAATAGTTTGTTAAAGCTTTCAAGACATGACTTATATGATATTTTCTTCCGTGATATAGGTTCTAGAATAGACCCAGCAACAAGTGAGTTAAAAGTTTCTAACTATTTTTGTCAAAGATGCTACTTGCTTCTGCTGTTTTGGACTTCAAGTAGTTGAACTGGGAATTTGATTTGGTTCATGCAACTTTTTTCTTGAGTGTAGTACATCCCAACGGTTTATCCAGATGACCCAGAAGGATTAAGAGTTGTGCTGCAGTACCTGACGGAAACCTATGGGTGCCTCCCCGGTTATGTCCAAGAGAATGGCAAGTGGTCACACCGATCTCCAAATTTTTAATTCAATCTTCAACTAAAATTAATCGATTCGGAGCACACTAGATGCGCTAAGGTCAGTCGTTCAAACAAATTCCACCAAGAATTTTCATGAAACCTTCAAAGATTAATCCCTCTTTATGTGGTAAGTTACTTGTATGTGTCGCCAAATTAAGTGAACCGCTGACTTAAAGTGTTTCTATTTGCTTAGATCGATGAGTCAAACAGAACAATACTTCTCTTAGTTAGTTGAGGGGCAGAGTTGTGGTCTTTGTTGTGAAGATGATTGCAACCAAAACTGAGGTACATAGATCTCCACTGCATGGTCTTGATATTCTGGAAGCAAGGCACTAACTGAACTTCTGTTTTTCATCCTTATATCTGCAGTAAAAAATAATAGTTCTAGGTATGGGATGTTCTTTGCATTGGTTCCCTTTATGTATGGTGTTCTTCCATCCATTTCCTTCCTTCTCTATAGTCATGTTTGTCATTAGTTCGTTGCCCGCGATAGACATAGACATTTATATGCGGATTGTGCTATAGTTCTAGGTAAAAATGGATCTGTTATTCTACACCAGTCAAAAGGGATTTCCAGTGAGACTCAGGTATCTAGATGTGTTTCATTTTGAACCAAAAATAATACTAGAATGATTTCCTGACCAAGACAAATTGATGTGTGTGAATACCGTTGAACTGCTATGGTAAACTAATACTTTAATAAGAGTCAAAAAATACGATTTTGGGGAAAGTTTTCATATCCCAATTGAGGTATGCATACTGTGGGTTATGGTAATGTTGTAATGTCAAAGTAGAAGGTGCGTGCATGATTAAGATATTAAGTACCTTACTTTCTTGTTTATAGTTGATCTGCTGATGGTGCTTCACTACAAATTACTGGAATTTTGTGGGCACTACTAATGATAATATCATTCTTTCCACGAGTTGCAGATACAATATTGAAGGTTACAGGTCTATTAATCGGTCGCCTACCCAATTTCTGTTATTTAGCTACCAGTTTAACTCATAAAACTAAAGTATGATTGTTACAGGAGATAATGTTGTTACTAAGAATTTGAAGGTACCACATTTCTCCCATTTTTGTCACCTTGCAAAATGTTCTCCCATTTATACACTGGCGAGGTATGTGCCTCTCCCTCTCCCATGCATGTCAACATGTAATCTTTTAAGAAGCTAACTTGGTGTAGCAGGAACATCATAATTTAGACATGGTCTGCAGATCAATGCACTTTGGCCATTTTTCCTTCAGGAAATCATGCATTCTAAGATCATGATTATTAGCAAGTATGAAGTTGCACTTTTGTCCGAGAATGTGCCTTGAACGCACTTCCAAGATCCCAACCATCATCAATTGTAGTCTCAAATCAGATATTTTGGAATCAAATTTTATCTGAGAATGTGCAACAAAAGCATGTTGTTTGTATCAGTTGACCGTTGAATGCTCAATACTACTACCTTGAGTAGCCTATGAACCCTAAATAATTTCTTGATAAAGTAAACATATTTCAGCACATAGTTTTTTTGTTAAATTTGGACCATACTACTTATTGATCTCTGAGCTCTAATAATATTCATCCTTAATCTGTTTTTTGTGTAGACAGAGGAGGAGAAAGAAATGCTATCCAGGACTATGCAGATACTAACATTGTATTAAGGGTTCGTGCTAGCAAATTTTCCTTCAGGAACATATGATCACACGGAAAGTAATGGTACCCATGACTGTACTATACTAACATTGGTAATTATGGGTTCGTGCTAGCTATTTCTATTTTGAAGCTATTCCTTGGGAACATTTGATCATTCCTTTGTACCTAGCTTCTGATTTCAATTATCGAACATCATTTGTTCTTACAGGAAACATCTATAAATAGAAGATTTGTCAAAAAAAAAGTTGAGTCCCTGATGCATACTAACTATAGTACCACAACTACCTATTTATGCATGATAACAATCTGGAAAACTGCTCCAAAATAACACTCAAAGAACCAAAAATAAGAGATACATTCTGAATTCTAAAATCATCCTTCAAAGTATGCAGTAAATTGCTTCCTTTATTATCTGATGAAACTCGGAGGACTTATCACGATGACTACAAGGATATACTAAAACCATCACACCGAAGGCGAGGATCCTTGATCTCCGCCGTAGCGGATGAAGCCAGTGTCGGAGTCGCCATCTTTTTCGCCAAGGATAGTCACAATGAAGAGTAGGTATAATAACAGAGTAATTATTATAGACCAGATGTTTATCAATGCTGTCAACTAACCATGATCATGTGTTGACCTCATGTATGATCTTTGTCCGTCTAAGATGAGTAAGAGTATGTGTGAGTCGTGTGTGCGCTTTGAAGTTGAGAGAAGTAACAATTGTGTTCCTCATGAACTTCCTTCCCAAGCTAGAGTGTTGTATTTTTGAAACCTCGGTTGGCAGTGTGCGTGATAGTGTGTATGCAAATCACTTTGTAAAGCTATGCAATATTTATAAATAAGCATAAGTTCGGTAAAAAAAAGGTAGGTAGCATCTACTGTGTCCAGTAAAATATTCAAGGGGTTATCTCAAGAGATTTTGAACTTGTTTTATGTTGCACATTATTAGATGGTATTTGATGTAATTGGAAAAGGCACACGTCATTTGTTATTTGGGTGTTGAGAAACTACTTTTCTTGCCATTCATGGCTACAGCCTAGATCTAAGCAACTAGCAATAGATTGAGAATATGTGAGAGCAGCTGCATTGTTTGGTATATTTTACCATGAGGATTGAACACCATCACTTAGTGGTACTTGAAGTTCTGACCCTGAACATAACCTGATAGCAACGATATGCCGGTCACATAGTCACTTTTTTTAGAGGGTCATGTTTCGGACAAGCTATGCCTTCTACTCCCCCCGTCCCATAATATAAGATCAGTGGCATATATTATGGGACAGAGGGAGTATGTGTTAGTCATTACATCTTTATCCCCGACACATGAAAGATACCAAACAATGCAGGGACGTGTGGTGGAATGACACGAACACGGGGGAGAGGGTCAGGGTGGAGAGGGGGGTGGTGGGGTCTGCTCCTTGGCGTTCCATGGGAATGAAGGAGAGGGGACGCCATGGAGAAGGTGAGGTGGGCTTCATCCTGTTTTAAGGGAGAGGGCTCTAGCGAGAAATGTCCCGCCACGGTAGGAAACCGAGCGGGATGGGGAGAGTCCGGCGAAAAAAGGGAAGGGTGCCCCGCGTAGTGATTTTTGCGTGTTGCGACTGCGTGTTGGAGATAATATTGTGGTTAGTATGGAAAACCATATTTCTCCTCGACATATGAATTGGATTTGGGGGAGCCCCGACTGTCCAGACGGTTGAATTTTGGGTAGCTCCTTGGGGGCACCCGTTTGATGTCTGAATACGTCTGGATGTATGAAGAAGAAATAAGTTTCGACCTTGGAGACGACCTTAAGCATTTGTCTAATTCAGTTATATGCATTGTTGCCTGTAGCAACGCACGGGCGTTCTACTAGTATATTTGAGTTATTAAGTCCTCAACAACATCCACATATTGCTAATTCTTAAAGTTGTTTTCTTCGCCTATGTGGATGTGATCGGACCCGCTTCCCTCTATGCTAAACTCAACCCATTCTGTTCACAAATTCCTCATATGTGTTCTACTTGACACTGTTCAAAGTCTTCACTGTGTCCTTGACAGCTGAAGAAATTGTGAACACATTTTAAAATTCTTAAAATATTTTTGCCGGTTGCCACAGTAACTTAATCAAGCGCTTCACTCGCGTGGATAAGGATGTGAAAATGCATGCATGACGCGTGTCACGAAGATGCGAATCGTCAGGGGCTTATCCGTCCAAAATCTTCGGACCACTCGGTTTCCACCGTGGCTATAAATAGCCTTGACCCCGTCAACCTCGTTTCACTTCGCTCATTTGCTCTTGTTGCTCTCACTCCCAAACCCTAGCACCGCCGCTGGAGAAGAAAAGCTTCACTACCTTGACTTCTTTGTCGACGTACTCACGCCGACCACGGATTTCTTCACCTCTGCCACCGCCGTAGTTGTCTTTCGTCGCCAAGTTAGGGCATGAAAGATTTGAACTAATGATTTCCTTCGTTCCGCCGTCCAGTTCATCGAGTTCATCCTTGGGGTAATTAAATGTTCATTTTTACTACCCAGTTTGATCTCCTCTCTACCTGAAAATCTTCAAGTGCTGTTTTTACCTCACTTTCAATTCTTCAGCACTCCCTTTTTGGCCAGTCTTGAGTATTTCACCTAAGTTATGCTTAACTACTAGATTCCTCAATTGTGCAAATTGCTTTAATATGTACAACTCTGGAACCTAAGTCAAGAACACCTAGTGAATTTCGTCAAGATGATAAGGGTCAATTTCCTCAACTGGTTTATTTTGAAAAACATCTGAGAACGCATGTGACTCTTCCCAATTTCCTCGCAACTATACTCTATTCATAGGTACAAATGTCAGCCGAAGTATCTCTAGGTTCTCAACAAATTAATTCATTTGCAGCGTTGCTTGAGGAAAATCTTCAAACATCTTCAGAGTCATCAAGAGCTCAGAAACCACGGTTGAAGAAAATGGCTGACGGTAAAAAGCCTCAGAAATGAGGAAAGAGGAAGGAGGAACTATCGGTGTACAAAAGTAGGGGCCTTTTTGTACCCCTTTACTTGTGCACGGGCAGTCGTAGCCACACCTGCGGCCATGCTCGGCGGGGTAGAGGAAGGAAAGGTACGAGACTGCCAAGGCAGCACTCAAGCCAGAGGCATGAAGAGCAAAGGGGTAGGATGGACTTCTCCCCCCCCGGGGGAACACCCTTGCCGGGGGGGGGGGGGGCTACGTAGCCCCGGCAAGAGCCTTGCCGGGACGGCCTGCCCCACACTAGCAAGGCTGCCACCCATGAGCCCGAGAGTTCTGACACCATCGACAACGCCGAAACCAAGACTCAGGGGCGCCTGCGTGGTGGCATGCAGATCTTTGTGAAGACCAAAGGCCTGCGAGTCTAGATAAGGACCAGAAGATGGTGACCCCCAGCAAGATCCTTGCCGGGGATGGCCACAAGACCCCCGGCAAGATCCTTGCCGGGGACGGCCACAAGACCCCCGGCAAGGACCCCCGGCAAGATCCTTGCCGGGGACGGAGGCGAGACCCCGGCAAGACCCTTGCCGGGAGCATCAGCGGGGCCGCGGCCAGGCCCGCACCTGCCAATGTTTCGCTGCCCCACGGCCGTTCCGATGCGATGACCAGCCCGCCAACTAGGCGAGCACCTGCGTGGCAGCATGGAGCTTCTAAGCCAACTAGCCAAGCACCTGCATGGTGGCAGGCGGATCTTCGTGAAGGCCCTGTCACCACACCAGCACAGCAGCCAGCCAGCCAGCATGGCGCTGCATGCCTTGTCAGCTTGGACGCACGTCGAAGCAAGGTGAGGCGGCGACAGACGGGACGGGCTCTGTTGCCGTCCCCGATAAAGCAAGAGGGCACGTAGGCAGCGCATTAAATGCGTTTGTCCTATGATGTCAGGTGATAAACTTGTACACTGTAGATACTTTCCACCTCCCGTGTGCCACTGTGGCGACCCCTTTGACATATAAAAGGAGGCCCGAGGCGTACTGTGGAAGGATTCGGACTTTTTGGAGTGGACACACATAGTAGCTAGTCCAAGAGCAGAAGAACACAAGATAAACACAGACAAGCAGGACTAGGGTTTTACGCTTCTCAGTGACCCGAACCTGGGTAAAAATCTATCGTGTTGATCGTTAGATCTGCTCTTTGCGCACTCCTCATCCCTGCTGAACCGTAAAGGGGTCCACGCGATCCCATAGGTGTCGTTTCCACCGACAGGAACACACTGCCTTTGAGATACCTGAGGACTTATACTCAGGGTATTGCACACCAGATGAAGAAATTCATGGCAAAGAAACCAAGGAGGAGCGCAAAACGTGCATGCAAAAGATCAAGAGGTACTGGACATATGAATGGAGAGACTACAGATTCGTCACTTCCAAATACATGAAGAACTTTGCTGTGAAGCCTCCATGCAAGAGGCCACATCTTGCTCCTAGTTAATTGGCTGACCCCACCAGCATCAGAAGGGGTGAAGAATTCCCCAAAGAATGGGAAAGGTGCCAGGCCAAGCTGGCAAAACAAGCCAAGAAGGTCATTGAGGAATTCAACAGGGCGTCAAAGGCCTTAGCTGAAGCAGGTGCAAGTGCCCGTGCCAATGCAAGTGCACCGAAGAAGTCTATGGCGAAGAAGGCTACTCACAAGCCAAAGCCTTCAGCTCCAAAGCCCTCAGTGGCAAAGCCAACTACTTCAAAGGCTTCAGTGCCTCCACCAGCCACAAGTTCATCAGTGGCACCAGCAAGTGCTTAAACGCCGGTTGTGCTTGCATCTTCCCAGCGCACCGAAGGCTTTTAAACAGCCAGCATCATAGCATCAAGTGCCTAAACTAGTGGGCATATATCTTCATCAATGCTCAAGCTGAAGACAAAGGTCACTGCTAGCCGTGGCACCAGGCCCAGTCACAAGAGCAAGGCCGTAGTGCCTCAAGCTGATGAACAAGGGATGGCAGATGAGGATGAACTTGCTGAATTCCTTAGAAGAAAACAAGAACAAGCCGCCATCACCAAGAATTCATCAGTCCAATTGCTTTTGGATCCGAAGAAGATCCTTAATTTCATTGATATATGGGTGAAGAAACCTGATACACCACTTGACGACCTCAACTTGCCTCCGGGCCCTAGTCATGTGCTGTCTTCCTTCATCCTCATAGAAAAGCACAAGATTGCTCAAGCTAAGCTGGTGAAGAAACAACAACAACAACAACAACAACAGAAGGAGAAGGATTTGAGGAAGAACATGCTTTCCATACCTCCTCGGCAGCTTGTGACTCTACAGTTTGAGATCCAATAGATGTCTAAAGAATATGATCGCCAAGCGAGTTATTATTGTGGCATCAAGGACAGATTCATCACTGCCACCACCCAAGTGGTTGATGTAGCACCCAAGATGCGATTCTATCCCAATCACATGATGAACTCATGATTGGGGCACAACCGCATTTCGAGCGCATAGCAAGGTGGATATCATTACAACATACCATGTACTGAATAGATGAGAATACAAGTTAAAGGCTTACACTCGCCACAAGCTACAATATGAATACAACAATTCATCAATACATAGCAATCATCATACAGAAGAGCAGGATCCAACTACGGATGAAAACAAAATGAAAAAGAAGAACGACATCCACCCTGCTAATCCCAGGCTCCCGACCCGAAACCTATCCCTTGATCGAAGAAGAAGCAGATGAACTCCAAAACAAGCAAGCATCGCTCTCATGTCAGATCATCGCATTACCTGTACCTGCACCTATTGTTGTAGTAATCTGTGAGCCACGAGGACTCAGCAATCCCATTACCATGGGTATCAAGACTAGCAAAGCATAAAGGGTATGGAATGGATAAGTGGTGAGGTTGCAGCAGCACTAAGCATTCTATGGTGGCTAACTTACGAGTGCAAGAATAAGATGAGAAACTACGCAACGGTCACAAACTAGTAATGATCAAGAAGTGATCCTGAACTACTTATGTTCAAACATAACCCAACCCTGTTCTCTTCCCGAACTTGCTTGAAAAGAGACAGTCACGTTTACACACGCGATTGGTGTATTTTAATTCGGATTTGGTGTCAAGTTCTCTATAACCGGATATTAAAAACTCCCATCTACCACATAACCACGGGCATGGCTTTCGAAAGATCAAACACTGCAGGGGTGTCCCAACTTAGCCCATGACAAGCTCTCACGATCAACGGAGGAAAATCCTCCTCTCGGAACAACCCGATCAAGCTCGGAATCCCGGTTCACAAGACATTTCTACAATGGTAAAACAAGTCCAGCAAGACCTCCCGGCGTGCCGACACCCTGATAGTAGCCGCGCGTATCTCGTCTCAGGCCATGACCGGATGGGTCAGCCTATGAGTAAAACCAGACCTCAAGTTGCCCCGTGGTGGCCTCGCAGTCTGCCCGTTTGGGACCAACACCATCAGCACTGGCCCCCCTGTATTATGTTGAATAACGAACCTCGGGTTGCGCTAACTCCCTATGCGTCAAGTTTATTATCATGTTTAGTTATTATGTTGGGCAAATGGTAGAACCAATGTTGGGTCTTGCTGGAGGAGTTTTATTCAAAGCGAACTGTCAAGGGGGGCCCATAAACCCCAACCGTGTTAGGAACGCAAAATCAAGGAACATAACACCGATATGACGGAAACTAGGGCAGCAAGAGTGGAACAAAACACCAGGCAAAAGGCCGAGCCTTCCACCCTTTACCAAGTACATAGATGCATTAATTAAATAAGAGATATTGTGATATTCCATGATATCCATGTCCCAACATGGAACAAACTGCAACTGCACCTGCAACTAGCAACGCTATAAGAGGGGCTGAGCAAAGCGGTAACATAGCCAACCAACGGTTTGCTGGGATGGTGAAAAGGTTAGAGGTTTATCATGGCAATTTGGGAGGCTTGATAAACAAGTGGTAGGTAGCGCGACATAGCGATAGCATCGAGACAACTAGCAAAGCAAAGATAGTAGTGATATCCAAGGTGACGGTCATCTTGCCTGAAATCCCGCTAGGAAGAAGATCGAACCCATGAAGTAGACAATCCAACGTAGTCGAACGAATCCTCACAATCGCAACGTTACCGGAACTATCAAGGAGAAGCGCAACCAGAAAGAAGCAAACAACATGGTAAACAACCATCACATAAACAATGGCATGATGCACAATCAAGTATGATGCATGTCCAGTTTAATAGTCATGGCATGGCAAAGTGCAACAAACAATACTACAAATTAAGTGGAGCTCAATATGCAACGAGGTTGCATATTGACGAAACTCCACATTCAAGTTATTTAGTTTGCTCTTGTTTAGGGACTCAACAATATTAAATATTGTTAAACATGGCAAGAGGTGAAGCATAAGTAAACTAACTATTTAGGCAAGTTTAAATGAGGTCGGAAACAACAAACAACAATTCCGAAAAATCCTCATATGCATATTTCGAATTTGCTACTGTTCTGCCCTAAACACAATTTTAGAATTGTTAAACATGAAAACTAAGTGCACCAAGTTAATCTATGCATTTTTCTACCCCATTTACATATAAAGTTTATTTAATTCGGAGCTACGGTTAATTAGTTATGAAATAAACCATTTTAACAAGTCATTATGCAAATTAAATGCAAACATCAATTTAAACATTTTAAACATGGATGAAAGTTACAAATTATGAAACTAGATGAAATTCTAAGCATTTTACCTATATAAAGCATTTTAATCCGATGCACGGTTGTGAAGTTATTAAATGCATGAAGTATGAGGGTTTTTCTGTAAAACAGTAATCTCTGGATAATTACTAAAATCGCTTGACAGGAAAAAAACATGACGGGCTGAATCAAGCTGGCCAACAGGAGGAAAAGTAGAGGAGGGGCGCTGGGGTGTGGCCTCACCCAGTGGGCCTTGGCCCGTCGGTGGAGAAGGAAGCAGTAGGCAGAGCTAGCTGGGCCGAGGCGAGGCCGTCCTAGGCGAAGTCAACGCGCCTGGTTCCTTCGATGCAGGGAAGTAGGGGATCGAGCTCGTGCTTGATAGAAGGCAGCGACGGTGCAGGGACGCGAAGCAGAGGCAAAGGCGGCGACTGATGACAGACTTGGCGCGGGGTCTTGAGACGAAGGCGTCGGCACGGGTCCTGGACGGCGGGAACGGCGAGGGACTTGGCGCTCGCTGGAGGTCAACGAGGGCGGCGCATGTCCTGTCGCTCGAAGCAGTGGACGAGCAGGCGCCATGGCTCCAGGAACATGGTGGGGCGGCGAGATCCGGCGGTCCCCGACCGGATCTGACGTGGTAGGGCGGCGACGGGCTCCTGTAGAGACACGGGAGAGAGAGGGAGCATACTGTGAGAGAGAGTACATGGAGAAGGAAAGGAAGGCAGGGGAGTCCGGCCTGGTCGGATGCCGGCATCGGCGACGAGGTGGAGGTGAGGTCGAGGAAGAGGCAGGATCCTCGAGAGCTGCTTGGGCAGCGGGACTCGAGGAGGAGCGGGGAGGCTGCAGGAGGGTTGCTCGGGCGCTGGGTACAGTTGCTGCTGCCAGTGGAGGCGAGCTCCATGGCAAAGGATGGTCGGCATGGCTGCTCCCCTGCTTGGGATCGAGCGAGGACGAGGGAAGCAGAGGAGACCGCGGGTGCCTTCGGGATTGGGTGGAGGAGGAAACCGAGGAGAAGGGGATCTGGGAGGATCCCGAGGTGGGAGGAGAGACCAGGTGGAGTGGCGGCGGCGAAGGGATTGGATGGGACAGCTCTCCTAAAAATTAGGGTTAGCCTGTTTAAGTAGGTAGGGGGACAAATTTTGGACCCTCTGATTAGATCGGATGGTCAAGAATAAATAGGCTAGGGAGCCCAATCAAAGAACAGAAGATATTTTAGGGATGTTTGGGGATGATCCGGATCCATCGGTAACGACGGCTCGGTTCGGGTTCGAGTAAGTTCGGACGCACACGCGAGGGTTTTGAGACAAGGGGGCCTGACAAATGGTCAACGGAGACAAAGAGAGAAGCGACAACTACGAATGACTACAGTTTTGAAAAATGACGGCAACAAAGTGCCGATGCAATGCGGATGATGCGATGATGAATGCAACAAAAAAATAAATACACACGACGATAACAAAAAACATGGAAGGCGTTTGGAGCGTCGGTCTTGGGTCATTACAGTTGAAGACCACAATAGGTGTGAGTCTGCCAAGTTTGGCCCTGTGCCTCCATCAATTTCCTCAGCTCCCCAGCAAGCTACTTAGGCCAGTGAATCTGCACCTTCACCTCCTCCGCAAGATCATGCCAGGGCAACTGAAGAAGTTGCGCCTGAAGAAACTGCAAGGGCGACTGCATCACTCGTGCCAGAAGAGAATGAACCACCAAGTTCCTAAGCTACAGTGCCTCCAACGACTTCATCTTTGAAGATCATCACTCTTCCTTCTGCATCAGAAGCGAAGAAGACTAAGGCAGCTGATAACCCACAAGTATAGGGGATCGCAATAGTTTTCGAGGTTAGAGTATTCAACCCAAATTTATTGATTCGACACAAGGGGAGCCAAAGAATATTCCCAAGTATTAGCAGCTGAGTTGTCAATTCAACAACACCTAAAAGACTTAATATCTGCAGCAAAGTTTTTACTAGCAAAGTAGTATGGAAGTAACAGTAACGGTGGCAAAAGTAACAGTAGCAATTTTGTAGTGATTGTAACAGTAGCAACGACAAAGTAACTTAGCAAAGATCAATATGTGAAAAGCTCGTAGGCAACAGATCAATGATGGATAATTATGTCGGATGGCATTCATCATGCAACAGTTATAACCTAGGGTGACACAGAACTAGCTCCAATTCATCAATATAATGTAGGCATGTATTCCATATATAGTCATACGTGCTTATGGAAAAGAAATTGCATGACATCTTTTTCCTACCCTCCCATGGCAGCGGGGTCCTAATGGAAACTAAGGGATATTAAGGCCTTCTTTTAATAGAGAACCGGACCAAAGCATTAGCACTTAGTGAATACATGAACTCCTCAAACTACCGTAATCACCGGAAAGAATCCCAATTATTGTCACCTTGGGGTATGCGGATCATAACACATAATAGGTGTCTACAACTTGCAAGATAGGATCAAGAACACAAATATATTCATGAAAACATAATAGGTTCAGATCTGAAATCATGGCACTCGGGCCCTAGTGACAAGCATTAAGCATAGCAAAGTCATAGCAACATCAATCTCAGAACATAGTGGATACTAGGGATAAAACCCTAACAAAACTAACTCGATTACATGATAAATCTCATCCAACCCATCACCATCCAGCAAGCCTACGATGGAATTACTCATGCACGGTGGTGAGCATCATGAAATTGGTGATGGAAGATGGTTGGTGATGATGATGGCGATGAATCGCCCTCTTCGGAGCCCCGAACAGACTCCAGATCTGCCCTCCCAATGAAGAACAGGAGGTGGCGGCGGCTCCGTATCGTAAAACGAGATGAATCATTCTCTCTGATTTTTTTCTCCACGAATAGGGTTTATGGAGTTGGAGTTGAGGTCGGAGTGGCTCCAGGGGGCCCACAAGCCTGCAGGGCACGCCCCAGGGGGTGGGCGCGTCCCCAGGGCTTGTGCCTCTGGATGGCCCCCCTCTGGTTGATTCTTTCGCCAATATTTTTTATATATTCCAAAAATATTCTCCGTGAATTTTCAGGTCAATCCGAGAACTTTTATTTCTGCACAAAAATAACACCATGGCAATTCTGCTGAAAATAGCGTCAGTCCGGGTTAGTTCCATTCAAATCATGCAAATTCGAGTCCAAAACAAGGGCAAAAGAGTTTGGAAAAGTACATGCGATGGAGATGTATCAACTCCCCCAAGCTTAACCCATTGCTTATCCTCAAGCAATTCAGTTGACAAACTGAAAGTGACAAAGAAAAACTTTTACAAACTCTGTTTGATCTTGTTGTTGCAAATATGTATAGCCAGCATTCAGGGTTTCAGCAAAGATTATAAACTAACCATATTCACAATAACATTTAGGTCTCACATTTACTCATATCAATGGCATAATCAACTAGCGAGCAATAATAATGAATCTCGGATGACAACACTTTTTTTCAAAACAATCATGATACAATATGATATAATGGTATCTCACTAGCCCTTTCTGAGATCGCAAAACATAAATGTAGAGCACCCCTGAAGATTAAAGACTGACTAGACGTTGTAATTCATGGCAAAAGAGATCCAGTCACAGTCATACTCAATATCAATTAATAACAAAGCATACAAATGACAGTGGTGCTCTCTAGCTGGTGCTTTTTATAAGAGGATGATGACTCAACATAAAAGTAAATAGATAGGCCCTTCGCAGAGGGAAGCAGGGATTTGCAGAGGTGCCAGAGATCGAGCTTTTAAAACAGAGATGAATATAGTTTTGAGAGGTATGCTTTCATTGTCAACATAACAACCAAGAGACCTCACTATCTTCCATGCTAGATACATTATAGGCGGTTCCCAAATAGAATGGTAAACTTTTTACTCCCCCTCCACCAACAATCACACTCCACGGCTAGCCGAATCCACGGGTACCGTCCATACCAACAACAGTCCCGGGGGAGTTTTGTTTGATATTTATATTTTGATTTGATTTCGAGCATGGAACTGGGCATCCCGATTACCGGCCACTTTCTCGTGAATGACAAGTGAATAAACACTCATCGTGAGAATAACCCACCTAGCATGGAAGATACTGACAGCCCCCAGTCACTACATGAGCGATTCGGGCATACCAAACAGATTATTATTTGAAGATTTAGAGTTTGGCACATGCAAATTTACTTGGAACGGCAGGTAAATACCGCATATAGGTAGGTATGGTGGACTCATATGGAACAACTTTGTGTTTAAGGAAGTGGATGCACAAGCAGTAATCCCGCTTAGTACAAGTGAAGGCTAGCAAAAGATTGAGGAGCGACCAACTAGAGAGCGACAATGGTCATAAACATGCATTCAGATTGACCAACATTGAGTGCAAGCATGAGTAGGATATAAATCACCATGAACATAAATATCGTGGAGGCTATATTGATTTTGATTCAACTACATGCGTGAACATGTGCCAAGTCAAGCCACTTAAATCATTCAAAGGAGGATACCATCCTATCACACTACATCATAACCATTTTAATTTGCATGTTGGCACTCAAGACAAACCATTATAAACTCCTAGCTAATTAAGCATGGCATGAGTAACTATAATCTCTAATTGTCATTGCAAACATGTTTCATTCATAATGGGCTGAATCAAGAACGATGAGCTAATCATATTTACAAAAAAAAAATAGGTCGAGTTCGTACCAGCTTTTCTCCATCTCAATCATTTCATCATATATCATCATTATTGCCTTTCACTTGCACGACCGAACGGTGTGAATAATAATAAGAGTGCACGTGCATTGGACTAAGCTGGAATCTGCAAATATTTATTCAAAATAGAAGACAAGGTAATATGGGCTCTCTGTTAGATCAACAATAATGCATATGAGAGCCAC
Source organism: Thinopyrum elongatum (assembly GCA_011799875.1). Lineage (NCBI taxonomy): Eukaryota > Viridiplantae > Streptophyta > Magnoliopsida > Poales > Poaceae > Thinopyrum > Thinopyrum elongatum. The sequence goes on along the minus strand of CM022303.1, from coordinate 388,055,844 downwards.
TCAACATTTTCATCGTGGTCCTCTCCTTACGACCCAAAGAAAAAGAAAAAGAATTTCAAAGAAACACACTGAAATATTTTTGGAGTTTTTGTTTTTCCGAAGAAAGTAAAACAAGAACGAGAAAAACTATTTACACGGGAAAGCTCCCCACAAGCAAAAGAAGAACGAGAAATCTTTTTGGGTTTTCTTTTAATACTACAACTAAATTAAACTAGAAATAAAAACTAAAAATAAGCGAGAACTAATTTTTTTGGATTTTCTAAAAGTTTTTCAAACACAGAAGAAGAAAGCGAGAAAAAGAAATAAACTAATATCGATAATACAATGAAAAAGTATGAACACCGACAACTAAAATGAGCGTGTGAACATGAATGTAATGTCGGTGAGAAATACGTACTCCCCCAAGCTTAGACTTTTGGCCTAAGTTGGTCTAGGGCCACGACTAGCCTAGACAGTATCCAAAATCGTAGTTGGGGTTCTAATGAGCTGCTGCTGCCACTGCCTGAAGGGCTGCAGCATGGAGGCGAGCGGCCTCCCCCTCTCTCTCATACTCGTCTGCCTCTTCTCTGGTTATAAAGTATTTCTGTTTTACCTGAAAGTTAAAGAAGGCAGGAGCGGGAAGCGTAATAAAGAAGACAGGCTCCCTGTCAAAGATTAGTCGGTACAAGAGGGCTTGTTCGTTCCTCTCAAGAAACTGATAGCGTATCATAGCATTATAATCAAGGAAAGTAGGTGGTAACTCAATGTCATTTTCCCTTATGGGTACCCCATGATAATTAGCTAACCGGGTGGCATAAATCCCACCAAAGAAATCTCCATCTTTAGCATTATTATGTAACCTCCTTGCAATAATAGCCCCCAAGTTATATCGTTTATCACCCATTACCGCACACTTGAGGACACTAAGATCTGATGCACAAAGGTGGCTATGATCATGTTTACCATTAATGCATTTACCTATAAAGAGAGCAAAATAATGTATAGTAGGAAAGTGAATGCTCCCTATAGTAGCTTGTGTTACATTTCTAGTTTCTCCCCTGGTGATGCTAGCAAGGAACTAAGAACAATCAATTTTACGAGGCTCACTATAAATGCCCCATTGTGGAATTTTGCATGCAACACTAAAATCTTCTAGGTCCATGGTATAAGATTTATCATAAAGATCAAATAGAACAGAATGAGTATTGCGCTGGGATGTAAACTTAAATCTTTGTACAAACGAATCAGTGAGGTGATAGTACTGCCGACACTTATCTGACACGAAGTCTTCAAGGCCAGCATTTTGTACGTATGCGTCAAATTCCTCCTTAAAACCAGCATGAATCATGAACTGCTCCGATGGCCATTCACAAGGCTGCACTAGAGCTTCCCTCGGTGGTTCAAGGTCTGGCTCACGTATTGTAAGTCTTGGGGCCATCTTCGTTGAGGAACCCCCTTGGTATATCTTCCTGAACATTTTTCTTCATCTGATTTTTTTTTTGAAAATTTTAGTGACTCAAAATAAAAGTGAACAAAACTCAACAAGATTGATAGCAACTACTCCCACAAGTGTCTAGAGGCTATATCATGCATCAAAACTACTTTGGACCATATAAATTTGACATGCAAGCTCAAGAACAAGGTCACCACAGCAGCAAGACTTTGCAATAAATAAAGCACTAGAACAGAAACTAATTGGACCATTAGAGGAGTCACATACCGAAGAACAATCCCCCAAAACAGTTTTGCTAGAGCTTTGAGCAAGGAGATAAAAAATGGTAGCAAAATGAGCTAGAACACGGGTTTGAGCAACGAGATGATTTTTTCTGGAGGAAGACGAAGTGGATGGGTGCTGGAATAAGTGAGGAGGACCCACGTGGGGCCCACAAGCCACCCAGGCACGCTTAGTGGGGTGGGCGCGCCCTGTGGGCTTGTGGCCCACTGGCGCTGCCCCCTGGAGTGTTTTTAGTGCCAAAAATTCTTAAATATTGTATAAAAATGCATACTAAATTTTCAGGGCATTTGGAGAACTTTTATTTTCGGGACATTTTTTATTGCACGGATAATTCAGAAAACAGACAGATAATAGTATGTTTTGCTTTATTTATTCTAAATAACAGAAAGTAAAAAGTGGGTACAGAAAGTTGTGCTTTCTAAATTCATGCATCTCATGCCCATCAAAAGGAATCCATTAACAAGGTTGATCAAGTCTTATTAACAAACTTCTTCCGAATGACATGAAACCGGAGAATTTTCGAATAACACTAGGTTACCTCAACGGGGATATGCATGTCCCCAACAATAAGAATATCATATTTCTTTTTGACAGTAGGAATAGGGAATTCAAAACCTCCAATAGCAATAGTTGAAAATTTTCCAATAGAATTGATGCTATTAACTTGAGGTTGTTTCTTCGGAAAATGCATCGTATGCTCATTACCATTAATATGAAAAGTGACATTGCCCTTGTTGCAATCCATAACAGCCCCTGCAGTATTCAAAAAGGGTCTACCAAGGATGATCGACATACTGTCGTCCTCGGGTATATCAAGAATAACAAAGTCCGTTAAAATAGTAACATTTGCAACTACGACAGGCACATCCTCACAAATACTGATAGGTATAGCAGTTGATTTATCGGCCATTTGCAAAGAGATTTCAGTTGGTGTCAACTTACTCAAATCAAGTCTACGATATAAAGAGAAAGGCATAACACTAACACCGGCTCCAAGATCACATAAAGCAGTTTTAACATAGTTTCTTTTAACGGGCATGGTATAGTTGGTATTCCTGGATCTCCTTGTTTCTTTGGTATTCCACCCTTAAATGTATAATTAGCAAGCATGGTGGAAATTTCAGCTTCCAGTATCTTCTTTTATTTGTAACAATATCTTTCATAGACTTAGCATAAGGAGACATTTTCAGAATATCAGTCAAATGCATACGCAAAAAGATAGGTCTAAGCATCTCAACAAAGCGCTCAAAATCCTCATCATCCTTTTTCTTGGATGGTTTAGGAGGAAAGGGCATGGGTTTCTGAACCCATGGTTCTCTTTCTTTACCATGTTTCCTAGCAATGAAGTCTCTCTTATCATATCTTTTATTCTTAGGTTGTGGGTTATCAAGATCAACAGCAGGTTCTATGTCCACATCATTATCATTACTAGGTTGAGCATCAACATGAACATCATCATTAACATTATCACCAGGTTCATGTTCATCACCAGATTGTGCATTAGCATCAGAAATAGAAATATCATTAGGATTCTCAGGTGTGTCTACAATAGGTTTTCTAGAAGCATGCAAAGTCCTATCAGTTTTCTTTTTCTTTTTATCACTAGAAGGACTAGGTGCATCAGTATTAATTCTCTGAGAATCTTGCTCAACTCTCTTAGGATGGCCCTCAGGATACAAAGGTTCCTAAGTCATTTTACCTCCTCTAGTCATAACTCTAACAGCATGGTCATTGTTCTTATTATTCATCTCATTTAGCAAATCATTTTGTGCCATGAGAACTTGTTCTACTTGAGTTTTTACCATGGAAGCATGTTTACTAATAATTTTGAGACCATTAACAGTTCTACACATGTAGTCACCCAAGCAGTCAAGCATATAAGCATTACGTTTTAATTGTCTACTAACATATGCATTGAAATTTTCTTGTTTAACAATAAAGTTATCAAATTCATCCAAGCATTGACTAGCAGACTTATTATGAGGAATATCACCTTCATCAAATCTATAGAGAGAATTTATCTCTATTACCTGTGTCGGAGTATTGAGACCATGTATTTCTTCAATAGGTGGTAAATTCTTAACATCTTCAGCTTTAATACCTTTTTCTTTCATAGATTTCTTTGCCTCTTGCATATCTTCAGGACTGAGAAATAGAATACCTCTTTTCTTCGGAGTTGGCTTAGGAGGTGGTTCGGGAAGAGTCCAATCATTATCATTACTCAATATATTATTCAATAGCACTTCAGCTTGTTCAATAGTGCATTCCCTAAAAACACAACCAGCACAACTATCTAGGTGGTCCCTAGAAGCATCAGTTAGTCCATTATGAATGATATCAAGTATTTCATTTTTCCTGAGAGGATGATCAGGCAAAGCATTAAGTAATTGGAGAAGCCTCCCCCAAGCTTGTGGGAGACTCTCTTCTTCAAATTGCACAAAGTTAAATATTTCCTGTAAAGCAGCTTGTTTCTTATGGGCAGGAAAATATTTTTCAGAGAAGTAATATATCATATCCTGGGGACTACGCACACAACCAGGAGCAAGAGAATTAAACCATATCTTAGCATCACCCTTTAACGAGAAAGGAAACAACTTAAGAATATAGTAGTAACAAATTTTTTCCTCATGAGCAAATAGGGTGGCTATATCATTTAATTTGGTAAGGTGTGCCACAACAGTTTCAGATTCATAACCATGGAAAGGATCAGATTCAACCAAAGTAATTAACTCAGGATTGACAGAGAATTCATAATCCTTATCAGTAACAAAAGATAGCTGAAGTAGCAAACTTAGGATCATATTGCATTCTAGCATTGAAAGATTTTTCTTTCCACTTGCATAGTAATTTCTTAAGATCATCTCTATCTTTACAAGCAAGAAAGTCCCTAGCTACCTCTCCATCCATAACATAACCCTCAGGTATATCAGGCAATTCATATCTAGGAGAGCTAGATCTAGCAGGTGTCTCAAAGTGTTTAGTTTCAATAATTTCACCAGTTTCAGAAATATCATCAGCTTCAGCATTAATTCTAGCAAGTTGTTCATCAAGAAATTCACCCAGTGGCACAGTATTATTAAGCAAAGCAGTAGTATCATCATAAGCATCATGCATAGCAGAAGTAGCATCATCAATTACTTGCGACATATCAGAATTAATAGCAGGTGGTGGTGTCACAAGCTTACTCAAAACAGAAGGTGAATCTGAAGGAAATATGCCCTAGAGGCAATAATAAAGTTGTTATTTATATTTCCTTATATCATGATAAATGTTTATTATTCATGCTAGAATTGTATTAACCAGAAACTTGATACATGTGTGAATACATAGACAAAACACAGAGTCCCTAGTAAGCCTCTACTAGACTAGCTCGTTAACCAAAGATGGTTAAGTTTCCTAACGGTAGACATGTGTTATCATTTGATGAACGGGATCACATCATTAGGAGAATGATGTGATGGACATGACCCATCCGTTAGCTTAGCATATTGATCGTTCAGTTTTATTGCTATAGCTTTCTTCATGACATATACATATTCCTTTGACTATGAGATTATGCAACTCCCGGATAACGGAGGAATACCTTGTGTGCTATCAAATGTCACAACATAACTGGGTGATCTTTAAGATGTTCTACAGGTATCTCCGAAGGTGTTTGTTGAGTTGGCATAGATTGAGATTAGGATTTGTCACTCCGAGTATCGGAGAGGTATCTCTGGGCCCTCTCGGTAATGCATATCATAAGAAGCCTTGCAAGCAATGTGACTAATGAGTTAGTTGTGGGATGATGCATTACGGAACGAGTAAAGAGACTTGCCGGTAACGAGATTGAACTAGGTATGGAGATACCAACGATCGAATCTCGGGCAAGTAACATACCAATGACAAAGGGAATAACGTATGTTGTCATTGCGGTTTGACCGATAAAGATCTTCGTAGAATATGTAGGAACCAACATGAGCATCCAGGTTCCGCTATTGGCTATTGACCAGAGATGTGTCTCGGTCATGTCTACATAGTTCTCAAACTCGTAGGGTCCGCACGCTTAACGTTCGATGATGATTTGTATTATGAGTTATGTGTTTAGGTGACCGAAGATTGTTCGGAGTCCCGGATGAGATCACGGACATGACGAGGAGTCTCGAAATGGTCGAGAGGTAAAGATTGATATATTGGACAATAGTATTCGAACACCGCAATGGTTCCGGATTGTTTCGGGAGGTTACCGGAACCCCCCGGGGAAAGTAATGGGCCAATATGGGCCATAGGGGAGAGATAGGGCAGCCCACAAGGGGTGGCATGCGCCCCCCCATGGGCACTCCGAATTGGACTAGGGGAGGGGGCACGGCCCCCCTTTCCCTCTCCCTCTCCCTCTCCTTCCCTCTTTCCACCTCCATGAGAAGGAAAAAAGGGGGGGGGGGGCGAATCCTACTAGGTTTGGAGTCCTAGTAGGACTCACCCCCCATGGCGCGCCCCCCTTGGCCGGCCTCCTCCCTCTCCTCCTTTATATACGGGGGCAGGGGGCACCCCAAAGGACATCAATTGTTCTCTTAGCCATGTGCGGTGCCCCCCTCCACAGTTTACTCCTCCGGTCATAGCGTCGTAGTGCTTAGGCGAAGCCCTACGCGGATCACATCACCATCACCGTCACCACGCCGTCGTGCTGATGAAACTCTCCCTCGACCCTCTGCTGGATCAAGAGTTCGAGGGACGTCATCGAGCTGAACGTGTGCTAAACTCGGAGGTGCCGTACGTTCGGTACTTGATAGGTTGGATAGTGAAGACGTTCGACTACATCAACCGCGTTAACCTAACGCTTCCGCTTTCGGTCTACGAGGGTACGTGGACACACTCTCCCCCTCTCGTTGCTATGCATCTCCTAGATAGATCTTGCGTGAGCATATTTTTTTTTTGAAATTGCATGCTACGTTTTCCCAACAGTGGTATCAGAGCCAGGTCTATGCGTAGATGATATGCACGAGTAGAACACAAAGAGTTGTGGGCGATGATAGTCTTACTGCTTACCACCAACGTCTTATTTTGATTTGGCGGTATTGTTGGATGAAGCGGCCCGGACCAACCTTACATGACCACGTTCATGAGACCGGTTCCACCGGCAGACATGCAATTTGTTTTGCATAAAGGAGGCTGGCGGGTGTCTGTTTCTCCAACTTTTGTTGAATCAAATTTGACTACGGCCGGTCCTTGTTGAAGGTTAAAACAACAAACTTGACGAAACATCGTTGTGTTTTTGATAAGTAGGTAAGAACGGTTCTTACTAGAAGCCCGTAGCAGCCACGTAAAACTTGCAACAACAAAGTAGAGGACGCCTAACTTGTTTTTGCACGGCATGTTGTGATGTGATATGGTCAAGACATGATGTGATATACGTTATTGTATGAGATGATCATGTTTTGTAAAAGTTATCGGCAACTGGCAGGAGCCTTATGGTTGTCGCTTTATTGTATGAAATGCAATCGCCATGTAATTGCTTTACTTTATCACTATGCGTTAGCCATAGTTGTAGAAGCAATAGTTGGCGAGACGACAACGACGCTACGATGGAGATCAAGGTGTCAAGCCGGTGACGATGGAGATCATGACGGTACTTTGGAGATGGAGATCAAAGGCACAAGATGATGATGGCCATATCATGTCACATATTTTGATTGCATGTGATGTTTATCTTTTATGCATCTTATTTTGCTTAGTATGGCGATAGCATTATAAGATGATCCCTCACTAAAATTTCAAGGTATAAGTGTTCTCTCTGAGTATGCATCAGCATGCTGTGGTAAAAAATTGTCCCATTTGGAAAAGGTTTTGGTATAAGCTTCACACAAACCAGAGCTTCTCACAAGAAGCCTCATGGTTCCGGTAGGGAACGTGTCAGCTTTGTGGATGAAATGATATTCGTTGCCTCTTCTTACTTTCAATTTTTTTTCTGGTGTCAACATAGAACAAAAGGAGTGTCAAGTTAAATTTTGAAATTTTTGTGTGCTCGTTTGGACATTCTTATACATTAACAGAGTTTTCTAGGCATTTATGTGCATAATTCAGTTTTGAACTACATGCACATGCTCCAGTGCATAAAAATGGGTTGAAAAATCAAATGTGTGTCCTTGGTTCCATGCTTAGGTCCCATGCAAGAAATGGGAATGAATGTCAAACACCTCGGTACCGTCGCTTGGCCGCAAACATTGAGATACATGGTTTAAAAATTCTAGTAAATCCAAAACTCGTCTGAAATTCATGAAACTTGGCATGCTATCATGGAATGGCATCAACATGCTGTGGTAAAAAAAATGTGCCCCATTTGGGGCAGGTTTTGGTATAAGCTTCTCACAAACCTGACCTTCTCACAACAAGCCTCATGGTTCCGGTAGGGAACGTGTCACATTTGTGGACAAAATGATGTTCGTTGCCTCTTCATGCTTTCAAATTTCTTCTAGTGTCAACATAGAACAACAGGAGAGTCGTGTTAAATTTTGGAATTTTTCGGGGTTCGTTTGGACAATTTTATACATTTACAAAGTTTTCTATGCATTTATGAGCATAATTCAAATTTGAACTACATGCACATGCTCCAGTGCATAAAAATGGGTTGAAATATCATATGTGTGTCCTTGGTTGCATACTTAGGTCCCATGCAAGAAATGGGAATGAATGTCAAACACCTCGGCACCATCGCTTGGCCACAAACATTGAGATACATGGTTTAAAAATTCCAGTAAATCCAAAACTCGTCTGAAATTCTTGAAACTTGGCATGCTATCATGGAACGGCATCAACATGCTGTGGTGAAAAAATTGTCCCATTTGGGGTAGGTTTGGGTATAAGCTTCTCACAAACCAGAGCTTCTCACAACAAGCCTCATGGTTCCGGTAGGGAACGTGTCACCTTTGTGGACGAAATGATGTTCGTTGCCTCTTCTTGCTTTCAAATTTTTTCTGGTATCAACATAGAACAATAGGAGTGTTGTGTTAAATTTGGAATTTTTCAGGGTTCTTTATACATGAACTGAGTTTTCTAGGCATTTTATGTGCATAATTCAAATTTGAACTACAAGCACATGCTCTAGTGCATATAAATGGGTTGAAAAATCAAATGTGTGTTCTTGGTTGGATGCTTAGGTCCCATGCGAGAAATGGGAGTGAATTTCAAACATCAGGCACCGTTAGTTGGCCGCTAACATTGAGATACATGGTTTTAAAATTCTAGTAAATCCAAAACTGGTCTGAAATTCATGAAACTTGGCATGCTATCATGGAACGACATCAACATGTTGTGGTAAAAACATTGTCCCATTTGGGGCAGGTTTGGGAATACGCTTCTCACAAACGAGAGCTTCTCACAACAAGCCTCATGGTTCCGGTAGGGAATGTGCCTCCTTCGTGGATGACTCGATATTCGTTGCCTCCTCTTGCTTTTAAATTTTGTCCTAGTGGCAACATAGAGCAACAGAAGTGGCGTGTTAAAATTTGAAATTTTTCGGGGTTCGTTTGGACATTTTTATACATTAACTGTGTTTTGTAGGCATTTTATGTGTATAATTCAAAATTGAACTACATGCACATGCTCCAGTGCAGAAAAATCAGTTCAAAAATCAAATGTGTCTCCTTGGGTGCATGCTTAGGTCCCATGCAAGAAATGGGAATGAATTTCAAACACCAGGGCACCGTTGCTTGCTAGCAAAACGTTGAGATACTTTGTTTTTAAATTCTAGTAAATCCAAAACTCGTCTGAATTTCATAAAACTTGGCATTCTATCATGGAATGGCACCCGACATGCTCTGGTATTGTTCGTGTCCAATTTGAGAGAAGGCACACTCGAATCAACAACCAACAACTCATTTTGAAACAAATAGCCGCCACCTTATCATCTGAAACGTTTGTATAATTTAAATCGTGGGTGTTCTGTTAACCATTCAAGTGATGCTACGCGTCACACTTTTAATGGCTAGGAGGTGCCGTGCGGACAGTTGCTTGAGTAGACGGGAGGCGTGCGAGCATAGTCCGCTGCACAGGCTGACTGGTAGGCGTGCAAGCTGTCCTCCAATGGGTAGGCTCACCGGGAAGCGTGCAAGCTGTACGCTGCGTAGGCTTAGTGGGAAGCGAGCCCTTTGACTTCCATGGCCGCCCGCCTTGCTCGCATCCCCTCCATTAATGGCGCCCGAGCCACTGTTTAATACGGCTGGCCTTACTGTTCGGCTCCCATTCCCCTCCCGCGGACCTCCACCAACGCCATGGCGCAGAAGGATCATCTGCCACTAATCTTCCAGTTTGGTGAAGTCGACTCTGAGCCAGACGAGATAGAAAATAAGGAGGAATGGGGCCTCATGGACATGGCCCTGAACCAGCTGGCCGCGGCGGTTGCTGCCCCCGCACCCGTCCCAGCTCCCATCCTCGCGCCCGCGCCAACGACCATCCCCGTAGCATTGACGGGCTGGTCACCGAGCACTATCGCAGAGCTGGAAGCCGCGGGCATCAGCGAGGTCGGCGTGGACCCGTGCGAGCTCGTGTACATGCCAGTGCCAACGCCCGTGCCCGTGCCTATGCACGCCGCTGCACCCATCACGACTCTGGTCCCCATGCGTTTGCCTGCACCCACTGTACCCGTGCCCGTGCGCGCGCCCCCCCAGCATCATGGGACGCCGCCGTCGACCGCTACCTCGCAGCACCGCGAGTTGCCATCCTCCCGCGCCCCGCCCATCGATCGCGCGATGACATGATGTTTGATTTCCATGTGAAGAACATTCTGTGCTGCCTTGAAGTCTTCAACAACGGCGTCCCGAAGGACAACAACGACAACGCTGGCATGACACACCGCCTCCGAAATTAGTTTTTTTGGGTTTAATACTATATCTCGATCATATGAATATAAATTCTTAGTGTGACTGAATGAAACATATGGTTTGAGTAAACTTGCGTTCTTCTCTCTAAATGTACAGACTTATCAAATGATTTTTTTTAAACATCAATGGTTTTTAAATTTAAAACACTCATTGCAAATGTTTAAGTTAGAACAGCCGTATGCAAACCGATAGCTTCCCCAGTAAGCCAAGGGAAAATGTCCGGAGCAGGATTTGTGGAGCTCTTCATTGCAAACATTTTAGATAGAACACCTGTATGCAAAGCGAGAGCTACTGATGTAGGGTGGAACCCTAGGGGCCGATGTTTCACGATTGGAGCAGATCTCGTGAAGAACACGAAGAGCAAACGAGGGGAAAACACGAGGGAAAACAAGAGGAATCACTCAAATCAACAAGAAAAGATCACACGTGTGCTAAATCCATGAACACAAAGAGAGATACATGATCCAAAGTCAACAAAGGACGATACAAACAGTAACTAGTTCATCTCCGTGAGGAGGTCTTGAGGGGTCTTCCCGTGAGGGGTCTTGAATCCAAGGGTGGATCTTCTCCGAAGAGGCCGTGGTCTCTCGATGGAGTAGAACCAAATGGATGAGCAAAGCTCTATCTCTATGATGAGCTAAACCAATGCTAACCCTAAAACATAGGTAGGATAATATTATATATAGTCTAGAGGGCGAAAGGGGTACATGGGCCTTGGCCCGAGTCACTGCGCACAGGCAGGGACGGAAGTTCCGGGCAAGGCAAAAAGTTCTGGGCGCCGGAGGTTCCGGGCAAGGGTCCGGGCTAGCCAGAGAGTTCACACGGCGCAAGCGAGGATGGGGGCCGGGGGCCAGAAGGTCCGGGTAGGCCGGAAGGTCCAGGCCGGGTTCCGGGCTGGTTCCAGGCTAACCAGAGAGTTGGTACTACCGGGCTCGTCTGGGTTGTCGAAGGCCGAAAATTCTGGGGCGATCAGAGGTTCCGAGGGCCGGAGGTTCTGGGCTCTGGCCGGAAGTTCAGGGCTGAACAAAGAGTTGGCGCTTGTTCCTTCTTCTTCAGCTCTCGGCTCTATGGCTTGTGCACTGTACCTGATCACACATAGTGTTTCTGACTTAGGCAGCAGCCACGTCTCACTCGAATGTAAGGGAAGCTCAAGTAGGAGAGATGTCACCTCGGATTGAATAGCAAGTGCTCGAGCTCTTGTCATGGGTCCACTAGGCACATGGAGAGACGTGGGTAGGTCCATGGGGATGACCTTGGGATGCTCCGCATCATCTCCCTCCCTTGGGAAAGATCCGACCTCGGATCAAAATCCTCATCTCCGTGGCAGGGAGAGATATCCTTGACGTTGAAGATATCGCTCACATTGTACTTGTCGCGTGGGATGTCGACCTTGTAGGCGTTGTTGTTGTAGCGTGCGAGCACCTTGAAGGGTCCATCAGCTCGAGGTAGAAGCTTGGACTTGCGTTCATTGGGGAAACGGTCCTTGCGAAGGTGTAGCCAAACAAAATCTCCAATGTGGAAGACCATGGGTTGCTTGTTGATGTTGAGCTTGGTCGCGAGGCGATGTACTTGGCGCTCGATGGAGTGCCTTGTATCTTCATGCACCTTCTTGAGATAGCTTGCTCTAGCGCTCACGTCCATGTTGATGCAATCTTGTAGTGGTAGAGGTAGAATGTCCAATGGGGACAACGGATTGAAATCGTAGACGACCTCGAAGGGGGACTTGCCGGTCGTCGAATGTCTTGCACGGTTGTAGGCATACTCGGTGATGGGTAGACACTCCTCCCACTCCTTGATGTTCCTCTTGATTAACACGCATAGGAGAGTAGATAGCGTTTGGTTCGTGACCTCCGTTTGGCCGTCGGTTTGTGGATGGTACGCCGAAGAGAATAGGAGCTTAATTCCGAGCTTCGCGCATAACTTCTTCCAAATGTAACTTAGGAACTTGATGTCGCGGTCCGACATGATAGTCTTGGGCACTCCAAGTAGACGCAAGATTTCCCTACTAAAGAGATTGAGAACATGTGAAGCATCGTCTATCTTGTTGCATGGAATAAAATGTGCCATCTTAGAGAAATGGTCCACATCAATAAATACGGAATCCTTTCCATTTTGAGTTCTAGGCAAACCAAGCACAAAGTCCATACTAATATCTTCCCATGGGTGATACAGAATAGTGTAGGATTGAAAGTATGTCTAGAGGGGGGTGATTAGACTACTTGACCAAATAAAAATCTAGCCTTTTCCCAATTTTATGTCTTGGCAGATCTTAGCAACTTAACACACATCAAGCAATCAACCTAAACATGTAATTCTAAGAGTATAGTAGCGGAATGTAAATCATTGCATATGAAGGTAAAGGGGAGGAGTTTGGAGGGAGAAAACGCAATGTAGACACGGAAATTTTTGGCGTGGTTCCGATAGGTGGTGCTATCGTACGTCCACGTTGATGGAGACTTCAACCCACGAAGGGTAACGGTTGCGCGAGTCCACGGAGGGCTCCACCCACGAAGGGTCCACGAAGAAGCAACCTTGTCTATCCCACATGGCCATCGCCCACGAAGGACTTGCCTCACTTGGGTAGATCTCCACGAAGTAGGCGATCTCCTTGCCCTTACAAACTCCTTGGTTCAACTCCACAATCTTGATGGAGGCTCCCAAGTGACACCTGACCAATCTAGGAGACACCACTCTCCAAAAGGTAATAAATGGTGTGTTGATGATGAACTCCTTGCGCTTGTGCTTCAAATGATAGTCTCCCCAACACTGAACTCTCTCTCACAGATTTGGATATGGTGGAAAGATGATTTCAGTGGAAAGCAACTTGGGAAGGCTAGAGATCAAGATTCTTGTGGTTGGATTGGAATGTCTTGGTCTCAACACATGAGTAGGTGGTTCTCTCTCAGAAAATGAGTAGTGGAAGTGTAGGCACGTTCTGATGGCTCTCTCACAAATGGAGAAGGGGGTGGAGGGGTATATATAGCCTCCACACAAAATCTAACCGTTACACACAATTTACCAAACTCGGTTGGACCGAATAGTGAAACTCGGTGAGACCGACCTGGTTCAAAATGTGAACGTTAGGATTTTTGGTGGGACCGACAATACCAACTCGGTGAGACCAATGCGCTAGGGTTAGGGCGAAACCTCATTTCGGTGAGACCGATCACATGAACTCGGTGAGACCGATTTCAGTAATAAGCAAACAGAGACTTGGTCAGGCAAACTCGGTGGGACCGATCGCTCATTTCGGTGAGACCGAAATGTTACGAAAAGGAAATAGAGAGTTTGCATTGCCAACTCGGTGGGACCGAACGCTCATCTTGGTTAGACCGAAACGTTACGAAGGGAAACAGAGAGTTTGCAATCCCATCTCGGTGAGACCGAGATCCCTATCGGTGAGACCGAACTGATTAGGTTTCTGGCAATGGCTATGTCAAGTGAACTCGGTGGTGCCAGATAGATCAAATCGGTGGGGCCGAGTTTGACTTTAGGTTTAGGACATATGTGGAAATGAGAAAGTGGTTGAGGGCTTTTGGAGCATATCACTAAGCATTTTGAGCAAGCAAGCCATTAAGCAACACCTCATCCCCTTTTAATAGTATTGGCTTTTCCTATGGACTCAATGTGATCTTGGATCACTAAAATGAAAATGTAGAGTCTTGAGCTTTTGCCAATATGTGTCCTTAGCATTTTGAGGGGTCCACATCTCTAGTCCATGCCATACCAATCATTGAACTTTCTGAAACATTAATCTTGAATGGATATTAGTTCAATGAGCTATATGTTGTTATGAATTACCAAAACCACCCGGGGATTAGTTGCACTTTCAATCTCCCCCTTTTTGGTAATTGATGACAACATATAGATCAAAGCTTCGACAAATGATAATATAAATGAAGTACATCGTCGCTTTGAGAAGTATGTGATAAGCAAGAGCTCCCCCTAAATTTGTGCATTATTTAAAATTTGCTTTTGAATGCAAATGCACAATCGATTAGGATCATGGGTTACTCTTCCATGTCACATACATCTTGGTGGAGCGCTCAAAATGATAGAAGATGAAATATGCGCTCATTACCAAGACAAGATGTGAATGATCATATATGAGAGATAGAATATCATCATTCAAGCACAAAAATTAAGGTATGATATGATCAAGCACATGATCATATGAGTATCTCACACACACATAAGTAGAGTATCAACCAAACAAGCAAGCAAATAAAGTAGCAAGAGAGGTAAAAGAAACAAAACACTCTCTCTCGAAGCCTATGATCTATACACTTTCTCCCCCTTTGGCAACAAGTTACCAAAAATCTTGAAAATGCATAGTGCTATGCGGCTCTCTAAGCACGAACACCGGGAGCTCCAGAGTGCGAAGGTGGCATGGAGAGGAGTCCTGCAACGAATGCATCCGAAGACGTCTGTGGAGCTGGTGGAGTAGCAACTGGAGGGACAACAGAGGCTGTAGCTGCTGGTGCTGATGTAGTAGCCCTTGTGTCACTGGCTGGCACAGCGATAGACCTTTGTGCCCTAGGCACTCTCTGAAATGCTTCAGTGGTAGCTCTCCCTCTTCTCTCTTCAGCTTCATCCTGGAGTTGCTCAACTGTAGTCTGGATGTCTGTGACCTTCAAGTCTAGATCATAAAACTTTGTCTCAATGATCCTCTCAAGACTCTCTTGATTTTGGGTCAGGGTTGTTAATCCTTTCTCAATTCTGACAGTGGCCTCAAGCAGATAGCTCACCTGATCCTGCTTGGTCTTGAGGTGAGCAGTTGAAGCATCTGGAGCTTGTGAAGATTGTGCTGCCTTCTCTGCTTTAGCTTTCTCCCTCTTCTCCTGAGCCTCTACTGAAGTAGGATGTGTGGCATCCATGACAACTTCATTGTCTTCAAATTTAGGAAACAGGGGAAGGTGCTCCTTGTCCAAAAGATATGTGCCTTTGCCCATCTTGGAGTTGATGAGCATCTGAATGTGTGGAGCATATCCACATGATCTCTTTTGATCAGCAGCAGTCCTCTTGATTGTCTCCACAATCAATGTCATCACTTCGAACTTCTTTGGAATGCCAAACATGTGCAGCAAGTTGATGGAATGGCCTCTTACCATCCTGTCATCTCCAGACTTGGGCAACAAAGTGTGCCTGAGGATAGTGTTGATTGTGGGAAGCCCAGACAGCAGATAGTACACAGAGCCAAATTTGTGAGTACCCAGGGCAGCATCAGGAATCTCCTTGTACATGTGTGCCACGGAGTTGTGTCCATTCCTTAGCTTGGCATACACATCTGTGTCATCCTCTTGCTCTTCAGGGGCAGTGATAAGCTTGGCCCACTCAGCAACTGTAGACTGGTACCTAGTACCCTCAGTCATCCAAACAATTTTACCATCTGGGTAAAAATGTGCTGTGGAGTAGAACTGCATCACCATTTCATCATTCCACTTGGTGAGTTTCTGGCCAACAAATTTGTCAACTCCAGTCAGTCTGAAGCTGTCATGAACTCCTGGGAAGTGATCTGCATTGTTGTCAATGTAAGTCCGGTCAACCCATCTCATATCATTGACTATGGGCTTCTTGTCCAGGAGCACAGTCTCATAGAAATCTTGTTGTTCCTTTGTGTGGAACATGTAGTCTACAGCAGTCCTCCTTCTGGTGGTATATGGGTCTGTCTACCTCCATAGCCTGAGACCTGCGTCCTTTCTTAGCTTCATGTTCTCAGCCACAGGATGTGTATCATCATGATCTGGGATCTTGGGCTTCAATTTTCTAAGCACTTGGGCTTCTTCTTCTTCTTCCACTTCAGGCACTGGGGCCTTGTTCTTCTCAGCAGCTAGTATGTTCCTAGTTGATCTCTTGAGTGCTGCAGGCTTAGAAGCTTGAGTAGCAGCAGCAGCCTTGGGGGCAGTCTTGGGCTTTGATGGAGCAGCCCCTGACTTGATGGCACCCCCCATCAACTTCTGAGCTTTGGGAACTGGTGCAGCATCTTCTTCATCCTCATCTGAATCCCTGACCATGGTTGGTCTGCCAATCACTCTAGCCATGGTCTTCTTGACCCTTTCCTTCCTCTTCTTGCCTTCACCAGCCTCCTTTGGTTCAAGAGAGACCCCAATGGTTTCCTGTGTTGAGGCTCTGGCTTTGGACATTGGGATCCTTCTGGCTGGTTCCTTCTTCCTCATACCTGGCTTGGTTGAAGCTGTTGTGCCAAACTCTTTCCTGACAACCTTTTTCCTTGAAGTGACTTCCTCATCAGCCACAAACCTTCATCTTCTGAATCTGAATTCCTTTTCCTCCTCTGCCTAGTAGCAGCCTTAGGCAGGTTGCTAGGAGTACTTCTGCTCCCATCATCATAGCTGTCAGAGGGACTAGTGCCCTCACTTAAGTTAACCTGTTCCTCAGATCTGTTTTGGCTGTCACTGTTGTCTGACATGGCTGAAAGCTAAAAGCTGACCCTGTGAATAGATATAGTTAAGACAGAGTGGATGAGCAACACAAAGTGCAGAGATTTTGCAAAATAGATGAGTCAAAAACTTAGTTTTAGTTTTCTACAAAAGTCATTTTGGAGCTACCGATTTGTTAAACTCGGTGACACCGAAGCAATATTGGAATCTAAACTAGTGAAATCGGTCAGATCGAGACACAATTCGGTGACTCCGAGATTGGTAGGGTTTCACTGAGAATTGAACTCGGTCACACCGATTCGTAAGTTTCGGTCAGACCAAAAATCACAAGTGCAATGGCCTGGGCCAAATCGGTGAGACCGATTTCTACAACTCGGTCGGTCCGAGATGAATTCGGCGGAAACCTAACCCTAAGTTTTCGAATCAAAACCAATCTAAAGGAGTTTTTGATTGGATAGAAGTATCACAAACGTGGTAAGATTCATGGCATTGACCTAAGTGCAGGAATCAGAGGTAAAGATTGCACAAAGGGGTCGAGTTCATACCCTAACTCGGTGGTGAACTCGCTACGACGACAACGGCGGCGAAGATTCCGTTGACGGTGGCAGAGACCAGCGGCAGGAGGTCGCTGGCGACGGAGGAGATGATCCAGAGACCTCGAGTCGGCAGAGCTGGAAAGGCGCGGGCGAAGGGTTTCGAAGAAATTTCCAAAATTCGACACGTGGGTATATATATCCAGACTCTGTCGGTGTGACCGAGTTGAGCAACTCGGTGGCACCGAGATGCAGAATCGCAAGCGGTTACTGCAACTTGGTGAGACCGAACTGTTCAAATCGGTTGCATCGAGATTGAAACCTAGATCAACTCAATGAACTCGGTATGACCGAAAGGAATGAATCGGTCAGACCAAAATACATCGAGAGGTTTTGGAAGTTTAAGTCTATGACGAATCGGTGGCTCCGAGTGCTCCTCACCCAGAGGGTTCGAATCTGACTTGATCAAACTTTGTGAAGTAGCATGAATAGAGTTTGAGACAAGAAAAGCATAGATAGCTAGAGGGAGTACTTAGGCATTCTTGTCCATCCATTTGGCAAAAGAAAAGACCAAACAATCAAAGCAACAAATGGATGTCCTTGAATGAAGAAAATTATGCATCCAGCATGCTCACACAATAAGATGGCAAATGAAATATGTGGCAAAGCATGCACAAACACTCTAGCATCTATCAAGCAATTGGCGATGACTAGGTCATCTATATATGAGTATATTGACTTAGGAGTCAAATGAGAACATTTGATCATAGGTCATACTCATCGTTTAAGCACAAGTTGGGTTACCACTTTTACATAAAGCGTTGTTGTGTTCACACCATTAGAGTTGCTTTAGCTCAATTCTTAGAGTAAAGCTCCCCCTAGATGTGATATCCCCCCTAAGAGGGATGAACTAACCTTGGGTTTTGTCGATGATGACTTCGTGTAGTTGTTGAAGATGTGGATGCTCAATGTTGCTGTAGATCATTTGGAGCAATCCTTTGGAGTGAGTTGCACTTTCAATACCTACACAGGTTAGTCCCACAAGGAACATGCAAGAATATCCATAGACATAGAGTGAAGTTCACACAAGATGATGTCCATGAAAGCATTAGGTTACCTTGTCCCTTGACTTACCAACAAGAGGGTTTGTGACTCCTTGAACTAGTGTAAGATGTGGAAGTTGATTGCACTTGTCCTTGCCAAAATGAATATGAGTGAAGTATGTTGGCGGAGTCACCCTCATGAGCTCCCTAGTTCTTCTTCTTCGGGATCCACATCATCTTGATGGGAATCCTTGGGGTTGTAGATGTACTTGATGAAGCAGAACTTGATGTAGTCTTGGGAACCCACTTGACCAAGGCCTTTGGAGCTTCTTCAAATGCATCAATCTCCTCTTGAAGCTTGTCCTTGCCTTTTAGCTTGTGGTCTTGTGGTGGAAGATCATCTTGAGCTTGTGTCCCCTTGAAGGAAGTAGGATCATACTTCTCTTGTTGAGGAACAAACTTCGTCTTGGGGTATTGATCTTCTTCCCACTCAACTCCATTGGCATTGAACTTTCGTTCAAGACCAACACCTTGATTCTTCCGGTGCCTCCCTTGCTTGCGTACAATTTCCTCAAATTGCTTACTTCCGGCAAGGCTCTTGTAAACACCTTTCTCTATAATTCCCTTCAATAAGCTATTTTCTTGCTCAAGTGTAACTTGGCTAATAGAATCATTAGTGGAATCAAGAGAACTACTAGAAGCAACAATATTGGATTTAGCATGATTATTGTTACTACTAGAAGAAGAATCTTTCTTACTCTTGTTGCTAGATTTTACTTGAGGCATGTAAGTAGACAAGAGTAAACGCTTGGCAATGTAAGAAGAACTTTTCTTCCGAAGATCATCATTGATAGCTTTTAAGAACCCATGTTCTTGCTCTAGGTTGAGCTTCTCGAAGCGTAGCTTCCCATGAGTCTTTAAATGTTCTCGATGATCTTCTAAAGTAGTTTCATGAGCTAACTTAAGAGTGTTTAGTTCTTTAGTTAGACGCTCAATCTCCTTCTTATCATTTTCATTCGTTTCATCTTGATTAGCATGATTAATAGTAGTTTCATCATAGTTTTCATCACTAGCATTGTCAATAAGTAATTCATCATCACCTAGCAAATCATCTTCATCACTATTGAAATCAATATACTCGGGGTGTGATACCTTGGGGCCATTAGCCATGAAGCATCTTCCAATTCCTTCATTTGGTGAGTCAAATATGTCATAGGAGTTGGTTGACACAAGTGCAAGACCGGCAACACCTTCATCTTGAGTATATTCAGAGTCGGAGTGATAACTTCTCTCGGAGTGGTGGTCGGAGTCAGAACCGAATACCCATCCACCAACATGAGCTTGATGTCTTCGTTTTGTATAGCTCCTTGATGATTTGTCCTTCCTTTCCGAATCCTTGCTTCTGCGAGAGGTTCTTCATTCATAACGGTCATCTCTACTCCTTCTCTCTCTTGGAGGTGATTCTTCTCTTCTACTTCTTCTTTTAGGTGAGTCTTCTTTTCTTTTGTATGGGGCCGTACACTCATTGGAGTAGTGTCCGGGTCTTCCACAATTGTAGCAATTACGTTCACGACTAGAAGATCTTTTGTCATGGTAGGATCTTGATTTGGAACTTCTCTCTTTACTTCTACTCTTGTAGAATTTGTTGAAGTTCTTCACCATTAAGCTCAATTCCTCATTGAAGACTTGTTTTTCACTTGATGTGGTAGGAGCATCACATGAGGCTTTATAAGCACCACTAGACTTGTTGTGAAGCTCTTGTTTGTCCTTGAGTGACATCTCATGAGGAACAATTCTTCCAATGACTTCCGTTGGCTTGAGATCTTTGTAATTGGGCATCATTTGGATCAATGTGCACACGGTATCATATTTTCCATCCAAGGTTCTTAGGATCTTTTTGATGATGAATCTGTCAGTCATCTCTTCACTTCCTAAGCCGGCAATCTCATTTGTGATGAGAGCAAGCCTAGAGTACATTTCAGCGACACCTTCACCATCCTTCATTTTGAACTTGTCAAGTTGACTTTGAAGCACATCCAACTTGGATTCCTTGACGGACTCGGTACCTTCGTGCATATCAATCAAAGTATCCCAAATTTCCTTTGCATTCTCAAGACGGTTGATTTTGTTGAATTCTTCGGGGCACAATCCATTGAAGAG
This sequence comes from Thinopyrum elongatum, assembly GCA_011799875.1. Taxonomy (NCBI): domain Eukaryota; kingdom Viridiplantae; phylum Streptophyta; class Magnoliopsida; order Poales; family Poaceae; genus Thinopyrum; species Thinopyrum elongatum. The sequence continues at coordinate 388,035,141 of CM022303.1, read as the reverse complement.
GATATCGCAAGCTTGAGCGTTGTATTGCAGCATTTTCAACTCTTCCGCAGTTGCTTCGCGATTTGGTTCTCTCCCATCGAAGAATTCACCTTGCAAACCAATACACACAATAGCCCAAACGGCGGGGTTATGTCCAAGAATATGCATTTTCATCTTATGCTTCCAACTAGCAAAATTAGTACCATCAAAGTAAGGACTTCTACGGTGGTAATTTTCCTTGCTAGACGCCATACTCTCCTAGGGTGTGAAACCAAGGCTATGATCACCAAGGCTATGGAAATCAAGGCAAATGGAGACCAAAGCTCTGATACCACTTGTAGGATCGAAAGTATGTCTAGAGGGGGTGATTAGACAACTTGACCAAATAAAAATCTAGCCTTTTCCCAATTTTATGTCTTGGCAGATTTTAGCAACTTAACACACATCAAGCAATCAACCTACACATGCAATTCTAAGAGTATAGCAGCGGAATGTAAATCATTGCATATGAAGGTAAAGGGGAAGAGTTTGGAGGGAGCAAACGCAATGTAGACACAGAGATTTTTGGCGTGGTTCCGATAGGTGGTGCTATCATACGTCCACGTTGATGGAGACTTCAACCCACGAAGGGTAACAGTTGCGCGAGTCCACGGAGGGCTCCACCCAAGAAGGGTCCACAAAGTAGCAACCTTGTCTATCCCACCATGGCCATCGCCCATGAAGGACTTGCCTCACTTGGGTAGATCTTCACGAAGTAGGCGATCTCCTTGCCATTACAAACTCCTTGGTTCAACTCCACAACCTTGATGGAGGCTCCCAAGTGACACCTAACCAATCTAGGAGACACCACTCTCCAAAAGGTAATAAATGGTGTGTTGATGGTGAACTCCTTGCTCTTGTGCTTCAAATGATAGTCTCCCCAACACTCAACTCTTTCTCACAGATTTGGATATGGTGGAAAGATGATTTCAGTGGAAAGCAACTTTGGAAGGCTAGAGATCAAGATTCTTGTGGTTGGATTGGAATGTCTTGGTCTCAATACATGAGTAGGTGGTTCTCTCTCAGAAAATGAGTAGTGGAAGTGTAGGCACATTCTGATGGCTCTCTCACAAATGGAGAAGGATGTTGAGGGGTATATAGAGCCTCCACACAAAATCTAACCATTACACACAATTTACCAAACTCGGTTGGACTGAATAGTGAAACTCGGTGAGACCGACCTGGTTCAAAATGTGAACGTTAGGCTTTTCGGTGTGACCAACAATACCAACTCGGTGAGACCGATGCGCTAGGGTTATGGTGAAACCTCATCTCTGTGAGACCGATCACATGAACTCGGTGAGACCGATTTCACTAATAAGCAAACAGAGACTTGGTCAGGTAAACTCGGTGGGAACGATCGCTCATTTCGGTGAGATCGAAACGTTATGAAAAGGAAAAAGAGAGTTTGCATTGCCAACTCAGTGGGACCGATCGCTCATCTCGGTTAGACCGAAATGTTACGAAGGGAAACAGAGAGTTTGCAATCCCATCTCAGTGAGACCGAGATCCCTATCGGTGAGACCGAACTGATTACGGTTTCTGGCAATGGCTATGTCAAGTGAACTCGATGGCGCCGGATAGATCAAATCGGTGGGGCCGAGTTTGACTTTAGGTTTAGGATATATGTGGAAATGAGAAAGTGGTTGAGGGCTTTTGGAGCATATCACTAAGCATTTTGAGCAAGCAAGCCATTAAGCAACACCTCATCCCCTTTTAATAGTATTGGTTTTTCCTATGGACTCAATGTGATCTTGGATCACTAAAATGAAAATGTAGAGTCTTGAGTTTTTGCCAATATGTGTCCTTAGCATTTTGAGGGGTCCACATCTCTAGTCCATGCCATACCAATCATTGAACTTTCTGAAACATTAATCTTGAATGGATATTAGTTCAATGAGCTATATGTTGTTATGAATTACCAAAACCACCCGTGGATTAGTTGCACTTTCAAATAGGAAGTGGCATATAGAGACCATGGGATTGAGCTTTAGACTTAGCTTTGCCACAAGTAGAACATCGGTTGGTGAAGCGAGAGACGTTGCGGAACATCTTGGGCCAAAAGTAGTTCTTGGAGAGTGTGGTAAATGTCTTGTCACGTCCAAAGTGACCCATAAGTCCTCCTCCATGAGCCTCTTGCAAAAGTAACAAACGAAGAGAAGACTCGGGGATATGTAGTTGTTAGCTATCATAAGACAATCATCGTTGATGTATTAGCATTCCCAAGATGTATGCATCAAACATTTAGCATAAGGAATAGCAAAAGTAGGATCATGCACGTACAAGTCTTTTATGTGCACAAAGCCAATGACATTCAGTTCGAGTTGTGTAACAAGCATGCATTTGCGGGAAAGAGCATCCGCCACAACATTTTCTTTACCTGTGATGTACTTAATGACATAAGGAAATGACTCTATGAACTCACTCCACTTGGCATGTCGCTTATTCAATTTAGTTTGACCTTTAAGGTATTTAAGCGTTTCATGATCCGTATGGATGACAAATTCATGAGGGCGAAGATAATGTTCCCACACATGCAACACTCGAACTAATGCATACAACTCTTTGTCATAGATGGGATATTTGAGTTGCGCGCCAGAAAGTTTTTCATTAAAATAAGCTATGGGGCGCTTCTCTTGCATTAACACACCTCCTATGTCGTTACCACTAGCATCGCAATGAACTTCAAAAGTTTTATCAAAGTTGGGTAATGCAAGCAGTGCAGCATGTGTAAGCAAATTCTTAAGCTCATGAAATGCGGTGTCTTGGCTTTGAGCACAAGGCATGCAAAGGGGATGCTATAATGCCAAAGTCCTTAAGAATCTACGATAGAAACCGGCTAAGCCAAAGAAACTTCGCACTTGTTGCAAGTTGGTTGGTTGTGGCCAAGTTTTAATAGCATCAATTTTAGCTTCATCTACATGAACACCCTTAGATGACACAAAAAAACTGATAAAGGCAAAGGTGTCCCGTCTTTCGATGAGATGGTGGCTATCATTTTTGGTGGAGTAGACTTTGATGATCCGACTACGAACGTGCGAGGACGTCGCGCCTTAGCAATCGATAAACCAACTCGGAGAGGTTATTGACCACGCCGGAGCACGATCAACCTGACCACGAGGGTCTATTTCCTGCAAGCAAACGAAGAACAAGCAAGAAACTAAGATTTGCAATCTGGATATTGTGAATATAAGATGAAAGCTTTATTGATCAAGGTGGGGTTCTGTGACGTCTTGGTCTGGTCGTTGAACACAAACGAAGTACTCGAAGTTGCAGCTATGGCGAACTTTTAATCTAAACAAAACCCAAAGTCTAAACGGTGCCCTAAGGGCTGTATATATGGAGGAAGAGGGGGGGGGGGGATTTCGTGGCCCTTGAAGGAGGGGTCCGAAACCAACCCTATCTCTTGTTTCCCCACACATACAGACTCTAAAAACAGCCTATACTCAAGTATTTCGAAATTACATGGGCCTGGCCCAATAATAAGGTGACGCAGCACCTATAATAGCCTCTGGACGAAATTTATGAAGTGGCATCTTGTATATTTCATCCAAGGCTTCATGCACTCATTATGGTGGCTTCAAAGTCCTGAAATCATCACTTGTAACTCCGTTCTTTTTCCCCTTGCGCATGCCATCGTCTCCATGCTTGAACTTGCTCCAAGGTTCCTCTTTCTTGTCCAAGCTAGGCCCTTCATTTGTAAGCAAAACAAATGTATCCAATTTAGGCAGCATCATATTCTCATGAACATTAGAATCATTACCAAGAAACGAAAGTACTTGATAATTTAATTGGCGTGCGCGAGCTCTAGTAATTAGTCCAGTATGTATAGCAGCAGGGGCTGTGGGTGTAACAATGGTATTGATATCCTCATCATCCTCCCCTTCTTGAAATGAAGTCATCCTCGACGGAAGCTCATCTTCCTCACCCAAATAAGGCTTCAAATCTGCAATGTTAAAAGTGGGACTAACCCCAAAATCTGCAGGCAGCTCAAGTTTATATGCATTATCATTTATTTTCTCTAACACCTTAAAAGGACCATCAGCATGTGTCATTAGCTTTGATTTGCGCAAATTAGGAAATCTATCCTTACGCAAATGTAACCAAACAAGATCTCCAGGTGCAAACACAACATGTTTTCTACCCTTATCTCTAGCAAGTTTATATTTAGCATTCATACGCTCAATGTTCTCCTTAGTTAACTCATGCATTTTTAAGATCAATTCAGCACGTTGTTTAGCATCAAAATTAACCTTCTCCGAAGATGGAAGAGGTAACAAATCAATAGGTGCACGAGGTAGGAAACCATATACAATTTCAAAAGGGCACATCTTAGTAGTAGAATGCAACGAACGATTATAAGCAAATTCAATATGAGGCAAGCATTCTTCCCACATTTTCTTGTTATTCTTCAAAACAGCCCTAAGTATAGTAGACAATGTTCTATTGACTACTTCAGTTTGTCCATCAGTTTGGGGGTGACAAGTAGTACTAAAAAGCAGTTTAGTCCCCAACTTAGCCCATAAACATCTCCAAAAGTGGCTACGAAATTTGGTATCACGATCTGAAACAATAGTATTTGGCACACCATGCAAGCGAATAATTTCACGAAAGAACAAATCAGCAACATTAGTAGCATCATCGCTTTTATGACATGGTATAAATTGTGCCATTTTCGAGAACCTATCCACGACAACAAATATGCTATCCCTCCCCTTCTTTGTTTGAGGTAAACCCAAAACAAAGTCCATAGATATATCCTCCCATGGAACACTAGGTACAGGCAAAGGCATATATAAACCATGAGGATTTAGTCGTGACTTAGCTTTTTGACATGTAGTGCAGCGAGCAACAAAGCGCTCAACATCCCGTCTCATCTTTGGCCAAAAGAAATGTGTAGCAAGTACATCCTCCGTCTTCCTCACGCCAAAGTGTCCCATTAATCCTCCTCCATGCGCCTCCAGCAACAACAAAAGACGAACGGAGCTAGCTGGAATGCATAGCTTGTTAGCACGAAACACAAATCCATCGTTAATGACGAACTTGTTCCATGTTCTCCCTTCTATACAATTCTGCAATACATCTTTAAATTCAGGATCATGCACATATTGATCTTTGATGGTCTCCAAACCAAATATTTTAAAGTCAGGTTGTGAAAGCATAGTATAACGACGAGACAATGCATCAGCAATAACATTTTCTTTACCCTTCTTGTGTTTAATGACATAAGGGAAAGTCTCAATGAATTCAACCCATTTAGCATGTCTACGGTTCAGTTTTGCTTGACTTTTAATGTGTTTCAAAGATTCATGATCAGAATGTATAACAAATTCTTTGGGCCATAAATAATGTTGCCATGTTTCTAAGGTCCGAACAAGAGCATATAATTCTTTATCATAAGTAGAATAGTTTAGACTAGGCCCACTCAATTTTTCAGAAAAGTAAGCAACAGGTTTGCCATCTTGTAATAACACAACTCCTAATCCAATTCCACTAGCATCACATTCAAGCTCAAAATTCTTATTAAAATCAAGAAGTTGGAGTAAAGGAGTATGTGTCAACTTATCTTTCAATAACGTGAAGGCTTCTTACTATGCGGTACCCCAAATAAAAGGCACATCCTTCTTTGTAAGCTCATTGAGAGGTGCAGCAATGGTGCTAAAATCTCTCACAAAACGCCTATAGAAACCAGCGAGGCCAAGGAAACTGCTCACTTGTGTGACCGTTTTGGGCTGCGGTCAACTCTCAATAGCTTCAATCTTGGCTTTATCAACTTCAATTCCCTGTGGAGTAACAACATAGCCAAGAAAAGATACTCGGTCGATGCAAAAGGTGCACCTCCCAAGGTTACCAAACAAACGTGCATCACGTAGAGCAATAAAAACAGCATGTAAATGTTCCAAATGTTCCTCCAAAGATCTGCTATAAATCAATATATCATCAAAGTAAACTACCACAAATTGTCCAATGAAAGCACGTAAAACTTCGTTCATTAATCTCATGGAAGTACTAGGTGCATTAGTTAACCCAAAAGGCATGACTAACCACTCATATAAACCAAACTTAGTTTTAAATGCTATTTTCCATTCAACTCCCAATTTCATACGAATTTGATGGTATCCACTACGCAAATCAACTTTGGAGAATATTGTAGAGCCACTCAATTCATCAAGCATATCATCTAGCCTAGGAATAGGATGACGATAGCGAATAGTAATATTATTAATGCCTCTACAATCAACACACATACGCGATGTACCATCCTTTTTTGGCACTAGTATAATAGGAACAACACAAGGACTAAGAGATTCGCGTATATAACCTTTGTCGAGCATCTCCTGTACTTGATGCATAATCTCCTTCGTCTCCTCTGGATTGGTACGGTATGGCGCATGGTTTGGCAGTGAAGCACCGGGAATTAAGTCAATCTGATGCTCAATACCGCGAATAGGTGGTAATCCCGGTGGCACGTCTTGTGGAAAGACATCAGCGAACTCCTGCAAAATGTTAGTGATAGCAGGAGGCAAAGAGGAAGGCACGTCCTCGAATGAAAATAACGCCTCTTTGCACACAAAAGCATAGCAAACAGATTTGCTGAAATCTAGCTCATCAATATCAGATTTGGTGGCAAGTAAACATGCACTTTTCAATTTAATTTCAGAAGCAACACTAGATGGTTTATTATTAGGCTTCATTTGTTGCTCAAATTCTTTTGCCACAATCTGATTTTCACTCTTATTTTTCTCCTGTTTTGCTTTACTAGCTCTATTAATATCATCTTTCAAAATAGAATCAGGAGTCATAGGAAGCAAAGTAATATGTTTATCCTTATGAACAAGAGTATACTGATTGTTTCTACCATGGTGTACAGAATTTTTATCAAATTGCCATGGTCTACCAAGTAATAATGAACATGCTTGCATGGGTACCACATCGCAATCAACATAATCAGCATATGTAGAGATACTAAAATGCACACGAACAGTACGTGTTACCTTAACCTTGCCGCTGTTGTTGAACCATTGGATATAGTAAGGATGTGGATGTGGTCTTGTGGTGAGAGATAGCTTCTCCACCATCTCCATGCTAGCCAAGTTGTTGCAGCTCCCTCCATCTATGATGACGCGAACAGAACGTTCCTTCACAACTCCCTTTGTGTGGAACAAATTATGCCTCTGATTTTGTTCAGCTTGTGTGACCTGCACACTCAAAACACATTGAGCAACTAAACATTCATACCTGTTAGCGTCTTCAGGAGCCATGTATTGTGTCTCATGTTCAGAATCATCTCCACCATGTTCTTCACGTGTAATTAGAGCTAAAGTCTCCTCATCATAGTCACTAGCGGACTCGTACCCTCCATCCTCAGTAGCAATCATCACATGCTTAGATGGGCATTCTCTAGCATAATGACCTCCACCCTTGCAACGGCGACAAATAATATCATGTGTTTGCCCTGTTGATGCCATGGATGAAGAAGAGCTCTGTGCAGGCCCATAAGGGGTGCTCTACGCAGATAGTGGTGGTTGTGCCTGCTTTCTTGTATCACGGCTGGAGGTGGTAGCTGACGGAGGTGCCGGTGCAGTAGAACATGTGGAATTAGAGGATGCATGCGGTGTCCACGATGAAGTTCGACCTGCAGAAAAGTTAGTCCGCGCCAATGCCTGTCGATCCTGCACTTCACGTTCAGCTTCGCAAGCAAGATGGAATAAACGAGTGATATTGTTATACTCCTTATACTCTAAAATGGTCTGAATCTCTTTATTTAAACCACCCATAAAACGTGCAAGCATAGCTTCATTCTCCTCGACAATACCACATCTTATCATGCCAGTTTGTAACTCCTGATAATATTCTTCTACAGAATTTTTTCCTTGTCTTAAACGCTGTAATTTTTGAAGTAATTCACGTTGATAATATGGTGGAACCCAACGAGTACCCATAGCAGTTTTCAAAGCAGCCCAAGTAGCTGGAATAGGATATAATCTACAATGTTCAGACCACCAAACACATGCAAAACTAGTGAAAGCACAAACAGCAGTAGCAACACGTCGTTCCTCGGGATATTGTAAACATGTAAAACATTGTTCAGTTTCTAACTCCCAAGTAAGATATATATCAGGAACATATCTCCCCTCGAATGATGGAATATTAAATTTTAATTTAGGAAGATGGTCATGATCTCGTACCTGAGGTGGTGGTGCAGGCCTACCATTGCGATTATTTGCATGTGGACGACCTGGTGCTGGTGGTTGCACGTAGTTATGATTTTGATCAACCTCATCCTCATAATCGCCCGCGTAATCGTCCTCCTCCTCGGCACCAGCAGCAGCAGGAGCAGGAGCCAAAGAAGCATCAACAGTAGGTACAGCAGCACCAGAAGTTTGGCCATCCTCAAGAGGAACACGCTTCGCTCGTCCGAACTGATTTGGAAGGGGGCGTTGTTGTTGTCGTTGCAGAGGTGCGACAGGTGCAGCCGGTCGTGGTTGGGGAAGACGCGTGAGCAATTCATTAAACTTGTTATCCAGCTTTGTCTCGAACGACTTCTCCATGCCATCTATCTTCTCCATGGCCTCTTCAAATCTGTTTAGCACATCTCCCACCTGGCCACTCATCATTTGCTAAAATTTATCATGCAACTCCTTGTTCGTCATGTTCTCCCAATCAATCTCTTCGGCTTGTGAACCTGCCATGGTTAGCAGCAATAGAAACACACAAGAATATGATCCTACAGACTAGTAGAAAGTGGTGGTGGTGTGGTGTCACAAATCCGTCAAGCAAATCTCAAATTCTTACCAGTTCTTACCCAGCAGCAGGTGGTGATCGGCAACCTTTGTAGTCAAAACTCTCAAAGCTTGGACAGAGCGATTGCCAGGTGGTGTCAAACGCACGATGTAGATGTATGTGGAGCTGGGAAGGCTGATGATATGGTAGCAAAAAGGGTCAGCAATAATCAATTCAGAGATGCAATGTTGAATAAACGCTCAACAACGGTACTGTGCTGGTCCTAGGCTAGACCGTGCTACAGACGCGAGCCTAGAACACTAACAAAATCACGACGCTGCACGTAAACAAGGGAGGAGCACACTCTGAATTTTTTTTATCACTTTTTTTCCTCTTTTTTTTTTTGCTCCGCAACAATTTTTTTTCGAAAAAGTCTACAAATGGTCTAAAAACTGCCCAGCCAGATTTTTTTTTGAAACTGGAACTATTTTTCTTCTACGGGTAGCACGAAAGTTGGGGAATCCGACTTGTTCACGACTCGTAGTATCGCGTGATCTGGAACTCGAAAATAAATGAATAAATACTGGACTCGGACTAGGACTGGTGGCGGAGATGAATCTGGTGTAACTTGGACTGGTGATGGTATATGATGGTAGTATATGTGGACTCGGATTGGTGGTGGTATATGGACTCGGATCGGTGGTGGTATATGGACTCGGATCGGTGGTGGTATATGGACTCAGATTGGTGGTGGTATATGGACTCGGAGCGGTGGTGGTATATGGACTCGGAGCGGTGGTGGTATATGGACTCAGATACATAGAAGATAAGCGGTGGTGGTATATGGTAGGGGCGATGATGATGGTGCGGCGGCGGCGTGACAACTTGTGAACAGAACTCGAAATTCTAAAGAACTAGACGCTAAGACCAGCAACTTGACACGACGATGCAACCGCAAATTCAACAAAGAAAATACAGAAAAGATTATGCAAAGGCTCAGATTGGTTTGGATATGATGAACTAACCCTAATTTTTTTTTGGCTTTTTCCTGGACTGTAGGTATGAAGAACAGACTCGATCTAAACTACGAAAAACTGTAAATCTCACCGAGCAACCTGGAAATCTGATACCACTTGATAGAGGCAAAGTTGTCCCGTCTTTCAATGAGATGGTGCTATCATTTTTGGTGGAGTAGACTTTGATGATCCGACTACGAACGTGCGAGGACGTCGCGCCTTAGCAATCGCTAAACCAACTCCGAGAGGTTATTGACCACGCCAAAGCACGATCAACCTGACCATGAGGGTCTATGTCCTGCAAGCAAACGAAGAACAAGCAAGAAACTAAGATTTGCAATCTGGATATTGTGAATATAAGATGAAAGCTTTATTAATCAAGGTGGGGTTCTGTGACGTCTTGGTCTAGTCATTGAACATAAACGAAGTACGCAAAGTTGCAGCTATGGCGAACTTTTAATCTAAACAAAACCCAAAGTCTAAACGGTGCCCTAAGGGCTGTATAAATGGAGGAAGAAGGGGGGGGGGGGATTTCGTGGCCCTTGAAGGAGGGGTCCGAAACCAACCCTATCTCTTGTTTCCCCACACATACGGACTCTAAAAACAGCCTATACTCAAGTATTTCGAAAGTACATGGGCCTGGCCCAATAATAAGGTGACGCAGCACCTATAATAGCCTCTGGACGAAATTTATGAAGTGGCATCTTGTATATTTTGTCCAAGGCTTCATGCACTCATTATGGTGGCTTCAAAGTCCTGAAATCATCACTTGTAACTCCGTTCTTGTTCCCCCTTGCGCATGCCATCATCTCCATGCTTGAACTTGCTCCAAGGTTCCTCTTTCTTGTCCAAGCTAGGCCCTTCATTTGTAAGCAAAACAAATGTATCCAATTTAGGCAGCATCATATTCTCATGAACATTAGAATCATTACCAAGAAACGAAAGTACCTGATAATTTAATTGGCGTGCGCGAGCTCTAGTAATTGGTCCAGTATGTATAGCAGCAGGGGCTGTGGGTGTAACAATGGTATTGATGTCCTCATCAAAAACCCAAGAAAACAAGCTTATCAACACCAAAAAGGCATTTGTCGATATTAGGATAATGGCGCTCTTTTCTGAGAGTTTGCAAAACGGTTCTAAGATGGGTGACATGATCTTCTAGAGAAATGCTAAACACAAGAATATCGTCAAAGTAGACCACAACAAATACGCCAATGTAAGGGCGAGGAACATAGTGCATCACACGCATAAATGTACCGGGTGCTTCGGATAAGCCCATAGGCATAACTAGCCATTCATATAAGCCAAACTTAGTTTTGAAAGCAGTTTTCCATTCATCACCTTCTTGAATGCGGATTTGGTAATAGCCACTTTTAAGATCAATTTTAGAGAAAATGGTGGCTCCGCTTAGCTCATCTAGCATATCGTCAAGGCGAGGAATAAGATATCGATAACGAACGGTGATAGCATTGATGGGACGGCAATCGGAACACATGCGAAAACTACCGTCTTTCTTGGAACAAGGATTATCGGGACGGTGCATGGGCTCAAGCTTTCTCGTACATGGCCATTGTCGATGAGTTGTTGCACTTGCCATTGGATCTCCTTGGTTTCCTAGGGGTTGACACTATAGGGTGCTTTGTTAGGAAGAGGTGCTCCGGGGATGAGGTCGATGCGGTGTTCGATGCCTCGAAGAGGAGGTAGACCCGGAGGTAGCTCATCGGGGAATACATCTTGTAATTCCTGCAATAGAGAAGACAACACTAAGGGAATATTGTGAGACGCGTTAGTAGTGGTTGCGCCGTCCTTGCATAATAGGATATAGTGCATAACACTTGATGGGTTCTCACACACTTCTCTCATCTCACTTTTGGTGGTGAATAGCAGTAGATGCTTATTCTCATTCAATGTGGAGGTACTCATTTTAGGCTTGTGGCTCTCACTCTCCTTTTGGTGGGTCACTCTCTCACTATTCTTTCCACAATGGGTGGATGCTTGCTTGTCGGCGATCACTTGACTTGGAGACATAGGTCATAGCACGAACTCTTTGCCCTTCATCTATAGTGATTGGTACGACCATTGTGGATGACGCCGTGGTCGAATTGCCATGGTCGTCCAAGAAGGAGGTGGCAAACGGACACAGGTACCACATCACATTCCAAGGTATCCTCGTAGGCACCAATCTTGAATGATACTTGCACGGTGTGCTCGACGCGAATGGTGCTGGAGTCGCTAAGCCATTGTACCTTGTATGGGCAAGGGTGCTTCATCTTGACTAATTGTAGCTTGTCACATAGCTCTTCGCTTGCCAAATTGTGGCAACTTGCTCCGTCGATGATGACCTTCACAGACCGTCCATTGATGCCCACCTTGGTGTGGAAGATATGGCATCTTTGGTCTTCGTCTTGTTGATGTTGAAGGGTCAAGACCTTGGAGACAACGAGAGCGGGGCTCGAATCATTGTCACAAAAGACTTGGTCATCTTCATCTTCATTCACGCGCCGGTGCATGGCCACGTGCTTAATTGCTTCCATTTCTTCTTCACTCATGGAGTCATAGGTGCCGTCATTGTTGAGGATCATGGTGCACCATGTAGGGCACTCATGTGTCTTGTGGCCTCGGACTCCACCTGTGAAACATTTTATGGAACTTGTCTTGACGGTCTCATCGGTTGGAGTAGACGATGATGAAGCTCTCGGCTTGGAGTTGCTTGTAGTAGGAGGATGACTTGAAGGTGTAGAAGTCTTCTTGTAACTTGACTTGTCGCCGTTGCTTGTAGAAGGTTTGGTTGAGGTAGAAGGCGGTGTAGTCATTGAAGCTTGGTTGTTGGAGCCGTAGGACTTGGAAGAGTACTTGGCATACTTGTAGTCATCTTGCACTTGTCGCTCCGCCTTGGTAGCTTGATGCACTAGCTCGATGAGGTTTGAGTAAGATTGGAAGTCGATGATCTTCTTGATAGGATGATTGAGTCCATTCAAGAAACGTGCCATAGTTTGCTCTTCATCTTCCGTGACATTAGCTCGAATCATGGCAATCTCCATTTCCTTGTAGTACTCTTTAACCGACTTCGTGCCTTGCTTGAAGAGTTGCAACTTCTTGAATAAGTCACGACTATAGTGTGTTGGCACAAAGCGCACTCTCATGACATCCTTCATTTGATTCCAGGTGGTTATGGGTGGCTCTCCTCTTGCTTCTCGTCGTTCGGTGACTTGCTCCCACCAAATAAGGACATAGTCTTGAAACTCAAGAGATGCCATGGCGATCTTCTTTTCTTCTTCATAGTTATGTAAGCGAAAGATCTTGTCGACTTTCAGTGCCCATGAGAGATAGTCTTCGGGATCATTGCTTCCAGAAAACTTTGGCATGTTGAACTTGAGCTTGCCGTAGCGTTGCTCTTCATTGCGCTCTTGTCTATTGCGATGACGTTCTTGACGTGGGGGATTGTCAACCTCAAGTTGTTCTTGGCGCGGAGGATTATCATTGTTTTGTTGGTCTTGGCAAACTTGTGGTTCTTGTTGAGCTTGTTGTTCTTGTCTAGCTTGTGGACGAGCTTGTGGAACTTGTCGGTGCAATCATGCTTGATATCTTCTTTCTTGAACTTCATCATGAAGTGCTTCTTCTTCTTCACGAGTATGTCGGTTGCGTGCGGCGACGACACGATTTGTGTGTCGGAGGGCACGTTGCGCCTCAAGTGCTTGAGCTTCACGCCGTTGTTGTTCTTGATGTAGCGTGGCAGTGTCTTGCTAATCTTGGTGTTGGCGTTGCCATTCTTGCATTTGCTCTTGTTGGCATCATCGTTCTTGCGCTTCCTCTTGTTGGCATAAGCGTTGCCTTTCTTATGCTTGCTCAAGTGTAGCTTGATTTTGTCAATGTCGAAGTTTTTGCTCTTCAAGTTGCTCTTGTGAACCATTGCCGTGAAGTGGATTCCGATTTGCTCGACGATCGTGGCATGTGGCTTGACAAAGAGTGTTTGATGATGGTGTACTTGAGTCGGTGATGGAGTCATAGGAATATCGACTCGAGTTGCGCCGTCTTTGGGATGACGAAGAGGAAGAAGATCAATTGACCATCAAAGTTCGTAGCTCTTCCATTTGAGTAGTCATGTTGGCATTGAGATCTTCCATGTGATGTGTAAGAGTAGTGTCGAAGTAGTCTCTTGTTCGCACTTCGGAATGCTTCATGTCGGTGGCGAGTAGCTCGATGCGCTCATTCATAGCTTCATTCTCTTGATGTAGAGCTCGTTGAACACCAAATAGGTGAACCTTGGTGACGTAGTTGTTCGGCTCTTGAGGGTCATCAAAAAGCGGGTTTGAAGATGTAGTTGGCCTATCCATCATCGCAAGCAAATATGTGAGTGGAAGAAAGGAAATAACTATACCAAATGTACCTTATTCGATGTTGAGAATGGATCAATAATCACTCAATAATGTAACAAGGAAGTTGCACAATTGGTACCGGTTCTCGTCAATTTCTCACACCTACACAAATAAAGCTTTTGGTGGAGCTTGGTTAGGATGGTGGCACAAAATTTATGCAATTGTTAGCGAGACTCAGTAATGTTTCAAAAGATTCAAAAAGTCACAAATGCAACAAGTAGACCAATAGCAATGTGGCACACAGAAACACACGCACGGATATATAAATGTGGCCGTGCAACCAAGGATGAGCTCAAAATGTGGAATCCACGGAAAATGCTCTTGTTGCACAACACAAGAGAGGCGCTAGCACGATTGCTCAATAGGCGGATACGGTACTTGTGCACAACCTACAAAGAAAAAATGCAACGACTTCTATCCCAAGTATGCTATATGTATTTATGTTCTGGTGATATGATCCAAGATGATCGAGTATGACAATCTTAATGTAGTATGATGCTATTGTTCTTGCTTAAAAGCTCTTTGCTTATCTTTCTCTTTTGCTTAAAAGCTTGTTGGCTCTTACTCTTTTGAGCTCTTTCCTTAGCCACTTATGCAAGACTTCACGAACCAAGATAGCAATTGTGTCTATGCGGTGACAACCTTGTGGCACAAGAGATGATGCCAAGATACGAATACCAAGATGATGTGATATATGCAATGAGACGATAATCACTAATGTGCACAAGTAACACTGTCGGCAATACTCAAAGGCTAGTCTCGATGGGTAAGTGATGCAAAAGGAAGGCTAAGAGGTTATCAATGCAATGGCAAGGGGAATGTACGAGAGTGTCATAGAGGTTACCACCCTTGCATACGGTTGATGGTGTCAAAATGGTGAAGTGGTCGTTGTCGATGACGAGTCCTTGGCGAAGATGAGTGGCAGTGATTTCGATGTCGAACCGTCCCTAAGTAGCCAAGACACGTTAGGAGACGGGAAACCGCAACTCAAATTCTCAAAGAAGAAAACGTGTCAAATTGTTGGAGTTGGTAGCGGGTAAGCGATGGTGGTTGCGGAAAGCGGTGGTGGTACGCTGAATGCTGTGGTGGCGGACAACTTTCTATCAAGGCCGGAAATTCCGGACGGAGGCCGGAAGGTCCGGGGGGCGGAAGTTTCGGGCAGGCCGAAAGGTCCGGCGGACAGAAGTTCCGGGCGGGGCCGGCAGTTCCGGGGGTCGGGATTCTGCCAAGGACCAAAAATTGGGGAATCTGGAATTTGGGCGGAAAATTTTCGGGAAAAACCGAAATCAAATGTGGAAAAGAAAAACGTTGGGTGGATGGAAGTGTGGAGAAGGTAGATCTACGTGCTACCCACGAAATCCATGGATCCATTGCAACAAAACTTCATCCAACCAACAAATCACAAAAATTTTGGGAGGGCTATTTTTGTGGGGATTTTCAAAATTGGGACAAAAGACAACAAAATTAGGCTAGAAAACGAAGACAGAGGCTCCAAAATCTTGATCAACCTTGGCTCATGATACCAAGATGATGTAGGGTGGAACCCTAGGGGCCGATCTTTCATGATTGGAGCGGATCTCGCGAAGAACATGAAGAGCACATGAGGGGAAAACATGAGGGAAAATGAGAGGAATCACTCAAATCAACGGGAAATTATCACACATGTGCTAGATCCATGAACACAAAGAGATACATGATCCAAAGTCAACAAAGGATGATACAAACGGTAACTAGTTCATCTCCGTGAGGATGTCTTGAGGTGTCTTCCTATGAGGGGTCTTGAATCCAAGAGTGGATCTTCTCCGAAGACGCCACGGTCCCTCGGTGGAGTAGAACCAAATGGATGAGCAAAGCTCTATCTCTATGATGAGCTAAACCAATGCTAACCCTAAAACGTAGGTAGGAGAAGAGTATATATAGTCTAGAGGGCGAAAGGGTACAAGGGCCTCGGCCCGAGTCACTGCACGCAGGCAGGGCCAGAAGTTCTGGGCGCCGAAGGTTTCGGGCAGGATCCGGGCTAGTCAGAGAGTTGGCACGACACAAGCGAGGCTATGGGCCAGGGGCCAGAAGGTCCGGGCATGCCGGAAGTTTCAGGGGCCGGAAGGTCCGGGCAAGGTTCTGGGCTGGTTCCAGGCTAACCAGAGAGTTGGCACTCCCGGGCTTGTTTGGGTCATCAGAGGCCGGAAGTTTCGAGGGCCGGAGGTTCCGAGCTCTGGCCAGAAGTTCCGGGCTGAATAGAGAGTTGGCGCTAGTTCCTTCTTCTTCAGCTCTCGGCTCCATGGCTTGTGCGTTGTACCTGATCACACATAGTGTTTCTGACTTAGGCAACAGCCATGTCTCACTCGAATGTAAGGGAAGCTCAAGTAGGAGAGATGTCACCTCGGATTGAATAGCACGTGCTCGAGCTCTTGTCATGGGTCCACTAGGCACTTGGAGAGACGTGGGTAGGTCCATGGGGATAACCTTGGGATGCTCCGCATCAGCTACGGTCTTCCCCAGTAATCCAAGGGAAAAATTTGCCGCGTAGGATTTGTGCATCCCTTCACCGCAAACAGTTCAGATTGTATACGGTATGCAAAGTGAGAGCTATGGTTCCTTCGCCCCTAAGCCAAGAAAAAATCTGGCACGCAGGATTTGTACATCCCTTCAACGGAAACGGTTATTTCGGATGACCCGTGTGCAACCACGTACAGACAATTTGGTAAGATTTGCATCTGTCATATTGGGTATATTGCCATTCGTCAAAATAGAAAGATTGACGTTTGTTGATCGAGTAACATTGCCCTTTGTCAACCTTGTAACACTGCCATTTGTCAAAATTTGCAGCTAAAAATCACTAGCACTATCTAATTTTTGCAACAAAATTTTTGTAATTAAGCATAGATTTCATTCATAGATTAAGCTGTCATTCTTTATACAAACAGTTCAACTCGATAGCTGAACCGACCAAACTTTTTCCCAATTGTTGCCAACCACGTACTGAAATAGCTAGTTCAACTATATATATACTAGCTAATTTTAAGTACGTAGTATAGTTCAACCACATCTATAGTCACATGAACTGAACAAAATAGCCCCTAAATACTACTACTACGGAGGGGCTTGTACTACTTCTAGTAGCCTCTCCTCTGCCGAGCATGCTCAGTAAGAGGCAGAGGAGGAGGAGCCTACCTACGAGCTGGACAACAGGAACACGGTGCCTGCCGCTACTGCACCTTTTGCGACGCTGACCTTGAACGCCCTCTGCCGCTCCAGACGACCCCTCTCGAAGTGACAAGACTCCTCGTAGATCTCCTCATTCCATGCCTCTTCGGCGTCATGTGCTACGGCCACGGCGGCGGTAAGACTCTTAGTGTGCTCAACTAGGTGCTCCTCCTCCTCCCGCAGGAACTCGGTGTAGCGCGGAAGGTCGCTGACGCACATGCGGGGCTCAACCTCCACCTCCCGCCTACAGGCGGCAGTGGCAGAGCAGGTGATGACCCAAGCGGTCGAAGGTGGGCTGGCGGCCATGGCGGCCAATGGTGGGGTGGTCGCCACGACGGCCACCTCCCTCCTTTGGGTCGTGGTGGCGGAGCGGGTGATGGCCACGATGGCCGACAGTGGGGTGGCGGCTACATCGGCCACCTCCTGCCTTCGGGCCGTGGTGGCGGAGCGAACGATGGCCCTGGCTTTCAACGGTGGTGTGGCGGCAACGGCAGCCGGCAACAGCTACCGATGGGCAGCGGCGGCGGAGCGTGTGGTGGGTGTTGCGCGCACACCCAATAGGGACACCACGCGCACTACACTACGCCGGGGACTACGCCGCCGCCGTGGTGTAGCCTCCCAGCTGGAGCTGTCCTTTGAGGACGGCGGAGTGGCTGAGCGACGACGATGGACTGTTGCCATTGGCGATTGTGGGAGAAGCAGACGAGATAAGCTACAGGGAGGGAGCGGAAAATGTGACGCAGGACTCGCCGCCCGTGAGGGTTTATATAGCAGGCCGGCAAGCATTGGGATTTTGGGGGATTTCGCCGAGTCGGGCGGAAAGCTTGCACGGCTATGCGCGGGTACTTGCGCGGTTGTGCGGGAACGGGTTCACCGATGATTCATTGGCGCCACTTCGAGCCACCGTTTGGCCAAAAGAACACCCCTGCACGCTGCTCAAGCTTGCGCTCGAAGCTGTTTGCGGCAGCGGTGTGACAAGACTTGCAAGAGGAGGACAAAATGACACGTACACATACGGTTAATAAAAAATGTTTGCGATTTAATTACCTACTACCCCCGTCCTGGTTTACAAGTCCTCTTTGTATTTTTGTGCCAAATTTTGACTAGAGATTTAACCAATAAAATACGAATGCATGTCACCAAAGATTATATTGTTGGATTCATATTTGAGCATAGTTTCCAATTATATTATTTTTATAACATGCATTAACATTTTGTTGGTTAAATTTAAGATCAAAATATGGCACAGAATATAAAGGGGACTAATACACCAAGACGGAGGCAGTAGTACATGACCGCTCTCTACACAGCGTCGCAAACGATTGTTCGACCATCGTGTGATGTGGAACGCGACGTAGTTTCACATCATGCCACCGGCTCGCATCTGCCGGCCGGCTTGTAGACGACCATTCCCTGCGTGTTCAACTGCTCTATACGTGTGGTTGCTCATGGTTGAGGCGGCCGTGGCGCGCTCTGCTCGTGTCCCGCTGCGCGCTCTACCCGCGTCCCTCCACGCGCGCTGCCAGTGTTTGGGGTCGGCGCACGATCATGGACGTTCGTGCTGCCATTATGCATGCGGTTGCGCCGGATGCGGCACCACGATGCAGTTACCCGCTGCAAAAACTGCCATGCGGACGTGCCGAGAATCCCGGCCGACCGGCCCCCATTTATTCCCGCGGCCATTTACCTTTCATCTCTTGCGCCACACAACACAATAAGCACACCCATGACGACACATACAGAGAGGACATCCAGCGGTTCCAATGGCGCTCTCCGTGGCTCCAATGGCGCTCCCATTGGGCGACGACGACAACGGGGGGTAGTTCACCACGCATCATGTAGTGCACGCCCACGTGAGGGGGGAAGGACCTCTCGGTGGTGTACATGAACAACCCGGTCTCGGTGGAGAGCTCGATCCAAACTATGGAGCAGTTGCTTGCTGAGGACAAGTACCAAGTGGTCGACTTCGACCTCGAGATCACCAGCGGTCGTGCCAGGCAAGATCAGAAGGTTGTCATTGCCGAGTTATGCATGCGACATGACATCCTCGTCTACCACTACCACCTGGCCACAAGGCCTTGCGAGCGTTTCTCTATGTTTATCAATAGCTCCGACTACAGTTTCGCTATGCTAGACACCATTAACGATCTAAAAGTGCTCAAGGTTTCGATCTTGACCTGCCAGAATCTTGTCAACATCCGTGACTACTACAAGGTCTGGGGCAGCGACAACAACAAATAGAACTCCCTGGTTGACCTCGCCTCGGCCATCATCACCCCCTACTGCATGAAGATGAAGGATGAGTGCAAGAAGGACAAGAACGCCTGGCACAGTGCCTGGCATCAAAGACTGGATGAAGAACATGCCAAGTACACGACCAAGGACGCGTACACAAGCTACAAGATGTACAGGCGGATCGTTGACATGAGGAAGTGTCTTCGTCCTGCCCCAGACGAGGGATCGAGCCATAGAGCAGTGGCGGTAGCGTCCCAAGAAGTAGATGATTAGACGATCGTTTCTCCTAGTTTAGAATGCATGCAATTGTTTATTGAGGTGTGTGCGAATGATCTGTATAGTCACTTATGTAATTGGATGGTTATTTTAGTTATATATATGTTGTTCTTCTGTAGATAGAGCAAATCACACGCTTATTAGCAGCAATCGTCTGTGTTATTATTGGTCTTCGCACACATTTTGGATTACGGACCTGTTTGCCGCGTATCACACACATCTTGTTCAGTTGAACTATTTCTGTTGTCTTGGCTGATCACAAACAGTTCATCCGAGTGAACTGTATGCCCTCCATCTTACACACCTTGATCTGGCCGACCTTTTCTATTGTGTTTCCTAATCGCACACAGTTCATCCTAGTGAACTGTATGCCGTATATCACACACGCCCTCATTTGGCTCACTGTTTCCGTTGTTCTGGATCATCACAAACAATTTGTATGGATTGACCGTATGCCACACATTGCACACGCAGCTCTGATCTGAATCGTGTTTGATGTATGCGCAATCACAAACAGTTTGTCTCTTTTTTGCAGGTTTTCTTACACCATCGTTTGCAGTTAATGCATCGCACACAGTTTCATCGAAGGGTCTCTGATTGAACTGTCGCGTTTGGACCATCCTGCAGTAGTGCATGGTCGTTTACAAGGAAAGGAATAAACATGCCGAATCTCCTACCTCGACTTGGGGTACACACCAAGGCACAAAAGGTCTTCTGTCCGGACACAGTGCGGCCCATACTGTCCGGCCCATGAGAGATAGGCCGGCAGCCCAAAGACCCCCCAATCCAGGACTCCCTCACCACTGACGATCGTCAGATTGCTCCATTTGTGGTGGAATATATTATTCCTCCAGCTGATGAAGATGAGGAAGATGGATGAAGAAATTGAAGTGGAAGTCGATGCTTCACTTCATCAAGTGTCGTCATGGAAGCCTTTACAAGTTTCATTGACTGAAGAAACTGCTACTTCATCTGGAAGTAGTGAAGATAATGAAGAGGATAGGGACATTGATGGTGCTAGCACACCCGTCATACATGATGAATTTTGGGAAGCAACACAACCAAATTCGCCCGTCACCACACCTCTGACGCGAGTGCCTCAGTCGCCCGCGCGCATTGAAGAAATTCACACTGGCTCTAAAGAATGTCAACCTTCTCTTCAGACCATTGCTAAAGAAATTCTAGCTGCATCAGCTGATGAAATGGCATAGCAAGATCTGGTCGTGGATGTCATCAATTCAACTCCTCAACGAGAAGAATCAGTTCCTTCAGCAGACACTGACACAGTTCCAAATGCTACTGCTGAAGAAATTACCAAATCTGCCATCACTGTTCCAAATGACTTCACTAGCTCTCCAAGGCCTGTTTTCGATGTGTGGCCAAAGAAGATAAATCTTCAGCCCATCCCAGTTATGCCCAAGATTGGCAAAAGCCTTAGACAGCCACAATTTGATAATGCCAAGTTCTTCGAGGAGAGGAATTGCTTCATAGGTGAGTCCCCTTCTGACCCAACCAAGATCAGGCATCTGCCCTTCTTGACCAAGACACAAATGAACTTCTATGCATCTTTGCTATTTGAGAAGAACAAGATCTTCACGCATCATCACATTCCTCATGTGGACATGGAGTTCATTCCATGCTTCAGGCCAGTGCTGGCTGTTCTTCACGATGTTGGCACTACAAGAGAAGACACATCTGTGACATTATGGCCCGAACAAAACTTTTTCTGTCATGGTTATGACACTTCTATGATGATAATTGTGACAAAAACACATATCATCATAGATATGGTGGGCTCCTACTTCTATGACAAAAAATTATGACTGAAATTGGGCTTTTCGTCCTGGGCGGTCCGGAGACGCACATGCGTGACATTTTTTGGGCCCTCCATCACGTAAAAAATCATGGTAGAAGTGAGGGCGAGGAAAATTTTGGTGACTTCCCGATGACGGTGGGTGGTCGGGGCCGAGCGATGCAATGTGGTTTGCGTGTTTCTCTTGTATGCGTGTGTGCGAGGCACTCGCTAAGTGAACCTGAGTGAGGCGGTCGCTTACTGAAGCTAAGCGATCGATCGATCCCACTATGTACTGAAGCCGAACAATCACTTCGCTGCTTACTGAACCCGATCAAGCCCCCGTGCGAGACGTAGCTAGCCGGTTGGGTTGCCTCTGTGACGGTGGCCTTGACCAGGGGGTACTAACCTAGTCGGCCCATGCTCCTCGGGCTGGGCTAGTGGCCCCTCATTCATCTCAAGACGGGCTCCGGAAGTTGCACGCTAGAGGCGTGATTAAGACTACATCTAGCGAAGACTTGCTGTACACTCCAAGACTTATCCTACCGGCTCCACGCCTAGATACCGACCTTGTAACCCTAGGAGACCTATGTGGCGTGTATATAAGCCAAAGGGTTTAGCCCATAGGGGGGACTTAAACACATCTCATTCACCTAACCCTAGAGTTAGAACACATCTTACGATCTCGAGGTAGATCAACTCTGTATTCGATACTACTCCATCAATATAAAAAAGAGCAGGACGTAGGGTTTTACCTCCATCAAGAGGGCCCGAACCTAGGTAAACATCGTCTCCCTGTTCCTATTATCCTCAATCTGGGATCCATAGCTCGAGACCCCTACCCCGGGGTCTACCGGATTTCACACCGACACTGGTGCTTTCATTGAGAGTTCCGTTGTGAGATCGACAAAGGACCAATGGGATCGTCGGTTAACGACGCCAATCTCTCGGGCATGGTTCTGGCAACCAATACTTCCATCACAGAAACCGCCCTCCTCCTTCACGAGCTAGAGGTGATCTAAGACCCCTCTCTAGCCACGACCGAATCCCCTTTTAAGGGTGAAGGGCCGAGATACCTTTTGGAAGACAACTCAGATAACGACCAGCTAAACACAACCGATAAATCTGATCTTCAAGTCAGTCCGGCTGATCCTGCGGCCGCATGCTTGCCACAAGATGAGGGTATCACGGCTTTGAGCCCGTGACCCATAGAGAGCAAAACTTGCCCACCCACCTCCCACATCGAGTATTGCCCCGATAATTCAATCCCACCAGATGTTTGGGATCTAGCCTATGTGCAACAACTCCCTTGCAAGTCAATTAGACAGTTCTGGGCCAGGTTCTTGTCTGTCAAAAATAGGATACTGGACTACTAGGACTTAGATATAATAACAGCCTTCCAACGCAGATGCAAGTATAATGGCATTTCGAACGCCCTCGCCCGCTGCTGTGTTCAAACATTGCCGGAGTTATCCGATCTGGCGTCCAAATTCTGCACAATTGAAGATGCTTGGCTGGCATGGAAAAAGACAGATTCGACCTATACATACAAATTAAAGCGTGATAGACTCGCACCTCGGCGTGAGTCCGACACGCGGAACATATCGGCTGAGCGACCTCAGAAGAAGAAGAAAGCTTCCGGCCACTTCGGGACAACCCTTGATGGCCTCCTAGATAAAATATGCCCGATAGATGCTATTCTGCTCAATTCTTGCCCGACTCACGGCCTTCGCGACTGGTGGGTGGCGAGGCAAGTGGCTAAAGGAGGACCCGCCGTACTCACGGGCACACCCAGTCATGTAGAAGAATCCTCGGGCGAAGACGAGATCATGATGATTTACGATACCTTTATGTCCAACAACCAGCGCAAGCGGGCCCTTCGGGAAATTAATTCTGTCCGGCAAGTGCCAAATCAGGGCGCGTGGATAGACAAGCCGATCACATTTGATCATAAAGATCAGTTGAGGTTGGCTCCGAATAGGTGCCCCATCGCACTGGTCGTCGACCCAACCATGGGCAACTGTCGTCTTCAGAAGGTCCTTATGGATGGAGGCAGCAGCCTAAACCTAATATATGCAGATACTCTGGATAGAATGCAAATCAATACATCACACATGGAACAGAGTAGCACCACATTTAAAGGTATCATACCCGGGCGAGAAGCGCGCAGCAGCAGAAAGATTAACTTGGATGTTGTCTTCTGAACGCCGGACAATTACCGGTACGAAGAAATTACGTTACACATTGCCCCTTTTAAGAGTGGATATAATGCCCTCCTAGGACGGGATGCCTTCTCCAAATTCCAAGCAGTACCACACTACGGCTACATGAAGTTCAAAATGCCGGGCCCAAATGGGATCATTACCATCTTGAGCGACCCCGACAGAGCACTTAAGGCCGAAAACAAAATGACATCACTCGCCCTCGAATCACTGTCCGAAGCCCTTGCGGCCGAGGAACTAGCCACATTACGGGCTGAAGTCGACAGGGATGACCTTATCCTCAACAAACGGCCAAAATCTAACTCATTCAAGCCAGAGGATAGAATACTTAAATTTCAAGTACATCCCATGGACCCAGCCAAAATGGCGTCCATAGGGGCAAACCTCGAACCTGAGGTTGATGAGGCTTTCCACAATTTCCTTAGGGAAAATTGGGATATGGTCACCTGGCACCATTCGGAATGCCAAGGATACCCCGCAGGCTCGTGGAGCACAACTTAAACAAACTAAAGGGCTATAAGCCCGTCAAACAAGCAGTTCGACACTTTTTGGAGCCCAACCGTCAAGCGATGGGTGAGGAACTGGCCAAACTCCTAGAAGCTGGGTTTGATACGTCCATTTTGCATCATGTTTTCCTACTGTTATTTATAGTGTTTTTATGAAATATAATACTTTGTGAAGTAGTTCTAAGGCCTTTTCTCTCATAATATGCAAGGTTTACACAAAGAGGGAGAATACCGACAGCTGGAATTTTAGACTTGAAAAAGCTATGTCAGAGATACGTATTCTGCACATCTCCAAATGAGCTGAATTTCACAGAGAACTATTTTTGGATTATATATAAATAATATTGGAATAAAGAAATACCAAAGGGGGCCACCCAGTTACCCACTAGGCACCAGGGCATGCCACCCCCTTTAGGCGCACCCTGGTGGGTAGTGGGGGCCCAGGCCCACCTCTGGTGCCCATCTTCTGGTATATGAGGTCATTTGACCTGGAAAAAAAATAAGGAGAGGACTTTCGGGATGGAGCACTGCCGTCTCGAGGCGGAACTTGGGCAGGAGCACTTTTGCCCTCTGACGGAGCGATTCTGCCGGGGGAACTTCCCTTCGGGAGGGGGAAATCGAAGCCATCGTCATCACCAGCAACCCTCTTATCTTTGGGAGGCCAATCTTCATCAACATCTTCAACAGCACCATCTCATCTCAAACCCTAGTTCATCTCTTGTGTTCAATCTTTGTATCATAACCTCAGACTGGTACCTGTGGGTGACTAGTAGTGTTGATTACATCTTTTAGTTGATGCTAGCCAGTTTATTTGGTGGAAGATTACATGTTCAGATCCATTATGATATTTATTACTCCTTTGTTCTTGAGCATAAACATGTTGTGTGAGTAGTTACTTTTGTTCTTGAGGACACTGGAGAAGTCATGTTTCAAGTAATCATGTGAATTTGATATGCGTTTGATATTTTGATGATATGTATGTCGTAATTCCCTTAATGGTGTTATGTGAATGTCAACTACATGACACTTCACCATCTTTGGGCCCAAGGGAATGCATTGTGGAGTAGTTATTAGATGATGGGTTGCTAGAGTGATAGAAGCTTAAGCCATAGTTTATGCGCTATTCCGTAAGGGGTTGATTTGGATCCATATGTTTAATGCTATGGTTAGATTTTATCTTAATTCTTCTTTCGTAGTTGCAGATGCTTGCGAGGGGGGTTAATCATAAGTGGGAGCCTTGTTCAAGTAAAACAACACCCAAGCACCAGTCACCCACATATCAAATTATCAAAGTAGCGAACGCGAATCAAACCAACATGATGAAAGTGACTAGATGAAATTCCCGTGTGTCCTCGAGAATGTTTTACTTATTATCAGAGACTGTTCTGGCCTGTCCTTTGCTATAAAAAGGATTGGGCTACCTTGCTGCACTTATTGTTACTATTGCTACTCGTTAGTTGTTACAAATTATCTTGCTATCAAATTACCAGTTGCCGACAATTTCAGTGCTTGCAGAAATTACCTTGCTGAAAACCACTTGCCATTTCCTTCTGCTCCTCGTTGGGTTCGACACTCTTACTTATTGAAAGGACTATGATTGATCCCCTATACTTGTGGGTCATTAGGGTTCATCTGAGACATAAACACCACGACTGGCTTGCCACTCTAGTCATGGTACCAAAGAAGGATAGGTCCTAGCGTCTGTGCGTCGATTTCAAACACCTCAACAAGGCCTCCCCCAATGACCCCTTCCCTGTACCCCGAATTAACCAGATAGTGGACGCCACAGCTGGACATGATTCGTTGTGCTTTATGGATGCCTATTCAGGATACCATCAAATAAAGATGAAAGAATCTGACTAGGTGGCAACAACATTTATGACACCTTATGGGCTGTTCTGTTTTGACATGATGCCCTTCGGACTAAAGAACGCACGTTACATACCAGCAGATGATTAAATCATGCTTGAAAAAACACGTCGGGAAAACCGTCGAGGCCTAAGTCGATAATGTGGTTGTCAAAACCAAACACGTCAGACAGCTGGTAGACAACCTACATGACACATTTGCCAGCCTACAGGAGTATCAAATTGAACTCAATCCGGAGAAATGTGTCATCGTTGTTCCAGCTGGCAAACTCCTCGGCTTCATCATATCTAGCCAAGGAATCGAAGCCAACCCAGCGAAAATACGAGCCTTGGACCGCTTAGAGGTACCAACCGAGCTCAAGCATGTACAAAATTAGTGGGTTGCATGGGGGCACCAAGTCGCTTTATCTCAAGACTCGGGGAGAAACCTTTGTATAGGATGTTAAAATAAACAAAGACTTTCAAATGGACCAAGGAGGCCACGATAGCCCTGGAAGGCATCAAAGCCCTCCTCGCCACTAACCCCATCTTAGCAGCACCAGGTATATGTGAGCCAAGGATATTATACATCTCGTCCACAAACCAGGTGGTCAGCGCAGTACTCGTGGTCGAACGACATATGGAGGGTCACAAGTTCCAGGTCCAAAAGCCCGTTTACTACGTCTCCGAGGCCTAACCCCATGCAAGACACGCTATCCTCACTATCAAAAGATGGCCTACACCATTTTTATGGCATCATGAAAACTCCGGCACTACTTTCAAAAGTGCTCGGTAATCATGGCATTAGATGTCCCATTAAGTGACATAATAATAATAGGGATGCAATGGGGCGTATAGCCAAATGGGCCATAGAGCTCCTACTCTTTGAAATCACTTACCGACCGCGCCAAGCTATTAAATCTCAGGTGCTGGCCGGCTTCGTGGCCGAATGGACGGAGGCCGAACTCCCTCGAGAATACATCACTTATTTTCATTGGACCATGTATTTTAATGGTTCCAAAATGCTTGCTGGCCTAGGGGCTGGCATAGTGCTTATGTCACCCACAGGAGATAGTATTCGGTATGTGCTACAAATTATGTACATCGACTCCAACAACGCGGCCGAATACAGAGCCCTGTTACATGGACTCCGGATAGCAGTCTCCATGGGCGTCAAACATTTGGAGGTCCGAGGTGATTCCAACCTCGCCATGTCACAAGTCAACAGCAAATTCGACTCCAAAGGACCCGAAGATGACAGCTTACCGGAATGCCATCTTAAAAATCTCGGCCATGTTCGAGGGGCTTGAATTCCATCACATACCCCGAGATAGTAACCAGGCCACAGATATACTTGCCCGAATGGGCGCTAAGCGGGATAAAGTCCTGGATAACACCTTCATCGAACGACTCTTCAAGCCATCCGTAGTCTGGCAAGATGACAAGGAAACATCGGAATCGAATGATGTGGGGCAACATGC
The DNA here is from genome assembly GCA_011799875.1 of Thinopyrum elongatum. Classification (NCBI taxonomy): domain Eukaryota; kingdom Viridiplantae; phylum Streptophyta; class Magnoliopsida; order Poales; family Poaceae; genus Thinopyrum; species Thinopyrum elongatum. The sequence goes on along the minus strand of CM022303.1, from coordinate 388,007,444 downwards.
CCCGCCCGGAGATGACGAGGGGCAAGACATAGTGGGTGGCTCAGCTATCCAGGAAACAACTTCCACACACGAAGTCATGACAGTCATTGGACCATGGACCGAGCCGCTGCTCGCATACCTGCTCCATAAAAAGCTCCTCGAAGACCAAACTGATGCACGTCGGATTGTAAGGCAATCTAAAGCCTATAAGGTTCATGAGGGAGAACTCTATAAGTTAAGCACTACGGGCGTCCTCCAGCGATGTATATCCGAAGAGGAAGGAAGATTATTACTTCAGGAGATATACTCCAGAATGAGCGCACATCATGCCGCTGCTCGAGCATTGGTCAACAAGGCTTTCCGAGCTGGTTTCTATTGGCCGACGGCGGGCGCCAATGCCTCCGCGTTAGTACAGTGTTACCTAGGTTGTCAAGTGTTCGCCAAACAAAGCCACATGCCCCCACGGTCCTCCGCACTATCCCTATCACCTGGCCTTTCATGGTCTAGGGGCTAGACATGGTTGGCCCACTCAAGGGCGGTTCAAAAAAAAATTAAATATCTACTTGTCATGGTAGACAAGTTCACCAAGTGGATCGAAGCAAAACCAGTTACCTCGGCCGGAGCCGTCCCTGTAATTGAGTTTATCTCGGGGGTAGTGCACCGTTATGGTATCCCGCACAGTCTGATAACAGACAACGGGACAAACTTTATGACCAAAGAGCTCAAAGCATGGTGCGCAAAAATGGGCATCAAGCTCGACTACATGTCCGTATATCACCCGCAGTCAAACGGGCAAGTGGAACGCGCCAATGGACTAATTCTCGGTGGCATCAAGCCTAGGCTAGTACGCTCCCTTAAAGAAGCCGACTGCAAATGGGTAGATGAACTTGATTCCACCCACAGTCAAACGGGCAAGTGGAACGCGCCAATGGACTAATTCTCAGTGGCATCAAGCCTAGGCTAGTACGCTCCCTTAAAGAAGCCGACTGCAAATGGGTAGATGAACTTGATTCCATCCTATGGGGTTTGCGCACCACGCCGAACAAATCCACCAAGTATACCACATTCTTCATGGTGTACGGTGCCGAGGCTGTACTCCCTTGCGACATCATACACGATGCACCTCGGGTACGCATGTATAAAGAGCCGATGACCGAGATAGATTGGCAGGATGCTTTGGATGCTCTAGAAGAGGAGTGCAATATTGCTCGAGCACGAGAGGGTAGTATTCGTCCCCCACTTTATCTAGGGGCTAGGATTTCCTCTGCACCCTTTTGTGAGGGGGTTGATGTTCTTTTATGGGCTAGATTTTCATGATCTAGCCCCCAACTCCCTCCTCCACATTTCGGCCTTCATCATTGTTTATGAGGCCCTTCTGCGAGTTCACCCACACTTCGGCATGTGGCTGAAAGTGTTCAATGTCAAGCCGACCCAAGTCCAATGGCTGGAGGGCCGGTTTATTAACGCCGTTAAGGTGTGGCAGAAGGAATGGTTCTACATTACAGAACCAAGGGATGCGGCCTGGACGGCTGCTCCCGAATTCAGATCTGGCCCCCAGGGAGACTGACCTCGTGGACCAAAAAAGGTCCTAACTAGGGGTCCGCCGGCGAGGTGAAGATGTTGCAGAAGCGCATCGTCATCGCGATGGAGACCGGCGCCAAGCTGACCAATGTGGTCCAGATAATGCTCAAACGCCGGCTCCTTCCTTGCCAGCTAAGGGCCAGCCCGATGTGGGCTTACAAGTCTGATGACCCGCCCATCATGTAGTACCTCTTTGGCACAACCCACGACAAGGTGTGGGGTCAGCTGTTCAAGTCCCAGGAGGACTGGCCTGCCGAGAATGAAGACATCGGCCTCGACACCACAAATCCCCCGAAGAAGGTAATTGACCCCCTTGCCCGGTATATATTCGGGTGGTCATACTACACAAAATTCGGTCTAAGCTTCATCTTGTGTCCTTTAAAGGTCTGGCTCGAGAAGGCTGAGAAGATCAACAGTCCGGCTCCACTGCCCAAAGATCCCCGATCGGCTCAACTGGTGGAGCTGCTGGTCGTGGCTCCTTATAAGGTGCCCGAAAAGAAGGGGAAGAAGAAGAAGGATTTACCAGAGGCCCGGGAAGGCCTCCGCCGAAGAGGTTGTCCGGACACCAAGTTCGGAGATACTGCTGCCCCGTCTGCTCAAGATGGGGATGAGGAGGAAGACGAGGAGGAGAGTGCCTCCTCCCACTCAAAGAAGAGGGCGGCGTCAGGGGACGTCGAGGAGGAGGAGCCTCCTCGGGCCCAGAAGAGGCAGTGCAAGCCCAAGCTGGTCCTGCCCGACAGTTCAGACTCCGATGAGGAGTCCGTGGCATCCGAAAAGGTTCTGGAGAGGGAACCCAGAGTTAAGCCCCCCGCCATGAGGTGTGAACCTAGATATTTCTTGTTTACTTTGTTTTACCAACCTCTTTACTAATGGGAACCAATTAATATCATAGCCCACCGCGCAGCCACCCTGCCGAGCAGACCTCGGAGGGGACCTCTCCGCTCTCTGAGTTGGCGAACTGCGGGTCCGCGTCGCGCTCCGTGCCTCCCCTTGTCCCCGAGGAGGCTAGGGAGGTGTTGTCCCGAAGGACCCCTCCCCGTCCGAACACGGGGGAGGGTGGCGACACAGTCATGGCCGAGGCTGATGCCTCGGTGACCGAAGACCAGGAGGATGCGTCCCTCCTGGCGAATGCGGGAGGAGGGTCCTGACCGTCCTGACCCTCTCAGTCGGCCGCACCTGAGCCTCCAAGGCCGTCATAGGTGCCGGTACCGCCTTCTAACAAGGAAGGAGTTGAGGCCCCACCGCCTGCGCCGCACACCAACAACCAGGCAGCGGCGGGCTGGCCGGACGAGATGGAGGAGTTGGTGAACAACTCCGTTATCGTCGACGGGCACCGCACCCTTATGGGTGCTGTTCCACGGGGTGTTTGGTCCGTCCATACCGGACTGAATAATACTGTCCAGGGCCTTCTGACAGGCTTCGAGGTAAGTTAAGTAATGTTGTTTCCCTGCAAAATGGATTTAACTTCTTTAATCAAAGTTTGAGTAGGCCGTATATATAACAGCCCCCAAAACTTTGTAAGGGTTGCAAAAACCTTACAGAGGGTCAAATATCCATAGGTCAGTATTTAGTGTATAATGATTGATTTGATATCGCAGGCATTGTCCTTGGGCCTGACTGCTAATGTCGCTGCCCTGGAGGAGATGGATCAGAAGCTTAAACGCTCTGATGAAGAGCTTGACCTTGTCAACAAACGGCTTGATGAGGCACAAGGTAAGCTTCTATTGAAAATGCATAGTCAACACCGCCGAACACTTATGTTCCAGATTCTATGCTGAGCCCATGGTGTTTGGTGACTGCAGCTGCCGCCGTGGTGGTTGAGGGCCTCAAGGCGGCACTGAAGAAGGCCAAGGTGGCTAAAAAGAAAGCGGCAGCTGAAAAGGCGCCGGCCGAACTTGAGAAAGCGAAGACCACCGATGAAAAGCACGAGGCTCGATTGGCCGAAGTGCAGGTGGAGCTCAAGGATGCCGTCACAAAATGTGAGGCCCTTGAGTAGAAAGAGAAGGAGCAGTCCTCCGAGCTGTCCAAGGCGGACAAGGAGCTTCGGGAGGCCAGAACGGAAGTGCGGGGTTCCCGGTAGGAGCTCCGCCAGGTGAAGCAGATCGTAGATGGTAAGAAATACTTACTGTAGAGTGTTTTTGGTGGCAACAGGTTCACGTTGTTGACGCGGGTCTGGCACTCCACAGTCGTTTTCGTCGAGCTTCCGAAGAGTGCGGCGGCTACGACGGAGCACTACGCCACACGGGAGGAGGACTCCGAACAGCGACTTTTCTGGTCGCAGTTCTAGGTGCCTGCGCACCCTCCCCTCCTCAGCAACCAGATGAAGCAGCTGATGGAGTTGCATCGGATGGCTGAGCTAGCCATGAAGGATCTTAGCATCCGGCTGTGGCCCATGGAGCCTATTTCGGACAGCTACTTCAGCCTGGTGCAGAAGCTACGTGCTGTGTCACCCCAGATCGATACCATGAAGTGCTCCGCGTGCCTTGAAGGAGCTAGGCTGGCCTTTGCGAAGACCATGGTTCATTGGCCGAAGATCAAGCCAATGAACATGGCCACTAGTCCCCCTCCGGTTGGAAAGGAACATCGCCGCCCCGAATTGTATTTCGCACAAGTTATGGGTGGAGCCCGGGCGATAGAGAGCCAGTGTTCCAAGGATGTAATCATTGAGTGATTGTATTAAGTTGTCAACTGAACCTTTTGCTTTATAATGCAACTTGTTTATATACTATGGTGTTTTTATTTTGACTCCTGTGCGGCCGTTTATTATTCTGAAAGTTTATCAGTCATTGGCTTCAGCCCCCAAGTGAATGGTACAAGGGGTGTTTCGTCTCTGCACTGTTACCCTTAGCCAACGGTACCCGAAGGTGGTAGTGCGCAAGAGAGACTAGGCAATCGGACTATGCGGCTTTATTGCTTTCACTTAGCCATAGGAGCTTGACGGCGGGAGCTAATGACTAGCCCCCAGTGTTTTGTGATGTACACGGGAGCCAAGGCATGCCTTTTTAATCACATGGTTTGTGCTACGAACCCTGCGTGTGACACGGATAAATCACCAACAATTTCTTAGTTTAACACTTGTCATCGGATCGCTGACCAGTTCTCGCTTACTATGACGGTCAGTTTTCAGCTTTCTCCCCTGAGGTGCTTAGCTGGACTAGCTAGAAGTACAATCACAGGGGTTCTTCCTTTACCTTCTTAGCCGAATGTGCGGAACGTAAGAAGGCAAGCACAGGAGCCGAGCAACCCAACTATTGACCCAAGACATAGTTCGGAACTAATGCATATAGTGCAATATCCGAGACGTCGAACACACAACGAAAAGTGGTGCCGGACTAAGTACGTAGAGCTGATGGGACGATCAAGCTCTTGGTCAATGAACCGATTCTTGTTGCACAAGCTGTTCGAAGAGCTGGAAAAAAGAAAGAGAAAAAAGAGGGCTAGATAATGCGGATGCCCGAACATCGTAAAAGATGTATTTTTTTCCATAAGCTTTGGACGTCTATCCATACGATTCGAACTGCTGAGGCGTTTATGATATGTAAGAAAAGAAAATTTTACAGAGAAAGGTTTACACATGGCCTTGATGCGTGGGTCGAAGCCTCAACTATGCCTTGCTGCACGTCTGCGCCTTTTCTTCAGCGAGGTGGAGGGAAGTGGATTGGACGTTCGTGTAGAACACCGCGTGCTTGTGAGGGGCGCCTTCAATACGGACCTTGAGATGTAGCCTTGCCGTCAGTGCTTGATGTTGTGCATGTCCGGAGTCCTGCCTGTTGTCGTCTGAGGACGTGGTGTTATGTGTTTAATATAAGCCCCCATGGTCGCCCATGGTATCTTGAGCGTGAAGTTGTGCTGACGAGGCACGTAGAGCGCGATGAAGGCGGGCGTGCCGTGGGGAGCGTATCCCTATTTGCGGCATACGCAGGTGGGTTCCCATGATGGGGATCAGGCTCGAGCCCGTTTAATTGTATCTCTAGCCTTTACGGTGGGCTGATACTTTGGCCCATTGGTGACATCTTGGTCTTCGGCTGCCAGGGCCGCAGTGTGTTCCTCGTTCCGGAGTGAGCGCTTCGTATTGCCATTGATCGATATGACACCCGCGGGAGCCGACATCTTCAGCTTGAGGTATGCGTAATGCGGGACGACATTGAATTTGGCGAACGCCATTCGGCCGAGGAGGGCATGGTAGCCACTGCGGAATGGGGCGATATCGAAGATCAAGTCTTCGCTTCAGAAGTTGTCGGGTGAGCCGAATACCACTTCCAGAGTTACCGAGCCTGAGCTGCGGGCCTCTACGCCCGGAATAACCCCATTGAAGGTGGTGTTGCTGGGTTTGATCCTTGACGGATCGATCCCCATTTTCCTCACTATGTCTACATAAATCAGATTGAGGCTACTGCCTCCATCCATTAGGACTCTCCTAAGGTGGTACCCATCAATACTGGGGTCAAGTACTAGGGCTGCCGATCCTCCATGATGGATACTGGTCGAATGATCCCTGTGGTCAAAGGTGATCGGCCAAGCTGACCACGGGTTGAACTTTGGCGCTACGGGCTCGATGGTGTACACATCCCGCAGCGCGCGCTTCCTCTCCTTCCTTGGTATATGGGTGGCGTAGATCATGTTCACCGTCTTGACCTCCGAAGGGAAGGGTTTTTGGCCTCCATTGTTTGGCCTGCATGGCTCCTCATCGTCCTTGCTTCGTGGGCTTTTTCTAGAGTCTTCGGCTGTGAGCTTACCGACCTGTTTTATCACCCAACAATTACAGTTGGTGTGGTTGGCGGGTTTTTGTGGCACCCCGGCTCAGAGCAACCGGTTTACCTTGCATTGCCAGCCCAGAGATCAAGTCTTCTGGCAACACACAACAACTTGGTACAGAAAACAACCGCTTTATTGATGATAGCGGAAACATAGGTTCGATATTACATCAAGTAGCGAGGCCAAGCGACACACACGGTGCGGCTGAACAATATGTACATTATTTAATGAACGTGAAGGGGCCTCGATCACGACAACTACGCAGCAGCAGAACAACGACGAAGTGGAACTCCATAGCACAGGGACACCGATGTGGACACGAGCTAGACGCGGGAAGCACTCCGATCCGGTAAGACTTTCCTAAAATCTGGCATGACACACCAGGTCAGTACATTGAATGTACTTGCAAGCTCACAACAAGTATAAGCATAATGGCAAACAATATCATGACAATTACGCAAGTTAAATCCAATGCAACAACATACTACTTATGCAGTGAATCAAACATGTGCACTGAGTCCCGTGGACTCTCTTACCAGACGGGTTACCTCGTAACCAAAACGGTGATCATATCCGGATCACAAACAAAACCAACACTTTGGTTCCCACAAAGATCATCTCATGATCTCACAAATCTCATCACTTACCCAGTGCCAAGCATATAAATTTAGTGTGCAAGATTACTTAATCATGTTGATCCATGGTGTGACTTACTTACGAGCTATGTCCCTAACCGAGGACGCGGCTATTGATAGATTTAATAAACACTCTGCAGAAGTTAGCACACTATACCCACACCACGGAATCCATGGCCTCGCACTCCCATTCGGGTGGACCAACGGCATTCCGACAGAACCCTCCCATCGCCATGCCACTCTCCCAGCCACTCCGACCAACTCCCCTCTGGGATAAGTCATGGGTGGCCCCGTGTCTACCAAAGACATCAACGGCCACCGTCATGGCAAAACTTAAACGGTCCCAAACGGGGACAAGGTACCATAACAACAATTGGGCACACAAGGTTATGTCTGCTTACCGGGCCAGGGTACCACACGCCCATAACCTTCTCTGGTTGGAGGTACCGACCAGAGGCATGACAACGGGCTGAATAACGGCCTTCCCATAAAGGCAAATGTGGTTGCACTGGGAAAACTCGATTCAGTGGCACCATGACTCGATCAACATTATGTTCAAGTTGAATTAACATCAGGTTTAACTTGAAATAAAAATAACTTGAGTCACATTAAGCCATGAACCTGCAACTATCCGACATGCATCACATAACACTTAAAGTAAATAGATCAACATCATCAAAGTTTTCTACTTGCACTAGTCATCATTAAGCTTCACTAGTTTTACTTCACTGGTTTTAACACTCATCACTTTATTTATGCCATAATATATGAAAATCAATAACTCACATAAAGAAAATACTACCGATCATATCCAAAAGCATAACCACATAGTCAAAACTACTTCTACTACCTCATACTAGTCCATGCATTCAAATACTACTGTAACCTAAGCATTTCAACCAGTACAAAGTAACTAGCATATGCAATATTCATTTAATTAATTAAATGCATGAAATTACTCATATTCAAGTTGGAAAAATCATAAATATTGAAGTGACACCATGCAAATGTTGGTGTGGCTTGCCTTAGTGCAGAGGAGGTTCACGCTCCTCCTGGTTATCTTCAAGACAAGCTTCCCCCTCTGAAAATAATTAAAAACAGCAAAAGAAAATATCAAGAATCATTCTGAAAATCACCAGAAATTCTAGACAGCAGAGAAAAATCTCAAAATTTGTGTGCTGCTAGAATATTTCAATACAAACACAATGCAAAAAGAATCAATTCATTTGGACTTATGGTTTAAAAGTTATGGCTGGTCAAAGTTCCTGGTAAAAATTTTGAATTAAATTTTAAATAAAAGAAATCCGGGGCGGGTGACGTCGAAGACGTATTTTGAGAATATGCCTCCACTCGTACCGCTTCGGGCGCAAATGAAGAGGCTGACAGTGGGCCCCACCTGTCGTGTTTGTGGAGAGGGAGAGAGAAACAGAGGGGTGGCGGTGTTCCATTGGAGCTCACGCCGGCGAGGAGGGCTTGTCGGCTGATCTGAGAGGGAGGGATGGATAGAGGAGGTCATGGCGCACCTGCCTGTACCCGTGGCTTGGTGAGAGGTGACTGGAGCAGCTCGGAACCAACGCCTCAAGCGGCGGCTGCGGTTGGATCTCACTAGAGATGAAGAAGATGGCGGGAGGAGGCGATTCCAGGGGCTCCAACAGGGTCAGCTGGCACCAATGGACCACCAGGGATTCACCGGAGAAGAAGCGGGAGCTCGAGGAGCAGTGGAGAGGTGGGAGGCAAGCAGAGGGGATCGCCGACAAGCTCGAGCTGAGGACGGCGGCCAGAGGCCTGCCCGGCCGAGCTACGGCTTCTCTACTGCTTGTGGTGGATTGCGGAGTGGATGAGTGAGCTCGGAGAGGCCAGGCGGCTCGGTATATATAGGGGGAGGGGGGTGGGGGTTCTCGACTCCGCTGGAGGGCTCTGGAAGGCAGCGCACGGCGACGAGAGGCGCCAGGGAGAGGTGGAGGGGGTGCAGCGATCACGCGGCAACTGTGGAAGCTCGCGGACGAGCACAGGAACTCAAGCTCGGATGAAGACAGTGGCACGGGGTGCACTGTGGCTTTGACTGCGTCATGCCCGTGCTTGCTGCGGCGTCTCCGGCATCGGCGAGCGCCAGGGAGGGGTCAAGCGTGAAGAGACGAGGCTGGTGGTGCGGTGCGGCAGTCGGCGGCGAGCGCTGAGATGAGCACGCGCCGAACAGAGGCTCGGGCGCAGCGCAGAGCGCGTCGAACATGTGCCAGAGCCCACGTTCACACGCGGTCACCACGCTAGCTCGGTCAAAACGATGCCCAGGCGATGCCAAACCCTGTCTAACGTGTTGTCCGTGCAGTGTTTAGTCTAGGAGAAGAGATGGCACACTGCCAGGCCGACCGGATTGAACAAGAGCTAAGGAACAAGTTTCTGGTCAGAAACTTTGGCACTATGTTTGGAGAGGTTCTAGAAGTATTTTAGGGCTAATCTCCTGGGGTTAAGGTTTTCTTAGGAGGGTAATGAAGCTCAAGAAAAATCAGCCTCATTGGATCAAGGAATAATATACTTCCTGTAGAAACTGCATTTTGAGGTCAGAACAGAAAAGATTTTCTGTAGCAAAAATATTCCTAATAACTATGAAATATTTTTGCACAGGGAGGTGTGCCAACATCCAAAGAATATTTGGGAATTTTCTCAGATTTTTGGGAGCAAGAAAAATGAGGGTTGCTTTGGAGCATATGTTGCTGAAATGATTTTCAGAGAGGAAAATGAATATTTTTCATTTATGAAAAATATTCCTTGGGCCATTTTGGGATATTTCAGAGAGGAAATGATGATTATGAGAGGGATGGGTCACTTGGGTGAAAATCAAGGACATGCCCAACTGTTTAAGTCCAAGTGATTTGATTCAAAAAACTCCAAATTCAAAATCAGAGGCAAAGAAGTCCGGAAAAAAGAGAGAAGGCAAAAACCAGGCTGTCACAAACCTCCCCCACTTAGGATGAATCTCGTCCTCGAGATTTGGTTGCTCGGGAAAACAATTCTGGATAGGCTGCCCTTAAAAATTCCTCTCTTTCCCAAGTTGCTTCTTCCTTGGTGTGATGCTCCCACTGAACCTTATAAAACTTTATCACTTTACTGCGAGTGACTCTTTTGGTCTCATCCAATATTCGGAACGGTCTCTCCTCATAGGTTAAATCCTTAGCAAGCTCTATCTCTGCCATATTAGTTCTTCTCTCGGGTGGCGAGATACACCTTCTCAGCTGTGAGACATGGAACACATTGTGCACTTCTGACAATTCCGGTGGCAGTTCCAACTGATAAGCAACTGTACCAACTTTGGACATAACTGGGAACGGACTGATATATCTGGGTGCCAGTTTTCCTCGGGTCTGAAATCTCTTGACTACTTTCATAGGTGTGACTCGAAGGTACACATACTCTCCGGGTTCAAAGGTGATCTGACGGTGCTTTGCATTATAATAACTCTTTTGTCGGGACTTAGCCAACTGCAGTCTATCTCGGACCTCCTTGACTTGCTTTTCAGCCTCCATCATTAAGTCGGTCCTGAAAATGCGGCTATCTCCGATTTAAGACCAGTTTAGCGGAGTGCGGCATTTACGGCCATACAAAGCTTCATATGGTGACATCTTCAGGCTGGTCTGGAAACTGTTGTTGTAGGAGAATTCAGCATACGGCAGACAATCTTCCCACTTGGGTCCTTTGGCCAAAGCACATGCTCGGAGCATATCTTCAAGTATTTGATTTACTCGCTCTGTCTGCCCGTCTGTCTGAGGATGATAGGCTGTGCTGTATTTTAGTGTGGTCCCCAAGGCTTGATGGAGACGTGACCAGAACACTGAGGTAAAGAGAGAACCTCGGTCTAAAGTGATTGTTCTTGGCACTCCATGCAAACTGACGATTCTGGATACATATAGCTGTGCGAGCTGATCGGCTCGGTAGGTGGTTCGGATGGGAATGAAGTGAGCTACCTTTGTCAGCATGTCCACCACAACCCATACTGCATCATTGCCTCGGTGAGTCCTTGGTATGCCTGTGATGAAATCCATGCAGACATCATCCCACTTCCATTGTGGAACGGGTAAAGGTTGAAGAAGTCCGGCGGGTTTCTGGTGCTCCGCCTTCACTTTGTTGCATATATCACAGCAAGCGACAAAGTATGCGATGTCTTTCTTCATTCCATCCCACCAAAATATCTGTCGAAGGTCTTCGTACATTTTGGTACCTCCTGGGTGAATCGAGTACGAAGATTCATGTGCTTCTGCCAAGATTTTCTTTCTCAGGTCTGCTTGCTCAGTTACGCAAATCCGTCCTCGAAACCTTAGAGTACCTTGCTTAGTTTTAGAGAAATCCTGGGTCTTGCCTTCTTGCATACGCTCAACATGGTGTTGTAGGAATGGGTCATCTTGTTGGGCCATGCGGATCTCATCCTCGAGGGTAGGAGTAACTTCCAATATATGGGCAAGGTCCGCAATAACAATAACCAAGTTAAGCTGAGCGATCTCTTCTTGGAGTTCGGGAGGCAAGGACTCCATCAGGGCGTTCAGGCTGGCAGGCTTGCGGCCGAGAGTATCGGCAACAACATTGGCCTTACTGTGATGGTAATTGATTCCAAGATCATAATCCTTGACCAACTCGAGCCATCTTCGCTGTCGAAGGTTTAAGTCCGGTTGAGCGAATATATACTTGAGACTCTTGTGGTCTGTAAATATCTGACATCTTTTGCCAATGAGGTAGTATCTCCAAATTTTCAAAGCATGCACAACTGCAGCCAACTCCAAATCATGTGTAGGATAGTTCCCTTCATGAGGTCGTAGCTGTCAAGATGCGTATGCTACAACCTTGCCATCTTGCATGAGTACACATCCAATACCTCTCCTGGATGGGTCACAGTATACATCAAAACTGCGGTAGATGTCTGGAAGGGTTAACACAGGTGCTGTTGTCAGTCTGGCCTTTAACTCATTGAAGCTTTTCTCACAGTCCTCAGTCCATTCAAATTTCTTATCTTTCTTGAGGAGTTCTGTCATTGGCTTGGCAATCTTAGAGAAGCCTTCGATGAAGCGGCGGTGGTATCCGGCTAGTCCAAGGAAACTCCGGATCTCGGATACTGTCATGGGTGCTGTCAAATCAAGCATGTCTTTCACCTTACTTGGATCCATGGCTATGCCTTCTGCTGAAAGAACATGCCACTACTAGGAAAAGGCTTATTAGTGGCGCACCTGTTTTGGCCATTAATGGCGCACTACAGGTGCGCCACTATCATCACGCCACTAGTAACATATACTAATGGCGCACCCCTGGTGCGCCATTAGTATACTAGACTATAGTGGCGCACCAGGCAGTGCGCCATTAGTAAGTCATACGGTGCGCCATTAGTATGCCTCCCAGGGGGCCATATTTACCTTGTGCTCTGGGTTACTAATGGCGCACTAACAGATAATGCGCCACTAGTATTTTTATAGCAGTGTGCCACTAATGTGCTGTATGGTGCGCCACTAGTATGAATATTAGGATTTTTTTTTCTTTTCTGATATTTGCACAGATTACAAAATATATTACTGCACAGAATATAGACAGCAAAACATATAAACAGCAGATTCATCGAATACAATAGAAGATTAGTCTCCGAATACAATTCATCATATTAGCTAGTCTCCGAATTCAAAAGACCGAACAAAGTTAGAACATTACAAGTCTTGAGACCACGAGTAGCAAGTTTGTCTTCACATTACAAGTCGATATCGATCATCTAAACTACCATCACATAGAAGAGAGCTGCGGTCATCACGATGAGCATCATCGCGATGAAACTGGTCTTCATCCGGTTCCTCCTCCGCTCCCTCCTCTCTCCCGCTAGATAGCGCGCGTATCTAGCTTCTGCCTCCGCCCTAGTGGTGTACCCTTTGTAACTGTTACCGCTGAAATGGTGAACCTGTCTCTGACACTCCTCCCAGTCGTCGTAGACTCCGGGAACCTTACCCTTGTACACGACATACGATGGCATCTCTATGCACTAGCCAAACAAAACGTTAGTAGCAATTCACAGACAATACATAAGCAATATATAAGTATGCAACAAAAGGATCGGAAGAGAAAAGCAAGACATTAATAGCACGATTCATGGTCTTACTAATAAATAGCATCGATTACATATAAGTTGAACGACTGTCCAAACCAAAGATACATACAAGTTCATTAAAGTTTAATTACAACATGAGCTAATCGATATTTCAGAACTACATAGCATCACTACTTTCGACTCGACTCAGGGACTGGAGCGTGGATGAAGCCGCCGTCTGTCGTGATGGTCATGAAATCGCGGGCGTTGTCAGCCTGCATTTGTAGCGTTGTTTCTATCTCACTGTTGGACGGTTGATATCTGAGGTAGAACTGCCCCGAGGTACGAAGGACATCTTGATGGATGATTTTCGCAAACTCCGACTGGATGCGAAAGAATTCTTGTCTGATGTCCGTGTCCTGGATTGCCGACAAGCGTGCGGCCCAATCTTTGAGATTATTTGGTAGCAGAAGGTGATTATGGTCCCGTACGATCGCCCGCATGTGATGGAGGGCGTAGTAGGCATCCTTCTGACCGCCAGGCGGCTGCTTGACGTAGGGGAACGTCGTATTGTGGGTGAACACGTGCTTGCCGTACCTACGAATTGGCCTGCTGAAGGTGCCTCCAGATCTGGCGTAGCCGGGGAGAACATCATCAAGAACTTTCTTGATATTTGTGTAGTCTTTCTTCGACTGACGGTCCGAGTCGAAATACGTGGCCATGGAATATTTCGGGCTTAAGAGGATGAGTGTGCAATGTGTGTCACTGCACAAAACACGGAATGTTAGAAAAAAAAGAACGATCGAAATCTAAGAAATCATATGTTACGGGGCGGTGAGGGGATGACTTACTCGGGAAAGTAAGGCACGAGGAAGTTATCCTTATCTGGGTTTGCCAGAATGACGCCTTCGAGGTATGAACTCGCGACTTGCTGGTCCCCAGCGCTGCCCAAGATGTTGGCACGCATGTAGAAGGGGTCGACTATCACGATGTCCGGGGTCTTGTCTCTAATGATCCGCATCTCCATACTCAGCGAAAATAGCCGAACGAAGGTGTAGTGCAGCGGATGAAGGTTAAACATAGCGAAGATGTCATCAAACCGCAGGACGATCATACCCCCGATGGCGCTATCCACAAAGCCCTTGCCCTCTGGCACCTTGGCCACGAAAACCGGGTATGCCACATCATTCTCTCGAAGACGCCGCTTCTCCAAAGAAAGAACACTGTCATGCAGACTCCGCATAGCACCGATTGCAGCATTGAGCAGATTAGTCGGTAGTATCGGCCTACCTGCCACATGCACCCTCCTCGAGATATCCTTAGGTGAAGGTGGCCCGTCCTGAGCACGGATCGTACTCGGTGCCGGCTGGCTCGCACCCTTGTTACTCTTTCTTTTCTGTCGCTTCTTCTTTTGCTGTAATGGGATCGAGTTCTGCTCAGAGACCGCCTTCTTGAGTGTGTTGGGGCTGTTATATTTCGCACCTCGGCTATCTGAGGCTCGGTGAAGGCGGCAGCTGGAGGCGTCTCCTAAGAACTAAACGCCAGACAACGCCTGTTGCAATTGGGTTTCTCCGTGGTACCAACTAGATCGTCTTTTGCAGGGTTGGGTTCTTGAGAAGGAGGCCCCAAGAATTCGTCACCGTACCCATGTTCGTTGAAGTACTTATCGACGTTGGTAAATGTACCGTCGTCATCATCGTCGTTGTCCGGATCCTGTGCCATATGCATGTCCGGCATGTCCGGTAGCGTTGCGGGGGTCTTGCCATGGCTCGACGCCGGCACGACTGGCGGTGTTGTCTGTGGGGTGGTGTCCCCCGCCCCCAAACGAATCTGGCTCTTCGGCCAAAGCATGGGCCAGCTTATGCAGGCGCTGAGGGTCATCACATCATCTTCGTCGGCCCCATGGGGTCGATACGGAGGTAATATGTAGTCGAAGCCCGGCAGCACCCGAATCAGTTGAACCCTATAAACGGTGGGTGGCATCTGGCTACCGTGGAACACGCGGCTGCCCGGTTGAACGATTCTGCCCTTGGCGACATCGACCAACTCGTCGTTCACGAAGTGTAGGAGAGTGCACGGAACATCGGCGGCACCCTACGAAAACATGTAGGGCGTCAGGGATGCCCAGTCAAAGGCAAGGAGATGAAGTCATCGGCCGAGAGGCTTAATTAGTTACCGTGATGGCGTCGAGCTCGGCTAATGTCGAGGAACCGCCAACGGCGGGCGTGCAATTGACGGAGGGGCCGCTTGCTGCCGAGGTGCCGGCCGGCGTATTCTTCCCACACCCGGGTGCATTAAGCTGCAATGCCGGCGCCGCCGCGGGAGACACCAATGCCGCCTCCGCCGGAGACACCAATGGCGCCACCGCGGGAGACACCAATGCCGCCTCCGCCAGAGACACCAATGGCGCCGCCGGCGCGTTGCGCGAGTTGCTGCCCGTGAAGCTGGGAATCGGGGGCGGCCCCTGTTGGCCGCCCGCCACCCACGCCTGCAGCCCAGAAACCAAGGTAGGAATAATGGCGGTGATCGTCGCTCCCAGTTGGTCTCGCACTTGCTCTTCGACCATCTTCGGAATCCACGCCACTTATGCCTTGAGTTGTTGAACCTCGCGCTGCTGGCTTTCTGAGCTGGTCTTTCTCTCCTTTCGCCCAGCGGTATAGTATTCCGACCATTTCGTGGACAAGCCTTTGCCGGCCACACGACCAGCTGACGACGGCTTACTGAGCTTATCCTTGTTTTTCATTATGTTCAATGCCCTATTTAAAGGGGTGTCGAAAGGGGAGCTCTGAGACGACCCCGCGCTACTGCTTTCAATGTCCTGCGGAAGGAACGTGAACCATTTAGAAATTTGGCTTCATTAATTAGAATGCAACCATATGGAGCTAATTACGTGGGGGTGTATTCCTTACCAGAACACGCTCAAGCGCCTTGGTCTTCGGATCTGTGGTAAGCTTCTTGGTTACCTGGTCAATCTTGTACCGGGCCCTGACATAGTTCCTGGTCTGCTTGTCACGGCATTTCTCGAAGCGGGACGGTAGGCCTTGCTTGGCACGCTCCGCGTCCTCCTTGTCCCATATAGGTTCCGCCACTCTGTAACCGTCGGGACCGAGTTTGTGGACCCCTAAGTTCAAGTCCCGCATATCTTTCCCCCACTGACTTGATTCCTCGGATGCGTTGCTCTCGCACTTGATCTTGAACTCCCGGTAGTCATCTTCGCTGATCGAAGGATTTTTCTCCTTGATCTTCTCATAACTATCACCTTTTTCAATCATGCTCTTCACCGCGCCTCTCCAAGTAGCCAGGGCCTTGCTCATCTTCGTGAGGGCGGCACTGTTCACTTTATTCCCTGAGAGGCGTGTGTTTGCGAAGTCACCGGGGAACTTGTATCGTTCGTGCAGCTTCGTGAAGAGGAGGTTGCGCAAATTCCCTCGGTCACGATGCCTTAGGTTCTCGGTGTTGATCGAGACGGTGCTCCGGAGAATGCACCCGAGCTGTCTCGCGTACCCCTTGACTAATTCTTTGGGCGCCGTTGGATGCCCCTTGCAGGACACTTCAGTAAATTCCTCCTTGACGGTGCCGAGCACGTTCGGGCGCCGGTCCTTCCGTTGCCTCTTCGGTTGGCTGCCATCTGTGCATGCGCTGCCATCATCAGTGGTGGCATCCTCGGCGGCTCCATCAGTGGTGTCATCCCCGACGCCACTAGGGGTTGTGTAGTCAGGATCGGTGTCTTCCGCGGCATCCTCATAGCGCTGAGGTTCTTCCTCCATCTCCTGGGACAGCTCCCAGAATGCCTTGCCGCCCGAACCGCCGGCCTCATTGTTGTGGGCCATGTTTCGCTCTAAATAGGAAAAAAGTTTGGTCAAAAAGTTGGTTATTGTCAAGGAACAAGATCTCTAAGTTGACCAAATAACCTAATTCTCGAGGAATGTCGCCAAAAAGTTGGTTATTGTCAAGGAACAATTGAGAGATGTTTGTGATATTGCCTAGGTGTTTTGGGATGGAACCTGTTAGTGTGTTGTTCCTAAGGTCCAAGTCCCTTCCTAACCCCCTTCTTCTTGTCTCCTCATTTAGGGTTTGTCGACACCGAGGCATCCTAAAAGCTAAGCTTTTATCATTTAGGGTTTGTCGACGCCGAGGCACCCTAAAAGCCTAAGCTTTCATCATTTAGGTTTTTATCGACACCGAGGCACCCTAAAAGCCTAAGTTTTCATCATTTAGGGTTTATCGATGATGAGACACCCTAAAAGAATATGTGGTATGGGCTTTTTTAGTAGGTCATCCTACCAGATTAGGGTTTATCGATGACGAGCAACTGACATTAGTAATAACTATGAGTTGATATCACACTTCTATATGTATAACACAAGAGGCAGTTGATCCTACTTAATTAAGTACTAAGATACCCCGGCCCATGCATTAGTCCCAAGTACCCCATATGTCCTATTTTTAGCAAAGTCATGCTAAAATTCACGGAAAATTTCAGCATGACATTTGGTGAAAATAGGACATATGGAGTACCCGAATTTGCCGGAACGGAAGTTAATCGACATTCCGGCAAACTCAAGGGCCTCTCGGGTGGACAAGGCAAAATCATTATCCCAGGTGGACAAGGCAAAATCATTTTCTGGGCAGTAGTTTAACTGAATTTGAGGAGTATCATGTTTACGGAAACATTTGCAAACAAAGATAATGGCAGTAAAACATCCATGCTGAGTATGACATCCATCTTGTGCATTCATATGGTACTACAGCTTCCCTATAAAGATTATTATTCAGATTAAAGATGACCTAGCTAGGTTTCACCGTGGTTTAAATGATGTGTGTTTCGAGACTTCATGCTTTCTGAACCCAACACCATTAGGTGTAAAAGTAAAGTTATTTTTTCGAATTCTCATACTGAAAGAAAGTAAACCTCCAATGTTAAATAACATTACACGGCACATATTTTGCAATGATGGCGATTTTAAGAATGAAAAGGCGGAGCTTCTGAATTTTGTTGAAGATTGCATCATCCCTTCCTGAATTTTTTCAGTGAACATGACAGGCTAACAGGGCAGTAATTCCACGAATCATCCAAAATTACAGAGTCAAAAAGATGCACCATACATTTTAGATCAATTCATTTCTAAATATTGAAAATAGAATGGTTGTTCTTAAAACAATATAAGTAGGCTGACCTGAAGTACTTAGCACAGACTATCATGAAGAT
Organism: Thinopyrum elongatum; assembly: GCA_011799875.1. NCBI lineage: Eukaryota > Viridiplantae > Streptophyta > Magnoliopsida > Poales > Poaceae > Thinopyrum > Thinopyrum elongatum. The sequence goes on along the minus strand of CM022303.1, from coordinate 387,989,236 downwards.
TCGTTTATAGCACAATATGCCGGGACAGTGCAAAAGAATACGACTCAAATGAAGCAACTCATTTATAGCGCAATACCTAAATAAGTAACTCTCCTAATAACTGTACATCAATACCATAAATACATATTGTATATGGCAGATTCAAATGGAAAAAATGTAGTACATGTTCCCTTTTCTAATTCATCTTCAAACTCAGAGATTAGAAAAAGCAAAAATTGCCAATTAAGTTGTACCAATCATGATACAATCATTTGTGCTAGAAAGATATAGATATAGATTATTATGCATCAAGAGCTACCTATCAACAACAATCATCCAATGCTTCTTTGTTTGTGCACTTCCTTATACTGAAGTAGAATTGCTCGTCACTATACCTTTGTTGGACCTCCGGACTTGAAGGAGAGGCGGCGGAATCCGAGGTGGAAGAAGGGCTCGGTGGCGGGTTCGCGGTGCTCCTCGGCTCGGCTCCGGTCCGGTTCGTCGACGTATCCGACGGAGACGACGTAGACGCTCGTGCTAGACTTCTCCGGCCTGCTTCGGTGCTCGACGGCGTGGAGACGGAGACGCGTCGGGGTGGGGTCGGAGGGGGAGGAAGGGGAGGATGGGGAGAGGGAGGCAGCGGGGGCGCGGGGGTGGCGGCGCGGTGGGTCGGGGCGGCGGCGCAGTGGGGGGGCTGAGAGAGATGTGAGATTGGGGATCGGGGATTGGGGATTTTAGTGGGGGGAGGGATAGCAATGGCGCACCACCTAGCGGTGCGCCATAAGTAACTTTTTTTTGGATAGCAATGGCGCACCACCTAGCGGTGCGCCATAAGTAACTTTTTTTTTTGGATAGCAATGGCGCACCACCTAGCGGTGCGCCATTAGTAATTTTTTTTTTGGGTTTTTAGTTGCATTCATTTGTGAATTGGTAAAACATTTATTAATATGAAAAAATATCATCAAATTTGAAAAAATATTCATGAATTCAAAAAGTGCCCATGAAATTTAAGCAGGAAAAGGAACACTGAAAAATAAAATACAAGAATAAATATAAATAAAAATTTGTATATCAATGGCGCACCTCATTCGGGTGCGCCATAAATACCTTCATAGCAATGGCGCACCCTCCCCTGGTGCGCCATTACTAACTGTTTTTTTTGGATTTTTAGTTGCATCTAATAATTTTTTAGAAAATGACGATCAAATTTGAAAACATTTATGAATGTGGAAAAATATCATCAGATTTCAAAACATTTATGAAAAAATATGAATATGAAAAAATATCATCAAATTTGTTATTTGATTTTTTTTGGATTTTTAGTTGCATCTAATAATTTTTTAGAAAACATTTATGAATATGAAAAAATATCATCAGATTTCAAAATATTCATGAATTCAAAAAGTGCCGCCCATTTCCACATGCCGAAATACAATCGAGAAATGAAGACTACGATTTAAATACAATCGATCTTAGCTAGCTATCTTTTCACAATCTTCTTGCCCTTCTTTTTCGCAAATGGAGTTCTTCTGTTGAACGGACGTCCTTTAGGTAGGGTGGTCCTGCTTCTTCTTGTGGTGTATGGCACTTCATCATCATCGTCATGTTCCATCTTCGGGTCGCCGTACTTGTCGAAGTCTTGCTCATTGGCGACTCCATCCATTCCGATGATCTTCCTTTTGCCTCTCCTCACGACAACACGACTGGGCTTTAACGGGTCGGTAATGAAGAAGCATTGGTCCACTTGGGAAGCCAGTACCCATGGCTCATTTTTCGCGGTGACGTTTGCGCCCGCGGTCTTGGATTTGGCTTCGGGTATAACCATGGTGGTGAAATACCGGTCTTCTTTTAGGACGCTCTTGGCCCATCTGACACGGAACATCGGGACCTTCTCTCCAGCGTAGCTCAGCTCCCAGATCTCCTCGATCCTTCCGTAGTATCTGTCCTTGTCGTTACCGGTGTAGGATTCCATCGTTACCCCGGAGTTCTGATAACCATCGCTCTTCATGTCCTTGTCCTCGGTGTAGAATGTGTAGCCGTTGATATCGTACGCCTCATAGGTCATCAGGTTGTGCTCGGCGCCCTGTGACAAGGCGAATATGAGTTTTTCTTCCGCGGAAGAATCCTCATGTAAAGGGTACGACAGAAGCTTCTCCTTGAACCAACGCATGAAACATGAGTTGTGCTCTTTGATTATATCTCCGTCCGTCCTCTGTTGGCCTCGGTCATTGTACGTCTTCTCAATAAAGGTTTTGTGCTCCACCACCCAAGGATCAACCACGTCTATGTGTTGTAGCGTGACTAGGTTTGCTCTTTCAAAGTCGGCGAGTCGACCCTCCAAGTCGACATGCATTTCGCGGCGACCATCGCGGTGACCCCATCCAGCGAGCCTGCCGAGGTGCCTGTTGACGGGCAGACCAACGGGGTTCTCGATGCCTAGATAATTCGTGCAGTAGGAGATGCACTCTTCGGTCAGAAAGCCCCTGGCTATGCTTCCCTCTGGACGTGACATGTTGTGAACGTATCCTTTGATGACACCATTCATCATTTCGAACGGCATCATGCTGTGCAGGAACGTCGGCCCGAGTTGGATGATATCCTCCACGATATGGACAAGCAGATGCACCATAACATCGAAGAATGCAGGCGGGAAGTACATCTCAAGCTCGCATAGTAGCAACACGATCTCTTCCTGTAGCCTTCTGAGTTGCCTCACGCCAACCGACTTCCGAGAGATGACGTCGAAAAAGTTGCATAGGCCAAATAGCGTTTCACGGATGTGCACGTCCATGATCCCACGGATTGCAACTGGAAGTATCTGCGTCATCAGCACGTGACAGTCGTGAGACTTCATCCCGCTGAACTTCTGCTTCGCTGAGTCTAGGTATCTGCTTATCTTCCCTGCGTAACCGTAAGGAAGTTTTACTCCTATGAGGCAGGTGAAAAACTGCTCGATCTCCTCCTGACTTAGAGTGAAGCACGCGGGAGGGCAGTCATTTCCGATCTTCTTGGCCTTTTTGCCTTTGCGATGACTTTCCGTGTCCGTCTCCTCATCATCATTAGAGTGAAGCTCCTCCCTGATGCCCATTGATTTCAAGTCTGCCCTTGCTTTCGGCCCATCTTTGGTCCTGTCTGGCATGTTGAGCAGGGTACCAAGCAGACTCTCGCACATGTTCTTCGTGATATGCATGACATCAAGGCTGTGAGGCACACGGAGGATCTTCCAGTACGGCAAGTCCCAGAAAACCGACCTCGTTTTCCCTACCTTCAGCAGTGGCTCTGGCGCCTTTCGCTTCTTTCCCGGCGGTGGGCACTCTTTCCAATTTTTCAACAGCTCGTCCATTTCCTCGCCGCTCCTCGTACGCGAGCGTCTTCGGGGTTCGGTTTCACCATCGAACAGATCCTTGCGTTTTCTCCATGAGTCATCATCGCGAAGCCACCTTCGATGTCCCATGAACACGGTTTTCGAAGACCCGGGATCTCTATTTAGCTGGCGATACGTTGTGTCATCCATGCACCTGACGCATGCACGAAATCCGTGGACCACCTGCCCCGCGACATATCCGTAACCGAGATAGTCTTGCACTGTCGTGAGCAGTGCGGCTCTCATAGGGAAATATTCTTTCTCTGCGGTGTCCCACGTATTGGCTGGCGTTTTCCACAGCGTGTCTAGCTCCTCTTTCAGCAGCCCCAGATACAGATTGATGTCGTTCCCTGGTTGTTTCGGCCCTTCAATTAGCATACTCATATGAATGTACTTCCTCTTCATGCACTTCCAGGGGGGAAGGTTGTACATCCACACAAACACAGGCCAGGTGCTATGTGTGCTTCTCTGGCTGCCAAACGGATTGACTCCATCGGTGCTCGCGCCCAGCACGATGTTCCTTGGATCGTCCCCAAAATCTGGGTATTCGAAGTTCAACGCTTGCCACTGGCTCGCATCCTTAGGGTGACTCAGCATCTTCTCTTTTTTATTTATCTCTGAATCATTTCCGTCATCTTCTCGCTTCTTCTCCTCCCTATCCGCGTGCCAACGCAGGAGCTTTGCTGCCTTAGGGTCCGCGAAATACCGCTGCAGACGAGGAGTGATCAGAAAGTACCACACCACTTTTCGAGGAGCTTTCTTCCTCTTCTTGTATCGAGTGACGCCGCACACCGGACATATGGTAGACTCCGTGTGCTCGTCCCGATAAATGATGCAATCATTCATGCACACATGGTATTTCACGTGCGGTAAATCCAGAGGACACACGATTTTCTTCACCTCCTCGAAACTGGTCGGGCACTTGTTCCCCTTGGGAAGACGTTCGTGCCAGAATGACATGTTCTCGTCGAAGCATGCGTCGGTCATTTTGTGTTTTACCTTCATCTCCAGAGCCATGAGCGTTACTTTCAAGCGGGTATCCTCGGGCCTGCATCCTTCATACAATGGAGTAACCGCGTCTATCTCCAGTTGATCCAGCTTGGCTTTCTCTCGGGCGGCAGCTCTTGCGTTATCCGTCTGCTTGAGAAGCAGCTCTTGAATATGAGGGTCCTGCACCCAGCCCATCGATGGTCCATCATCGTCTGCTCCGGCATCTTCATCTTCATGATCATGCCCTTCGTCTTGATCTTCCTCATCATCATGTCCGGCATCTTCTACATGATGACTATGTACTGCATCACTGTCGTGATCATGTCCTGGAGATTCTTCGTCTTCTCGCCCGCCTTCGCCGCCGCAGTTGTCTTGCTGCCCTTCCTCATTTCTTGCCCGGCCCCCATGGACGACTTCATAGTCATCTTCATCACCTTGCCACCGATAGCCATCCATGAAACCACGCAAGAGCAGGTGGTCCCGCACCTGTTCGGAATCCGGGTCCGTAATATGGCTCTTCAGCTTGCATCTTCGACACGGACATCTTATCTCCGTCTCGTTCTTTTGAAGCATCTCGGCCTTCGCGGAGCTCAAAAACCTATTCACGATGCCTTCGGTCATCGTGCGGACCATGGTCGCCTGCGGGGTAGAGCAAAACAATATTTTAGAACCAAGAAAAAATTTGGCATGACTTTGCCTAAAAATAGGACCAAAAAGAATGCATAGTGCCAAATTCTCGCCGAAACGGAAATGAATCAACATTCCGGCAAAATATTGGCAACTATCGCATTTCAAATACCGGTACCTGCAAACACAAACATATGCAACACCACAAACATACGTAGATCTAGGCCATAAAAAGTGCACGTGCACGTTGTTGGAGGGAGAAAAAAGTAGATCTACAACATAATTAAAGAAAGCTTTCCCCTTACTTACCTATCAAAAAAAGGTAATTTAACCACTTAATTTGGGTGAATCTATGGTGCAAATGAGGTGAGGAGGAGGAGGCAGCCGAGACAAGCTTGGAGGAGGAGGTGGAGAGAATGAAGTGGGGAAGTGAGTGTGGTAGGTGGTTGTCCAAAATATCTAGCTGGTCTCAGGTTACTAATGGCGCACCACCTAAAAATGCGCCATTAGTAACCCTGGTTACTAATGGCGCACCAGTTAGGGGTGCGCCATTACTAGTTTTGCAAAAAAAAAAAATATAATTGTTAGTAGTGGCGCACCGTGGTTGTGGTGCGCCATTACTAGTTTGAACTAGTAATGGCGCACTTCACACAGGTGCGCCATTACTAGTTTTGAAAAAAAAGTAAAAAAAAATTGTTAGTAGTGGCGCACGGAGCGTGTGGTGCGCCATTAATAGTTAAAACTAGTAATGGCGCACTGTGCGCTGGTGCGCCATTAATAGTTTTGGAAAAAAAATTGCTAGTAATGGCGCACTGTGTGTCTGGTGCGCCATTAGTAATGAGGACACTAATGGCGCACCTGTATCTGGTGCGCCACTGCTATATAGCAGTGGCGCACCACATACATGGTGCGCCATTAATGTCCATATCAGCTATAGCCCTTTTCCTAGTAGTGTGCCCCAAAAATCCGACTTGCTTGAGCCAGAACTCACATTTGCTAAATTTCGCATAAAGTTGTTGGTCACGGAGTCTTTGCAAGACTGCTGTGAGATGTTCCTTGTGCTCTTCTTCACCGTTTGAATAAATGAGGATGTCATCAATGAAGACCACCACAAACTTATCCAAGAAATCCATGAATACTTTGTTCATCATATGCATGAAGAAAGCAGGGGCATTGGTGAGGCCGAAAGACATGACTGTATATTCATAGAGACCGTATCGAGTAGTCTTAGGAATATCTTCCTTCTTGATATTGAGCTGGTGGTATCCGTTCCTCAAATAAATTTTGGAGAATACTTTTGCCCCACTGAGTTGATCGAACAAATCATCAATTCTCGGTAGTGGATATTTGTTCTTGATAGTGACATCGTTCAACTGACGGTAATCCACACACATTCGGAGACTGCCGTCTTTCTTGTCCACGAATATTGCGAGTGATCCCCATGGTGAAGAGCTTGGACAGATGTATCCTTTCTGAAGCATCTCATCAAGCTATTTCTTTAATTCCACTAATTCTGAGGAAGGCATCCGATAATACTTCTTGTATAACGGTGCGATCCCGGGCACAAGGTCAATTGCAAACTCAAGCTCTCGGTCTGGCGGCATTCCTGGTAATTCCTCAGGAAATACATCTGGAAACTCACTGACCACGGGAATTAGATCCAATTCTTCCGCTACAGCTGTGTAGACCATGTCTTTCTTGGGTATGCTCCTTCGAGCAAAGAATTTTTTAGTCCGACCTTCCTGACTTGTCAAAGTGACTTCTCTGGTCGCACAGTTGATGCATACTTGGTATTGGGTTAACCAGTCCATTCCCAAAATAATATCCAACTTGGCAGACTCGATAACTATCAAAGAAGCTGGGAAGATAACCCCCTTGATTCCAATTTCCAAATTGCGGCAGACCAGATTACTTCTGAGCACGGATCCCGGGGATTGTACCAGCATACTTTTTCCCAAAATCGAGCAAGGAAGCTTGTTTTGGGCAACAAAACTCCGTGAAATAAAAGAGTGGGAAGCCCCTGAGTCAAATAAAATTATTGCAGGTATGCTATTAACAGGAAACATGCCAATGACGACTTCCGGGTCCTCTTGGGCTTCGTCTATGAAGAGGTGGTGAACTTGCCCTTGGATGGTCTTCTGGACAGGTTATGGCCCCATGTGGTTGACTTGCGGCCGGAATGGGGCATTTGGCTTGCCGTTCTTGGGGCACTGTCTGGCATAGTCTCCGGTTTGCCCACAATTGAAGCATGAATTGTTGCGCTGACATTCTTCACGCACCGGGCTGGTCACGACATTCTTGACTTGAGTAGTGGTCTTGTTCATGTTATGTTGCCAATTGGGTTTGTACTCAACCTGAGTCTGCTGCCAAGTACGAGCCTTCTGCACTGGTTGTCCATCCTTCTTAGGCTCGAATTTGCGCTTGTGATCATTATTAGCGGGCTTATCGTCGTGCACGAGCTTGTGTTCTTTTTCAGCAATGAGGGCCTTGTTTACCAGAGTTTGGAAATCCGGGAAATCAAATATAATGAGAATGCATCTGAGGTGCTAGTTCAGTCCTCCAAGAAATCTGTCGATCTTTCTTTCTTCTGTGGCCACATCATAGAGAGAATAACGGGCCAAATGGTTGAACTTATGTAGGTACTCACTTACTGATAGGCTTCCTTGGGTGAGAGCGAGGAATTCACGCTGCTTGACCTTCATAATACCAGCGGGAATATGATATTTGCGGAAGTGGTCCTTGAATTGAGTCCAAGTGATTTCTTCGTCCGCAGGCCACATGGCTTTAGCATTATCCCACCATATAGCGGCAGCTCCCTCAAGATAGTGTGTAGCAAACGGAACCTTGTTAGCTTCTTCAGTGCGAGCAATCTCAAGCTTTTTCTCAATAGTTCTTAACCAATCATCGGCTTCCAAAGGATCGATAACTTGACTGAAACTGGGAGGCTTGGTCCGCTGAAAATCTGACTGCTTGGAGTGATGGCCATTCTGATTTCCATTCTGCCCAACCATAGCTTGCACACTTTTCAATAGCTCAATTAGATCGTTGTTTTGTCTCTCTTCAAACATGCGCATAATTTGTTCAGTGGAGGGCGGATGTGGCGGTGGAGGCGGTGGTGGAGAATACGGCTCGGGGGAATGTCCTGCCTGTCTTGCTGAGCGACGAACAGGGACATCCTCACAAGCGTGACTGCTGGTGCCTCCTTGCGTCATCCTATTGTTTCTTTTTCCCAATATAAAGCAACCAAGATGAGCAACATCCAAAAATGGGAAGAAAAGCCAGCGACAAAACCAAAAGAAAGCAGCGAAAAACAAGGCGAAGAATAGAAAGTTCCAACGTAATTATACATAGACTCATACATGAAAGGTAAACATCAAGACGGGTTCGACTACCCTCATACATGAAACTAAGCATCATGACACGTACGACTACATCCGTACATCAACCTCATGATGACTGCGGATACTCTAACGATCTAGTGCTCTGCTGGTGCTGCTGGCTCCTCTCCTGAGCCGGACTCAGATCCTGAACTGATAGTGGAAACCTCCGGGTTAAAAGTGACACGACGGCGCTGCCTCGAGGACTCTCCCTCAGGGGCAGGTGCAGGGTGAGTCTGGATCATAGGGGCTACAGGAGTAGCGACAAGAGAAGCCCACGCAGCAGGGGCACTACGAGGAGTCACTGCCAAAGGGTTCGTGGTACCCTGAGTGGTCCCCGAAGTAGCTGGGGAAACAGAGGCTGGAGGAACGAACGGGGTAAATCCGACAGTAGGTGGAGGGTTCCTATTCCGAGCAGTGGCAAGAGCTATACGGGCTCGGGTTAACTCTCGAGCCAACTCATAGATCAAGAGATAACTGGCAGTGATATAGCGAGAAAGGTGGCTAGAAGGACGATCGCACGCCGGATCAATAAAAGGGAAGCGGATACGCCCGTTCTTGTGCATAGGCGGGTAGAAGTAGAAACCTGGGTGAGCCTGCATGCGAACCTCGTTGTAGCGCAGGTCTACAAGAGCCTCGAGTGCAGAAAACTAGATGGCCTGAGATGGCATGGAAGCGAAACCACCCTTAGAGGAACAAGTGTAAGCGCCGGAAGGGGAACTGTGGTGTAAAGTGACCTCCGCGTAATACTCATACAGTGAGCCAGCCAGATGCTCCCGATACACCTGATACACTGGATCAGCACCATCTGGGTAGAGTCGACGCCACACGTTCTGAAGCAGATGCGGCGAGGTGTAGGGAGCCAGCTCAGACTGGTACAGGTACGGAACCGGAGCCATCTACACTCACAATCATTAGACGGTTAGCAATAACAATAAATAAAATGCATGCAATGCAGCAACCAATGCTACTACTACCGGCACTTAAAACTAAACTAACTACTGTTCAACTAGCGCGTCGATGGTCTAGCGTGTCCTACAGTCAGTGCAGCTCTGATACCAAGCGTTATGGCACCCCGGCTCAGAGCAACCGGTTTACCTTGCATTACCAGCCCAGCGATCAAGTATTCTGGCAACACACAACAACTTGGTACAGAAAATAACCGCTTTATTGATGCTAGTGGAAACATAGGTTCGATATTACATCAAGTAGCGAGGCCAAGTGGCACACACGGTGCAGCTACACAATATGTACATTATTTAATGAACGTGAAGGCGCTTCGATCACGACAACTACGCGGCAGCGGAACGACGACGAAGTGGAACTCCGTAGCACAGGGACACCGATGTGGACACGAGCTAGATGCAGGAAGCACTCTGATCCGGTAAGACTTTCCTGAAATCTGGCATGACACACCAGGTCAGTACATTGAATGTACTTGCAAGCTCACAACAAGCATAAGCATAATGGCAAACAATATCATGACAATTAAGCAAGTTAAATCCAATGCAACAACATACTACTTATGCAGTGAATCAAACATGTGCACTGAGTCCCGTGGACTCTCTTACCAGACGGGTTACCTCGTAACCAAAACGGTGATCATATCCAGATCACAAATGAAACCAACACTTTGGTTCCCACAAAGATCATCTCATGATCTCACAAATCTCATCACTTACCCAGTGCCAAGCATATAAATTTAGTGTGCAAGATTACGTAATCATGTTGATCCATGGTGTGACTTACTTACGAGCTATGTCCGTAACCGAGGACGCGGCTATCGATAGATTTAATAAACACTCTACAGAGGTTAGCACACTGTACCCACACCACGGAATCCATGGCCTCGCACTCCCATTCGGGTGGACCAATGGCATTCCGACAGAACCCTCCCATTGCCATGATACTCTCCCGGCCACTTCGACCAACTCCCCTCTGGGATAAGTCATGGGTGGCCCTGTGTCTACCAAAGACATCAACGGCCATCGTCGTGGCAAAACTTAAATGGTCCCAAACGGGGACAAGGTACCATAACAACAATTGGGCACACAAGGTTATGTCTGCTTACCGGGCCAGGGCACCGCATGCCCATAACCTTCCCTCGTTGGAGGTACCGACCAGAGGCATGACAACGGGCTAAATAATGGCCTTCCCATAAAGGAAAATGTGGTTGCACTGGGAAAACTTGATTCAGTGGCACCATGACTCGATCAACATTATGTTCAAGTTGAATTAACATCAGGTTTAACTTGAAATAAAAATAACTCGAGTCACATTAAGCCATGAACCTACAACTATCCGACATGCATCACATAACACTTAAAGTAAACAGATCAACATCATCAAAGTTTGCTACTTGCACTAGTCATCATTAAGCTTCACTGGTTTTAACACTCATCACTTTAGTTATGCCATAATATATGAAAATCAATAACTCACATAAAGAAAATACTACCGATCATATCCAAATGCATAACCACACAATCAAAACTACTTCTACTGCCTCATACTAGTCCATGCATTCAAATACTACTGTAACCTAAGCATTTCAACCAAGACAAAGTAACTAGCATATGCAATATTCCTTTCATTAATTAAATGCATGAAATAGGTCATATTCAAGTTGGAAAAATCATAAATATTGAAGTGACACCATGCAAATGTTGGTGTGACTTGCCTTAGTGCAGAGGAGGTTCACACTCCTCGTGGTTATCTTCAAGACAAGCTTCCCCCTCGGAAAATAATTAAAAACAGCAAAAGAAAATATAAAGAATCATTCTGAAAATCACCAGAAATTCTAGCCAGCAGAGAAAAATCTCAAAATTTGTGTGCTGCTAGAATATTTCAATACAAACACAATGCAAAAAGAATCAATTCATTTGGACTTATGGTTTAAAAGTTATGGCTGGTCAAAGTTGCTGGTAAAATTTTTGCATTAAATTTAAAATAAAAGAAACCCGATTGGTGACGTCGAAGATGTATTCTGAGAATACGCCTCCACTCGTACCGCTTTGGGCGCGAGTGGAGAGGCTGATAGTGGGCCCCGCCTGTCAGGTTTGGGGAGAGGGAGAGAGAAACAGAGGGGTGGCGGTGCTCCGCCGGAGCTCACACCGGCGAGGAGGGCTCGTCAGCCGATCTGAGAGGGAGGGATGGATAGAGGAGGTCACGGCGCACCTGCCTGTACCCGTGGCTTGGCAAGAGGTGACCGGAGCAGCTCAGAACCAACGTCTCAAGCGGCGGCTGCGGTCGGATCTCATCGGAGATGAAGAAGACGGCGGGAGGAGGCGATTCCAGGGGCTCCAACAGGGTCAGCTGGCACCAACAGACCACCAGAGAGTCGCCGAAGAAGAAGCTGGAGCTCGAGGAGCAGTGGAGAGGTGGGAGGCAAGCAGACGGGATCGCCAGCAAGCTCGAGCTGAGGACGGCGGCTAGAGGCCTGCCCGGCCGGGCTGCGGCTTCTCTACTGCTTATGGTGGATGGCAGAGTGGATGAGTGAGCTCGGAGAGGCCAGGGGGCTCGGTATATATAGGCGGAGGGGGGTGGGGGTTCTCGGCTCCACCAGAGGGCTCTGGAAGGTGGCGCACAGTGACGAGAGGCGCCAGGGAGAGGTGGAGGGGGTGCAGCGATCACGCGACAACTGTGGAAGCTCACGGACGAGCACAGGAACTCGGGCGCGAACGAAGACAGTGGCACGGGGCGCACTGTGGCTTTGGCCGCGTCATGCCCGTGCTTGCTGCGGCGTCTCTGATGTTGGTGAGTGCCAGGGAGGGGTCAAGCATGAAGAGACGAGGCTGGTGGCGCGGTGTGGCAGTCGGCGGCGACCGCTGAGGCGAGCACGCGCCGAACAGAGGCTCAGGCGCAGCGGAGAGCGCGTCGAACGTGTGCTAGAGCCCGTGTCCACACGCGGTCACCACGCTAGCTCAGTCAAAATGATGCCCAGGCGATGCCAAACCGTGTCTAACGTGTTGTCCGTGCAGTGTTTAGTCTAGGAGAAGAGATGGCACATTGCCAGGCCGACCGGATTGAACAAGAGCTAAGGAGCAAGTTTCTGGTCAGAAACTTTGGCACTGTGTTTGGAGAGGTTCTAGAAGGATTTTAGGGCTAATATCCTGGGGTTAAGGTTTTTCTAGGAGGGTAATGAAGCTCAAGATAAATCAGCCTCATTGGATCAAGGAATAATATACTTCCTGTAGAAACTGCATTTTGAGGTCAGAACAAAAAATATTTTATGTAGCAAAAATATTCCAAATAACTATGAAATATTTTTGCACAAGGAGGTGTGCCAAGGTCCAAAGAATATTTGGGAATTTTCTCAGATTTTTGGGAGCAAGAAAAATGAGGGTTGCTTTGGAGCATATGTTGCTGAAATGATTTTCAGAGAGGAAAATGAATATTTTTCATTTATGAAAAATATTCCTTGGGCCATTTTGGGATTTTTCAGAGAGGAAATGATGATTATGAGAGGGATGGGTCACTTGGGTGAAAATCAAGGACATTCCCAAGTGTTTAAGTCCAAGTGATTTGATTCAAAAAACTCCAAATTCAAAATCAGAGGCAAAGAAGTTCGGAAAAAAAGAGAGAAGGCAAAAACCAGGCTGTCACAATTTTTTGGCGGTGCCATGAATCTGGCAGGGCCTGTCCAGGATTGCATCCAACTTGGTTGGGTCGTCCTGGTTGCCTTTAGAAGGCTTTTTTGGTGACCCGGACTTCGGATTACGGAATTCGGCATTGACTGCCGTTTCGTCCGCTTCGCCGTCATTATGGCGGTGTTTGTTCTTGTTCCTTCATGGCTTCCTGTTCTCGTCCCGAATTTTTGAGGTGCCAGGGGTGTCGGGGTTGGTGCTTCTACGAGCCAGCCAACTATCCTCTCTGGTGCAGAAGCGGGTCATCAGGGAGGTGTGCGCTGACATCGTTCTTGGCTTGTCCTGGCTGAGCTGGCGTGCTAGCCATTCATCCCGAATACTATGCTTAAAGGCGGCTATAGCTTCGGCATCCGGACAATCAATGATCTGGTTCTTCTTCATCAAAAACTGGTTCAAAATTGCCGGGCTGACTCACCGGGCTGCTGGATTACGTGGCTCAGGTCATCGGCATCCGGGGGCCAGACATAAGTGCCTTGAAAGTTAGCAAGGAAGGTGTCCTCGAGCTCCTCCCAACATCCTGTGGAGTCTTCGGGGAGGCTATTTAGCCAGTGTCGAGCCAGACCCTTGAGCTTTATTGGTAGGTACTTGATGGCATGGAGGTCATCCCCTCGTGCCATGTGAATGTGCAACAGAAAATCTTCGATCCATACTGCCGGATCTATTGTCCCGTCATAGGGCTCAATATTTACAGGTTTGAAAGCTTCCGGGAATTGGTGCTGCATCACTCTATCTGTGAAGCAAAGAGGATGAGCGGCGCCCCTGACTCGGGCTACGTCACATCGGAGATCATCTGTCATTCGGGCTCATTGCAGCTACCAAGGTCTATCATTTCGGTCTAGCCATGATTTGTATCCATCCCATCTAACAGGAGGATCACTTTTAGGTCCATAGATGGACCTCATCAGACCTGCCCGAGCGTCTAGGTCACAGCGTAGGTCATACTCATAGCCTGGCCGTACTGGCTCCTTGCCTTGATGGCGAGGCTGAGTGGGAGGTTGTTCGGTTTTATCAGCTGTCCGGTCCCATCCTCAAGGGCGGCGGTCCGGCTGGTCCACCTGAGTGTGCCTTGTAGGCACTGGCTCTATGGCCTCATCATCGAATTGCGGCAGTAGCCTTCGCTTCGGGTACCTTTTGGTCTATCACTTGTGGCCGTACTCTTCTTTGGCATCTAGGACCTTAGTCCATCTCTCATTAAGGGTATCCTATCCGGACTTTATTTTTGCCACTGTTTCTTCAGGCTTCGTGCGGTGGCAATTAACTGCCGTTTATACCGCTCTTGAGCCAGCGGGTCTTCGGGGATGATGAAATCCTCGTTGCACAAACTAACCTCCTCTTCAGAAGGGGGGAGGTAGTTGCTGTCTTCGGAGTCATCGAGGTATTCGAGATCGAGCGGGTCCTCATGCTCCTCGTGGTCATTTTGTGGCTGTTCGTCAGCGCCGGGATCACCGAGGTTGTCCGCATTGTCCGGGGTGGCATTTTCTCCGGTGTCCATGTTGCTCGCATGGCTTCGACGCGCCTTGGAGTGGCAGCGCTGTCTGCGGTGTTTCGGCGGCTCATCACTGGGCCTGCTGTTATCCTTCCCGGGAGTGCCGTCGTCTTCCTTCAGGGTGTCCACCATGTAGACGTCGTAGGTGGACGTGGCCGTCCAGCGGCCGGTGACGGGGGGAGCAGCATCGGTGTTAGCCGTGGCTCCACTATCCTCGTCCATGTATTTGGTGTTTTCCGAGGTGTAGTCCAATATGTCGGTTAAGTCTTCGACTGTGGCCACTAAGTGTGTGGTGGGTGGGACGTAAATTCCCTAAAATCTGCCTCAAAGGGCTGCTGAACGCAAGCCGATGGTGGATCCTCCCGAATAGCCATCATCTGGATTCGGTCTAGGGCCTCATTTAATAAGGCGAGGGTCACCGAACTGGTACGCAGTGGCCATTGAGGGCTGATGGTGGGGCAAGGAATGATCTGGGCCCGGGCTGGATCCTGGTCTTCAAGGGCCGAGTTGACCTCGAGGCCCGGGGTTAGACAGTCGTAAGAGACCAAAGGCAAGACTTGGTCTTCGGACGCCGTTTCCGTATTGGGGCTCAAAGCCGAGTTGACGAGGGGGAGTTCGGCCAGGGATGGTTCCTGGCTTCTGAACATCAACCCGTTGCTGGGGCTCAAGGCCGGAGGCATGTCATGAGGAGAGGGTTCGGCCGAGAGTGACTCCTGGCGTCCGAACACCGCTTCCGCATTGAGGCCCGAAGCTGGGTCTTCGGCGGGCATTACTGGCGTGGTCAAAGGGGATTCCTGGCCTACGGTCAGGGTGTGTTGGATTCAGGGCTCCATTGACCCAAGAAGGTTCGAACTCTGGGGCGTGTGCGATGATCTCAACCAGTTCAAGTCTCAAGCTCACCACTCCATGGCCTAGCCTAGTCGAGTTTGCGCGGGCAAGGAAGAAGATGAACACATGAGTTTACCCAGGTTCGGGCCACCTTGCGGTGTAAAACCCTACTCCTGCTTTGTGGTGGATTGGCCTCACGAGGAGGCTGAGGATGAACTAGTACAGAGTATGAGTAGCCTCGCGAGGGCTCAAGTGGTGCGGGTGGAATGGTCGAGGGTCCGATCCGGGATCCCCTTCTATGGTGGTGGCTAGCCTACACTTATAGTGGCCTTGGTCCTCTTCCCCCAAAACCTTGGCGGGAAGGGATCCCTACGGCCAATTTGAAAGGGGGCAAGAAGTACTTCTAATCCTCACGAAAGGTAGTCTTTGCCCGCAAAGCTTCTGGTCATGACGCAGATGTGGGCTCGGCGATGACATCCAGCCTGCCGAGCCCGTGGTCTTGGTCTTGTTGCACCGGAATGGACACCTTTGGGGGATTCCTTGAGAACCCGCGTCTGTCCTAGCTCCCCTAGCACCAAAGGGGAAACTATCTCCTCTGCGCCCGCTGGCGCTCGCCTGGACTTGGTCATCATGGCTTGCATCATCGCAGCCTCGTGAGGCTGGGTACCTGCATCGAAGTCTCCGCCCCTCGGGACGCAGCCTGGGGAGACCGCTCCTCTAGAGGTCTTGGTGTCGTTCGCCTCGCAAGGCTAGGGCCCTCATGAGGGTCTTGGCCAGGAGTTGTTGTAGCTGGGCCATACAGGGCCGTCGATGGGCCCACGTGCTGGGCCGCAGGCAGGCAGATCTGGGTACCCCCGATCCCAGAAGGCCGACAGTAGCCCCCGGGCTCAAGGCGCGCTTGGCCTAGCTTCGAGGCGAAGCCAAGGCGCGAGGGCAAAGCGACACGGGCCCCAATCGCCTGTGGGCCAGGCTCGACGCGTGGTGCACGACGGGACACGGACGCCTCCGCTTCCCCACGTCGCCTCGGCAACCGCCCCGAATGACGAAAGTCTTGGAGGAGCATGCGGTGAGGCCATCATTGCGCGAAGGTGGAGGGACGCCGGTTGGCCCACGATCGCCTATAAGAGGTCGAGGGGGTAGCGCCCCGTCCCATCTTTGTCTTCTCGGCCTCCCTTCTCCTACCTCCACCACAACCACCATCTTGTCGAAGCAACCATGGCGCCATTGAGGAGGTTCACCGCTGAAGAGAAGGGCAAGGCCCCCAAGGAGGGGCCGGAAGCGCCGCCGCTTAAGAGGGGGCGCGGCCGCCCTCGCAAGTTCACGGCGACGCCCGCAGCAGTTTCCCAGGGGCGCGAGCGCACCCCCAGAGGGGTCCGAATTGCCTCTGGCGGCCGTGGGTAGGGTCCTTCCCGCGAAAACAGCCGCGTAAGCCGTGGCGGCCACGGTCGGGGTGAGAGACCCTCGGCGGCCGTCCGGCAACCGCGCCCGCGATCCCACATGGCCGACTCGACCCAGGAGTTTGTTGTGTGGGTGGAAAGGCCGTAGGGCACCTGGCTCCATCTTCCGCGCTTCTTTGTGGGGGCGCTGCCGGCCGGAGGACTTGTTGCCCTATGGCTCCAGGCCGACGGCTGCTGCAATAAGGCCTCGTAGGTGGAGGTCGAGGTCACCCCCGCAGGCAACGTGTTCCTGAACCGCGGGTGGCAGACATTCGCCCGCACCCACGGCCTACAGGGGAGACATACCCTCCACCTTAAGTACGACGGGGCGACGACGCTCTTCATCAAGATCTTCAGGGAGGACGGTAGGCACTTGGGGTGCTGCCCCGAGCGCGACGGCAGTGACAGCGACCATCCTTCCGACGACGACGACCATTGCGGCGGCGGCGTCCTCCGCGGTGAACTTGCCCTTCGCGATGGCCGTGACACATCCGGAAGCAGTGACGCTTCCCCCGAGGAGAGACCAAGCGACAACGACTACGATGAGCCACCACGTTGCCGCGGCTGGACCAAGGAGGAGGCTGGGCCGCCACATCACCATGCTCCAGTCCAGGAGGACGCCGAACTACCGCGTCACCATGCCCCCGTCAAGGAGGAGGACTCTGACTGAGTGTGCGCGGCGTCGGAGCGAGGCCACAAGAGCAGCGGTCTTCGGGAGGCCGCTTCTTTTTTTCCTGTATTAATAATCATGAAGATCCCCCTGGAGGCGTGTAATCAACCGCGGTGCTTGCGCCTTTATGTCAGCGTTTCCCATTCATGTTCTAGTACTTATATTGCTACCAATTGAAAGTTCCTGCCTGGTGCGATTAGAATAACTTAGATTGGTGCGCTCATGACCCTTGGCGGGTTGCTGCATCACGGGGCACATTCCTTCGGGGCCTTGGCTCCCTCCTTGTAGACCAGGTCGCTCCGGGCCTCGGGGGGCTCGCGGCCAGCAAGGTTCCTGGGGGCTTGCGAGATTACGAAACCTCCGGAGATGCAAATAGCACTTGACGTGGGGTTCCTCAATAATGAGCTAGAACGTGGCCGCTTTTTCTCCAGCCATCCCTCCTTGGCGCCCATCTTGCGTCTGGAGCCCCCGAGCGAGGGGCGATCGTCGCTGGTATGTCGGGTCGTGATGCCCAACAAGGCCAGGAGATAAGCACTCCTGAGGCGAGGGGCCGAAAGTGGTACGTGCCCGTTGGCTTGCTCAAGAGCGTCACACGAGGATTCGGACGTCATGGCCTTGGCGAGTTGTGCATGTGGGCGGACCCGCAGCCATTGTGGCCTGGGGCTAGCCCGAGTGTCGCACCGTGTCCCAGCCCCCGCTCACAGGACGTGAGGGAGGGAGCCATGGGCAAGCGCCTCTTCTTCCGAAAACGAGATTCAAGGAGAGAAAAACACCGAAAGGAGGAAAAAGAAAGTCCCACCCCTTTTCAAATAAATATCCGAGAACTTCAAATTTCATTCCAGAAAGTGGCAAGTTGGTTACAAGAGCAAGCAAAAGAGAAAGCCGCGTCCAGCACCTATGCTAGTCTTCCCACCAGCGTGGAGCAATGGGCCTCCACTAGGCGTGGGCATAGTTGTTGTAAGACCGTGTCGTCCGCCAGCGCGGAGCATGGGGCTTCCACTTGGGCGTGGGTGGGAGCCCCTGCGGGGCCGAGGGGCGGCGTACTGGGAGACTCCGGGGCATGTACCACCCCACTCAGTATTACGTGAGAGTGTCACGGGTAGAACTTGCGGAGATGCTAAATGTTCCAAGCATTCTGGATGGGGACCCCGTCCTGTGTCTCCAGGCGTGCGGTGCCGGGCCTGGAGACACGGGCGACCCTGAACTGGCCCTCCCACATGGGCGAGAGCTTGTGGAGGCCCTCCCCGGAGAGGATCCGACTCAGGACGAGGTTGGAGACCTTGAGGCTCCGGGAGCGGATGCTGCGGCAATGGTAGCGCCGCAGCGCCTGCTGGTACCTTGTGGCGTGGAGCAAGGCCTGGCGACAGGCCTCCTCCCCGAGCATGAGGTCTGTTCCCCGTGAGGCATCCTGACACTCCTCGTCGAATGCCAAGACCAGCGAGGAGTGAAGCCTGACCTCGTGTGGGAGGACCGCCTCGGCCCCGTATACGAGGAAGAATGGGGTCTCATCGGTGGGCTTAGTCGCAGTGGTGCGGATAGACCACAGCATGGACTGAAGCTCACCGAGCCAACCCCTGCCGTAGGCCTCTAGCTTCTTCTTGAAGCTCCTCGTCTTGAGGCCCCTCAGGACCTCCGCGTTGGCTTGGTCAGCCTGGCCATTGCTTTGTGGGTGCGCCACCGAAGCGTAACATATCTGCGTTCCATGGTTAGCACAATATGTCCTGAAGATGTTGCTTGTGAATTGGGAGCCACTGTCAGTAATGATACGATTGGGGACTCTGAATTGGCTCACAAGGCCCTTGATGAACTTGATGGCCGAGCTGGCGGGAATGTTGGGCACGGGCTCCACTTCCGCCCACTTGGTGAATTTGTCGATGGCGACATAGAGGTAGCGGTAACCGTCGGCCGCCCGAGGAAACGGGCCCAGGATATCCAGCCCCCAGACCGCGAAGGGCCATGAGAGTGGGATGGTCTGGAGACCTTCCGTGGGCTGGTGAATCTGCTTGGCATGGAACTGGCAGGCCTCGCAGGATCGCTCCAGCTCGGTGGCATCATGGAGCGCCATGGGCCAGCGTTGCGGAACACCTTGCCCATGAGGGTGCCCGATGAGGAGTGGTGCCGCAGTCCCCACCGTGAATGTCGTCCAACAGCTCGCGCCCCTGTTCTTTGGATATACATCGAAGCGAGACGTCATTGGGGTGTCTTCGATACAGCTCGCCATCCTACAAGCAATAAGCAGTAGCCTAGCGAGTCACATGTTCCGCGTCCTCCTCTTTCTCTAGTAAGGTGCCGCGGAGCAAGTACATCTTGAACTCCTTGGTCGAGCAGCCTTCCTGAGGTTCCAGCACCAGGAGCAGGCGAGCTCCTGAGGTCGGGCCACAGGCCGGGGCGCCCGAAAACGGGGCCGGAGGCAGCTCTTCTCGGAGCAGCGCTGGGCCTGCGGCAGGGGGGCGCCGCCGATGGCTTGAAGAGCCTTTCCTCGAAGACGCCAGGCCTCTGGGGCTCGCGGCGAGATGCCCTCTTGGCGATGTCATTTGCTTCCTTGTTTGTGCCGCACGGGACGTGCTACAATTCCAAGCCCAAGAAGCACTTTTCAATTTTACGTACCTCTTCCAGATATGCCTCCATGTGCTTGTCCTTTGGTTTGTATTCCTTGTTGGAGAAGTTGACGAGAAGCTGGGAGTCACCTTTGATGGTGAGATGCTTGACCCCCAGGGCGGCCGTGGTCCTGAGGCCGGCAATCAGGCCCTCGTATTCTGTGATGTTGTTGGAGACCTTCTCACCAAGCTGAAAGCAAAGCTGCACGGCATAGTAGAGCTTGTCCTTGGTCGATGAGATGAGTACGGCTCCAGCCCCCGCGCCCCGCTGCGCGAAGGCACCATCGAAGTGCATGACCCAGCCGTCCGGCACGTCATTGCCAGGTGTGAGGGATTGGCCCTCGTCCAGCCCCCGGTCAGGAGCGTTCGTCCTTTCCACCACGAAATCAGCGAGGGTTGCGCCCTTGATGACCATGGTGGTGCCGAACTCCAGCTGGAAGGCCTACAGCTCAATGTTCCACTCTGCAACCCTTCCAGCAGCATTGGGACTACAGAGCACCTTCTCCAGGGGGTATGCAGAGACGACCTTGATGGGCTGGCAATGGAAATAATGGCGCAGCTTCCTGGAGGCGACGAGGAGTGCAAGCGCAAGCTTCTGCTGCATGGGGTAGCGCACACGCGCATCTCGCAGCACCATGCTGACGAAGTACATCGGGTGCTCGACGAGGGGCGAGGCATCGACGATGCCTTGCTCCGAGCGGTGAGATGGGCTCAGGAGCCTCGCCGGTTGGTCGAGTGACAAGAGCCTCAGGTGCACCGTCCTGAGGTGGTGGACACTGCGCGACCCTTCGCAGGTCGCCTTGCTTTGCGCCCGTGCCAGCGCGCTCCTCCCTGATCGCCACGAGCGCTGCGCTTGGTGAGTGGGGGGTGGCCGCCAAGTAGAGCACCAGGGGCTCAAGTGGACGAGGTGCCACCATGACGGGTGGGCTCGTGAGGTACCTGTTGAGGTCATCGAAAACTGCCTCAGCCTCCGGAGTCCACTCAAAAGGGCCCTTCCTCTTCATCAGCTTGAAGAAAGGGAGGGCGCGCTCAACGAGCTTGGAGATGAAGCGCCCCAGGGAGGTCACGTAGCCTGCGAGCTTTTGCATTTCCTTGAGGGTCTGCGGCGGGCGCATTTTTTCAGTTGCCTTGATCTTCTCGGGGTTAGCCTCAATCCCTCGGTGTGATACAAGGAAACCCAGCAACTTGCCGGACGGGACCCCAAACACGCAGTTTTCTGGGTTGAGCCTCAGGTTCACTTGGCACAATTTGGCGAACTATTCTTCCAGGTCTTCGATGAGGGTCCTTGCTTCCTGTGACTTGACCATGATGTCGTCGACGTATGCCTCCGCATTCCGCCCCAGCTATGGCCCCGACGCCATGTGCATCAACCGCTGGAAGGTTGCACCGGCGTTCCGCAGCCCGAAGGGCATGCAGGTGTAGCAATACACGCCACATGGGGAGATGAAGGCCGTATTCTCGACGTCCTCTGTCGCCATCTTGATCTGATGATATCCTGATAAAGCGTCCAAAAAGCACAACAGATCGCACTCGGCGGTGGAGTCCATGATCTGGTCAATGCACGGAAGCGGGAAGGGGGTCCTGAGGACAAGCCTTGCTGAGGCTCGTGAAGTCGACGCACATATGCTCCTTCCCTCCCTTTTTGGCGACAATTACTGGGTTGGCCAGCCAATCCGGGTGCCGCACCTCCATAATAACGCCGGCTTCTTGCAACTTGCGGACCTCTTGGATGATGAATGCTTGCTTCTCTTGTGCTTGATGCCGCGCCTTTTGCTTCACGGGGCGCGCTCCGGGGCATACCATCAGGTGGTGTCGATCACCTCCCTCAGGACACCGACCAGGTCTGACGCCTCCCAAGCGAACACGTCCTTGCTCACCCAGAGGAAGCCAATCAATGCCTCCTCCTGCTCTAGGGGAAGGCCGACACCTATGGTGAGCCCCCATCATCGACGGGCACCTGCTTCGTCTCGGCCTGGTCCTGAGAGAACAATTGCTTTTTCTTCATGGGCGCGGCCCCGAGGGTCTCCGGGGCGTCCCCAGCACCGGGGTGGGAGGCCGCCACGACCCCGTATGTGAGCTTGAGGGCCCAGACCATGTCCCTCGTGTCTCCAGCCACCGTGATGATGCCACTGCTGCCCGACATCTTGATGACATTGTAGCCCGGATGAGTCGCCGCCATGAACTTGGCGACAGCTGGGTACCCCAGGATGGCATTGTAAGGGAGGCCGATGCGGGCCACGTCAAAGTCGATCAGCTCGGTGTGGTAATTGTCGCGGTTGCCGAAGGTGACGGGAAGGCGCACCTGCCCTAAGGGGGTGGTAGAGCCCCTGGTCACCCCCGAGAAGGGTTTGGTGGGTGCGAGATGGTCATGAGGGACCTGGAGCATGTTCAAGGTCTCCAGGGAGAGGAAGTTGAGGCCGGTGCCACCGTCGACGAGGGTCTTGGTGACCGCGACATTGCTGATGGTGGGTGTGCACAACATGGGGAGCGCACCCACAGCGGCCGTCGTCCTTGGATGATCCCTGGAGTCGAAGGTGATGTCGATCTCAGGCCTTGCGTGGCCCCGCAGGGCCTCACACCGCAGTTGAGTTCCACACGCCCGACGGAAAAACTGCTTGACGTGGCAGTCAGAGGCAGGCGCTTTCGACCCGCCGATAATGCATGCAACTGCATGGGGCGCCGGCGCTGCAAAGCGCGTGATGAACTGGCCGCGGAGCTCCTCCCAAGAAGAGATCGAGCCGTCCGGGTGGCCGCGGAGCCAAGACCGAGGGACCTCCGTGACGGCCAGGGGGAGCTAGTTTGCCATGGCTTTGTCATCGCCGCCCGCTGCTTGGATGGCCTGCGCGTACAGCTGGAGAAGCTCCCCGGGGTCCGCAGCGCCATCGTACCGCGGGGGGAACAATGGCCTGAACTTTGCGGGCTACCTCACCTGGCGCAGGACGGGGGTGAAGGACGGGCAGCCCGCAGCGCTCCCGTAGGCTTTGGGCGGCCAGACCGGCGGGATAGCGTCCATCATGGGAACGGCGAGGCAAGGGCGGAGTGTGGTCGGTGAAAAGGCGGATCTTCGACATGCCCCTACCTCACGCGCCAAATGTCGGATTCAGGGCTCCGCTAACCAAAGAAGGTTCAAACTCTAGGGCGTGTGCGGAGATCTCAACCAGCTCAAGTCTCAAGCTCACCACTCCACGGCCTAGCCTAGTCGAGTTCGCGTGGGGAAGGAAGAAGATGAACACAGGAGCTTACAAAGGTTCAGTCCACCTTGCGGTGTAAAACACTACTCCTCCTTTGTGGTGGATTGGCCTCATGAGGAGGCTGAGGATTAACCAGGACACAGGATGAGCAGCCTCACGAGGGCTCAAGTGGTGTGGGTGGAATGGTCGAGGGTCCGATCCGGGATCCCCTTCTATGGTGGGGGCTAGCCTACACTTATAGTGGCCTTGGTCCTCTTCCCCCAAAACCTAGGCGGGAAGGGATCCCACAACAGCCAATTTGAAAGGGGACAAGAAGTATGTCTAATCCTCATGAAAGGTAGTCTTTGCCTGCAAAGCTTCTGGTCTTGACGCAGATGTGGGCTCGGCGATGACATCCGGCCTGCCGAGCTCGTGGTCTTGGTCTTGTTGCACTGGAATGGAAACCTTTGGGGGATTCCTTGGGAACTGGCGTCTGTCCTTGCTCCCCTAGCACCAAAGGGGAAACTGTCTCCTCTGCGCCCGCTGGTGCCCGCCTGGCCTTGGTCGTCATAGCTTGCGTCATCGTAGCCTCGTGAGGCTGGGTACCTGCATAGAAGTCTCCGCCCCTCAGGAGGCAGCCTGGGGAGGCCGCTCCTCTCGAGGTCTTGGTGTCGTTCGCCTCGCGACGACCCTCGCGAGGGTCTTGCCCTGGAGTTGTTGTAGCTGGGCCGTATAGGGCCGTCGGACCCACGCGTTGGGGCGCAGGCAGGCAGATCTGGGTACCCCTGATCCCAGAATGCCGACGGGGTGGAGTCGCCCGGGCTCGAGGCCAGCTGAAGGATTGAGGTTGATCTGTAGATCGGATCAGGGGAAAGCTCCGGAGCGGGCACAATGAGGCCCATAGGGGTATGGGGAGAGGTTATGAATCCGGCAAAGACTAGATCGCCTCGAGCGTCCGCAACGTACTCCAAGTTACCGAATCTAGTCTGATGCTCAGGGACAAAATTGTGGATTTGGTCTAGATGACCAGTTGGGTTGGCGTGCAACACGATGATGCCGAACGCGAAGAATTGGCCAGGGACAAAGAGGTCCCCGGAGCTGATGCCCTCTTTGATGATCAGGCTAGCCAATGATCCTTCGGCGACCCAACAACGGAACTCTCAATGAAAGCACCAATGTCGATGTCAAAACCGGCGAATCTCGGGTAGGGGGTCCCGAGCTGTGGATCTAGGAATCAATGGGGAACAAGGGACGATGAACACGGTGTTTACCCAGGTTCGGGCCCTCTCGAAGAGGTAAAACCGTACGTCCTGCTTGATTGTATTTGATGTGTATGATATGGTTATAAAGTCGATCTACCACGAGATCTGGCGAGCTAAACCCTAGGTTGATGGGGTGATGGATGTGGCTCTAGCCCTAAAGACTAAAACCCCTTGGTTTATATAGACACCAGTAGGGTTAGCGTTACATGGAATCGGTTACAATGAAGGAAAGATCACGCTAACCCTAGAGTTGGAGGGCACACCACGACTCCGAAGATCTCTTATCTGACTACGGATCCGTGCTCTAGCTTGGCCCCATAGTGGCCCGTCAATCCAGCCCGTATACAGTAGGCCGACCACCCGAGGACCCCTCAATCCAGAACTCCCTCACCGGCCCTTGCACCCGTTAGAATTAAGGAAGGACTGGACTGCCTGTAAATGATTAAAAAAAGTTAACATCTGGGATGCCATTCCTGTTAAATGCTATAGCAGGGAAATTATCTGGGAAGTGGGGGAGCGCTTCTGCCTGCCCCACACCCTCTGCCTATGTCCGAGCTTCTTGTGCCTCCTACAGGTGGCCCCCTTGAGGAGCCTCTCTCCGCGTAGATGTTTTGAATGCCATCCCTTTGGAGGAGAAGTCAGGGGACCACGGGCCAGAGGGCGAGGCACTCTCTTTCGATAAGAGGAAGGGGGTGTTACCGATGAAGATGGCCTCATCCCCGGCATGTCGGGGGTGACGACCACCCTTGAGCTGTCAAGGGTCTCCATATAAACTTCCTCCCTTAATAAATAAGGGCAAAATCCTCATCCTCGTGAAAGAGGGGATCCTCCACTCGATGATGCGCTTTTGGTTCGGGTGTAGGACTGCTTATGTCCTCGACCCAGCGTCTCCATCTCTATTCGGAAGTAGAAAGGGGTCGGTCAGCTGAGTTAACTATAAAATGACTCATAATGGACGAGGAAATCTGGGAAACTTACTATGTCGGCAGGATTGTAGTAGGACAACCCATCTCGGAGTTGGTGTCGGGCGAAGTCCACTGCAGACCCTTGGTAAATGCTGGCTAGTGATGTTTCGAAAGTTGCTTGATAAAAAAAGCTTTCTCGAATTGTTCGGGTGGTGTCGTCAGTCCTGTTGTACGCGCATAACAGTTGTGGGCGCCGCCGAAGTGGTTGGACTCTTCAGTCTATCGCCATAGCCATTACATCTGTTATGGTGAGACCATTCCTCACCAATTGCTTAACGTAAGCCGCTAGTTTGTCTAGCTCGGTGCTGTCCTCTTGGGTGACGCTTTGCAGCCTCCAGCTATAATGCCTCTTCGGGAGCTCCGAGGTGAATG
The DNA here is from genome assembly GCA_011799875.1 of Thinopyrum elongatum. NCBI lineage: Eukaryota > Viridiplantae > Streptophyta > Magnoliopsida > Poales > Poaceae > Thinopyrum > Thinopyrum elongatum. The sequence goes on along the minus strand of CM022303.1, from coordinate 387,963,467 downwards.
GGGGGAGTCCGGGCCGAACCGGGTCAAAGAGGGGAACGTCGTCTATGTAAAACCACTCGGATGGCCAGATGTCGGTATCCTCCCGAGGTGTGCCTGATGGGTTCGGTCCCATCGTTCCTGCAGACTTCGGCTGCTTCGACCTCGTACACAGCTTCTCGGCGGGAGAGTAGGGCACTATACAGAAATACTTCTTCCATAGTCCAAAGTGCGCCTCGGACCCGAGGTGCATCTCACACAGGGCGACATACCCAGTGATATGTAAAATCGAGTTGGGGTGAGATGGTGAAGTTGTAGCCCGTAGAACTCCAGCAGGCCTTGGAGGAAAGGATGAATAGGGAACCCTAGGCCACGCAGTAAGAAGGAAACAAAGCATACCCTTTCGCCCTCTCAACGAGAAGGATGACTCTCTGTGCGCACTTGCCCGTTCATGCATGTTAATCCTGCACGGGTCGTTGTCAGATATGAATTTGGCAGATACCCTTGGTTAGCCAGACGCTCCAGCTGGATGCGTGAGACAACGCAGCTACCCCAGTCACCTCTAATGCGGTCATGAGGGCGCCTCAAAGAGCGTGCATCGCTCGCCATTGGAAGCCCCCAATGTTGGACTTGGGAGAAGGGGAAAACTTGTGCGAGTTGCTCGAAGAAAGGGGCTGGGATGTATTGTCAATCTGCGCGCCTGGCTCACTAATAAAGGTGGAGAGGCCAAAGCTTTAACATTTCATCATAAAATAACTCAATTCCCCATAATACACGGTTACCAAGGGCAGAAATCAGAGGCCACATGTGGGGGATTGGGGGCCGGGCCCTCCGGGTGGGACCATTGATCTTGCGGAGGACTTTTTGAAGCCGAACTGAAGGGACACAACACGGGAACTCGCGTATCGAGCCAATGACTCCGGGACCGAAGTCCAAGAGCGTCGTCCTCGGCGTCGAAGACCAGTTCAGGGGCTACTGACGGTGTCCTGGACCAGGGGTACTAACCTAGTTGGCCCATGCTCCTCGGGCTGGGCTGATGGCCCCCCATTCATCTCAAGACGAACTCCGAAAGCCGCACGCTGGAGGCGTGATTAAGACTACATCTACCGAAGACTTTCCATACACTCCAAGGCTTCTCCGACCACCTCCACGCCTAGATACCGACCTTGTAACCCTAGGTTCCCTACCTAGCGTGTATATAAGCCAAAGGGTTTAGCCCGTAGGGAGGACTTAAGCACATTCTCATTCACCTAGCCCTAGAGTTAGAGCACATCTTACGATCTCGAGGTAGATCAACTCTGTATTCGATACTACTCCATCAATATAAACAAGAGCAGGGCATAGGGTTTTACCTCCATCAAGAGGGCCCGAACCTGGGTAAACATCGTCTCCCTGTTCTTGTTACCCTCGATCCAAAATCCACAGCTCGGGACCCCCTACCCCGAGGTCTACCGGATTACACATCGACACTCTGGCTGAACAGTCCCTGTTGCTTCCGCACGGGTGATACGTAGAACGAGTCGACCTAGCTGGTTGGTAAGCTGTGGATGAACAACTTCCGGTGGGGGTTGGATGAACATGACCCCAGCCGTGTGTAGGCGGTTGTCGCTGGATGAACAGGACCCCATGGCAGTAGGCAGTTGCTGCTAGATGAACAGGACCCCGAGGAGGCCTCCACACACCCCAACCGGTTGGGGGTGGATGAACAGGACCCTGTGGAGGCTAGATGAACAATAGCCGGTCGAGGCTGGATGAACAGTAGCCCCATGGATGAACAGTAGCCCGTGGAGGCTGGAGGAAGCCGCGGTGGATGAATAGTAGATGGTGGAAGCTCTGGAGGAAGTCTACAGTGGATGAACAGTGGCCCGTTTTGTGATACGCCACACCCCTCCCGATGAACAGGTCCCCTTTCGACCATAAGCGCTCGAAGAGAGGTCCTTTTCCTCTGTTTTGCGGTTCGCCAGACCCCTCTAGATCAACAGGACCCTGTTTCGACCATAGCTGGTTGGAGAGAAGTTCGTTTCCTCCGTTTTGCAATACGCCACACACCTCCCGATGAACAGGACCACATTTTGACCGTAGGCGGTCGAAGAGAACTCCATTTTCTCTGTTTTGCGGTACGCAGGACCGCGAGACAATGAACATGACCCCGTTCAGGCTGTTCCATCCAGGCCGGTTGGCTCCAGATGAGCAGGATGTGTTATGACCTAGCCGCTTGGCTCCCGATGAACACAACGCTGTTTCCTCTATTCCGACCGAGCAGGTTGGCTGTCGATGAACAGGAGGCCATCGTTGTACGTGTTTGAGACCACACCTATATGTACGTACGTGGCCATCTTTTTTGCAATGTGGATGTATGTATGTGTACACAATTTAGACGGGACTGTCTGAACTATTACCGCTCCTTACTCGGCCATGGTTCATCCTTGCAGAGAGACCGGACCAATATGTATGTACACGTTTGAGACCAGACAGACAACGCTATGTACTCTTCGACCAGGTGGGTCTCAGCTATCAGGGAGGATAAGGACACACTTCCTTCCGTGCGAAGATATAGCTACTGAGTTCCAGCTGTCAGGGGGAGGAATCATTTTTTTGTGCTTAATAAGGAGGCACTTCCTTGCGGGCGAAGATGTAGCTGGTGGGTCCAACTATCAGCCTCACCACATACAGTCCTCTTCCGATGGCTATTGTTTGTTGACCAAGTTGACCACGCCGAACTGAGAGCACCAAGGCAGTGGAGGATGACGAGGCCTATAAGGGAACGACGCAGAGCCAAGGAAGACGCGAAAATGGATTTCCACACGGAGGGGAGTACAAGGATTCACTGGTTCGGCTGCGGTGTGAGGCTGCCATCACCGGAGAATAACAGGTGGTGTGAGTGAGTAGAGGGAAGGCCTGGCTAGTGGTTATAGTAAGGTGGGGACGGAGAGGCCTGCGCGGTAGCACAGCCGACCACGGGAGGCAGGAGCAGGCGGTACGCCCGATGCTGGTTTGGGCGGCTGGAGCAAGAAGACCAAAGGTTGAAGAAGCAGCATGGCCGTTGGATTAACATCCAATGAGCTAGAATCGTTTGTTGACTAACTTGACAAAGCCCTGCGTATGCGTCAACTTAGTAGGCCCACAAGTCAGCATACAAATCTGGTGGGCCCCAGTTAGCAGGGGGAGGAATCATTTTTTTGGGCGTAATAAGGAGGCACTTCCTTGCGTGAGAAGATGTAGCTTATGGGTCCCAGCTATTAGAGGGACGAAACTTTTTTTCCGCGTATTAAGGAGGCACTTCCTTGCATGCAAAGGTGTAGCTGGTGGGTCAAACCTGTCAAGAGGAGAAATCATTTTTTCCATAATAAGGAGGCACTTGCTTGCGTGCGGCCATGGACGATGTGGGTCCCTATGTCAGCCTCTCCACGTACATCCCTTTTTTGATGGCTGTCGTTTCTTGACCTAGTTGACCAGATCACGCCAAGAGAACCAATGCGGTGCATGACGGCGAGGCCTAGGAAGGGAACAACCCGGAGCCGGTGAAGACACAATAGTGGATGCCCACGAGGTGGGGAGTATGAGGGTTGACTGGCTCGGTTGTGGTGTAAGGCTACTGATACGTCCATTTTGCATCATGATTTCCTACTGTTATTTATAAATTTTTTATGCATAATAATGCTTTATGGAGTAATTCTATTGCCTTTTCTCTCATCAAATGCAAGGTTTACACAAAGAGGCACTACCGGAATCAGAGAATTTGACGTATGTCAGTTCTTTGCCGTCCGCTAGCTGACGACAAAGAAGATCTTTGCCATCAGCTCACAAAAAGCAGACGACAAAGAACTAGCTGATGGCAAAGATGCAATTTGCCGTCCGCCCATTCTTTGCCGTCCTCTAGCAGACGACAAAGAGGTTGGGTGGGGTCCATTTTAGGGCAATGCTGTAACGGCCCAACCCCAAACCTCTTTGCCATCTGCTAGCGGACGGCAAAGAGGTTGGCCCCATCCAAACTAACGGTAACCCCCTCCCTCTCTCTCCCCGGCCCTAACCCTCTCTCTCTCGCCTCTCTCAACGCCCGCGCCTGCACCGCCGCCGCCCCACCATCCCGTCGCCGCACCACCATGCCGCCCCGTCGGCCCCGCCGTGCCCCGCCGCCCCATCGTGCCCCGCAACACCCCGCTGCGCCCTGCCGCCCCGTCTCGCCCCGTCGTGCCCCACACCACCCCGCCGCCCGGCGCCCTCGGGCCCTGCCGCGGCCACCCCAGGCCGCCCTGCCCCTCCTCCGTCAGCCTCCACCTCCCCCACTCCGGTGAGCCCCCTCCCCCTCTCTTTTTTTCATTTTGTTTCTCTATTAGTGTAGTTAGTTTAGTTAGATTTAGTTTAGTTTTAGGTTTAGGTTTAGGTTTAGATTTAATTTAGTTTAGGTTTAGGTTTAGGTTTTTTTTCTGTTTTTTTAGGTTTAGGTTTAGATTTAGTTTAGGTTAAGAAGAAAGAAGAAAGATGAAAAAATTAAGAAGAAGAAGAGGAGGAGGAGGAGGAAAAAAAAGAAGAAGATGAAAAAAAAGAAGTAGAAAAAGTAGAAAAAGAAAGAAAAGAAGGTCGAGGGTCGAGGGGTCGATGGTCGAGGATCTCTGAGGGGTCGTGGGTCGTTGAGGGGTCGAGGGGTCGCCGAGGGGTCGAGGGTCGAGGAACGAGCAGTGCAAATCATTTTTTTACAACTTGGCAGTGGCATCCTGTTGTAAAGATTTAGTTAGATTGATGGCAAAAACAATAATGCTATGTTACTTATCTTTGGATTTCAATGTGCAGTTGTTTCATCGCTGCGAGGGTCTGGTGTTCGACGAGCTCCGCCCCTTCGTTCGTGGGTGAGCACAAATGAGATCTTCTCCTCCCCCCTTAATTATTTGCTCTGTTCCGGTGTTCGTGCCGATGAAACTTGCTAGCTATAGGTTTCTTCAATCATCAGTATGCGTGACCAGTATGCGTCTCCCGTTCGAAAGGGTTACAGTTATAAATATGCATGCATTTGCATATTTATAACCTTGATTCTTTCAAATTGTTCAACGTTATCCATGGACAGCCCAAGTATGTGTAGATAGGGTTTGTTTTCCCATATGCTCTGCTCTGGATCCGACGCATAAATTTCGTTAGTGCCTCCCTATTGTTCTCTGGGTACACATCCTCTCTGTTTATTGCAGAGATGTGTATCAGGAGAACAGCGGGGAGGTGCTGCCAAAATTTTGCGTCGGATCCGGATCAGAGCATGGGAAAACAAACCGAATCTACACATACTCGGGTGGGATTAGGACCTATCTTTACCTATTAGAGTGTAGGTTGCATGGACGTAATAAAATTGACAAACTAGATTAACTGATGAATATATACATGGTGAATTATATATGTGTTTCTTGTGTGTCCAGTAGCTAGGCAAGCCAAGATGAGTGATCGTGTGTGGATGTACACCGGTCACACTAGTCAGAAAGAGATGACCAATGAATGGTTAACAAAAACCAAGGAGTTTGTGAAAGCTGCATTTGCAAATGGCCAGAGGAAAACCTGGTGGCCTTGTGTCCGGTGCGGCAATTGGGAAAAGAGGACAGAGGATGAAATGGGCAAACACCTGCAGAAGAGTGGTTTTACGCCCGGTTATACGGTGTGGACATTTCATGGTGAGTCTTCCCAACATGCCAGAGCTAAGGTGGTTCATCGTCGCACTGACGAGCATGGTACCGGGATGGAAGACATGATGCAACACTTTGATGATGCCCGGGATTTGGACGATGAGATGGAGGAATCTGCAAAGGCCTTCAATGAAATGTTGGAGTCTTCAAAACGTCCTCTCCACGAGCACACTGAGCTTTGTCAGCTGGATGCCATCTCACAAGTAATGGCTCTGAAGGCTGAATTCAACTTGGGCAGATAATGCTACGACGCGATGATGACAGTATTTGGACGCTTTCTACCCAAAGGCCATGTAATGCCTGCAAACATGTACCAGTCAGACAAAATCCTCCGTGCACTTAAGATGCCATATGAGAAGATACATGCCTGTGAGAAAGGATGTGCCTTATTTAGGCTTGAGTATGCGGACTTGAACTATTGTCCCATTTGCAAGTCTTCTTGGTATGTTGTGGTAGACAACAGTATGGGTGAGAAGACGTAGACCAAAATCCCCGTTAATGTTCTTTGGTATTTTCCAATCGTACCAAGACTTCAACATCATTTCATGGTCGAAGAGACGGCAAGACAGATGACATGGAACAAAATGGGCAAAAGAACCGAACTAGATGCAGATGGGAATCTGATGATGGTACCCACATCGGATGGTTCTGCGTGGAAGCGCTTCGATGCATTACATGAGCAAAAAAGGCAGATCCAAGGCATCCTCGAGTCGCCATCAACATGGATGGGTTTAGTGTGTTTGGTCTGACGGCAACCCAATACAGTTGTTGGCCCGTATTTGTCATTCCACTCAATCTCCCCCTGGACGGATTATGTAAAGAAAGAACATTTTCCTGACGTTGATAATTCCAGGGCCCAACTATCCGGGGAAGAATATGAATGTGTACATGCAACCACTCAAGGATGAATTGCAAGAAGCTTGGGATAATGGGTTAGAGACATACGACGCCGCTAGCAAACAGAACTTCATAATGCATGTCTGGTACATGTACTTGATGCATGACTTGTCGGCGTATGCACTATTCGTTGGCTGGTGTGTGCATGGAAGGTTCTCATGCCCCACATGCAAGGCAGCTCTTTAGTTTTGTTGGCTGCAGGCGGGTCGCAAGTTTTCTTGCTTCGACTTGCATAGACAGTTCCTGGATCCTCGCCATAAGTTCAGGAAAGACAAGAAGAACTTCATCAAAGGTAGAGTTGTCAAAAACTCTGCACCACCTGCGTTGACAGGCCAAGAGACCATGGATCAGTTAAATGCTCTCGAGCCAGATCCAGAGCGTCCAGGGTATTTCAAGGGGTATAATTCGGAACACGCCTGGACTCACAAGACATGCTTGTGGGATTTGCCTTACTTCAAAGACCTCCTTTGCCCACACAACATTGACGTGATGCAACACTTGATTTTGCATCTCCCGACCGAGGCAAGATTGGGGGGGGGGGGGCATGCAAAATCGTTGGTGCTACGCAACTGAGAGGATGCAGAAGATGCTCTGAGCAAAATGTAAAATTAAACGTAGAATTGAAGCATCGTTGGCCGAGGCATTCGTTACTGAGGAGGCGACAAACTTCGTGATAGCACACTACGAAGCCAAAAATTGTCATTCGCATAATCCGAAGCCTCGGTACAATGCTGGCGACCCTAAAAAAGGTGGATCCAACCTCAGCCTATTCAAAGGGAATCTCGCACCAGCCGATGTTTCAAAACCAATATCGTTGGATGTCGAAGAATGGTGGACCATTTCGTTGTATATCTTCAACAACTTAATAGAAGTGCGGCCGTACATCGAGTAAGTTATCGCGGTACGTTGTTTCACAACTTCTAATTCCTTTGAAATGCTCTTATTGCCGGATATTTGATACAGTCGATACGTCGCCAAATTCTCGGATGGAGCGGAGATCGAAAAGGAATCCATCAAATAGTATGAGCTTCTGGCAAAGCAAGGAGGCGGCTTTCCCGGTTTCATCTCTTGGTTCAAACAAACGGTAATTTCCATTAGACCATTCTCATTTCTTCATCTAATTTTTGGCTAATGCAACAATCCTTTCGTATTAAACTTGTAGGCTAATTCAGAGTCTATGGACGCCGAATTGAGACAAGTCGCTAATGGTTTAGACTATAAGGTCCGTTCATTTGACAATACGACATCAACCGGTATCGCTTTTGTACCTACGGCAAAGAGCTATCTATGGCCGACTGAAAGTCTACAAATTGTTGTGTCTCTGCTATCGGCGATGGAGGTACCAAGTATTATGGGAGAGTTGAAGCAATTTATGAACTTCTATTCTATGGTGAAAACCCACCGAACGTCGTATTGTTCAAATGTTATTGGTTCAAGCCGAAGGAGACTAGAAGGACTCATGAACATATAGGGCTAGTCGAAATCAAACAAAGCACCCATTTAGATGTTCCCGATGTCTATATTACGGCTCAACAGGTGACCCAAGTTTTCTATCTACCGTGGGCCTGCCAAACTGATCCAAACCTGAATGGTTGGGATGTCGTTTATGAAGTGCGGCCACGTGTTAGACCACCTCCCCCCAATGAAGAGGATTATGAACCTCACATTAACCCAGACACATATGAAGGTGAATTCTTTCAAGAAACACGTCTTTCCAAAAAACGCTTCAGGAAATGCTCTACTTCACCCCAGAACATTGAAGTAGACAGCGACAGTGAATCTGACTTCACCCCTGAACCAGAACAAGAAGAGCCGGAACAAGAAGAGGTTACTGTTGCAGATGACTTGTCAATGCTTGACCGATTACATAAAGGTGGCCTTCCACATGTTGATGCCGCTGAACCCGATGAGCACGTCATTCATGATAGTGATGATGATGATGTATTTATTGATCCCGGAGCATTTATTGAACCCGACGATCAAGATTATTATTAGTTCATGTCAGGTATTCAATTTGTATTATATACATATATATATATATATATTGTTAGTTCATGTTAGGTATTCTATTTTTTATGTTGCACTTGATTTATATAGTTACATGTATGATATATGATTTATATAGTTACTTGTATAATTTTCTTACTTATATGATTGTGTGTTATACATAGTGCCATGGTCTTGATATCCGTCCCCGTCGGCCCTCGTCCATTTTATGATTCATATGTGGTATATTCTCTTTTATAACTATTTGTTGCATTTCGCATTTATGACAATTATGGCCATCAAGTTGACATAGAGATATTTTTATCTAGGAGGTATGTGAACCGGAAATTGCAACCGACCCTCTTGTCGAGAAGTTAAATTTAGTTAAAAAAGAAAACAAGTATTTGAAAGAAAAAATGAAAAGAATTGAAGAAGAGAAGATGAAATTGGAGTTGTATGTTGCCGATGTCGTCGATGATCGCAAGATCAAGATGGATGCAATGCGCTTGAAGATTAGTAAGATTTAAAAATATGCCATTGATAATGAGGCTTGGTATCATTATGCCGTTGGATCAATTGTTACCTTAGTTGCGATCTTGATCGCATTTGTTGTGATGACGGTAAGTTTTCTCCAGTGTTTTGCTTAACAAATGCATACTTAGCTTCGTACATGCTTGTTAGCCCTATTATGCCACATACTTAGCTTATTTTCCCCAAAAAAGACGTACTTAGCTAATTATCCTCCAAAATGACATAATTAGCTTATTTAGTTCATTTATGACATAATTAGCTTATTCATTTCAAAAATGGCATAATAACCTTGGTTCTCTCATAAATGTCATATACTTAGCTTATTTTCCTCCAAAATGGCATAATTACCTAAGTTAGATAAAAAATGAGCTATACTTACCTAAGTTGGCTCAAAAAAAATGGGCATTCATTCACCTAGGTAGCACAAAATTACCTATGCTTACCTTATTTTCCTCCAAATTGACATAATAAGCTTAGTTAGCTCAAAAATGGCATAATTACCTAAGTTAGCTCTAAAATGACACAAATAAGGAACAAGAAAAGAAAACAAGGAAGAGGAGAAAAAGAAGAATAGGAAGAAAAAAAAGAAAGAATAAAGGAAGAAGAATGAATGAGAAGGAAAAGGATAAAAACTAAAGAAAGAAGAAAAATGAGAAAAGAAGAAGAAGAAAATATCTTCTTATTCTTCCTTTTCTCTTCTTTCTTTTTCTTCCATCTTCTACTTCTTCTTCTTCTTCTTCTTCTTCTTCTTCTTCTTCTTCTTCTTCCTTCTTCTTCTTCTCTTCTTCTTCTTCTTCTTCTCTCTCTTCTTCTTCTTCTTCTTCTTCTTCTTCTGTCTTCTCTTCTCTCTTCTTCTAGTCTCCTTCTTCTTCTTCTTCAACTTCTCTCTCATTTTTTGCAGTTTGATTCACTTCATGGAAGCATCATTGATGGACTGCTGTGTTTAGTTTTTGTTTTCATTTGTATTGATGAACAATGTGAAACTATGTATTATATATGGATGAACTCCGTGAAACTATGTATGTATTGGATCTTTTAATACCCTATGTGTTCTATTGCATTGATGGACTGCTAGATGTTGGATACATGGGCTATGTTTGAGGTTGAAACTATATATATCATATATGTCTTTTGAAAATGCAGGGATATAACAGAAAACAGAAAAAACAGAAACAATACAGGCACTTTGCCGTCCGCCACCGACGGCAAAGAGCCCTTTGTCATCTGCCATCGACGACAAAGAGGCCATGTGGAAGAAACCTGTGCAACCTAGGAGCTGACCTATGTTGGTCACTTTGACGTCTATGGCAGATGGCAAAGACTGGAGAGGTTTGCCGTCTGTGGCAGACGACAAAGAGCTGGGTGGAGTGACGTGTCTGCTGACATCACAAGGCAGACGGCAAAGAAGAGGGCACATTTGCCGTCAGCTGGCGGACGGCAAAGCCTCCCGTTAGCCACCTAACGTGGCTAACGTCTGTTCTTTGCCGTCCACCTTCTTTGCCGTCTACCATCGATGGCGAAGGGGTCTTTGCCGTCCGCTAGCCAAAAGCAGACGACAAATGAGCTGTTTATCATAGCTTACTTTGCCGGGCATGTTTGCCGTCTGCGGCTGACGGCAAAGCCCTTTGTCGTCCGCTTTCCGGTCCTTTGCCGTCTGCCATGGCAGACGGCAAATCAGCTGATTCCTGTAGTGAGGGAGAATACCAGTAGCTGGAATTCTGGACCTGAAAAAGTTACTCGTTGGGTTCGGCACTCTTACATATCGAACGGACTATGATTGATCCCCTATACTTGTGGGTCATCAAGACTCTTTTCTGGCACCATTTCCGGGGAGTGAAGCATTCTTGGTAAGTGGAAATTGGCAAGGAAAAATTATTACTATGTGCTGAAATTTATTGTCACTTGTTACTATGGAAAACCATCCTTTGAGGGCTTTGTTCGGGGTATCTTCACATCGACCGAAAGCACAATTAGTTGCCCCACAACCTACTACACCTACTAAAAATATTGGTTATGAAATTCCTTCGGGTATGATAGAACAACTGCTAGCTAATCCTTATGCAGGAGACGGAACTGAACATCCTGATATGCATTTGATATATGTGGATGAAATTTGTGGATTATTTAAGCTTGCAGGTTTATCCGGAGATGAAGCTAAGAAGAAGGTTTTACCTTTATCTTTGAAGGAGAAAGAATTGAGATGGTATAGGCTATGCAATGATATTGGATCTTGGAACTGGAATCGATTGAAATTGGAATTTCACCAAAAAAATTATCCTATGCATCTAGTTCATCGTGATCGGAATTATATATATAATTTTTGGCCTCGTGAAGGAGAAAGTATCGCTCTAGCTTGGGGGAGGCTTAATCAATGTTATATTCATGCCCCAATCATGAGCTCTCTAGAGAAATTATCATTCAGAATTTTTATGCTCAGCTTTCTCGTGATGATCAATCCATGCTCGATACCTCTTGTACTGGTTCTTTTATGAAGAAGACTATTGAATTCAGGTGGGATCTTTTAGAAAGAATTAAATGCAACTCTGAAGGTTGGGAACTCGACGAAGGTAAAGATTTAGGTATTAAGCTTGAGTTTGATTGTGTTAAATCTTTTATGAATACCAACGCTTTCCACAAGTTTAGCACTAAATATGGACTGAGATAGTAGCCTCTTTTTGTGAAGCATTTGCTACTCATGTTGATCTCTCTAAGGAGAAGTGGTTTAAATATCATCCCCCTGTTAAAGAAGAAATTAAAGAAACGGTAACAGTTAAATATGAAACTATTATTTACAATGTTGATCCAGTTGTGCCTACTGCTTATATTGAAAAACCACCTTTCCCTGTTAGGATAAAGGAACATGCTAAGGTATCAGATGTGGTTCGCAAAAGTAATATTAAAGCACCTAAACCTCCTGAGCAAATTAAAGTAGAACCTAGTGTTGCTATGGTTATAGATCTCTTGGTAGAAAATGTTGATGGAGATGTTATTTACTTCTGTGATGTAGCTGCTAGAATTGCCAAACCCGATGAAAAAGATAAACATAGACCTGTTGTTGGCATGCCTGTTGTCTCAGTTAAAATAGGAGATCACTGTTATAATGTTTTATGTGACTTAGGTGCTAGTGTGAGTGCTATTCCTTTTATCTTATATCAAAAAATTATGAATGACATAGCACCCGCTGAAATAGAAGAGATAGATGTTACTATTAAACTTTCTAATAGAGACACCATCACACCACTTGGTATTGTTAGAGATGTTGAAGTCTTGTGTGGGAAAATAAAATACCCTACTAATTTTCTAGTTCTTGCTTCCCCACAAGATGACTTTTGTCCCATTATCTTTGGTAGACCTTTCTTGAACACTGTCAATGCTACCATAGATTGCCATAAACAAACTGTCAGTGTTAGCTTTGGTGATGAGTCTCATGAATTTAATTTCTCCATGTTTAGTATACAAACCCGTATTAAAGAATTACCTAGTAAAGATGAAATAATTGGTCTTGCTTCTATTGCCATGCCTCCTACTGATCCACTAGAACAATATTTACTAGACCATGAAAATGATATGCAGTTGCGTGAAAGAAATGAAATACATAAAATATTCTTTGAACAACAACCTCTCCTTAAAAACAAATTGCCTATTGAAACTCTAGGAGGTCCTCCTCCACCTAAAGGTGATCTTGTGTTTGAATTAAAGCAATTGCCAGACACTTTGAAATATGCTTATCTTGATGAGAAGAAGATATATCCTGTTATTATTAGTACTAATCTTTCAGAACATGAAGAATAAAGATTATTGAAAATTCTGAAACAAGAGCTTCATTTTGAGCTTTCGGTCCGTTGTAGGTTTCCCAAAGATACACAGCAAGTTGGAGGTTTCGAAGATCTACAAGCAGTTGAAGATCTAGAAGACCTTCAATTTTCAGTGCTGGGATGATAATGTAATATGTTTGTCGAACCTGGAGACTAGCTATGCCCATTTTCGTGGCTGTTAAGCCACTGTATGACCACTTCCCCTTTAGTGGCACACCTTCATTTTGGTTATGTGGCACATCTAGAAATTGTTTGTTGAACCTAGAGACTAGCTCTGCCCATTTTGGTGGCTGTTAAGCCACTGTATGGCCACTTCCCCTTTTGTGGCACAACTTCATTTGGTTATGTGCCACATCTCGAAACATATATATGTACTTGTTATATTTGCTTCCTATGTTTCCCGAATGCAGTATGAGGCCTAAATGTAACTCTGATTGAAGTGTATGCATAAATTGTGTGATATGTCCTGATTGGCTAAAACATTGTGCATGGATATTAAATTAGACATTGTGAATTGTTATTAAATTACAGATATATGCTGCCCAATTTTCTAGGACATCAAAGTGATGGCATACAAACAGCCGGGTCAACAAGTTTTTACCGGCAGTTGCACTGCCGATAACTAAAATCCCTTTGCGCAACAAAGCCTGCCGGGAGAAAACTAACTGCCGGCAAATATGTAGGTCCCGGTAGCTAAACTGCTGGGAGATATCTATCTGCCGGGAGAAGTAATCCCCGGCAGCCATTCTCGTGGCGGTTCTATCTGCCGGGAGAACTACCATCCCGGCAGTTCGTATGCCATTTTAAGAACTTTCTCCCGGAAGATTACATGCCATTGCATTTGTGTTGTGGTGTAGTGGAAGCACCGTGCTTCTATTGGATATAATCTTGATGATCTTAAGGGCATTAGTCCCACTCTCTGTCAGCACAAAATTAATATGGAACATGATGCTAAACCCGTTGTTGATCACCAACGATGATTAAATCCTAAGATGAAAGAAGTGGTGAGAACTGAAATACTAAAACTTCTGTAAGCAGGTATAATCTATCCCATAGCTAATAGTAGATGGGTAAGTCCTGTTCATTGTGTCCCTAAGAAGGGAGGTATTACTGTTGTTCCTAATGATAAAAATGAACTTATTCCACAAAGTATTGTCACTGGCTATAGAATGGTAATTAATTTTAGAAAATTAAATAAAGCAACTAGAAAAGATCAATACCCACTGCCTTTTATTGATCAAATGTTGGAAAGATTTTCTAAGCACACACACTTTTGCTTGCTCGATCGATATTCTGGTTTTTCTCAAATTCTCGTTTCACAACCTGATCAAGAGAAAACCACATTTACTTGCCCTGTTGGAACTTATGCTTATAGACGTATGCCTTTTGGTTTATGCAATGCACCTGCTACCTTTCGAAGATGTATGACTGCTATATTCTCTGGTTTTTGTGAAAAGATTGTTGAGGTTTTCATGGATGATTTTTTCGTTTACGGAACTTGTTTTGATGATTGCATAAGCAACCTTGATTGAGTTTTGCAGAGGTGTAAGCAAACTAATCTTGTCTTGAATTGGGAGAAGTGCAACTTTATGGTTAATGAAGGTATTGTCTTGGGGCATAAATTTCTGAACACGGTATTGAGGTGGATAAAGCTAAAGTTGATGCAATTGAGAAAATGCCATGTCCTAAAGATATTAAAGGTGTTCGTAGTTTCCTTGGTCATGTTGGTTTCTATAGGAGGTTTATTAAAGACTTCTCTAAAATTTCGAGGCCTCTTACTAATCTTTTACAAAAGGATGTTCCATTTGTTTTTGATGATGATTGTGTAGAAGCCTTTGAAACACTTAAGAAAGCCTTAACTTCTGCACCTACTGTTCAACCACCTGATTGGAACTTGCCTTTTGAAATTATGTGTGATGCTAGTGATTATGCTATTGGTGATGTTCTAGGACAAAGAGTTGATAAGAAATTAAATGTTCTCCATTATGCTAGCAAAACTCTAGACAATGCCCAAAGAAATTATGCTACTACTGAAAAAGAATTTTTAGCAGTTGTGTTTGCTTGTAATAAATTCAGATCTTACATTGTTGTTCCAAAGTAATTGTTAACACTGATCATGCTGCTATAAAATATCTTATGGAAAAGAAAGATGTTAAACCTAGACTCATTAGGTCGGTTCTCTTGCTACAAGACTTTGATTTACATATCACTGATAGGAAAGGAGCTGAGAACCCTGTAGCAGATAACTTGTCTAGGTTAGAAAATATTCTTGATGACCCACTACCTATTGATGATAGTTTTCCTGATGAACAACTAGCTGCAATAAATGTTTCTCATAATACTCCTTGGTATGCTGACTATGCTAATTATATTGTTGCTAAATATATACCACCTAGTTTAACATACCAACAAAAGAAAAATTTCTTCTATGATTTAAGACATTACTTTTGGGATGACCCACATCTTTATAAAGAAGTAGTAGATGGTATTATTAGATGTTGTGTACCTGAGTATGAATAGGAATAAATCCTACACAAATGTCACTCCGAAGCCTATGGAGGACATCATGCGGGATATAGAACTGCTCACAAGGTATTGCAATCTAGTTTTGTTTGCCTACTCTTTCCAAGGATGCCCGTAAGTTTGTTTTATCTTGTGATGAATGCCAAAGAATTGGTAATATCGGTAAGCATCAGGAAATGCCTATGAATTATTCACTTGCCGTTGAACCATTTGATGTTTGGGGTTTTGATTATATGGGACCTTTTCCTTCCTCTAATGGGTATACACATATTTTGGTTCTGTTGATTATGTTACTAAGTGGGTGGAAGCTATTCCAACTAGTAGTGCTGATCATAACACTTCCATTAAAATGCTTAAAGAAGTTATTTTCCCAAGATTTGGAGTCCCTAGATGTTTAATGACTGATGGTGGTTCACACTTTATTCATGGTGCTTTCTATAAAATGCTTGCTAAATATGATGTTAACCATAGAATTGCTTCATCCTATCCTCCTCAATCTAGTGGCCAAGTTGAACTTAGCAATAGAGAAATAAAGTTAATATTACAAAAAACTGTCAATAGGTCCCGAAAGAATTGGTCTAAGAAATTAGATGATGCACTTTGGGCCTACAAAACAACATATAAAAATCCTATGGGTATGTCTCCATATAAAATGGTCTATGGAAAAGCTTGTCATTTGCCTCTTGAGTTAGAACATAAAGCATATTGGGCAATTAAAGAACTCAAATATGATTTCAAGCTTACCGGTGAAAAGAGGTTATTTGATATTAGCTCACTAGATGAATGGAGAACCCAAGCCTATGAAAACGCCAAACTATTCAAAGAAAAAGTTAAAAGATGGCATGACAAAAGAATCCAAAAGCGGGAATTCAAAGTTGGAGAATATGTTCCTTTGTACAACTCTCATTTTAGATTCTTTGCAAGAAAACTTCTCTCCAAATGGGAAGGACCATGTATTATCGAAGAAGTTTATCGCTCTGGAGCTATCAAGATTAATAATACCGAAGGTGGTCAATGGACAAACAATTAAACACTATATCTCAGGTACGCCTATTAATGTTGAAAGTAATATTATCCAAACCATGACACCGGAGGAACACATAAAAGAAACCTTTCGGGACACTCCAGAATCCTGAAAAAGAGGAGGTACGTGATACGGTAAGTAAACAGACTCCGAAAAATCGGCAAAATTTTTTTGTCGGTTTTGGAATATTATAAAAATAAGAAATAACCAGGATGGCAACCGAGGAGGGCACGATACACCAGGGCGCGCCTGCCATCCCTGGCACGCCCAGGTGGATTATGCCCACCCTCGGGAACCTTCCCGACTCCGTTTTCCCCCCTGTTTGCTTATTTCCCAAGATAAATTTGTATACCCCCTGAACGTATTGACCACCGTATCACGGAGAAATCATCTGCTTTTGTTTCTTGTTGTTTTCTGACAGATCTAGATCGCCATGGCCACTCGGAGCTCGTCCAAGGACAAGTTCTTCGAGAGGGTAATCAACCACTACTTGCCGGAGGTGATGAAGTACCCTCAAACCATTGAGATGCGTGAGGGGTTGCTCCACATCCGGGATGTTCAAGGGCCCAAGAGGACGGGAACCGTGGATGCTAGGCTCGAAGCCATGGAGCAGGAGGTCTTCAAGTTCAAGGGGATGGTGGAGCGTGGACTCAGTAGCAATCACCTCATGATTATGGATTTCACCCGTGATCACAAGTTGGATGGCCGGTCTATGAAGGACATCGTCTTCACCCTCAACGAGCAAATCATTTTTTTGCAAAGCCAAATCTATGATCTCCAAAATCAAGTATTTAAATATGAGGCAAGATTTAAAGGTATGAGTTTAGCTACCAGTTGCAGGACTCGTGAGACTCGTGCTTCCTCTTATGATGGTGAGCTGCTGCCATGGAAGCCGGAGGATAAGCTCGCTACTACCTCATCACGTCCACCATCATCATCTTCCCCACCAAAGGAGACTTGAGTACATGGTATGGCACTCCCCTTGGCCTGTGCCAAGCTTGGGGGAGTTGCCCCGGTATCGTATCACCATCACTTTTATTGCCTTTACCTATCTTAATTGGATCTTTAGTTATATCATGAATTAGTTGAATAAAAGTTTAGCATGATCTCCTTTTGAGTGTTAGTTTCGTGATCTATCTGTCCATGTAATCGAGTGAGAGTTATATAATAAAGTTTAGTTTGAGTCTTTGCGTCTTTACTTTTATGTTGCAATCAAATAAAAGGAAATAATGAAAAAAAATCATATGCTAATCTTATGGTAAGTAATGACATCACATAAGGAAAAGTATAAGTGGTAAAATTTATTGGAAATTGACAAACATAACATTAGTCAATGATGCAACTCATGAAAGAATTAATAAGGGAAGTGAAGATTCACATGCAAATGCACTATGTTGGACATCTTTTATGATTGTGAGCCCCCATTAACTATTATATGTCAAAATTGTTGACCTTGGACAAGGAAGACAACATAACGATTTATGTTTCTTCATATTCACATAGAAGTTATATTGTCATAGATCCTTCAACATGTGGTGCTTGCTCAATATCTTTGCTAGCCAAAATTCCGCACTAAGTAGAGATACTACTTGTGCATCCAAAAACCCTAAACCCAAACTCATGTTTTGAGAGTCCACCATAACTACCTATGTATTGAGTAAGTTCCTTCAAGTAAGTTGTCATCAGTGCAATAAGGCAATAAAATTGTTCTAAATGTATTGGATCAATTAGTGTAAGAGAAAATTGAGTGTTGTACGAACTTGTGATGGCAAAGTTATAAAAGCAACGAACGGCGGAATAAAGGTTCCTATCATAAGGGGCAATATAAGGTGACATTCTTTTGCATTAAAGGATTTGGCATATAAACCAAGAAGCGCATGACAACCTCTGCTTCCCTCTGCGAAGGGCCTACCTTTTACTTTTATGCAAGAGCCTCCCTATTCCTTTTTATTTTCTATTTTTGCAAGCATCACGTGGTGAGGAAAGATCTAGGCACATATATCCAGTTGGATATGAGTGAGCATGAGCTATTATTGTTGACATCACTCTTGAGGTGAATACGTCGGGAGGCTAAACTATAAGCCCCTATCTTTCTATGTGTCCGGTTGAAACTTTTTTCTCATGGGTATGCTGTGTGTGTTAGCAATCATAGAAGATTAAATGATGGTTGAGTATGTGGACTTGCCAAAAGGCTCCGATACGAGACCCTTCCTGAAAATATGATGAATTTTAGTTGCAAAGTTGACTGAGAAAATAGTTTGTTGTTTTTCAATAGAGTTTATGCTTTTTACTTCGATGTTGTGATGAATTGATACTTGTTCATGAGAAGTTATATGATAAAAGTTTTATGATAAACTTTGTTGTTGTTATGATAATAAGCACGATGCTACTATGTCCGTATTTTGTTTTTATCGACACCTCTCTTTCTAAGCATGTGGGCATGTTTTTGGATATCGGTTTTTGCTTGAGGACAAGCGAGGTCTAAGCTTGGGGGAGTTGATACATCCATTTTGCATCATGATTTCCTACTGTTATTTATAATGTTTTTATGTATCATAATGCTTTAGGGAGTAATTCTAATGCCTTTTCTCTCATAAAATGGAAGGTTTACACAAAGAGGGTGTCGTGGTAGAACACGGCCACCTATGGGGCCATCAGCCCCTTTGTGGTTCGGCCGGGGGGAGGACGCATTGCACAAAGAGCGGAGGCCATGGGACAGCGCGGCAGTGGTGACACTGGTGGTTTTTACCTAGGTTCGGGCCACTGAGAAGCGTAAAACCCTACTCCTACTTTGGTGGATTAATGGAGAGACCATGAAGAACGCGCGGTGCTCGAGCCCGGCAAGGTCTCCTCGGGGAGAGCAGCTACGCGTGTATGAGTACACGAGGGTCTGAATCCTTTCTAAGGTTGCCACGGTCCTCCTTTTATAGGCTAAGGGGTTACCACAATGGCAAAACGGTCATTACCCAAGGATTACATAGCTAACAGTGCTATCATACCTAACTCTGTCAGTTAGGACAAAGCACATTAAATGCACTGCCATGTGTCGCGCTGTGGATGCGGCCTGGCAGGCCTGCCGTGCCGCTCTAGTCATCTCTGGACGGGTGTCATATAGAGGTGATCTTCTTCCTAAATGGCTGCCACGTGCCAAATGACAGCCACTTAGTTATCTGGGGGCTCGACACTGCATCGATGGATTACGTGCATTGCGATGCGGTGGAGTGGTGGAGCCATGGCGGGGATGTAGGCCACTAGTGGCCCCGGCAATCCTTGCCGGGGAAGTCTTGGGACTTATCTTCGGGGTGGCCTCGACCTGACCAGGCTCGCCTGCCCGGCAAGGGAGGTTTTTCCTTAGTGATATCTTGCTGTCTTGGCTTGTCTTGGTCTTCTTGATCTTCCCCTTGATTCCTCAAAGGGCTATCTTTCTGGCTTGGTCTTGTCTTGAATGCTTGGGGTTGCTTGCATTTCTGCCACTTGAGCCTGTGTACAGTCCGGGCAACATACGTGAAGGTTTGTTGCACCGATAGGAGCCCCCGGGCCTGGTCCAAACGTGTTGCCGAGCATCGTTGGGGTAGGCCCTATCAGGTACACAGGCGGGGGTCTTGTGCTGATATTCTCTTTTTCTTGATATTTTCCTTGCTTCTTCATTAACCTTTGCTTGGGTCAGTTTCCGGTTTTTCCGTGCATTGTGCGAGACATCGTGGGCGAGATTTACGCCATGGCCCATGGGTCGCCCACATCCCACGTTCACGGGGTGGTAACCGCCTTTCCACTAGCTCCCCTACCCCCGCCGTTTCTGCCACATATTCCGCATGCATTGTGTAGAGTTGGTGGCGAACGCGGAGGGCACGGGAATGACTGCCAAGGCAGAATGCCAGGCGCCATGGATAGGTGCAGGAGATCGGTCTTGATTCCGTGCACCGTTAGTGACGCAGAGGAGTCGGATTGGTGGATCGAGGCGGTTGCCTCTTGGGTGAGGAGCCAGCCCCTGTTATCGTCCGCCTATAAAAGGGAACGTGGGCGAGGTACTGGCTCACACCCATCTCTTCCTCCTTCCATCTGATATTATCTCTCTACCATGGTGAGGGGGGGAGGGCATAGCGGCACCCCAGTGGTGGCGACGAGGGCTTCTGCTCAACAGCGCCTCCCTCCTCCTGTTGGGGACGCGGGGGCGGAGCCCGCCGTGAGAGGAGGCGCGAGAGGGCGCGGCTGTGGTCGTCGCGGTGCTCGGGGTCAAGGAGGACGGGGCGGCGTTCTGATCGCACCTCCTCCGGCTACTCAGGACCCGAACGAAGGCCACGTTGGGAACCAGCCGCTGGAGTTTATCGTCAAGCTGCGTGGGCCCCCGCGCAGCCGTCTTCGGATTCCCACCCCATTTGCAAGGGTGATGGAGGTCGAGCAACCGCCGGGGCTGAGGCTGCACATGAGGGGCTGCTGCAATGGCAGCATGCAGGCGGATGTGGAGTTCCCCGCTTCTCATGTCATGCTTCTCCAGCGTGGTTGGAAGACCTTCACCCATGCCCACAGCTTGGCGGCCGGGCACGTTCTCCATTTCAAGTTAATGGATGCCGCCCTGCTCTTCGTCAAGGTCTTCGGTCGTTCGGGTGCTCGCTTAGGGTCCTGCGCGGAGAGCTCGACTGACGACAAAAGCTCCTCCTTGAGTGATAGCGACGAGGAGGACAGTGACGGTGAAGATGACGGTGCCGATGGGGAAGACGATGGCTCTGACTCCGGCTGAACGCGGGCCGCACCATCACCGTCAGCGGGAGGCCGGCGACACCACCATCTACACCTGCCTCTCCTCCCTGGCAAGGCGATTTGCTGGGGCGTTGGGTGTGGATGGTGTGTCCGGCTCCTCCAGCAGTCTTCCAGCTGGACCCCGGCAGGCTTCCCCGTGGACTCCGGCTTCGTCCGCCCTACCGTGTCCTGCTGGCCCGGGTGGCGGTGACCAGGGTATCGCCTAGCTGCTCTCCCCACCCATCACCTTCGTCCGCGCCCTCTCGATCTTGTCAGACTGCGTCCTGCAGGTTTTGACGGGGTCAGGCTGGGCTTCTGCCCAAGCACCCCTTTTGCCCTCTTCCCCTCCCACTGTAGTTTCTAGGAGGAGAGTGACAAGAAAGGGATTACGGGGCACTTATCTTTTTTCAATCTAAAACATGGAGGCATTTGCCAAACTTTAGTTTCAAATATGTAATCTCTTCTATCCATGTTTGTACTCTGTAAGCTTTGTACTTGTTTGTCCGCATATTAATGAAAAAACATGGTCTTGCTGGGTACTTGTGCATGTACTATATCCATGCAGAGGAGGAATGCCTCTATACTTTTTAAGTAAACAAGTTTTCTTCGGGAAGCTATCCTGCCGGTGCCTTCCGCTTGTTGCCGCAGGGCTTGGCCTGCCGGGCTCAAAACTATGGAAGGGGACCGACCCCTTGTCAAACCCCCTTCGTCAAAAGCCACTACAACCATCCTGACCGAAGCAACTTTTGGGTCAAAGGATGGGAGCACAAATGCTTCGAAGGTGACGAGGTTTCTCTATGCCCAAGTTTTGTTCTTACAGAGACATGTATGGATAAAAAGGAACTTATCTGTTTGGCTTGTCAGGTATCAATATGTAAGCTTATTTCTGTTTCTTCTTCTTGGGACCGAGTCCGTGGCAAGTGTCCTACAGTTAGTGCAGAGGAAAACAAAGCAACATATGATCTCATCTATATGATCATGGCATGCTCATGTTATGCTATGCATGCATGCAAGTTTTTGGGGGTCCCCCAGCGCTTTGTTTTATTGTCTGTGCTCAGGGTCTGCACCTGGCTTTGTACAAAGGGTTACATGCGCATCGGCAAGGCTTGTACAAAAGGGTGGCTGCCGGGCAGGGCCCCACAGTCGCGCCTTACGGGTAGAACTTACAAAGATGCTCAATGTTCCATGAGTTTTGCAACTGAATGCCATCTTCGGTCTCTAGATGGACTGCGCCGGGTCTGGTGACTCGTACTACTCGGTAAGGGCCTTCCCACTTCGGAGTCAACATGTTTGCACCCTTGGCAGACTGAACACGCCTAAGGACAAGGTCGCCTTCCTCAAGGCTCCGGGCACGAACCCTGCGGCTGTGATAGCGACACAAGCTTGCTGGTAGCGTGCAACATGCGTAGCAACCCAGAGACGGTTCTCCTCAAGGAGCACGGCATCGGCATGCCGGTGTTGCTCTTGCTCTAGTTCATCGTAGGCAAATACTTGAGGTGACCCATATATGAGTTCTGTGGGGATCACTGCTTCTGCCCCATAGTCTAGGGAGAAGGGAGTCTGGCTGGTAGCTCGATTTGTTGTCATACGGAGGAACCAAAGAACCACCGGCAGCTTGTCGATCCATCGTGTGCCGCACTTCTGCAGCTTGTCCAAAGTTCTTGTCTTGAGCCCTCGCAGCACTTCACTGTTCATCCTCTCAGCTTGTCCATTGCTCCTAGGATGAGCAATAGAGGCGAATGAAACCTTGCTTCCGAGGGTTTGAAAGTATTGCATGAAGGCACGGCTTGTGAATTGGGTGCCGTTGTTAGCGATGACTCTGGCGGGTACTCCGAAGCGGCACACCAATACCTTCAAGAACTTGATAGCTAATTGTACGGTCACCTTTCTCACACGCTCCACCTCCGGCCACTTTGTAAACTTGTCGATTGCAACGTACAAGAATTCAAAGCCCTCGGTAGCACGGGGGAAGGGGCCCAAGATGTCGAGCCCCCAGACCGAAAATGGCCATGACAAAGGGATCATCTAGAGAGCTTGAGCAGGTTGAGATATTCTTGGAGTGGAACTGGCAGGCTTCACATCTGGTGACTAGCTCGATTGCATCTTGGAGGGCCGTGGGCCAGTAGAAACCTTGCAGGAAAGCTTTTCCGACCAAGGCTCTTGATCCAATATGGGAGCAGCACATGCCTTTGTGTATCTCTGCCAATAGTTCCTTCCCCTCTTCCCGGCAAATGCACTTCAGTTTCACACCGTTGGTCCTCCTTTTGTATAGTGTGTTGTCGACAAACTGATACATACTGGCCCTCCGGGCTACTCTTTCAGCTTCTTCTTGCTCTTCGGGAAGTTCTCCTGTTTGGAGGTAATGGACTATGTACCAAACCACTGGGTTCGCCAACCATGTTGGGTGCAATACTCCTCTGACCAAACCAGCTCCTTCAAGTTTCTTGATCTCCTCGACAATGAATTATTGCTGCTTCAAAGCTTGCTTCCTGACTTTCTACTTGATGGGCCGGGCATGAGGGCAGACAGCTAGGTGGTGCTCGCTTACCTCCCTGGGAACACCGGGGATGTCAGATGGTTGCCAGGCAAACACATCTACATTCGCCCACAGGAAGGCAATGAGCGCGCTTTCCTATTTGTCATCAAGGGTTGATCTAATGGTGAATGTACCACCAATGCCATCCAGCCTTGTCGGGATCTTCTTCACCGCAGGTGAGGCAACTTTGGGCTTCTTGCTAGTGGAGCTCTCCGGCAAATCATCGATAGGTGTAGCACACTCCGAAGAGGTGCGCTTCCCGGATTCCTTGCCGGTATCCTTGCTAGCTTTCTTCCCTTTCTTACTTTCCTTGGAGGGAGCTGCAGCTTCCGCGGCCTCAGCAGCGACTGCGTCTTGGTACATCTTATCCATGCATATGATTGCGTCCTTCTTCTCCGACGGAACAGAAATGACGCCCATCGGCCCTGGCATATTCAGTGTGTTGTAAGCATAGTGAGATGTCGCCATGAATTTCGCCAGGGCTGGACGACCGATGATTCCATTGTACGGCAGGGGGAGATCAACCACATCAAACACAACCTTCTCTGTCCGGTACTTCAATTCCCCTCCAAATGTCACCGGCAGTGTGATCTTTCCCTTAGGACGACTCCTGCCGGGGTTGATCCCTTGGAAAGTGCCAGTAATCTTGAGCTCTTCATCTGATATTTGAAGCCTACTGAGCAGCTTGGGGGAAATCAGATTCAACCCAGCCCCGCCGTCAACCAACATGTTCGTGACCTTGAGGTTGCGGATTGTTGGTGAAACCAACAACGGCAAGCACCCTACCGCAGTGGTGCGGTCAGGGTGATCCTCTTCGTCAAAGATGATGGGCGTGCGGGACCATTTGAACGGTTTCCGGGAGTCTCCAGCTGGCTCTACGGTATTGACCTCATGCGCCCACTGTTTAAGCTGGCGGTGAGAGGATTGCAAAGACGTGCGTCCGTCAACGCACAGGGCCTCATTTGCTTTCTGGAACTCTTGCTCACGGGTTTCCTCTTCATCTCCTTCATCACTTTCGTCTTCGCCTTCTTTCTTCTCACGACCTCTTGTAGGCCTCTCTGGATGCTGGGGAACCTTGCCGCAGCGGCCTCCTCTGCCGCCTCGGCCCTTCCCGCCAACACCTTCTTGGTCTCTTTCCTTGTCACGCTTCTCATATTCAGCCTTCTGCTTCTTGACAAGTTGCTCAACTTGGCGACACTCTTTGAGATCACGGCCTTTGGTCCAGTGGATCTTGCAATACAGCCCGTCAGCCTTCCCAGCCTTTTCGGCCGCTGCAGCCTCTCGGCAATCAGTGCACGCGGCAACTTCCTTGCTGGGGGCTTCGGTCTTGGCCTTCTTGCCGGTACTAGGAGTGCCAGAGCCCTCAACAGCCAATACTGCCTTTTCCCTGCGCTTCTTGTTGCGTTTCTTGTTCTTCCTCTTCGGGTAAGTGGCATCATCGTCATCCTCTGAGTCGACTTCGACGCTGTCCTCTTCTTCGAGGAGTTGCCTCCCTTCCTTTGTTCTGGCACACTTATCTGCCAAAGTGTACAGCTCATTCACAGTCTTGGGCAACCGAACGTTCAGCTTTGAATGTATTCTCTTGTTGCGCATGTTGGACTGGAACACGGCAATCACAGCTGCCGTGTGGATGTCTGGGATGTTTCTGTGCACCCAACTAAACCTCTGCATGTACTTCCGCAAGCTCTCCCCTTCCTTTTGTGGAAGGAGCTGTAGATCGCTGGGCCGTCCTGGTTCTTGATGGCCGCCCGTGAAAGCGCCAACAAACTCATAACACAGGTCAGCCCATGATGAGATGGAATTCTCCGGAAGGTGCATCAGCCATGACCTCACATTTGGCTTGACCACCAAAGGGAAGTAATTGGCGAACACCTTCACATCTCTTCCCCCGGCAGCTTGAACAGCGATAGTGTAGATGCTCAAGAAATCTGCCGGGTTCAACCTTCCATCATACTTCTCTGGTATCTCTGGCTTGAAAACACGTGCAGATGGCCAACGGACTTGCTGCAGCTCGCGAGTGAAGGCAGTGTACCCAACCTTGAAAAGGCAAGTATCCGCCTTCATTGGGCACGGGTTCGTCAATGTCTGGGCCATTGCGCCTGTTAGATTGGCGGCGGGTTTCGCGGCGTCGTTCTATGGTGACACGCGTGTCCTCCCTCCGCCGATCTTCTAGGACCTGCCACTAATCTTGACGGGCCCGAGGGTCAGATGAAGCCATTGATACCTCGTCGGGCTCCTGGTTGCGTGGTTCTGGTTGTGGTCCTTGCGTTGGCCGTCGTGGAGGGGACTGTTGAGGGAGTCCCGGATTAAGGGGTCCTCGGGCGTCCGGGTTATGTGACATGGGCCGGACTGATGGGCCGTGAAGATATAAGATAGATGGACTTTCCCCGTGTCTGGATGGGACTCTCCTTTGCGTGGATGGCAAGATTGGCATCCGGATGTGTAATTTCCTTCCTCTGTAAACCGACTCTGTACAACCCTAGCCCCCTCCGGTGTCTATATAAACTGGAGGGTTTAGTCTGTAGAGGCTATCATAACTCCCATAGGCTAGACATCTAGGGTTTAGCCATTACGATCTCGAGGTAGATCAACTCTTGTAACCCCTATACTCATCAAATACAATCAAGCAGGACATAGGGTTTTACCTCCATTAAGAGGGCCCGAACCTGGGTTAACATCGTGCTCCCTTTGTCCCTTGTTACCTTCGATCCTCAGACGCACAGTTCGGGACCCCCTACCCGAGATCAGCCGGTTTTGACACCGAGATTGGTGCTTTCATTGAGAGTTCCTCTGTGTCGTCAACAGAAGGATCGATGGCTCGCCTTGTCATCAATGACAACATCACCTCTGGAGGAGTCCTAGTTCCAGGACAGATCCTCCAACTCGGCGGTTTTACCATGGGCGCCTGCTCGGCCGTTAAGCCAAAGGTGGCCCCCCAAATCGCCAAACATCATCTCCGCATCGGCCTCAAACACTCCAAAAAGATGGATCCGGCAGATGTCTCATCCTTGAACGAACTGCTAGATCACATCACCGCCCTGGGGGTCGCAACTGACTATGATCGGATTGGGCTTAAACCCGATCAGAGGGAAATCAAGTCCCCGCTGATCACCCATCTGGTAGCGGTCGTGGAGGAACAAGCCGAGAATACTTCTCCCCCTAAGTTGATAACAAGCTATGTTTGGATTTCTGAGCACTGCGAGCCGGATACCCATCTTCGGGAAGAGACCACAGCTCCTACGAACATAGAATCAGGCGTTGAGCCCGAATGTCACCAGGACCCTCCTGATCCTGGACTAGTGACCTCGGAGATTCTTCAAACTCCGGATCCAATAGCGGGTCGGGGTTCAGATTTTAGCCCACCCACCCACCACAAGCAATATTCCCCAAGCAATTCAGGTCATCCAGACATATGTGACCTAATGTATGTACGACAGCAACCACAGGAAACGGACCATCACTTCTGGGCTAGATTCCTCCTTGTTAAAAACAAGATTAAAGATTGCTGCGACAAGGACGCGGTTTCAGTTTTCTGCCGCAACTGTATGGACGAGGGAATCCTCAATGCCCTCAACCGCTGCCGCATACTGCAGTTTGCAGATTTGGCACATATAGTACAGAAGTACTGCGCAATGGAAAGCGCCTGGAAAGCCCAGACAGCCCAGTGGGAACCTCCCGCCTTTAAGCAGCCCACTGGACGGGAAAAAAGGATGCACCCTAACGGGGCACCCGATCATCATCTCATTGACAAGAAAATCAAACCCTTCACGGGACATAGAACTGTCCTTGACGAATTGCTCGGCAAGCCCTGTCAGATACACACGACGCCGAATACCAAACCAACACATATCCTTCGGGCATGTTGGGTACTCCGGCAGGTGGCTAAGAGCGGCGAGGCCATCCTCACCAACACCACCCCGGAGAAGCACTCTTCGGAGGATGACGACCTCAATGTCTTTACGGTCTTCGAGACCTTTTCTTCAAATAATCGGCGCAAAAGGGCGCTCCACGACCTCGCCGAAGTCAACCAAGTAGCTGCACTAAATGCTTGGAACGATACGGCAAAAACTTTTACTGCCGATGACGAACCAAGGGCCAGATCAGTCCGAGCACCTGTCGCCTTGGTCTTAAACCCACTTGTAGACGGCTTTCGACTCACCAAGGTGCTCATGGACGGCGGCAGCGGACTAAATCTCATCTACGAAGACACGTTCAATAAAATGCAAATGGACAAGAGTCGCATCGAGCAAAGCATCACCACCTTTCGAGGGATTATCCCCAGTCGTGAAGCACGATGTTCGGGGAAAATTAAACTTGATGTAGTATTCGGCACGCCGGAGAACTACAGGTCCGAAGAATTGCTCTTCCATGTGGCACCTTTCAATAGCGGATATCACGCCTTGTTGGGGCGAGACGCCTTCACACGCTTCCAAGCCATACCCCATTACGGGTATATGAAGCTCAAAATGCCAGGGCCAAACGGAGTTATCACCATCACCAGTGATCCGGATATAGCGCTCCGCGCCGAAAACACAACGGCATCCTTGGCCCTCGAGGCACTATTTGAAGCCCTAGCGGTCGAGGAGCTAACCACTCTGTGTTCCATAGTGGACAAAGATGATGTAATCCTCGATAAGAGGCCCAAGTCCACTTCTTTCAAACCAGCAGGCAAAATAGTAAAATTTCAAGTACACCCGACGGATCCCAACAAGACAGCCTCCATTGGAGCACAGCTAGATCCAATGATCGACGTCGCACTAAGAGCGTTCCTGCACGAAAATTGGGATATATTCGCCTGGCACCCTTCGGACACGCCCGGGATCCCACGCAGACGGGCCGAACATAGCCTCAATATTATAAAGGGGTTAAAACCAGTCAAGCAAACATTGCGGTGATTTTCCGAACCCAAACGACAAGCTATGGGGGAGGAGCTAGCTAAACTTCTCGAAGCAGGGTTCATCAGGGAGATGAAACACTCGGACTGGCTAGCAAATCTGGTCATGGTACCGAAGAAGGATAAATCCTGGCGCCTTTGCGTCGATTTCAAAGACCTCAATAAAGCCTGCCCTAAGGACCCCTTCCCGCTGCCCTGCATTGACCAAATCATTGACGCGACTGCAGGCCACGATTCACTGTGTTTCCTCGATGCATACTCCGGATACCATCAAATTAAGATGAAGGAGTCCGACCAGCCCGCAATGACATTCATTACCCCGTATGGGCCTTTCTGCTTCAACACCATGCCGTTCGGACTCAAAAACGCTGGCGCCACTTACCAATGCATGATTCAAACATGTCTGGAGAAACAAATTGGCAAGACAGTGGAGGCATACGTAGATGACGTAGTCATCAAGACTAAACATGCCAAATCATTGGTGGACGATCTACGCCTCACATTCGACAACCTCCGAACATATGACATACGGCTCAATCCGGAAAAATGTGTCTTCGGCGTTCCAGTCGGAAAACTACTCTGGTTCATTATTTCCAATAGAGGAATCGAAGCAAACCCAGCCAAAATCCGAGCCCTGTCACAATTGGCAACCCCAACAGACCTAAAGCAGGTCCAAAAACTAGCTGGGGGCGTGGCAGCTTTGAGCCGCTTTATCTCCAGATTTAGAGAAAAGGCACTGCCACATTATCGCCTACTCCGACGAACCAACCACTTCGAATGGACGAATGCGGCAACAGCCAGATTGGAAGAAATAAAAACTTTGTTAGCAAGCAACCCAATCCTCGCTGCACCAAATGTCGGTGAACCTATGTTGCTCTACATATCTGCAACTCACCAGGTGGTGAGCGCGGTGCTTGTCGTCGAACGAGAGGAAGAGGGACATAAATTCCCACTCCAAAAACCAGTATACTATGTATCGGCGGTCCTTACACCATGCAAATCTCGATACCCACACTACCAAAAGATAGCGTATGCGGTCTTCATGGCATCCCGGAAGCTGCGGCACTACTTTCAAGAGTGTTCGATCATGGTGGCATCCGAAGTACCACTCAATGATATCATAAATAATCGGGATGCCACCGGCCGCATAGCCAAATGGGCCATCGAGCTCTTACCGTTTGAAATAACATACAAACCACGCCGAGCGATTAAATCTCAGGTGTTGGCCGACTTCATCGCCGAATGGACGGAAGCCGAACTCCCTAAAGAATACAATACATACTCCCACTGGGTAATGTACTTCGACGGCTCCAAAATGTTAGCCGGGTTGGGAGCCGGTGTCATCTTAACTTCCCCTACTGGGGACACAGTCCGCTATGTACTGCAAATAATGTACACGGACTCCAACAACGCAGCCGAATACGAGGCACTACTTCATGGTCTTCGGATAGCTATTTCTATGGGCATTCAACGCCTAGAGGTGCGTGGGGATTCGAACCTCGCAATATCCCAAATAAATGGAGATTTCGATGCAAAAGATCCAAAGATGACAGCATACCGCGACGCCGTACTCAAAATATCAGCTCGGTTTGAGGGGCTCGAGTTTCATCACGTCGCTCGAGACAGTAATCAGGCAGCGGACATCCTTGCTCGAATGGGCGCTAAGCACGACCCCGTCCCACCTAACACCTTTGTGGAAAGGCTCTTCAAGCCATCGGTGGTATGGCAGGACAAGAGTAGAAACACTAGTCTGGAGCCGATCATACTCTCAGATGCCAAACACAATTCTGATATCATCGGGGGCTCGGGCACCTAAATGAGACCTTCCGCCCATGTAATCATGGCTATCATTGCTCCATGGACCGAACTTCCTGGCCTACCTTAATATGCGGGAGCTCCCTGAGGACCAGAATGAGGCTCGTCGCATAGTTTGATGCTCGAAAGCCTACAAGGTTCATGAAGGAGAACTCTACAAGAAAAGTACTACTGGAGTTCTTCAAAGATGTATCTCCGAAGAGGAGGGATGGCAGCTCTTGGCCGAAATACATGCTGGTCTCGGTGGCCATCACGCCGCCGCTCAGGCCCTCGTAAGTAAGGCCTTCCGTACAGGTTTCTTTTAGCCTACAACCCGAGCAGATGCACAGGCTCTTATACAGCGCTGTGTCGGATGCCAGCTTTTCACCAATCAAAGTCACATGCCGCCCACCGCCTTAAAAACAATCCCCATTACTTGGCCTTTTGCGGTCTGGGGGCTGGATATGGTCGGACCCCTTAAAGGGGGAAGCCACAAGAAGAAATTTTTGCTGGTTATGGTGGACAAATTCACTAAGTGGATAGAAGCCAAACCAGTAAAAACGATTGAAGCTGGACCGGTGATCGACTTTATATCCGGCGTTGTACACCGTTATGGTGTCCCTCATAGTATCATTACTGACAATGGCTCTAACTTCATAGCCGATGAGGTGAAAACTTGGTGTGCTAACTTGGGCATCAAGCTCGATTACGCCTCTGTATATCACCCTCAAACAAACGGTCAGGTTGAACGGGCTAATGGCCTGATAATGAGCAGCATCAAACCCAGACTAGTGCGATCCCTACGGGAGTCAGATAAGCACTTGGTTGAGGAACTCGATTCCATACTTTGGGGGCTGCGGACCACGCCCAATTGCATGACCGGATACACCCCCTTTTTTATGGTGTATGGCGCAGAGGTTGTTTTGCCCTGCGATATTATTCATGACTCACCTCGAGTGCGCATGTATGAAGAGAGAGAAGCCGAGCTTGATCGGCAGGACGACCTAGACGGCCTGGAGGAGGAGCGCGATGTTGCAAAAGCCCATTCCGCATTCTATCAACAGCTGGCTTGGAGGTACCAAAGCAGAGAAGTGCGGGCCAAGACTTATAATGTCGGTGAACTCATTTTACGCCTCCTAGAGAAGAAGAAGGACAAGCTCAAACCAAAATGGGAGGGTCCCTTCATTATAGATGAAGTTATCATAGGAGGAGCCTACCGCCTTCGTAATGCATCGGATAATCACCTAGAGCCGAATCCATGGAACGCTGCTCGGCTCCGAAGATTCTATGCATGAGTTCGGTCATACTTTTTTCGTTCCTTTTTTTGTCTCCTCTTAATTTTGTTTTCGTTTCCTCGTTTTTATACGATTCCCAGAATGTGTTTGGATCAGCCGAACACTTGGGGGGTAAAACATCCTAAAATGTATACACCCCACCATGACTGGGGGCTTCTTTAACCGAAGCTTATTATTATTTCGAGCCTGGAGCTCAAAATATAAATGTCGTTTGCTCATATACATCCTTTTTGCCATTATATGCACCTCTATGACTTAAGTTTTTGCCAAGCTGGGTTGCCTTGCTCCTGTGTTTATGCCCTACATTCCCGATTGTTCGGCTAGGGCGTAAAGGGAGTACCTCTGCGATTGTTACAACCGGGTCACCGGACATGTACCTCAGACGGGTGAAGCCGAAAGCTAGCATTCTTAAGAGAATAGGTGGTCGGCAATCAAACGACAGACTGTTACATTCTTGTAACCACTCCAAATTCTATGGGATAGTTTTTCTGTATAACGGATCAAAGCCCCAGCACGCATAATTACTGCCTGCCAACCAAAGGAAAGGAACCCTTAACGGAACTATTTTCCTTGGAAGAAGTTTCTTACATATGTAATATAGCATACATCCTGAACTACAATTTTTTGTCTGTTCGAGCACAATGACTGGGTTGCCTAGTTTCCGGACATAGTGAATGTTTCTTTTCATTCCCGACAGTATCCGAAAACACTCCACCATTTTGGTCCGGAGGTTAAAGCCGAAAGCCTGCGATGACAAAACTTTTCACATGTTCGGATAAAGGCACAGGTTGATCATAACTTACTCTAATACATTGCATCAAATACCTATTCCTTATCTATTCCATCCATAAGACTGTCTAACCTATAGTCTTCCTGCGAATACTTCGCAGCTATCATTACTTGGTTATACACCAAACTCACTGGAATCTCTTTCCCGTCTGGTCCCTGTGGTCCCACTCTGGCCATATGATTTGGATCTAGCTTGGTAAAGCGTGTTTTCACCATGGCCCAGGCTTCTCGTGCGCCCTCATGGCAGGCGGATGTCTTCCATAGCTCAAACTAGCGCCGGGCACCTTTGAACAGGTTTGCCAAGCCCTCCATACTCTTTGGAGGGGTATCGGATGGCCATAAAGCCTTCACCATACTCTTCATGGCCTTCCTGGCCCGAGCATGTACCGCAGACAGCTCCTTTAGCACGTCGCCTTGAAATCCGGATACTTCCTCTTCCGGCCTACCAGTTAACAGACCTACAGCAACAGAGTCATGATATTCTGAATTATGGATTAAACATGAGCACCTAGGGAGGTTCTAAATAAGAGAGGAAGACATACCGAATATGCCACCCTTCAGTTTTTCCTTTACTCTCTGAGCGGCCGATAACTGAGCCTTCAAGCTCTCTATCTCTTCGGATTGTTTGTCCTTTTCCTCCTCGAGATTTTTCTCCCTGGACGCACTCGTTGCGATCTTTTTCATCTCCGCCAGTTCAGCGGTAACAGCATTCAGCTGCATTTGGTTTGTTTTCAGCTCCTGGGCTAGCGCAGTGTTCTTTTCTTTAAGGACCTGCAGGGTATATCGATCCTTAAATCGGTTTGCCTCACCGCTTCAAGTCTCGGGGGCTACTGGCATATGACTATCCATAATTGCATAAACGCTTACCTGTATGTCCTTTGAGAATAACTGAGTGACTCTGGCAAGTCCGTCTCGAGCGGCTCGGATATATGCATCCACCGTGCTAAGTGCGGTAAACTCTTGCTCGGAAAAGCCAGGGCACGCATGGCTTCCTTTAATCGACGGTGATTCATCACGCTCTCCACTTCGGAATTCGTGACAGATACGTCGTCCGAATCCTCATGAGGATTCGGATCTGGCATTGCCTCAGTTCTTGTCCTAGTTGGTGAGTCCGGCACTGGATTAGCGGACATTCGGCTAGCAGGGCATTTTCCCACCGTCTGCCGCATGTTTCTCCTGACATCAAAGATAAGAAGGATACCTTAAGCAATCCGGACTCATGCCTAGGCATGTATGAAGCGGACATACCTCTTGGAAGACTGTGGGGTTTCTGCAGCACTCACGGTCCCCTTTCATTTTGAACGGCTGCCCTATGTAGGGGCCGCCCTCGAGGAGGTACGGTCTGCTGATCGCCGATCCTGTTAAAAGTTCGGAACGGTATAATAAGCAAAAGTGCAGATAAGGGTTTCCTTTCAAGAGCCCTCCGAATACTTACGATGCAGAAGGGATAGAGGCGGGGGTAGTCGGCGGTGATAGCCACTCTTAAGCCGTCAAGGCTCGCTCGATAGAATACCCCATCATCGAACTCTATGTATATGTCCGGATCCTCATGAAAGCCAGGGTCTCCATCGCGGCTATGATCCTCTGGCTGTGGAGCGGGACAGCGAACGTCCTCGATCATCTTCCTCCATGACTATTTTGGTAACAAAGGGCAAAGTTGATTAGTATCTGTGACAGCAATAAGGCAGCACAGACAATCGAAATCTTACCCATTCTACGGGGTTGTATATGGAATAGCCATCCCGGCAGTTTAAGCGGAGGAAGTCTTCTTTCTCACCCTTATACAGATCAGCCAGGATTGTGGCCAGTTCGGCAGGGGTATTCGGACCCTTCCATCTATAACGGGAAGCATCATCTTCTCCATTATAACACCATAAGGGAGTTACACTGGATTGGAGAGGCTGGACGCACCTCTTTATTGCAATAGCCATGACCTCGACTATCGAGAGCTTGGTATGGGCTAGTAACCTGATCTTGTTAACCAACCTTTTTATTTCCGCACTGTCTTCCTCCTTGGGACTTCGGGGACGCTAGTTGAGACGCTTCTTTAAAGGAGCACTGGAAAATTCGGGAAGGCCGCGCCGAACTGGGTCCGGCGGTGGGACGTTGTCCATATAAAACCATTCCGAAGACCACTGTGGGTATACCTCCTTGGGAGTTCCTATGAGGTATCCTGATCCGGCTATACGCCATACTTCGGCACCGCCCACTTCAAAAATAGAGCCTCCCCGATGGTGGGGAATAAGGCAAAAGAACTTCCTCCATAGTTCAAAATGGGCCTCGGTGCCTATGAACAGTTCGCAGAGGACAACAAAACCTGAGATGTGCAGAATCGAACCTGGGGTAAGGTTGTGCAGTTGGATGCCGTAAAATTCCAATAGGCCCCTGAGAAAGGGGTGGATTGGAAATCCTAGGCCCCGCAGCAGAAAGGGGATGAAGCACACCATCTCCTCCTTGTTGGGGTTGGGGAAATTCTCATCCATCACATCATTGCCAATTGAAGCCAATCCCGCTCAAACAGGGACTAGATCTGCTAGGGGAAGGTAGCCCTGTGTCTGGAGTCGACTCAGCTGAAGATGAGGCATGGAACAACTCTGCCAATCACCCTCTTGAGAGCCATGAAGGCGCGAAGATGAGCGTGGAGCACTGGCCATGCTGGAAAGCTTTGTTCGCAGCTAATCTTGATGGTCTTTCTTTTGCACGATATGAGATGGCATTTGGGGATCTAGCTCTCCTTATATAGATGCCGTCCGAGCGTGGTGAGGGGCTTATTTGCAAAAAATCACAGACCATTCGTATTCGCCCGGTGCGCGGAAATCTAAGCGACCACATAAAAGGATCATAAAGGCAGCACATCAAGGTCAGAACCGGACTGTCGTCAATCCGAAGTACAAATGAAGAACCCGCCTTGCAAAGCCGAAGTCATAAGCCGGATACTACATCATCATTGAAGGCAAGTTCGGGGGCTACTGAGGGAGTCCTGGATTAAGGGGTCCTCGGGTGTCCGGGTTATGTGACATGGGCCGGACTGATGGGCCGTGAAGATATAAGATAGAAGGCCTTTCCCCGTGTCTGAATGGGACTCTCCTTTGCGTGGGTGGCAAGATTGGCATCCAGATGTGTAATTTCCTTCCTCTGTAAACCGACTCTGTACAACCCTAGCCCCCTCCGGTGTCTATATAAACCAGAGGGTTTAGTCCGTAGAGGCTATCATAACTCCCATAGACTAGACATCTAGGGTTTAGCCATTACGATCTCGAGGTAGATCAACTCTTGTAACCCCTATACTCATCAAATACAATCAAGTAGGACATAGGGTTTTACCACCATTAAGAGGGCCCGAACCAGGCTAAACATCGTGTTCCCTTTGTCCCTTGTTACCTTCGATCCTCAACGCAGAGTTCGGGACCCCCTACCCGAGATCAGCCGGTTTTGACACCGACAACTGTACCGTTGGAGTGGCCCCTCAGCTCGGTCAGCAGCTCAGGCCATGGCTGTCACTTGCGGGAGCCGTGGCGGATCCGCCCGCTGTGATCCTCACGCTTCAGCAAAACCGATCAAACTCTGGATGGTGGCTCTCCACTCATCCATTTGATCGGCCGCGTGTGGGAACCTCAGCGGGAGTTGGGCTCGCGCCATGGCTTCCAAAGCAGTGCTTGGCATAGATGATGACGTAGACCATGATGTCGCTCGGCTCCTGCCAGTACCTGTGGTGGCGGCGCCGTGCTCTCGTCGCTGCGAGCCGGCCGCCATGGTAGTACGGTGCGAGAAGGGTGCACCTGGGGGTTGATGGCCCGGTTCGGTGCTTCGTCTTGGTTTCCCCGCCCCGGGGGAGGTGCTTGCCCCGCTATTGCGCCCGTTGTAGGGGCAACCAGGGGGCCACGGTTCACACCGGAGCGAGCGTGGTCGCTGTGGCTGTGCTCTTCTGCATGGTGGAGGGGTTGAGACTGAGCGTTCTCCCCACCCGTGCGTTATGGAGCACGGTCGTAGGGGTGCTGTTGTTGCTACCCTCCTCCAGCGTTTTCTGCTCTCGCTTCGGCCGCGGGGTGAACGACGACAGCGCTGCCTGCTCCAGTCATGTTCCCCATGGCGTCTGCGTCCCTCGATGCCACTGCAGCCCCATAGTATCGACGGCTGCATGCGAGGGGGCCGTCGAGGTGGAAGGGTGAGCAGTCGCGCCGGACTTCTTCTTGGGGGCCATGGATGATGAAGCCAACGATGAAGAAGACGATGATGAAGACTGACGCGCCGTTCATGACCTCGTGTTCACACAAGCACTGCCCCCTACCTGGCGCGCCAAAGATGTCGTGGTAGAACACAACCACCTATGGGGCCATCGGCCCCTTTGTGGTTCGGCAGGGGGGAGGATGCATTGTACAAAGAGCGGAGGCCATGGGACAGTGCGACAGTGTTGACACTGGTGGTTTTTATCCAGGTTCGGTCTGCTGAGAAGCGTAAAACCCAACTCCTGCTTTGGTGGATTGATGGAGAGACTGTGAAGAACG
Source organism: Thinopyrum elongatum (assembly GCA_011799875.1). Taxonomy (NCBI): domain Eukaryota; kingdom Viridiplantae; phylum Streptophyta; class Magnoliopsida; order Poales; family Poaceae; genus Thinopyrum; species Thinopyrum elongatum. Next base: position 387,926,502 of record CM022303.1, on the reverse strand, counting down.
CGCGGCGCTCGAGCCCAGCAAGGTCGCCTTAGGGAGAGCAGCTACGTGCATATGAGTACATGAGGGTCCGAATCCTTTCTAAGGTTGCCGCGGTCCTGCTTTTACAGGCTAAGGGGTTACCACAAGGGCAAAATGGTCATTACCCAGCGATTAGATAGCTAACAGTGCTATCATACCTATCTCTGGCAGTTAGGACAAAGCGCATTAAATGCACTGCCATGTGTCGCACTGTGGATGCGGCCCGGCAGACCTGCCGCGCCGCTCTAGTCATCTTCCATCTGTATGCTTGACACGCCTCTGGACGGGTGTCATATAGAGGTGATCTTCTTCCTAAATGGCTGCCACGTGCCAAATGACAGCCACTTAGTTATCTGGGGGCTCGACACCGCATTGATGGATTACTTGCGTTGCGATGCGGTGCAGCGGTGGAGCCTTGGTGGGGATGTTGGCTGCCAGTGGCCCCGGCAATCCTTGCCAGGGAAGTCTTGGGACTTGTCTTCGGGGTGGCCTCGACCTGACCAGGCTCGCCTGCCCGGCAAGGGAGGTTTTTCCTTAGTGATATCTTGTTGTCTTGGCTTGTCTTGGTCTTCTTGATCCGCCCCTTGATTCCTCAAAGGGCTACCTTTCTGGCTTGGTTCTGTTTTGAATGCTTGGGGTTGCTTGCATTTCTGCCACTTGAGCCGGTGTACAGTTCGGGCAACATACGTGAAGGTTTGTTGCACTGAAAGAGGGAGAATACTGGCAACTGGTATTCTGGACCTGAAAAAGCTACGTGAGAGATACCTATTCTGCACAACTCCAAATAAGTTGAAACTTCACGAAGAATTATTTTGGAATATATGAAAAATACTGGAGCAAATAACTACCGGAGGGGGCCACCTAGTGACCACAAGACAACAGGGCACACCAGGCCCCCCAGGCGTGCCATGGTGGGTTGTGGTTAGCCCAGCCCACATACGGTGCCCATCTTCTGGTATATAAGTCTTTTTGACCTAGAAAAAATAAGGGGAGGACTTTTGGGATGGAGCGCCGCCGTCTCGAGGTGGAACTTGGGCTGGACAACTTTTGCCCTCCGGTGGAGCGATTCCGTCGAGGGAACTTCCCTCCCGGAGGGGGAAATCGAAGCCATCATCATCACCAACAACCCTCTCATCTTTGGGAGGCCAATCTCCATCAACATCTTCAACAGCACCATCTCCTCTCAAACCCTAGTTCATCTCTTGTGTTCAATCTTTGTACCGAAAACTCAGATTGGTACCTGTGGGTGACTAGTAGAGTTGATTACATCTTGTAGTTGATTACTATGTGGTTTATCCGGTGGAAGATTATATGTTCAGATCCATTATGCTATTAATACCCCTCTGATCTTGAGCATGATTATCATTTGTGAGTAGTTAATTTTGTTCTCGAGGTCACGGGAGAAGTCATGTTGCAAGTAATCATGTGAACTTGATATGTGTTCGATATTTTGATGATATGTATGTTGTCATTCCCTTAGTGGTGTCATGTGAACGTCGACTACATGGCACTTCATCGTATCAGTTTGCACATTGAAATGGAACATGGGAGCTGGATTAACCAGCTGATCTTTTTGTGTGGCTCCACTGAAATCAACCAATGTCTTGCGTAGCAATGTGGATTTCGTATTTACATGTTGCAAGGCCTTCAAGATAATGGCAGCTCCTTTCATGTAGATAGTTCGGTGGCTCAAGGTGACAACGAATGATTAGAGAAGCATTCGATGTACTGTGCATGATGAAGTATTATGGAGGACACAAACCACTGAAATCAAGCTCAGCATCCCTGTCTGCATAAATACAGAAAAAGTGTGATTATTATAATGGTGGTACTAGTTGATGAAACATAAGCTCACAAATATAATCATCTTCATTATCTTAACAAGAAAAGATAGCAATACAATAGCTTGAGTTAAACATTTATTGAAAACAGTACCACAATATAAGTAGTACAACATAACAAAACACGATCATGTGGATGAAGGCCAATACTGACCTCATTTGTTACAGCTGCGTCCGCCACTCACTTGGTTATACCTTTCCTTGTTGTAGAATTTTTGCACTTCATGTGCTATCGAGTTGCCACATGAGCTCTGCAAACTGGCCGTGTCACTAGCGTCTACTAATACTCTATAAAGCTTCTCGATTATTCCTTCTATAATGTACCACAAATAGTGACTGCTTCTTTCTGCAAAGTGGAAAGACCAACTGGGCCCAATAATGTAATATTTTGGCTTAAACACATTGGCTCCTTTTGTGTAGTTTAACTGAAATCAAAGTTGAAATAGCAACAAGCAGATGTTTTGATATCCCTGTTTGCACAAATAGGTATAAACAAAACAATTACTGACCAATAACGGTTGATGACTTATACGTCCAATAGAAAAAACATCTACCTTATCTTAATGGGAAACAAAGCACCACGATAGCAATTCTCAAACAGTGTCATTCATTCATATTAACTGAGACATTGTCTTAACAATACCTTGGTTAAACATGTAGAAAGAACGACAAAGCAGGATAGTACCATTTCTAAATAGTGTAACTGATTCATATTAACAGAGACGTTATCTTAACAATACCTTGGTTAAACATGTAGAAAGAATGACAAAGCAAGATAGTACCATTTCTAAAACACTATAACTGATTCATATTGACAGAGACATTATCTCAACAAAACATTAGTTAAACATGTACTTTCGTCGATCCGTAATAAGTGTTGCAGTTTTGAACTAAGGTTCGGTTGTTAAGTCTAAGACATTAGATTAACAAAAAGCAAAAAACAGTTGCAGGGGAGAGTGGGCGCAACAGCACCATGTGCTTCCATCGATGTATAAAGGGGTGATGCAGAGTTTGCTTTAACAAAGAAATAAGCTTCATGTCTGGGTTGGTCCCATTTTTGTTCACTTAATGGGAAAAGACAACAATATAATAGCTTCAATTCAACATCTATTTAAAATAGTACCAATACAAGTAGCACAACATCTCAAAGCACACTGCACAATCATGTGGATGAAGGTCGGTACTGACCTTTCATGAGGCAGACTTGAAAGACCTCAATATCAAATACCAATTTGCCTACACGGATACAGGAAATCCAATCTCCTTTTGTGTAGTTCCACTAAATCAAGCAACGTTGCGGGTGTGACATTTTAGTTGAACTTCACATAACACTCTTAAAACAAAAGAGTTTTGCGCAGTGAACCAAAAGGTCGCAATAGCAACGAGTTGAATGGATATCCCTGTTTTCACAAAGGTAAAAATGGAAACAATTACTAGATAATAAAGGCGGATGAAACATACGGCCACAAAAATAAGCGTCTTCCTTATCTTAATGGAAAACAAAGTAGGACAGTAGCATTTCTAAAACAATGGCATTGATTCATATTAACAGAGACATTCTCTTAAAATAACATTCATTAAAAATGAAATTTACTTTTAAAAGTGGCATTCCTTCAATTTTCCAACGACATTATTAGATTAACAATAGCTAAACAGTTGTATGCGACATGGGACACGCCAACACCATGTGCATCCACACGTTTAAATGGGTGATGAGAGTATGTTGCAACAAAGAACCAAGCAGCATATCTGTGTCGGTCCCATATTTGTTCTCTTTCAACCTTTATCCTATGTGAGGGCAGTAAATATAGTCCTGCACAAACTCCTTGACCCCCCGGTTTCTTTCATTTTTCAACAAAGAGACTGGTTCCTTAGAAATGTGTGTACTATGTTACCCCCTTTTCCCTTTTCGACCAATAGAGCAGCTGGATAGCTAGTCTGTACTACATTCCCCCTTCCTTTCCTAATTGAACCACATCCTAGATTCGTGTTCTCCCTTCTTTCCTCTTTGAACCAAGATCTAGATTCGACTACTGAAGCGAAAAAGATCCGCATGCAGATAGAGCAATGACGGTTTCAAAGTAAGTTATACCTTAGGGTCGTCGGGATGTGGCTAGGCGTGCGACGGGAGGCCGGAGCTGCCCACACTATGTACGACAATGAGGAAGAAGGGATCGGAGGCCCTCCGGCGCAGGTGCTGGGTGAAAGAGAATAGAGCAGCCGACAGTGAATTCCCTCCTTCGCTGAGGGTGATAGAGCGAACGCTGCACCTGCTCCCGTTGCCGGTCCGACGGGATCTGGACGGCTCCTTGACTTGTGGTGTGGGAGAGGGAGAGAGAGAGGCCAACACAGTCTTGTTTAGATCTAAAGAGGGTGAGAGAGTTTGAACAGAGTAAACCCTAGCAAACAAATGCTGAGCCTCGAGCGTGTATATAGTGGAGAGAGAGAGTGTGTGAAGAGTGCAAACCCCAGCGAACAAGCGTTGAGGCTCCAGCGTATATAGTACTCGTATATAGGAGTACTACTGATATAGTGGAGTGGTTTCCTTTTTCTCTCCATAACAATCTTTTTAAATTGTGTACGAAATGAAACTCTTTATTCAACGTACCAGTAAAGAAAACTATGATCAACTAACGATCCACGCATCCTGGTCGCACTTTTTGTCATTCACGTGTGGTACACTACCCTCCGTTAAGTGAACAACCACACACGCATCAAATTAACGGAAAGGTGGGCTGCACCAACCTACAATTTTAATTATTTTTTTAGAAATTCAATTTCAATTATTTTGTATTTATAGTTTGCCCTCTCCCACTAATTATGGGTTGTTGTGTTCGGCCTAAATCAGTGTGCCCCCGTATCTCATACTACCTCCGTCACGGTTTTTACTCCACATCATATTTTTTATCAAAATATGACCACATATTTAACTAGCCAATGGGTAATATGTGTCAACAAAAAATAAATATTATTGGCTTCATATTTTTTATGTAGTTATATGATTAATATTTTTTATCAAAGTGTGGGAACATAATTAACTAGTCACAAAAATTTAGAACCAACTCATAAATAAAATGTTTATAAAAATCAATGATTGATAGATCATAGCCAACATTTAGTTGATAACTAGACAATAAAAATACAGGGAGCTGAAGACAAAGTTGCGAGAAGGCTTAGAAATTGATACAAAACTTTTGCTCTTAGTACCAACATCGACGCTTCTCCGAGGAAACATTTGGTTCATAGCAAAAGAAAATTTGCACCAAGGTGAAAGGCAACTGCGTCTCCAACACAACCAAGGTGCACTGACGAATGATATCTTTGACTTCGTGGGTAATAAGCAAAGAGCACTGATGGAAGACAACTTGTATTTCGTCGAACATCGATCAGCTTCACCAGGCGATGGAACCATGTGCATCGATAGGTCATCGTGGTGATGCATCATCGATTTGGCATCAAGTTTGGGTGTGGCACCACTGAAGTTTGATAAATCCTCACTGTGGTCTGTTTCTTCTCGATAATCAAGCTCGAGAAAGGTAGAACCACGTGGCAAAGGGCAATGAGGTGGAGCAACAGTGGCCATCCAATTTTGTGCAGTTCCACTAAAATTGAGGAAGACATGCCCGAGTATGGAGATATGCATCGCTCTTTGCAAAAATATAAAAAGGGATATTTAAGTAATGTCATGACTTTGTTTTGGCAGTGGTACAAGATTAACAGTGGCATGTTAATTCTCAATAAGAATTAATGAAATACACACCAACAAATAGAAGCATCATGATTATCTTCATGGGAACTAAAGCAAGACAGAAGCATTTATCAATGCCTCTAGATTGACAACATCATTACTTAAAAGGGACGTCACTTTAACATGGGCATTGCTTCATTTTACCAGTGATAGTACTATTAGAATAGCAGTAGAAATAGGAGCATATGGACAATGAGTGCACAAATAACATGTACTGTTGTCGAAAAAAACACCTTGTATACCTCCACCAAGGCAAAAAACCAGGACAACTTTTGGAGTGGCCAGTCCTGAAGTAGTAAAGATTTAGGTGATGTTGGACAAGCCGACAAAGCCTAGCTACTATACATGGGGAGTTGGGGCGAAGTAGTATAGAAGAAAACCTGGTTGTAACAACCTAGGGAGCTGGAACAGTTCAATGAAGCATGAAATCCAAAAGAAGTTATACCTCAGGTGGGCAAGATGTGGCTCAGGCGGGCAGGCAAGATCTGCCCACATGACGGCAGCGAACAAGGGCGCGGAGAACCTTCATCTGTGGAGCACCGGCTCGGAGAGGACGGAGAGCGTCGGCTTCCTCCCTCGGCGACGGTGACACGCTGCACCTCCTCCCCTCCTACAGCGGACGAGTTCCGGCCGGATATGTGAGCACCGGTGAGTAGAGAGATAGAGTGGATACTGTCCTCTTGTTTAGATTTGGAGAGGGTGAGAGAGCGAGACACAAGAAACCCTATCAAGCAAGCCGTCTCAAGCCTACATATATAGCGGAGTAAAAAGAATCTCTCCATCGTGTAAGCTGCAGGTGTGTCAGAGGCAGAGTGCGTGCGTGTACCTCCACTCTTCTTTTACGTAGTACTCCATTTATCTCACTTCCTATTATTTCCCACTCGTATGATATTCCTAGGAACAAAATGAGTCCATACTAAGTTTGTGTGTGTGTAGGGAGAACGAGACATCGATGGTGTGTACGAGTAGTCGCGAGAGTCGTCACTATGTGTGTGCGCGCACACACACATACACATACATATCCTTGTTTACATAACATTTCTACATTCATCTCCATCTACATCTCCAATCACAATTGTCCAACTGGCACATTATTTACGCTAATTACGTAGCAATATTTACGTACGTCCAGCATCTCTCGTTTGCGGGCGTCTTGACCACTACCACGCCCGCTCCTGAGCACCCTAGCCCACCCAAACCATCTCCATCACCCCCGCGCACTTCCTGCCCGAAATGGACAGTGCCGCATTCATGCCCAGCCAGAGCAGACACGACCTCTCACTGGTGCCGGCATTGAAGCGGTGCTCCGATCGAGAGAGCGCCGCCCGCGCCGCTTCCCAGTGCATGCGACTGCTCTGCGTTCAAACGACACCATGGCCGGCCGAAACATGCATGCAAAAAAGTTCTTGGGAGTCCGTTCTATAGCTAGCTGTCCTCCCCCTCCTCGTCTATCTCTTCTAGTAGTAGTACTCCATGGCGTGATCCATCGACAAGCGCGCGGGAAAGTTTGCATATAGTCGGTTTGCGATGAGCGGCGTGCCAAGCGACGGTGTGGGGTGAGACGCGAACATGACAGATGTGATGTAAATGTTGGTTTTGCTCCATGGCGTGATCCACCAAAACGAAACATTGGTTTCCAAAAGAATACTGTAGTGTACTGTACTGCATGAGGGAGAAGCGGATTCAATGAAGAGTGATGGTTGCTTGGTCCGTCCAACTTACTGCCGGGTCTATGTGATTTGACGGCCCATTGGTCATTATTACTGCGATGGTAGAGCGCCGTAGAGCGTCTGCACTCTTATTATTTTTTATTATGTGATAAAACTAAATTTCTCCACTCTTAGACTTGAGGAGTGTGAAACACGGTAGCCTAGTGTGTACATGGCCCACCTCTCACTATCACCAGATTCCTTGGACACAGTGAGACACCTCCGGTTCTTTTTTCTTTGCGTTTAACACCTACGAAGCCCGCATGCCAAGGAGTCAAGCGCTCAGAAAAATTACTAGACTATTTTGCCCCCAGATTTTCTATGGAGGAATGATGGGTTGTTATGCATATGCAAAGTATTGGTTCAGCCTGCAACCCTCAATTCTCGTGCACAATTACTCCTCTCTGCATCTCTCTAGATGCAGGCTCTCTTCTCTTCATCTATATGCATGCAACTCTCTCTCTCTCCGATTTTGCATGGATGCGACTCTCTCTCTCTGGTTTTGCATGCACGTGACTCTCTCTCTATGCAAGCATGCCTTGGGAAGGGACGAGGAATATGGGAGAGAGAGATGGGAATTATTGTGGCTGCGCGTGCGGTAGAAGAGGAAGGAATTGGAGGATGTACTATAGGAAAGAGCAGCACAAAGATGCTAAAGCACAGACCATTGCGGGAAAAAATGAGATTTTCTTATATGCATACAAAAAAGGACCAGAGGGACTACTACAATGTTATGAAGCTTCCAGCATTTCTTTCATGTATCTTGCCTCCAAGGTTGCCCGTTTACAACATTCCATCAAATACAAAGGAAAACGAGCACACATGCGAAAGCATCTCAATGATTAACAGATCATAGCCAATATTTACTTCACAACTAAATACAAAAAGTTGTGAGAGTGTGTGCAAATAAAGAAAAAAATGATTGATGCAGTCCATAGGCCTTAAACCCTAAACCTAAACAGGCTTTAATTTCCTGGCGAGGTTGAACCTGTCGATGGAAAGAACCCTGGAACCCTGGAACCCATGGACCATTCGATGATTTTGTGCAGTTCCACTAAAATCGAGCTGAGCATCCCTGTTGGCAAAGATATTGAAGAAGTGTGATTCAAATAATAGTAGTGTCACTAGTTGATGAGACATAAACTCATCACAAATAGAAGCCGGTAGAAGTAGAGAAAGATCCACATGGAGCGACATGGGGAGTTTGGGCAGTGGAGCACGCCGGCTCCAAAAGGATGTTTTACCTAAGGGACATTGGGATGTAGCTAGGAGGGCGGTAGGAGGTGGCATCATCCCATACCACGCAGTGAGCAAGGGGCGAAGGGTACCGCGCCGGAGCTTTGTGAGAGAGAACAACAGGGACCCCTGATTAGGAAGCACCGACAGTGGGTTTTCTCGCTCGCCGCTGCTGACCTCGTCTATGCAAAACATCCTCCCCTTCCCCCAGCGGTGGGATCTGGCCGGATATGGGACCAGCGGTGTGGCCACCGTCGTTCTGTGTGAGAGAGTGTGATGAGAGCAACCACAGGAAGCAGGCATGTAGCTTAGGCTCCTAGCTAGTATTATGTTACTATCTCTACTCCTATAGAAGACTCAATTGGTGATGATGGTGTGTCTTCCATCCATCATTTCTGACCATTAGATCTGCATCTAATGACTGTGAGGTAAGTTGTGGTCTTTTTGCAACAATAGCCCACTTCCCTGCTCCAATTTGCAGAAAACACCTTAGTATCTTGAAACCAACCACATCCCTCCCTCACCTCATCAAAACAACCCGAGGAATATATTTTGAGTGAAACATAATATATTCTTAGTGATATTTGTATATCAAAAATAGAGTATTTTCTTTCAAGTTTACGAACAAGTATTATTCTACTTAGGATCCATTGCAACACAAGGGCACATTACTAGTTTTTTTAGGGGAGGGCACATTACTAGTTATGTATATATAGTGGAGCGATTTTCTTTTTCTCTCCATAACAACCTTTTTATATTGCTTACATGTCATTGAAGAGTGAAATGATGGTTGCTTGGTCCGACCAACTTACTGTGTGATTTGACTACTCATTAGTCATTATTACTGTGCCCCCTGCATGTACCCCCTCTACATGTGTGACCGTTCCTGAAATCCTGAGTCTCACTAGTACTTATATCTATTTTATTGCATGACACGTGGACCTGAATGCTAGATGTCCCACGTGTCAGCGAAAGGAAGAAGAATGAGTTCCGACAACCGAGAAGTAGTATTTCCATGCAAACGGATCTTACGATGCATGAGCTGTTTGTTGTGCTATCGACAAAAATACTCCTGTGTGCAGGTTTGTCTCACTACTATGCACCCTACCTGCTCTAACATCCATCATTTCAGTTAGGGGCAATGCCATCTAAAACTGTGTCCACGCGGTACACTATGGTATTTTCGCCAAAAGCTAATGCGCATTGTAAAACGGAACAGAGGGAGTATGTTTTACCATGCTCGTATTTCCATGCTAATACTTGGTCATTGAAATGAGAAGGTCATTGATCTATCACTTGTTTCTGAATGAGAGAGTGAATTGGCGATATTGTGATCTTCATTTGAAGGTCAATGACGTATGCATGAGTAAATGGAAAGAGGGAGTATGTTGCATGTTGTGGTGCGGTGTTTTCTTACGCATGTTCATGTTTGCTTCGATCTAAAACCCACTTAGAATGAACTAATGTATGTTGCATGGTAGAGGTTTCTCATGCATACTACATCAAACAGATGGTAGTGAATCTAGCTGGTAATCCATCTATAGCGGGCCCATGTTTCAGTTAATGGAAGAGAGTGGTGTGTACGCGTAATTGTGGAAGCATGCTCAACTGGCAGACATGATGGCATTATGTCGGTGCAACAAACATGTGCGTTTGCTGCCCTGACTTATGCACATGCATGTTACAATTCATACATCAAGTACCAATGCTTAATACAAAACAAGCCAGAGAAGCCGCTCTTCGTGAGATAAAGGAGCACATTGAGAAGATCAAACCAACTAGAAGATTTCCAGAAAGGCCTCCCTTGCCGGGCGAACAGGGCCGGCGGGGTCGAGACTGCGTTTAGGACCAAGGCCAAGCCACCCCAGCAGGGTCTCCGGGGCCGCCAAGGCCAAGACAAGACCCCAAGACAAGGGCCCGGTAGGCTCCGTGCCGGAAGACATCCGCTAGGACGCTACTGCTCCACCTCATCAAACACCATTCACTAATCAGTGTGGTGTCAAGCTCTCGGGCAGCTAGGTGGATCTTGTCGTGCATGTGGCAGCCTGCTGGAGAAGAGATTACCTTTAATGACACCCGTCCCAGAGGCGTGCCGTGCAAATAAGAGGTATTTAGGCAAGTGGTGGAGGAACCTTGCCGGGGCTACCTCTCCACACGACACCTATGATATCATTTATGGCATTTTGTCCTAACTGCCAGGGTTAGGTATGATAGCACCGTTGGCTATCTAATCCTCATATAATGACTGTTTTGCCACTGTGGTCGCCCCTTAAGCTATAAAAGGAGGCCCGAGGCAACCTAGCAAATGATTCAATATTTTGAACCCCTAGCACTTGTACGAGCGTAGCTGCTCTCCCCGAGGCATCCTTGCCGGGCTTGAGCGCTCCGTGTCTTCGTGTTCCTACAGATCAATCCACCAAAGCAGGAGTAGGGTATTATGTTGCTCTGCGGTCCGAACCTGGGTAAAAAAGAGTCTTCCTCACTAAGCTGCCCTGCTGCCTCTGCTCTTTGTACAATGTGATTGTTCCCCCGCCGAACCACAAAGGGGCTGCCCTGCCCCATAGGTGATCGTGCTGCACCACGCCACATTACATGATTTGATTACACCAACACGCTGGCTAAGCTCATTAATTAAGTGTCCCATCTGTTGCAGCATGTATTGTCACTTCACTGTGAAGACAGGTTGAATAGTTTTCTCTGACCGATGGGAAAAAATGCCTCTACGCGCATCCTGTCCAATAACAAGAACCATTGGCCAAGGCTCCAAGCGCCAATTACGTACCTACTCCCTCCTTGTTTACTACTAGTAGATGATGAGTCCTGAAATACTTTTTTGTGCACTACTACTTTGCAAAAGTACCCAATTAATGGGCTCGTTTCCCTCAAGAAATTGTGTTTACCAACACATTAGTATCGACAATGCATGCATGCATGCGTGAACAACGAATGACCAGAACACTTACATGCATTGGTGAGTTTTCTCTTAAACCATGCATGGAACGTTTTGAAATGAAGCTTTGAAATATGAACATGTGAATGTGAGGGACTACAACCCGCATGCATGCATGCAACAGTCACACATACACATGCACACAAAAACATGCGCGACGCCCTAATGCATGCATGCATGCAACACGCACACATACACATGCACGCACGCATGCATGTGTACAACACATGACGAAACACACATGCTCATGCTCAAGTGCTCAACCTACACATGCTTGCACACACATACATAACCAGGGTGAGCTAGTGACCGTATAAACACCAGAAAATGTATATATTGACCGCAATAGTGTATTATGAAGTCCAATGACCGTATATTTACAAATATACAGTGAATGCCAGTGTATTTATCTCGTTTCAAATTAATCCATATTAACCGGAAAGGAGGCAGTATGGACTAGCACTAGTACTTTGTTGTGTCCCATAAACTCACAGAACAAGGAGAAGCTTGCAGGACAAAGAGAAGCTTGCTTATACTACACACTCTCCATCTACCACAGGCGTGATGGTTCGCAGGACGAGGAGAAGCTTTGGACTAATGCTAGCTCTCCCTCGCCCAGGCGGTGGACGTGCAGCATTTCATTCCATGTCAGATTGCCAGAAGCATACACTGTAGTACCATCATTGTTTGACTTCCCGAAGAGGCGAAGAGCCAAGGCAAGGTTTAGAAGTACGAGTAGTATTAGTATACAGGTACTAGAAACCGCATGGTGGAGTGTCTGCACTCTTATTTTATTTTAATCTGTGATAAAGCAATCTACACATTTATTCTGGAGCAATGCAGAAAATAGCAGCCCAATGAAGTAGTACTCCTCAAAAACATCAAACATGCTATAGATGACATTGATCAACCATGCTCTAATACTTTCTTGGCCTCCGTGTGACACCTAGCCCGTCTGTGTTCTCGCTCCTCGTCTCCCTCAAGGAGCGGCGGGTTGCCATTCTGCCGTCAATTGAGATCGGTTTGCTCACATTCCGGTCCGACATGTCAGTGATATGCCAAGAGGAAGCACGTTGATCGACGGGCAAAACACATATTTGGTTTTGCACCTTCATACTAGTAGGAGTGCATTTAAAGAAGAGTGTATTGATGGTTGCTTCGTTCGATGTACAAATAATTTTTCAGCGACATGAAATTATTACAGCGGTGGGGCTTTTATGATTTGACTACTCATTAGTCATTATTACAGCAGTGCAAGGACTTGGTTGCGTCTACCATGCGGTTGTGCACTCTAATTTGGTGCATGGCACATGGACCCGGATGCTGAATGGCTTCTGGCAATGCTATCAAGCTTTCAACATTCTTTACATAATTGATGTACAAATAACTTTTCAGCGACATGAAATTGTAGAATGCTCTAAAGCTTTCAACTTTTGTTTCATGTGTCTTGCTAGTTGGAATGTTTTCTCATTACAACATTCAATCAAATAGAAAGGAAACTAACATCCATTCTTTTCCGCAAAAAATAAAAAACTAACTTCCTTGCTAATTCATCTCAATTATTAGTAGATCAGAGCCAATATTTACATCAGAACTGAAGACAAAAGTTGTGAGAAGGTGTTATAAAGAAACAATTAAAATTGATCGATGATGTCATTGGCAGCTACTATCCTGCAGCTCTCTCAAAATTGAAAAGACATGTTCGCAAAAAAGTAGCTGTCAGGAGGATGGAACATTTTGATCATTTTGTGTAGTTCCACTAAAATAGAGCTGAGCATCCCTGTTCACAAAGATATTGCGTAAGAGTGATAACAATAATAGAGGATTGTTGATGAAACAATAAACACACAAATAGAAGCCGGTCACCTTTGTAGTCTCTCTTAAGACTAACTAGTTGGAGAAGATTAGGCTTAGAGTTGGATGATGAGGATAGTAAAACCAATCTCCCTTTGTGCAGTCCCACTAAAATATGGGAACATTGCCCGTGTGACATTTCAGCAAAACTGCACAAAACACTCTTAAGAAAAAAGTGATTTGTGCAGTTCACCAAAAGGTCGCAATAGCAACGAGGTGAAATGGATAGCCTATTTGCAAAAAGAGGTAGAATGGAAACAATTACTGGCCAATAACAGTTGATGATACATGCACCGAAAAAAAGAAGTATATTCCTTATCCTACGGGAAGATAGCAACATGGTTGTTTATCTAAAACAGTGTGAGGATGAGATTGTAACATGGAAAGTATGTCGGCCAAGCTACGTTTTAGGCAAAGAACCAGGGAAGATCCACATGCAGCAACATTGGAAGATGGATAGTGGAGCAAGGCCGGAGGAGGCTGTACCTGAGGGTCATCAGGATGTAACTAGGAGGGTGCCGACGGGCGGGATCTGCTCTACCGCGCAAGAGCATGGTTAGAGAGAACAGCGGATACCGTAGATCAGGATGTGCTGCCTCGATGATATCGAACGGAGCAATGATGCACATTCTCCCTTTTCACCGTCGGACGGGATCCGACCGGATCAGTGACCAGTGAGAGAGAGAGAGAGAGAGAAAGAGAGAGAGAGAGAGAGAGAGGCCACCGCCGTCTTGTGTGAGCGAGTGTGAAGATAGACCAACCCCAGAAGGCAAGCTCCATTATATATAGTGGAGCGGATTACTTTTTGTCAATTACAATCATTTTATATTCTGTACGTGCCATTAAGGAATATAACTTTGTTTAAAAATAATGCACCAACATGTCAAGTCAAACTTTGTTTCGTGCATGGGTGGTACACGACCCTCCTTCAAGTAAACAATCGCTACATGCGTCAAATTATCATGTGGGCTGCTTTTTCGTATAGAAATGAGGTCCATCGTGTACTCGCACAGGTGTAGTTGGGAAAGAGACGGGAGTACGTGTGTCGTTCATTCACCTCTTCTCTTCGTGCACGTACCCCACCCACGTGGGTGTGTGTGTGAGAGAGATACGGACCTAGATAGAGATGGTGTGTGCGTTCATGAGTGTTTTTTGAGGGGTGCGTGAGAGATAGATAGGGAATATGTGTCGACGATATCTCAAAGAAAAAATGTAACATATGCAATGTGTGTGAGATATATCATATATAGAGGGGCGATCAACGAGAAGAGAGTGGATGGATCATCGGCATGAGATATCGATAGAATTGAAGAGAGGGATAAAGTGTATGTATGCGTGATTGATAAAGAGAGCCAACAAAATTGTGTGTGCGCACATCAAAGATATAGGGTGGCTGCCTACTGGAACGTGAGAGGGGAGAGGTGTAGTTTGTCTATGGTATGGATACCTAACTACATCACTTGACTATCAGTGTGTGCGTGTGTGTGGGGGGGGGGGGGGGGGTCGACTGGTATATGTGTGGAGAAGGGAGAGACCTAGCTATGTATTGAGGGATATCGATCGACATCCATACATATGTGTACGAGAGGAATAAGGTTGGTAGAGAGACAGAGCTAGAGTGCCGGAGGGTTGGTGGTGGAGTTGCTTCTCACAGATGGTGGGAGAGGCCTACTAGACAAACGGAGGGTACGACTGAATATCAATAAGAGGGGGGATGCGTGCCTATGTGTGCACATGCGTGTAAGAGACGGGTCGGGAGGCATGCATGTATGATGAGGGGGGACGGCATGTCTTTGGTAAGCGGACCTGACTAGATAGGTAGATCAATCATCGTGTGTCGGGAAAGGGAGACATAACTAGTGAGGTACATCTATCGCTGCGTGGCGAAAAAGAGTTATATTCGACCTAGCTATAAGTAGGGAGATCGATCGGTATACATGCATGTGTTAGAGGCAAATAGGGCCTAGAGAGAAGGATAGAGAGGGAGAGGGATGCAGCTAGGAGGTAGTGCAAGAGCCCTACTATATCGAGAGGGGGAGGAGTGTGTGAGTGTGAGATCAATGAAAAGAGCGGCGAGAGTGTGCATGTGTGTGGGACCTTATTAGACATAGGGAGCATGGATGGTCAGAAGAGAAGAGGGAAAGTGTCGGAATCGGGGCTCTGGGGACCGAAGAAGGTTTGAACTCTGGAGTGCGCTCGCTAGCTACCGCACTACTCTACCTCGCAACCTCACGGCGACGCTCCGGTGAACACGAACTAGGAAGGACGAACAGTGGACACGACAGTTTACCCAGGTTCGGGCCACCTTGCGGTATAAAACCCTACTCCAGCTCGGTTGGGATTGCTTGGGGAGATGGAGTACAAGTGCTCAGTTCTAGTTGCCGCCCCCCTACCATGGCACCCTGCCCTCTTCTTATACTGGCCTTGGTCCTCTTCCCCCGAAAACACTTAGCGGGAAGGGTTGCCACAACAGCCAGTTTGAAGAGGGACAGGGGCGCAGCTTATCCTGACCAAAGGTGGTCTTCGCCTGCAAAAGCCTCCTGCCGTGACGCGTTAGTGGGCTTGGTGGTGACCTCCGTCCCGTCGTGCCCATTGTCTTAGTCTTCTTGCATCGAATGGGTAACCTTTGGGGATTGCTTTGGGAACTAGCGTGCTGTCCTTGCTCCCTTAGCATGAAAGAGGAAAGCCTTCACATCCATGCCTGCTGGCATGGCCTCTGGCGCCGCTCATCGTCGCACGCGTCACCCATGTGAAGACACAGTACCGCGCGACCCGCCAAGCCGCTCCTGGCTTGCTCACCTCCGCGAGGGTCCTCGGGAGCCCGCCCTGCGAGAGGGCCTCACGAGGCTTCTAGTGATGCCTGCTAAGGTGCGCCTCGTGAGGCGGGGGCCTCGTGATGGTCTTGCTCATGAAGTCCGACAATGGGCTGCGCTCTGGGCCCAGGATATGCGCCGCGTGCTGGGCCGTAGGCATACGGGCCTGGGTGCCCCCAGTCCCACAGGCCCGACAGTAGCCCCCAGGTCCATGGCATGCACGTCACCACCCATTGGGGGGCGGTTGGCGAAACGACGCGGGCCCTAACCGCCTGCGGGAGCGGGACGTGTGGCACACGACGGGGCACGGGACGCCCCCAGTCCTCCCACGACGCCTCGGTAACCGCCAGGGCTGACATAAAGCCTGCCCTCGCGTGACACTGGGCCATCATTGCTCTCTCTCTGTCTTGCATCCATCTTCCTGTGCCTCCCTTCTCGCGCTTGACTCCTCGCGATCCAATATTAGGCGTGGCACTTTCACCGCTTCGCTCGTAACCGCAACGCACGGATGGCTCCTACCGACAAGAAGGTGAAATCCACGGCTCTGAGTGCGAGTTCGCCTGTCGTCGGCCGGCGCTCTTGATCTCCTCCATCACTGAGGAGGAGGACTTGGGCCCGGTGCTCCCGCTGATAGCCGCCAACCAGAACGAAGGGCAGACGACCAAGATCTAGCCGGGCTCACGAGGGCGGAGCAGCCTAGGGGAGTCCGCCTACCCCTTCTTCCTCCACAGTGTCTATGCCGGGTTGGTCCCGCTATTCTCTGAGTTCTTCGTTGCCATCCTCTCCAATTATCGAATCCACGCCCTTCATCTTCAGCCCAATTCGTTCCTCCTTCTGGCCATATTCACCTTCTACTGCGAGGCTTTTGTGGGCGTGAGGCCTTCAGTGGCGCTCTTCCGCCACTTCTTTAGCTTGCGGTTCACCGCCCAGGACCAGCGCTCCGCGTGCGTCTCCTTTGTCGATGTCAAGGGCAAGAATGTTCGCCTGATGGCCGGGAAGAAGGTGGAAGGCTACAAACAGCGCTGGGTCTTCATGGAGGCGTGTCGGGTCAGCCCGCTTTTGATGATTCCAGCGGTTCGGCCTAACCAGAACGCTGGGTGGGGCCACGATAAGCTTACGGACCTGAGGGCAGAGCCCGTCCTAGAGTGGATAGGCGCGCACGGGGACGCAAGATTGTCAGGGTCGATGATCATCAAGGAGTTCCTGGGGCAGCGCATCGTGCCGCTTCAAGCGCGCTCACGGCCCATGTGGGAGTACGCCAGCACAGAGGACACAATGAGGCTGCACATCGCCGGCCTATCGCCCGAGGAACTAGATGGGGCCCTGGGGTTCCTACTCAGCTACACCCCCGAGGACCGTCCCGAGGCTGCGTCCCCACTGTACTACTACCGGGAGAAGGCAGAGCTAGTCGCGATGATGCCCATCTTCGATGAGTGGGGGCTCGTGTCGAGCGGACTTGGTGGCCCTTGTAGGAACCCCTCCATAGTGGTGCGGGATTCCAGCGATGGCGATAGTGGCAAGGACTCGGTGGAGACGGCGGAGGAAGACGACGCTGGTTGGGCGCAACTGCACTATAACCGTAGGGCCCTTCACAACTTTGAGGACGATGATGATGACGCAGACGAGCGGCCCCAGGCGGTATCCCCTCGGCCCGCCGACGCGGCAGGAGGGGCGGGGCTCGGCACTGCATCCGCCCAACCACCCATGATGGGGCCAACCCCGGCGAGAGGGCGACCGAGTCCTTCTAGGGGGCTTCCCAGGCCCTCAAGGAGGGTGGAAGCACGGTTGGAATCGCTGGAGACCGTGTCGAGGGCCCCGCGGATAGTATCGAGGCGACGCACGAGGGCAGCGACGATGCGTTTTCCGCCACCGAGAAGAAGCGGAAATGGTCTGCGTATGACGAGTAAGCTCTTGGGTTCACCCTTGTGCCTTGCACCCATAATTTTGTGTAGCTCGAACTGACCCCTTGCCATTGCAGGCGTCGGGGCAATGACCAGAAGAAAAAGAAGATGAAGGCAGCCAGGGAGAAGATGCCTCTTAGCTTGAAGATGCCGCCGTCATCAGACCTAAGCCCTGGGGGGCGCGGGAAAACTCCTCGCCGTTCGGGTGCTGCAGCGGGGCGCTCAACCGCGGCAGAGGCGCCCAGCACTCCTCTGGAGCCACGGGAAGGCTTGACCGCTGCAGACCGGCCCCAAGCGCCACTCCCCGAGGAAGGGTACACTTCCCTCGCAGGCTCCGACATGAACAAGGACGTGGCGATGGGGAAGGGCACGACGCCCAAGCACCCGTGCCGCTCTCATCACCGCTGAGGGGAGCAACGTGGAGCGCGCTACGGAGGATCCCCTAGCCTCGGCCATCCGTGAAGCCCCCACAGCTGACGCGGCGAGCCCCTTGGCATGCCACAGCGGTCAGAGGGGAGAAGCTCAGAGCACTCGGCACCCCAGACAACGGTAAGCAAATTGAACAAATCATCGCCCACAACTACTTGTGTTCTACTCGTGCAAAGAATCTACGCATAGACCTAGCTCATGATGCCACTGTTGGGGAACGTAGTAGTAAATCAAAAAAATTTCCTACGCATCACCAAGATCAATCTATGGAGAGACTAGCAACGAGAGAGAGAGGAGTGCATCTTTATACCCTTGAAGATCGCGATGCGGAAGCGTTGCAAGAACGCGGTTGGAGGAGTCGTACACGTAGCGATTCAGATCGCGGTCGATTCCGATCTAAGCGCCGAACAACGGCGCCTCCGCGTTCAACACACGTGCAGCCCGGTGATGTCTCCCGCACCTTGATCCAGCAAGGAGGAGGGAGAGGTTGGGGAAGGCAACTCCAGCAGCAGCACGACGGCGTGGTGGTGTTGGAGCAGCGTGGTTCTCCAGCAGGGCTTCGCCAAGCACTACGAAAGACGAGGAGGTGGAGAGGTAGGGCTGCGCCAAGAGGGAGAGAGATTCGTCTCTTTGGCAGCCCCAAAAACCCCACTATATATAGGAGGAGGAGAGGGGGTGCACCCCCTCTAGGGTTCCCACCCTAGGGGGGGGGGGGGCGGCAGCCCTAGATGGGATGGAGGGGGGCGGCCAAGAGAGGGAGAGAGGGGGGCGCGCCCTAGGGTGGGCCTTAGGCCCATCTGCGCCTAGGGTTTCCCCCTTCTCCCCTATGCTGCGCCTTGGGCCTTGGTGGGAGGCGCACCAGCCCACTTAGGGGCTGGTCCATTCCCACTCTTGGCCCATGCAAGCCTCCGGGGCTGGTGGCCCCACCCGGTGGACCCCCGGAACCCTTCCGGTGGTCCCGGTACATTACCGGTGACGCCCGAAACACTTCCGGTGACCAAAACCTAACTTCCTATATATTATTCTTTACCTCCGGACCATTCCGGAACTCCTCGTGACGTCTGGGATTTCATCCGGGACTCCGAACAACATTCGGTAACCATGTACAAACTTTCCCTATAACCCTAGCGTCATCGAACCTTAAGTGTGTAGACCCTACGGGTTCGGGAGGCATGTAGACATGACCGAGACATCTCTCCGGTCAATAACCAACAGCGGGATCTGGATACCCATGTTGGCTCCCACATCCTCCACGATGATCTCATTGGATGAACCATGATGTCGAGGATTCAATCAATCCCGTATACAATTCCCTTTGTCTACCGGTATGATACTTGCCCGAGATTCAATCGTCGGTATCCCTATACCTTGTTCAATCTCATTACCGGCAAGTCTCTTTACTCGTTCTGTAACACATGATCCCGTGGCTAACTCTTTAGTCACATCGAGATCATTATGATGATGCATTACCGAGTGGGCCCAGAGATACCTCTCCGTCATACGGAGTGACAAAATCCCAGTCTCGATTCGTGCCAACCCAACAGACACTTTCGGAGATACCTGTAGTGCACCTTTATGGTCACCCAGTTATGTTGTGACATTTGATACACCCAAAGCATTCCTACGGTATCCGGGAGTTGCACAATCTCATGGTCTAAGGAAATGATACTTGACATTAGAAAAGCTTTAGCAGACGAACTACACGATCTTGTGCTACGCTTAGGATTGGGTCTTGTCCATCACATCATTCTCCTAATGAAGTGATCCCGTTATCAACGACATCCAATGTCCATGGTCAGGAAACCATAACCATCTATTGATCAATGAGCTAGTCAACTAGAGGCTCACTAGGGACATGTTGTGGTCTATGTATTCACACATGTATTACGATTTCCGGATAACACAATTATAGCATGAACAATAGACAATTATCATGAACAAGGAAATATAATAATAACCATTTTATTATTGCCTCTAGGGCATATTTCCAACAGTCTCCCACTTGCACTAGAGTCAATAATCTAGTTCACATCACCATGTGATTTACATTGTTATGAATCTAACACCCAGTGAGTTCTGGGGTTCGATCATGCTTTGCATGTGAGAGAGGTCTTTAGTCAACGGGTCTGCGACATTCAGATCCGTGTGTACTTTGCAAATCTCTATGTCATACTGTAGACACTGCTACCACACTCCACTTGGAGCTATTCCAAATGGCTGCTCCACTATACGTATCCGGATTGCTACTCAGAGTCATCCGGATTGGTGTTAAAGCTTGCATCGACGTAACTCTTTACGACGAACTCTTTATCACCTCCATACCCGTGAAATATTTCCTTAGTCCTCTAGTTACTAAGGATAATCTTGACCGCTGTCCAGTGATCCATTCCTGGATTACTCTCGTACCCCTTGACAGATTCATGGCAAGGCACACACATGTGCAGTACACAGCATGGCATATTATACAGAGCCTATGGATAAAGCATAGGGGACGACCTTCGTCCTATCTCTTTGATCCACCGCGGTCGAGCTTTGAGTCTCACTCAACTCCACACCTTACAAATCAGGTAAGAACTCCTTCTTTGACTGATCAATTTTGAACTCTTTCAAAATCTTGTCTAGGTATGTACTCATTGAAAGTCTCATCAAGCATCTTGATCTATCTCTATAGATCTTGATGCCCATCAATTAGGTAGCTTTATCCAGGTCTTCCTTTGAAAAACTCTTTTCAAACAACCATTTATGCTTTCCAGAAATTCTACATCATTTCCGATCAACAATATGTCATCCACATATACTCATCAGAAATTCTATAGTGCTCCCACTCACATTCTTGTAAATACGAGTTTCTCATAAACTTTGTATAAACTCAAAAACTTTGATCACCTCATCAAAGCGTATATTCCAACTCCGAGATGCTTGCTCCTGTCCATCGAAGGATTGCTGGAGCTTGCATACTTTTTAGCATCCTTAGGATCGACAAAACTTTCTGGTTGTATCACACACAACCTTTCCTCAAGGGAAAGATGTTTTTGAAATCCATCTGCCAGATTTCATAATCGAAAAATGCAGCTACTGCTAACATAATTCCAACAGAATTTAGCATCGCTACGGGTGAGAAAGTCTCATCGTAGTCAACTCCTTGAACTTGTCAGAAACTTGTTTGCGGCAAGTCGAGCTTTATAAATGGTAACATTTACCATCAGTGTCTGTCTTCTTCTTAAAGGTCCATTTGTACTCAACGACCTGCCATTCAACGGGCAAGTCTATCAAAGTCCATACTTGGTTTTCATACATGGATACTTTCTCGGATTTCATGGCCTCTAACCATTTGTTTGAATCCGGGCCCATCATCGCTTCTCCATAGTTTGTAGGTTCATTGTTGTCCAACAACATGACCTCCAAGACAGGGTTGCCGTACCACTCAGGAGCAGTACGCGTCTTTGTCGACCTACAAAGTTCGATAGTAACTTGATCCGAAGCTTCATGATCATCACCATTAACTTCCTCTTCAACTGACGTAGGCTCCACAGAAACATCTTTCTGTGATGCGCTACTGATAGAGGCAGAGGTGTCCCGTCTTTCGATGAGATGGTGGCTATCATATTTGGTGGAGTAGACTTTGACGATCTGACTACGAACGTGCGATGACGTCGCGCCTTAGCAATCGCTAAACCAACTCCGAGAGGTTATTGACCACGCCGGAGCACGATCAACCTGACCACAAGGGTCTATTTCCTGCAAGCAAACGAAGAACAAGCAAGAAACTAAGATTTGCAATCTGGATATTGCGAATATAAGATGAAAGCTTTATTGATCAAGGTGGGGTTCTGTGACGTCTTGGTCTGGTCGTTGAACACAAACGAAGTACGCGAAGTTGCAGCTATGGCGAACTTTTAATCTAAACAAAACCCAAAGTCTAAACGGTGCTCTAAGGGCTGTATATATGGAGGAAGAGGGGGGGATTTCGTGGCCCTTGAAGGAGGGGTCCGAAACCAACCCTATCTCTTGTTTTCCCACACATACGGACTCAAAAAACAGCCTATACTCAAGTATTTCGAAATTACATGGGCCTGGCCCAATAATAAGGTGACGCAGCA
Source organism: Thinopyrum elongatum (assembly GCA_011799875.1). Classification (NCBI taxonomy): domain Eukaryota; kingdom Viridiplantae; phylum Streptophyta; class Magnoliopsida; order Poales; family Poaceae; genus Thinopyrum; species Thinopyrum elongatum. The sequence goes on along the minus strand of CM022303.1, from coordinate 387,903,903 downwards.
CCTATAATAGCCTCTGGATGAAATTTATGAAGTGGCATCTTGTATATTTCGTCCAAGGCTTCCTGCACTCATTATGGTGGCTTCAAAGTCCTGAAATCATCACTTGTAACTCCGTTCTTGTTCCCCTTGCGCATGCCATCATCTCCATGCTTGAACTTGCTCCAAGGTTCCTCTTTCTTGTCCAAGCTAGGCCCTTCATTTGTAAGCAAAACAAATGTATCCAATTTAGGCAACATCATATTCTCATGAACATTAGAATTATTACCAAGAAACGAAAGTACCTGATAATTTAATTGGCGTGCGCGAGCTCTAGTAATTGGTCCAGTATGTATAGCAGCAGGGGCTGTGGGTGTAACAATGGTATTGATGTCCTCATCATCGTCCCCTTCTTGAAATGAAGATGTCCTCGACGGAAGCTCATCTTTCTCACCCAAATAAGGCTTCAAATCTGCAATGTTAAAAGTGGGACTAACCCCAAAATCTGCAGGCAGCTCAAGTTTATATGCATTATCATTTATTTTCTCTAACACCTTAAAAGGACCATCAGCACGTGGCATTAGCTTTGATTTGCGCAAATCAGGAAATCTATCCTTACGCAAATGTAACCAAACAAGATCTCCAGGTTCAAACACAACATGTTTTCTACCCTTATCTCCAGCAAGTTTATATTTAGCATTCATACGCTCAATGTTCTCCTTAGTTAACTCATGCATTTTTAAGATCAATTCAGCATGTTGTTTAGCATCAAAAGTAACCTTCTCCGAAGATGGAAGAGGCAACAAATCAATTGGTGCACGAGGAAGGAAACCATACACAATTTCAAAAGGACACATCTTAGTAGTAGAATGCAATGAACGATTATAAGCAAATTCAATATGAGGCAAGCATTCTTCCCACATTTTCTTGTTATTCTTCAAAACAGCCCTAAGCATAGTAGACAATGTTCTATTAACTACTTCAGTTTGTCCATCAGTTTGGGGGTGACATGTAGTACTAAAAAGCAGTTTAGTCCCCAACTTAGCCCATAAACATCTCCAAAAGTGGCTAAGAAATTTAGTATCATGATCTGAAACAATAGTATTTGGCACACCATGCAAGCGTATAATTTCACGAAAGAACAAATCAGCAACATTAACAGCATCATCGCTTTTATGACATGGTATAAAGTGTGCCATTTTCGAGAACCTATCCACGACAACAAATATGCTATCCCTCCCCTTCTTTGTTCGAGGTAAACCTAAAACAAAGTCCATAGATATATCCTCCCAAGGAACACTAGGTACAGGCAAAGGCATATATAAACCATGAGGATTGAGTCGTGACTTAGCTTTTTGACATGTAGTGCAGCGAGCAACAAAATGCTCAACATCCCGTCTCATCTTTGGCCAAAAGAAATGTGTAGCAAGTATATCCTCCGTCTTCTTCACGCGAAAGTGTCCCATTAATCCTCCTCCATGCGCCTCCTACAACAACAAAAGACGAACGGAGCTAGCTGGAATGCATAGCTTGTTAGCACGAAACACAAATCCATCATTAACGACGAACTTGTTCCATGTTCTCCCTTCCTTACAATTCTGCAATACATCTTTAAATTCAGCATCATGCACATATTGATCTTTGATGGTCTCCAAACCAAATATTTTAAAGTCAAGTTGTGAAAGCATCGTATAACGACGAGACAAAGCATCAGCAATAACATTTTCTTTACCCTTCTTGTGTTTAATGACATAAGGGAAAGTCTCAATAAATTCAACCCATTTAGCATGTCTACGGTTCAGTTTTGCTTGACTTTTAATGTGTTTCAAAGATTCATGATCAGAATGTATAACAAATTCTTTGGGCCATAAATAATGTTGCCATGTTTCTAAGGTCCGAACAAGAGCATATAATTCTTTATCATAAGTAGAATAGTTCACACTAGGCCCACTCAATTTTTCAGAAAAGTATGCAACAGGTTTGCCATCTTGTAATAAAACACCTCCTAATCCAATTCCACTAGCATCACATTCAAGCTCAAAAGTCTTATTAAAATCAGGAAGTTGGAGTAAAGGAGCATGTGTCAACTTATCTTTTAATATCGTGAAAGCTTCTTCCTGCGAGGTACCCCAAACAAAAGGCACATCCTTCTTTGTAAGCTCATTGAGAGGTGCAGCAATGGTGCTGAAATCTCTCACAAAATGCCTATAGAAACCAGCGAGGCCAAGGAAACTCCTCACTTATGTGACCGTTTTGGGCTGCGGCCAACTCTCAATAGCTTCAATCTTGGCTTTATCAACTTCAATTCCCTATGGAGTAACAACATAGCCAAGAAAAGATACTCGATCGGTGCAAAAGGTGCACTTCCCAAGGTTACCAAACAAACATGCATCACGTAGAGCAATAAAAACAACACGTAAATGTTCCAAATGTTCCTCCAAAGATCTGCTATAAATCAATATATCATCAAAGTAAACTACCACAAATCGTCCAATGAAAGCACGTAAAACTTCGTTCATTAATCTCATGAAAGTACTAGGTGCATTAGTTAACCCAAAAGGCATGACTAACCACTCATATAAACCGAACTTAGTTTTAAATGCTGTTTTCCATTCACCTCCCAATTTCATACGAATTTGATGGTATCCACTACGCAAATCAACTTTGGAGAATATTGTAGAGCCACTCAATTCATCAAGCATATCATCTAGCCTAGGAATAGGATGATGATAACGAATAGTAATATTATTAATGCCTCTACAATCAACACACATACGCGACGTACCATCCTTTTTTGGCACTAGTATAATAGGAACAGCACAAGGACTAAGAGATTCGCGTATATAACCTTTGTCGAGCAGCTCCTGTACTTGACGCATAATCTCCTTCATCTCCTCTGGATTGGTACGGTATGGCGCACGGTTTGGCAATGAAGCACCGGGAATTAAGTCAATCTGATGCTCAATCCCGCGAATAGGTGGTAATCCCGGTGGCACGTCTTGTGGAAAGACGTCAACGAACTCCTGCAAAATGTTGGTGACAGTAGGAGGCAAAGAGGAAGGCACGTCCTCGAATGAAAATAATGCCTCTTTGCACACAAAAGCATAGCAAACAGATTTGCTTAAATCTAGCTCATTAATATAAGATTTGGTGGCAAGTAAACACACATTTTTCAATTTAATTTCAGAAGCAACACTAGATGGTTTATTATTAGGCTTCATTTGTTGCTCAAATTCTTTTGCCACAATCTGATTTTCACTCTTATTTTTCTCCTGTTTTGCTTTACTAGCTCTATTAATATCATCTTTCAAAATAGAATCAGGAGTCATAGGAAGCAAAGTAATATGTTTATCCTTATGAACAAGAGTATACTGATTGTTTCTACCATGGTGTACATAATTTTTATCAAATTGCCATGGTCTACCAAGTAATAAGGAACATGCTTGCATGGGTACCACATCACAATCAACATAATCAGCATATGTAGAGATACTAAAATGCACACGAACAGTACGTGTTACCTTAACCTTGCCGCTGTTGTTGAACCATTGGATATAGTAAGGATGTGGATGTGGTCTTGTGGTGAGAGATAGCTTCTCCACCATCTCCATGCTAGCCAAGTTGTTGCAGCTCCCTCCATCTATGATGACGCGAACAGAACGTTCCTTCACAACTCCCTTTGTATGGAACAAATTATGCCTCTGATTTCGCTCAGCTTGTGTGACCTGCACACTCAAAACACGTTGAGCAACTAAACATTCATACCTGTCAGCGTCTTCAGGAGCCATGTATTGCGTCTCATGATCAGAATCATCTCCACCGTGTTCTTCACTTGTAATAAGAGCCAAAGTCTCCTCATCATAGTCACTAGCGGACTCATACCCACCATCCTCAGTAGCAATCATAACACGCGGAGATTGGCATTCTCTCACATAATGACCTCTTCCCTTACAACGACGACAAATGATATCATGTGTGTGCCTTGTTGATGCCATAGATGAAGAAGAGCTCTGGGCAGGCCCAGAAGGTGTACTCTTGGCAGATGGTGGTGGTGGTGCCTGTTTTCTTGTATCTCGGTTGGAATTGGCGGCTGAAGTCAGTGGTGCTGCAGTAGGACGTGTGGGGGTAGAGGAGGCACGCGGTGTCCATGATGAAGATCGACCTACAGAAAAATTAGTTCACGCCAATGCCTGTCGATCCTGCACTTCATGTTCAGCTTTACAAGCAAGATGGAATAAACGAGTGATATTATTATACTCCTTATACTCTAGAATAGTCTGAATCTCTCTATTTAATCCACCCATGAAACGTGCAAGCATAGCTTCATTCTCCTCAACAATACCACATCTAATCATGCCAGTTTGTAATTCCTGATAATATTCTTCTACAGAATTTTTTCCTTGTCTTAAGAGCTGCAATTTTTGAAGTAATTCACGTTGATAATATGGTGGAACCCAACGAGTACGCATAGCAGTTTTCAAAGCAGCCCAAGTAGTTGGAATAGGATATAATCTACAATGTTCAGACCACCATACACATGCAAAACTAGTAAAAGCACAAACAGCAGCAGCAACACGTCTCTCCTGGGATATTGTAAACATGTAAAACGTTGTTCAGTTTCTAACTCCCAAGTAAGATATATATCAGGAACATATCTACCCTCAAATGGTGGAATATTCAATTTCAGTTTAGGAAGATGGTCATGATCTCGTACCTGAGCTGGTAATGCAGCCCTACCATTGCGATTATTGGCATGTGGACGACCTGGTGCTGGTACGTAGTTCTAATTTTGATCAACCTCATCCTCGTAATCGCCCGCATAATCGTCCTCCTCAGCGGCAGCAGGAGCCATAGAAGCATCAACAGTAGGTGTAGCGGCACCAGAAGTTTGACCAGGCTCAAGGGGAACGCGCTGTGCTCGTCCCACTTGATTTGGAAGGCGACGTTGTTGTTGTTGTAGAGGTGCGACAGGTGCAGCCGGCGGTGGTTGTGGAAGACGCGCGAGCAATTCATTAAACTTGTTATCAAGCTTTGTTTCGAACGTCTTCTCAATTCCATCTATCTTCTCCATGGCCTCTTTAAATCTGTTTAGCACATCTTGCACCTGTCCACTCATCATTTGCTGAAATTTATCATGTAGCTGTTTGTTCGTCTTGTTCTCCCAATCAGTCTCATCGGCTTGTGATCCTGCCATGGTTAGCAGCAATAGAAACACACAAGAATATGATCCTACAGACTACTAGGAAGTGGTGGTGGTGGTGTATCACAAATCCGTCAAGCGAATCTCAAATGCTTACCAGTTCTTACCCAGCAGCAGGTGGTGATCGGCCACCGTTGTAGTCAAAACTCTCAAAGATTGGACAGAGCGATTGCCAGGTGGTGTCAAATGCACGACGTAGATGTATGTGGAGCTGGGAAGGCTTATGATATGGTAGCAAAAATATCAGCAATAATCAATTCAGAGATGCAAAGTTGAAAAAACGCTCAACGACGGTACTGTGCTAGTCCGAGGCTAGACCGTACTAGAGACGCGAGCCTAGAACACTAACAAAATCACGGCGCGGCACGTAAACAAGGGAAGAGCACACTCTAAAAAATTTTCGTTTTTTTTGCGCTCCTCTTTTTTTTTTTGAAAAAAAGCACTATAATGGCGAGTTTCTCAAAACTCTTCCCAAGTCAAACTAACAGGATTGGCACGAATTTTTTTTTTGACAATTTTTTTTTCGGAAATCATGGCAGCGACGACGAAAAAGTGCGACAAAAAATCACTATGATGGCGAGTGTCTCAAAACGCTCCCTGGGACCTAAAAATAGGATAGGGAAAAAATATTTTTGACTGCCAAAATTTTGGCCTAAAAACTGCCCGGGGGTCTCCAGACTTTTTTTTTTCCGAAACCTACTCAGGCAAGGAAACACGAATCGGAAACTAGATGGATCTCGAAAACAAACCTAATATGAAAAGAACTCGGATTGGTGGTGGATATATGGTGGTGGTATATGGATTCAGAGCGGTGGCGGATAAGCGGTGGTGGTATATGGCAGGGGCGATGATGATGGTGCGGCGGCGGCGTGACAACTTATGACCAGAACTCGAAACTCTAAAGGACTAGACGCTAAGACCAGAACTAGACACGACGATGCAACCGCAAATTCAACAAAGCAAAAACCCTAAAAAGATTATGCAAAGGCTCAGATTGGTTTGGATATGATGAACTAACCCTAATTTTTTTTGGCTTTTTCGTGGACTGTAGGTATGAAGAACAGACTCGATCTAAACTATGAAAAACTGTAAAATCTCACCGAGCAACCTGAAAATCTGATACCACTTGATAGAGGCAGAGGTGTCCCGTCTTTCGATGAGATGGTGGCTATCGTATTTGGTGGAGTAGACTTTGACGATCCGACTACGAACGTGCGAGGACGTCGCGCCTTAGCAATCGCTAAACCAACTCCGAGAGGTTATTGACCGGGCCGGAGCACGATCAACCTGACCACGAGGGTCTATTTCCTGCAAGCAAACGAAGAACAAGCAAGAAACTAAGATTTGCATTCTGGATATTGTGAATATAAGATGAAAGCTTTATTGATCAAGGTGGGGTTCTGTGACGTCTTGGTCTGGTCGTTGAACACAAACGAAGTACGCGAAGTTGCAGCTATGGCGAAGTTTTAATCTAAACAAAACCCAAAGTCTAAACGGTGCCCTAAGGGCTGTATATATGGAGGAAGAGGGGGGATTTCGTGGCCCTTGAAGGAGGGGTCCGAAACCAACCCTATCTCTTGTTTTCCCACACATACGGACTCTAAAAACAACCTATACTCAAGTATTTCGAAATTACATGGGCCTGGCCCAATAATAAGGTGACACAGCACCTATAATAGCCTCTGGATGAAATTTATGAAGTGGCATCTTGTATATTTCGTCCAAGGCTTCCTGCACTCATTATGGTGGCTTCAAAGTCCTGAAATCATCACTTGTAACTCCGTTCTTGTTCCCCTTGCGCATGCCATCATCTCCATGCTTGAACTTGCTCCAAGGTTCCTCTTTCTTGTCCAAGCTAGGCCCTTCATTTGTAAGCAAAACAAATGTATCCAATTTAGGCAGCATCATATTCTCATGAACATTAGAATCATTACCAAGAAACGAAAGTACCTGATAATTTAATTGGCGTGCGCGAGCTCTAGTAATTGGTCCAGTATGTATAGCAGCAGGGGCTGTGGGTGTAACAATGGTATTGATGTCCTCATTAGCTACTCTTTAGTTGAAACAAAGGTTCAACAACCTCATCAAGTTCTATCTTCCTCCCACTCAATTCTTTCGAGAGAAACCTTTTCTCGAGAAAGGACCCGTTTTTAGCAACAAATACTTTGCCCTCGGATCTGACATAGAAGGCATACCCAAGTGTTTCCTTAGGGTATTCTATGAAGATGCACATTTCCGCTTTGGGTTCGGGCTTATCAGACATAAGCGTCATATTCCCAAACTCTGAGAAATGACAGCTTAGGTTTCTGCCAAACCATACGGTGTCATCTCAACGGAATTAGATGGTGCCCTATTTAAAGTGAATGTAGTTGTCTCTAATGCTTAACCCCAAAACGATAGTGGCAAATTGATAAGAGACATCATAGTATGCACCATATCCAATAGAGTACGACTACGACGTTCGGACACACCATCACACTATGGTGTTCCAGGTGGCGTGAGTTGTGAAACAACTTTCACATTGTCTTAAGTTGTATACAAAACTTGTAACTCAGATATTCACCTCCACGATCATATCGTAGACATTTTTATCTTCTTGTCACGATGATCTTAAACTTCACTCTGAATTTGTTTGAACTTTTCAAACATTTTAGACTTGTGTTTCATTAAGTAAATATATTCATATCCACTCAAATCATCAGTGAAGGTAAGAAAATAACGATATCCACTGCATGCTACAGCACTCATTAGACCGTATACATCAACATGTATTATCTCCAATAAGTTACTTGCCCGCTCCATCATACCGGAAACGGGGTCTCAATCATCTTGCCTAAGAGGCATGGTACGCATGTCGCAACCGATTCGAAATCGAGTGAGTCCAAAGATCCATCAGCATGGAGTTTCTTCATGCGCTTTACACCAATATGACCTTTAGCGGCAGTGCCACAACTATGTGGTACTATCATTATTAATTTTGCATCTTTTATGAACATGTGTATTATTACGATCGAGATTCAATAAACCATTCACATTGGGTGTATGACCATTGAAGGTATTATTCATGTAAACAGAATAACCATTATTCTCTAACTTAAATGAATAATCGTATTGCAATAAACACGATCTAATCACGTTCATGCTCAACACAAACACCAAATAACATTTATTTAGGTTCATCCCTAATCCCGAGAGAGTGTGCGATGGTGATCACATCAACCTTGGAAACACTTCCAACACACATCGTCACCTCACCCTTAGCTAGCCTCCGTTTATTCCATAGCTTTTACTTCGAGTTACTAACATTTAGCAACCGAACCGGTATCCAATACCCAGGTGCTACTAGGAGTACTAGCAAGGTACACATCAATAACACGTATATCAAATATACTTCTGTCGATGTTGCCAGCTTTCTTATCTACCAAGTATCTAGGGTTGTTCCACTTCAGCGACTGTTCTCCTCATAACAGAAGCACCTAGTCTTAGGTTTGGGTTCAAACTTGGGTTTCTTCACTGGAGCAGCAACTGACTTGCCATCCATGAAGTTTCCCTTCTTGCCCTTGCCCTTTGTGAAACTAGTGGTTTTACTAACCATCAACACTTGATGCTCCTTCTTGATTTCTACCTTCGCGGTGTTAAACATCGCGAACAGCTCAGGGATCATCTTATCCATCCCTGGCATGTTATAGTTCATCACGAAGCTCTAGTAGCTAGGTGGCAGTGACTTGAAGAACTATATTAATCACGATCTTATCTGGAAGATAAACTCCCACTCGATTCAAGTGATCGTAGTACCCAGACAATCTGAGAACATGCTCACTGATTGAGCTATTCTCCTTCATCTTGCAGGCAAAGAATCTTGTTGGAGGTCTCATACCTCTCAACGCGGGCATGAGCCTGAAATCCCAATTTCAGCTCTTAGAACATCTCATATGTTCCGTGACGTTCAAAACGTTTTTGGAGCCTCAATTCTAAGCCGTAATGCATGACGCACTGAACTATCAAGTAGTCATCAGAACGTGCCTGTCAGATGTTCAAAACATCTACAGACGACGCTTGAGGGGGTGGCGCATCGAGCAGTGCATTAAGGACATAAGCCTTCTATGCAGTAATGAGGACAATCCTCAGACCACGAACCCAGTCCGCATTATTGCTACCATCATCTTTCAACTTACTTTTCTCTAGGAACGTATCAATAAAACAGGGGAGCTACAGCGCGAGCTATCTACAACATAATTTGCAAAGACACTTTGACTATGTTCATGATAATGAAGTTCATCTGATGAACTCCCACTCAGATAGACATCCCTCTAGTCATCTAAGTGATACATGATCCGAATCGACTAGGCCGTGTCTGATCATCACGTGAGACGGACTAGTCATCAACGGTGAACATCTCCATGTTGATCGCATCTACTATACGACTCATGTTCGACCTTTCGGTCTCTCGTGTTCCGAGGCCATGTCTGTACATGCTAGGCTCGTCAAGTCAACCTAAGTGTTTCGCATGTGTAAATCTGGCTTACACCCGTTGTATGCGAACGTTAGAATCTATCACACCCGATCATCACGTGGTGCTTCGAAACAACGAACCTTCGCAACGGTGCACAGTTAGGGGGAACACATTTCTTGAAATTTTGGTGAGGGATCATCTTATTTATGCTACCGTCGTTCTAAGAAAATAAGATGTAAACCTTACAAACATCACATGCAAATCATAAAGTGACATGATATGGCCAATATCATCTTGCGCTTTTGATCTCCATCTTCGAGGCGCGGCATGATCACCATCGTCACCGGCATCACACCATGATCTCCATCATCATGATCTCCATCATCGTGTCTTCATGAAGTTGTCTCGCCAACTATTACTTCTACTACTATGGCTAACAGTTAGCAATAAAGTAAAGTAATTACATGGCCTTTACATTGACACGCAGGTCATACAATAAATTGAGACAACTCTTATGGCTCCTGCCGGTTGTCATATTCATCGACATGCAAGTCATGATTCCTATTACAAGAACATGATCAATCTCATACATCACATATATAATTCATCACATCCTTTTTGGCCATAACACATCACATAGCATACCCTGCAAAAACAAGTTAGACGTCCTCTAATTGTTGTTGCATGTTTTACGTGGCTGCTATGGGTTTCTAGCAAGAATGTTTCTTACCTACACAAAAGCCACAACGGTGATATGCCAATTGCTATTTACCCTTCATAAGGACCCTCTTCATCGAATCCGATCCGACTAAAGTGGGAGAGACAGACACCCGCTAGCCACCTTATGCATCAAGTGCATGTCAGTCGGTGGAACCTGTCTCACGTAAGCATACGTGTAAGGTCGGTCCGGGCCGCTTCATCCCACAATGCGGCCGAATCAAGATAGGACTAGTAACGGTAAGCAAATTGAACAAATCATCGCCCACAACTACTTGTGTTCTACTCGTGCAAAGAATCTACGCATAGACCTAGCTCATGATGCCACTGTTGGGGAACGTAGTAGTAAATCAAAAAAATTTCCTACGCATCACCAAGATCAATCTATGGAGAGACTAGCAATGAGAGAGAGAGGAGTGCATCTTCATACCCTTGAAGATCGCGATGCGGAAGCGTTACAAGAACGCGGTTGGAGGAGTCGTACACATAGCGATTCAGATTGCGGTCGATTCCGATCAAAGCGCCGAACAACGGCGCCTCCGCGTTCAACACACGTGCAGCCCGGTGACGTCTCCCGCGCCTTGATCCACCAAGGAGGAGGGAGAGGTTGGGGAAGGCAACTCCAGCAGCAGCACGACGGCGTGGTGGTGTTGGAGCAGCGTGGTTCTCCAGCAGGGCTTCGCCAAGCACTACAAAAGACGAGGAGGTGGAGAGGTAGGGCTGCGCCAAGAGGGAGAGAGATTCGTCTCTTTGGTAGCCCCAAAACCCCCACTATATATAGGAGGAGGAGAGGGGGGTGTGCCCCCTCTAGGGTTCCCACCCTAGGGGGGGCGGCAGCCCTAGATGGGATGGAGGGGGGCGGCCAAGAGGGGGAGAGAGGGGGGGCGCGCCCTAGGGTGGGCCTTAGGCCCATCTGCGCCTAGGGTTTCCCCCTTCTCCCCTTCGCTGCGCCTTGGGCCTTGGTGGGAGGCACACCAGCCCACTTAGGGGCTGGTCCCTTCCCACTCTTGGCCCATGCAAGCCTCCGGGGCTGGTGGCCCCACCCGGTGGACCCCCGGAACCCTTCCGGTGGTCCCGGTACATTACCGGTGACGCCCGAAACACTTCCGGTGACCAAAACCTCATTCCTATATATTATTCTTTACCTCCGGACCATTCCGGAACTCCTCGTGACATCCGGGATCTCATCCGGGACTCCGAACAACATTCGGTAACCACGTACAAACTTTCCCTATAACCCTAGCGTCATCGAACCTTAAGTGTGTAGACCCTACGGGTTCGGGAGGCATGTAGACATGACCGAGACATCTCTCCGGTCAATAACCAACAGCGGGATCTGGATACCCATGTTGGCTCCCACATCCTCCACGATGATCTCATCGGATGAACCACGATGTCGAGGATTCAATCAATCCCGTATACAATTCCCTTTGTCTATCGGTATGATACTTGCCCGAGATTCGATCGTCGGTATCCCTATACCTTGTTCAATCTCGTTACCGGCAAGTCTCTTTACTCGTTCCGTAACGCATGATCCAGTGGCTAACTCTTTAGTCACATCGAGCTCATTACGATGGTGCATTACCGAGTGGTCCCAGAGATACCTCTCCGTCATACGGAGTGACAAAATCCCAGTCTCGATTCGTGCCAACCCAACAGACACTTTCGGAGATACCTGTAGTGCACCTTTATGGTCACCCAGTTACGTTGTGACGTTTGATACACCCAAAGCATTCCTACGGTATCCGGGAGTTGCACAATCTCATTGTCTAAGGAAATGATACTTGACATTAGAAAAGCTTTAGCAGACGAACTACACGATCTTGTGCTACGCTTAGGATTGGGTCTTGTCCATCACATCATTCTCCTAATGAAGTGATCCCATTATCAATGACATCCAATGTCCATGGTCAGGAAACCGTAACCATCTATTGATCAATGAGCTAGTCAACTAGAGGCTCACTAGGGACATGTTGTGGTCTATGTATTCACACATGTATTATGATTTCCGGATAACACAATTATAGCATGAACAATAGACAATTATCATGAACAAGGAAATATAATAATAACCATTTTATTATTGCCTCTAGGGCATATTTCCAACAGGCTGACGTCACGCGGAGCGAGAAGGAAGCTGCTGAGGCGAAGGCAGCTCGTGAGAACACACTCACTGAGGTCGAGGCAGCCACCAAGTGTTGCATGAAAGCGGAAGCCAGCCTGAAGGTGATCCAGGGCGAGCGGGTTGCGGATGCGCAGCGGTTCCAGCTGTGGGAGGATGACCTCAAAGCCCGCGAGGCGAGGCTGGTGACTCGTGAATCGGACCTGGAGGCAGTGATGACCGAGCAGGCCATAGAACGCAGGCGTCTGGAGACGTTGAAGTGCCAGGTGAACGACGCCCAGGAGGCTCATGCGAAGCACGTCTACGAGGCCAACGCCCAGCTAGACACCAAGGAGAAAAAGATCCTAGCGGATGCTGACGCGAAGGGGGCGGCAGACCGCACCGCTCTCTCTTCTCTTGTTCTCAAGGCCTGCAAGGCCCTGAGTTCCTTATGCAGGGAGAGGCTTGATACTCCTCTTGTGTCCCACGACGCCGGCCATGCCGAGCTCTCCTCCAAGCTCGTGGAACGGCTCGAGAACGGGGCTCGGAAGGTGGACGACATCTTGGAGGAGGAGTGTCGCAACCTCTTCTCTGTGGCGGCGACTTGTGTCTTCAGTCACCTTCTCCTCCGTGACCTCGGCTTCGACTTCGGTGAGAGGATAGGCCCCATCCCCGAACAATCCCGTGAGGACCTTGCGAAGGCCCTGGGAAGCCACGTGGACGCGCTGCTCAAAAAGTTCTCCTGCAGCAGTGATGAGGTGCCCGGAGAGGCCGAGGCGAGCGACGGCGATGGCCGTGGCAACCCTTCTTCCCAAGGCTCCCTTTCATTGTCCTGCAATAGACTGATCCTACCTCGCGGAGGTGTGAAACAATGGTTTTATTTGTTCAAACACTTAATGCTTGTAATGAATTCTTGCGATCTTGTGGGGTTACCCTTCCGTGCTTGCTTTTCCTTTCGCTTGCCTTCATGCTCTACGTCGACAGGGTCCAACCCCGTGCAGGCCTCAGCTGTCACTGGGATGTCAGGTCGCGATGTCTAGACATGGCCAAGAGGTGAGGGGCTCTGGGAGCTAGTGAAGGCTCCTGAGGCGCGATGCTCGGGAGTCCCCCCTTGACGTGTAAGCGGTCCGAGTGAGGGAAAACGTTAGCATCGGCGAGGCCACCTCCAGAGGTGTCCGGACTTGGCTCTTTGCAGTGCCGGCGGTTTGTTGCTTGCTGGGTGTGTCTTGCGAGACTTCCCGGGTGATCCGCCCCTGAGGGAAAACCTTCGCAAAAAAGTTCCATTTCGGACGATGCACGCTCGCTAGCTTGCACATGGGCGTTACGCGAGGAGACCAGACACCAAGGGCCTTGGTGGGGTGATGTGCACGGGGGCAGGCCTGTGAGCTAGAGCCCAGCCCCTTGGGTTTTTCAGTGCTGCTGGGACTGACCCGAGCACAGGCACCGTGTCCAGCCCCCGCTCACGTGAGGCACATGGGGGAGCTGCGAGCGAGTGCCGCAGAAGAAGATAAGCGGCTGCTGTGTCCGGCACGGGTTATCCTGAGGTCGGTGCGGCCTGTGGGTCACTCTCAGTTGATTATCTAGCAGCGAAGAGCATGGGGCTTCCACTTGGGCGTGGGCATGATCATAGTTTGATCGTTCTGCTAGCGTGGAGCATGGGGCTTCCACTGGGGCGTGGGCATGATCGTAGTTCGTTTGTTCCGCCAGGGTGGGGCATGGGGCTTCCACTTGGGCGTGGGCATGATCGTAGTTCGATCGTTCCTCCAGCGTGGCGCACGGGGCTTCCACTGGGGCGTGGACGGGAGCTTTGTTCTAGAGTCTCCGGGGCGTGTACAGCCCCATTTCGTTCGTACGCGTGGCGGGCATGGCAGAACTTGTGGAGGTGTCGGATGTTCCAGGCGCAGGGCTCAGGGACTCCTTCCTCAGTCCTCAGGAGGTTTGCGCCTAGCTCTTGATCTAGCTGCATGCTCAAGAGACCTGTGACATGGGGCCGACGCACGCCAGATGGCTGTCCCGAGGCCATTGCATGAAGAGGTCGGACACCAAGGACCCAAACAAGGTGATGTGCACGGGTCCCCAGACAGAGCTCGATCACTTGGATTTAGTGACGCTACAGGGATGGACCCGAGCACAGGCACCATGTCGAGTTTCTCCGTGGAATGATCAGGGGAAGAGCCATCGGGCGTGCGGCGCCCGAGGTGGTGAAACACCAAACTCACAGTTATACAAACCGGGATGCGCCCTTACTCGCTTGCTCATGATGGTCCCATGATAGGGTGAGACACCAAGGACCTTTGTGAGGTGACATGCACGGGAGCGGGCCGTGAGCCAGAGCTCGATCACTTGGATTTATCCATGCTGTAGGGATGAACCCAAGCACAGACACCGTGTCCAGCCCCCAGCCATGGGATGGCCAAGAGAAGAATCGCAAGGGCGCAGTGATCTCAATGGTGGCGAGGCACCGAACACGGGGTTAGGGAAGCATATAGACTCATTATAGCATAACCAGATTCGCTACACGACCAAAAGTGAGGCGGCTGCAGGGACGGACCCTGGCCAGCTTGAGGATGATGCGGCCTGAAGGGGTCAATTTGAACAAACGAAAAAGTCACCTGGCAACATGCTGCTGCAGGAGTCGTCGGGCTGCTTGATGAAGCGTGCCATGGAGGTCCGCCTTTCAGGGGCCGGCTGGCTCCTGAGGCCTTGGGAGCTCATGAGGGGCTGAAGTCCCGCGAGGTGCCATCGTGAGCTGCGCCAGCCTTTGGAAGGTGGCGTCGGTGTTCTCCAGGCCCAAGGGCATGCGGATGTAGTTGGTGGCCAGGCCCCTGCTCAGGCCGAAGTGCGATGGCCAAAAGAGGTCCTGGGAGCTGGCCCTGTTGAGGCTTGCGATGTCGACGCATACATGCACCTTCCTGCCCTCATCGGGGGCGGCGGCTGAATTGACAGAACGCGCAGGGCGACGCTTGCCGCACATGGCCCGAGCTTCTCGCTGCTTGTGAATCTCGTGGGTGATGAACTCTTGTGCCTTTGGCACCTGACGCCATGCTCCTTGCTTGTGGGGGCGCGCGTCAAAGCACGCCTCCAAGTGGTGCCCGAGCACCTCCCTCGTCACACCAGTCAGGTCAGACTCTTTCCAGGTGGACGCCCCCAAGCCTGCCCGAAGGGAGGCGCCGAGCGTGGCTTCCTATGTGGGAGGGAGGCGGGCGATGGTGACAAGGGCGGAGCCTATGGCGCTGGCATCATCTGCCACCTTCTTCGCCTTGGTGGGGACTGGGGAGGGCAGTAGCTGCTTCTTCCTTGCGGGCATGGCCTCGAGAGGACCGGCGTCATCCTCGCCGTCAGAGTGTTCGATCGCGGCTGCTTTGTAGGCACGCTCGAGGGAGCAGACCGCGTCCTTTTGTCGCAGGCGATGGTGATGACCCCGCTGCACCCAGGCATCTTGAGGACGTTGTAGTCGTGGTTAGTTGCTGCCATGAACTTGGCGAGCGTTGGGTACCCCAGGATGGCATTATACGGGAGGCTGCTGTGCGCCACGTTGAAGTCGATGAGCTCAGTGTGGTAATTGTCGCACTTGCCAAAGGTGATAGGGAGGCGCACACTACAAAAAAAAGACACATCCGTGACATTTTGGGCTGAACGAATTTTTTTTTCTGTCATGCTTATGACACTTCTATGACGATAATTGTGACAAAAGCACATATCATCATAGATGTGGTGGGCTCCTACTTCTATGACAAAAAACATGACAGAAAATGGGCTTTTCGTCCTGGGCGGGCCGGGGTCGCACCTGCATGACATTCTTTGGGCCGTCATGGACGGAAAAAATCATGGTAGAAGCGAGGGCGAGGAAAATATCGGGGAGTTCCTGGTTACGGTGGGTGGTCGGGGCCAAGCGATGCACGGAGGTTTGCATGTTTCTCTCGTACATGTACGCGCGTGTGTGCGAGGTGTTGGGCTCTAACTGAACCTGAGCGAGGCATTCGCTTACTGAACCCGACCGAGGCGTTCGCTTACTCAACCCGAGCGATTGCGCTAGCTACGTGCGTTATTGAACCCGAGCGATCTATCACTTGGCTGTTAACTGAACCCAACCGATTCCTTCGCTACTGCTGCTAACTAAAGTCGATCCATTGTTGGGGGTTGGATGAACAGTTCCCGGTGGGGGTTGGATGAATAGGACCCCGTGTGTCGGTGTTCTGGGAACCAGGGTACCCAGACTTGCCTGCCTGCGGCCCACAGCGTGGCTCCATCTGCGGTCTAGTACGGCCCATCTTCAGCATCAACAACACAAGACCGTCGCGAGGCGGATGACGTCAAGACCTCCAAAGGAAGCGGCCTCCTTAGGCTGGCTCCTGAGGAGTGGAGATTTCTATGCAAGCCCCACCTCGTGAGGTTTAGGTGGCGTAAGCTATGACGACCAAGGCCAGGCGGGCGCCAGCGGGCGCAGTACAACAGCTTTCCTCTTTGGTGATAAGGAAGCGGGTGCAGATGCACAGTCCCGAGGAATCAGCCAAAGGTTTCCATTCCCGTGCTACAAGACCATGATGGCAGGACGGAGGTCATCGCCGAGCCCACCACGACGTCACAACCAGAAGCTTTGCAGGCAAAGACCACCTTTCGTCAGGATAAGATGTACTACTTGTCCCCCTTCAAACTTGGTCATTTTGGGATCCCTTCCCGCCTTCATTTTGGGGGAAGAGGACCAAGGCCACTATAAATATAGCTAGGCCACCACCGTAGATAGGGGAGAGGGACGGACGGATCAACCAGATCATCCCCACTAGCTCACACCAACACAAGAGCACACCTCCTGAGGTTGTTCCCCCTCGGTACTAGTTCATCCTCAGCCCACCTCGAGGCCAATCCACCACAAAGCAGGAGTAGGGTTTTACACCGCAAGGTGGCCCGAACCTGGGTAAATCGTTGTGTCCCTGTCCTTTCTAGTTCATCGAGCTAAGCCAGGAGATCGACGAGTTGGCAGACTGGGGAGATTGAGTTCTTCGCACACACCCTAGAGTTTGAACCTTTCTTGGGTCTGCGGAGCCCTGAATCCGACATTTGGCGAGCCAGGTAGGGGTGCGTCGGAGCCTCTCTTCCGCCGATCGATTCGCCGCCGTTCCACCATTCCCATGGCTGACGCTCGTCGAGTTCGTGCTGAGCACCGGGCTGCTCTTGCCGCCCGTGTCGCTCAGACAGCACCTGCGGGTGACGGCGCTCCCCGTCGTCCCCATCGCCTGTAGGAAACGCTGCCACCGGCCCCGCGGCCCACGAGCAGCAGGCTTTGTCGCTGCATCCCTCTGTGCGGCGCGACGGACGAACTGCCACTCCATCGTCGACTCCAGTGGCTGCTTCCTCCTCCCATCCTCGTCGCGGGCCGGCGAACACGCAGGCTCCGTTGCTCATGGCGCACGAGCTTCTGCGCTATCGCCCGACCGATGAACTCTATGAGGACTGGCTGGACTGCATCGCCGAGCTCGTCAGCGCTGCCGGAGAGACCCCTGGACCGTGTCGCTCGCTGCCTCCCCCGCCGCCTCTTGCGGGCAACGTGGCCCACGGTGCGCCTCCTCCACCTCCCAGGCAAGAAGTCGCCCTCGAGCCAAGGCGTGAGGCTCCTCGGTGTGACCCGCCGCGCAGGGCGCCGGCGCGCAACGAAGAAAGCTGTCAAGTGGTGCAGTGGCCCCAAGGAGAGGCGCACGCGTTTCTAGCGCCGCCACGTCAAGACCGCGTGCTGCCTGAGGTGGCGGTGCGTGAGCGCCAAGTCCAGGCTCCCCCTCTGCGGCAAGCTCCCACGAGCGCGGGGGGCTGCCGTGCGTTCACCCTGGAGCTGTGTAGTGTCGTCTGGCCAGGGAAGTTCAAGCCAGACCTGCCCCCATGCTACGACGGCACCCCCAACCCTGCCGAGTTCCTCCAGCTATATGAGCTGAGCATCGAGGTAGCCAACGGCGACGAGAAGGTTATGGCGAACTGGTTCCCCATGGCCCTCAAGGATGGCGCGCGCTCGTGGCTCCTGAACCTCCCCGCCGGATCGATCTCCTCCTGGGACGAAATGCGAGAGCACTTCATCGCCAACTTCCAGGGCACTCGCGACCGCGCCCTGACTGCGGGAGACATGCGGTGCATCAAGCAGCAGCCAGGGGAGACCTTGCACAAATACATCAAGTGCTTCACCAACATTCGCCTCAAGATCCCCAAGGTGTCGGACGAGGCCATCATTTCTGCGTTCACTGATGGCGTCTGGGATGTCAAGATGAAGGAAGAGCTCGCCATACACAAGGACCTGTGCTCGGCTCTAGAGATATTCAACATGGCAACCAGGTGCGCGAGGGCTGAGGAAGGTCGCCTCTCCCTCCTTGAGCTCTCGGAGGCTGATCCAGAAGACAAGAAGGCCAAGCCCGAGGACGTGAAGTGCAAGGGACCAGCTGTGCTCGCGGCCGAACCTGAGATGAAGCGCAGCTGCGACTACCCGGAGTCCTCCAAGGGCAGCCGCCCATTCTGCGTCTTCCACAACATGCACAGCCACAACACCAACGACTGCCAAGAGCTCATGGCCATCCGGGACGGACACCTTGGCCGCCGCCCTGAGCACAACGACCGCGGTTACGGCCGTGGAGGAGGCCGAGGTCGGGGACGCTGGGACAACCACGACCCCCGCCAGGACAGGCGTGACCAGCCTCATGAGGATCACTGGCAGGGCCAGCCTCGCGAGGGCCCCTGGAGGTATCAGCCTCGTGAGGACCACTCTCAGGGCAACGCTAGCCTCCCTCCGCCGCCGCCGCCAAGGAGGACTGACGACCACCACCAAGATGATGGGGTCGGGGCCTTCCATGAGCCTCGCGCCGTCGCTTGCATCTTAGGTGGCGCTCAGGCCCCCTCCTCTCATCGCATCTTCAAGCAATTCACTCATGAGGTGAACGCGGCCCTCCCCAAGCTCGAGGCGACGCGTCCGCTCAGGTGGTCCAAGTACGCCATCACCTTCGACTCTACTGACCAGCTCAAGTGCGCGGCCACTGCCGGCGTGCTTCCGATGCTCTGCTTGCCTACCATCAGTAATGTCCTCATCACCAAGACACTCATCGATGGTGGTGCAGGACTCAATGTCCTCTCCGTCGAGACGTTCGACAGGCTCCAGGTGCCGTACGACCAGCTTCAACCCACCAAGCCCTTCTCAGGAGTGACCGACGGCCCCACCACCCCGATAGGCTAGATTCGCCTCCCTGTCACATTCGGCAAGCGCGACAACTACCGCACTAAGCTCATCGACTTCGACGTCACCCATATTCGCCTCCCGTACAATGCCATCCTTCGGTATCTAGCCCTATCCAAGTTCATGGCCGCGACTCACCTCGGCTACAATATCCTCAAGATGCTAGGGAGTGGAGGCATCATCACGGTCGCCTGCGACAAGAAGGATGCGGTGTGCTCCCTCGAGCGCGCCTACCAGGCTGCGGCGGTCGAGAACCCAGATGACGAGGGCGCCGTCTACCCTCCTAAGGTCATCCCCAAGAAGAAGAAGCAGCTGCTCCACCGAGGATCTCAGGAGGATGGGGCGTCCGATGATCGTGCTTCAGGCCCTGCGCCCACTGATCGGGCGCCCTCCCCTCTGGCATAGGAAGGCCCGCCCGGTGCCCCCCTTAGGTTGGGCTCGGGGGCTCTCCTCTGGAGGGCCTCAGACCTGGCCAGCGTCACGAGGGAGGCGTTCGGGCACCATGTGGAGGCGTGCTTCAATGCGCGCTTCAGCAAGAAGAGCGCAGGGCGCGAGGCGCTAGGTGCTCAGGAGTTCATCACCAAGGCGATCGAGGATCTTCAGGAGGTGAGGGCCATGCGAGGCGAGCGTCGCCCCGCACCACCCGGCGTAGCTCCCTCCCCTGACGAGGGCAGCGGGCTGCGCGTCGGCATCAACATCCCAGGGCTCAATAGAGCCACGTCTCAGGAGCTCTACTGGCCATCCCGCATGGGCCGGTGCGAGGGCCCCCCTCACAGCTATGCTTGCATGCCTTTCGGTCTGCTGAACAGGGCTGCCACGCACCAGCGCTACATGCGGAGCATCCTGGCGGCTCACGAGGCCAGGCACCAGGCGATCCTATCGGAGGAGGCGCTGGATCCTCGCGAGCCCCCCAGGCCCCCGAGGCCTCACGAGGCTCAGGACCTGGACGGCTCGTGAGGAACGACTTCTGCAGCGCACGTCTTCAGCTACTTCAACATTTCTTCAGCAACGGTGCCAGGTGACACTTTTTGGTTTGTTCAGTTGGGGGCGCCCCTCGGGCTGCATCATCCCCAAGCCGTGTGGATCCGTCCCTGCAACATGCATCATTTTTAGCATAAATCAGAACTGGCCTTACCCTTTCATGAGTTGCTTTGCTATTATCACCTGTCTGTCTGGTGCTTCACCACCATGAACGTCGTATGCCCTTGCAAACCCGCCCACGACCGCCTCATGATTAAAGACTGGCACGGCTTCTGTGCTCGGGTCCGCCCTGCAGCGTCGCTAAATCCAAGTGGCTGAGCTCTGGCTCGTGGGCCAGCTCCCGTGCACGTCACCTCCCATGGTCCTTGGTGCCTTGTTCTCGCATGAGCTAATCGGGAGAGGATAAGTTAGGGCGCACGACCCGGTGCCTCGCCGCCGCGGGAGCCACGCGCCGATTGTCTTTCTTCAGGACCTTCGCATGAGAAGACTGGGCACGACGTCTGTGATCGGGTCCATCCCTGCAGCGTCGACAAACCCAACGACTGAGCTCTGCCTGGCGGGCCGGCCCCGTTCACATCAGCTCCTGGGGTCGTTCGTGTTTGGCCTTCTCATGCGATATCCTCAGGAGATTCACTCGGTGCAGGCTACCTAACCATCTCGCAGGACCCTTGCAAATGTTCCGAACCAAATTCAGGCGCAACGCGCCTTGAGGTAGGGCCTCGTGAGTCCCGCGCTGGCTCACGAGTGCCCATATACACCTCCTCCAGTCCTGCCGTGCAAGCCACGTGCCAGGACGGGGCTGTACACGCCCCGGAGTCTACCATCAGAGGGAGCTCCCACCCACGAACCAGTGGAAGCCCCATGCTCCGCACTGGCAGATGACACGGATGAGGAGCGGCTATGCCCGTGCACGAGCGGAAGCGCCATGCTCCGCGCTGGTGAATAAACAACTGAGGGCACCCTAGCGGTTGCAGTAACCTCAGGAGAGCCACCAGGCTCGCCGCTCAGCTTCACCGCACCGCTCTTCCCTCGGGAGGATCGCGCGAGGGGGATGGGCATGGGGGCTACGCTCAGGTTATGCCTGGTGTACACCACCTCACCAGGTCCCTTGGTCCTGGTCTTCTCGCGTCCCTCCCGAGCAAAAGCCCGGCGAGGAAAGGTATAGAGAGCTGTTCGTACATAAAGGAGGACCCCTAAGCATCGCGACTCAGGAGCCTCACTGGTCACGTAGCCCCTCACCCCTTGGTCTTGTCCTGGTGATCCGGACGCCCCAACGGCGGATGGGGTATGCGCGGGACCGGGCCCTGCCGACGCAGAACGCTAAAAATCACGCTCGCATCTCCTTCCCGAGGGCTGTTCGTACGGCAAGGGGGACCCCTGAGCATCGCGACTCAGGGGCCACACAGGTCACGTTGCCCCTCACCCCTTGGTCTCGTCCTAGTTATCCGGACGCCCCAACAACGGCTGAGGTATGCGCAGAACTGGGCCCTGCCGACACAGAACACTAAAGCAAACGAAAAGGAAATCACGAAATACTAGCAAAATTATTACAAAACATATTGTTTCTTAAAAACTCAAGGCAGAAGTTCTCACGCCTCCACGAGGCACGGTAAATGTTGCAGGGTTAAAACGGGAGGAAGCGCCTCCTTCGGACCTCTCCTTCAGCCTTGGATACCGCCGCCACCCACATGTAGGGGCCCGTCATCGACAACAACGCAGCCACCATCTCCACCGGCTCCGGTCGTGGGGTCGATGCAGAGGAACTTCTGCACCAAGGCCTCCACCTGTTCCCCCACGGCCTTGGAGGCAGCATCGTGGAGCTCCGGGACCCGAAGATGTAGAGCATTTAGATGAGCAAGGAAAAGGGGATCGGCGCGAGCCCTGCCTAGAACCGCCACCACCAGGACGCAGTCAGGCGTCGCGCAGGCATCGCGCGAAGGAATCGCCACAGGCTTGCCAAGATAAGTCACCCCATACATGTCGGCGTAAATCTCGTGACCCAATATTTTGATCGTCGCAATCTCGCTCAGGCAAGGCCATTTTCTCTATCGGTCTTCAGGGGGCAACTTGCACGCTAAAGGGGACCTCCAGAGCATCGCGCCTCAGGGGCTCTTACCGGACCTCGGGCCGCCCACCTCCTGGCCTTGACCACGGCATCGTGACCTGGCATACCAGCGACGGCTGGAGCCCGCCTGGGGACTAGGTCCTGTTAGTGTAGAGTGCTAAGCTACCACGAGAACAAAAGGGAGCACCTTGCCAAAGCGGGACACACAATCGCAACAACGAACTAGGAAAAATAACATTAAAGCAAAAGCATTACAGTTCTTACATACCCCCACGGGGCTCGTCACGGTTTTGTGCAGGAAAAACAAAAGAAAGGGACCTTGGAGAACCCTGGCCTCAGGACGTCACCGACGGCGCCGAGTCGACGCCGCTGCCGTACTCTAGGCGCGGCGAGAGCTCGGCGGCTCGTAGCTATCATCGTTGCTGGACTCAGGAGAGTCGCTGGATTCCAGAGAGTCGCTGCTAGCGCCAGAGGAGTTGCTAGCAAGGCCAAGGGCAAGTTCAGTGCCCATGGCCGCACCGCGTGGATCACCTCTTTCGGAGCAGCATTGCAGGCGCCGACCGTCCTCGCCAAACAGCTTGAAGAGGAGCGTCGAAGCTCCGTCATATTCGAAGTGGATGGCGAGAGCTCCCCCTGGGTAGCAGGCGAGGGCGATCTCGCCCCATCCCCGAGTCATGAAGGCTTCGCCAGGGCGGACGACCTCGACCTCCGCTTTAGTAGCTTGGCTGCAGCACCCGGCGTGTTGCAGCCACAGCTCAATGGGCCCCCTCGGCAGTATCTCCTCTGCGAAGAACCGCGGGAGCCGGATCCACGTGCACGGCGGCATTGCCGCCCACACCACGAATTCGCGTGACGTACCTTCGGCGTGAGATCGCAAGCCGGATGCCCGTGCAGCCGCCACCTGCCCTCCTCCACGACCCTGACCCTCGTGGTGCTGGGCGTTGCCCCTGGGCGCTGGGCTTTGCGCGCGGGCATACATAGGGATCGGGAAGCCCGGTGGAGGCCGCTCGTGCCAAGGCCGTGTCACCTGGGCCCCTTCGCCGGTGTCGTGGGAGCGGCCGAGCCCCTTCTTCGGCGGGAGTGTCCCGGGTTCCTCCCGAGGGGTTTTTTCCCATCTCCGCTGCGGAAAACCTCCTCACTGGCGCCATGATGCTTCAACAAGACGATGGGCAAGAAGGAAGAAGAAGGAGCAAGCAGCGGGAAGACGGAGATGAGCAGGGGGCTCGCCCCTCCCTCATTTATAGCCAGAGGGAGGCCAACCGCCGGCCTCCACGATATCTGGTAATAATGATTTTTTTGCATGCAGCAGGCTGTTGTCAAGCTGAACGGTTGCCAAGGCAGCGTGGGGAAGTAGAGACGCCCACGTTCCATCAAGCGCCACGAGTCGACCGGGACCGCATGCGGTTAGGGCCCGCGGTGCTTCGCCCTTGCCCTTCGACTTCGCCTCGAAGGCAAGTCCGAGGCGCCTTGGGCCCGGGGGCTACTGTCGGCATTCTGGGAACCAGGGTACCCAGACTTGCCTGCCTGCGGCCCGCAGCGTGGCTCCATCTGCGGCCTGGTATGGCCTATCTTCAGCATCAACAACACAAGCCCCTTGTGAGGGGCCAAGCCTCACAAGGCGGACGATGTCAAGACCTGCAGAGGAAGCGGCCTCCTTAGGCCGGCTCCTGAGGAGCGGAGATTTCTTTGCAAGCCCCACCTCGTGAGGTTCAGGTGACGCAAGCTATGACGACCAAGGCCAGGCTGGCCCCAGAGGGCGCAGTACAGCAGGTTTCCTCTTTGGTGATAAGGAAGCGGGTGCAGACACAGAGTCCCGAGGAATCAGCCAAAGGTTTGCATTCCCGTGCTACAAGACCAGGACGGCAGGACAGAGGTCATCGCCGAGCCCACCACAATGTCACAACCAGAAGCTTTGCAGGCGAAGACCACCTTTCATCAGGATAAGATGTACTACTTGTCCCCCTTCAAACTTGGTCGTTGTGGGATCCCTTCCCGCCTTCGTTTTGGGGGAAGAGGACCAAGGCCACTATAAATATAGCTAGGCCACCACCGTAGACAGGGGAGAGGGATGGACGGATCAACCAGATCATCCCCACCAGCTCACACCAACACAAGAACGCACATCCTGAGGTTGTTCCCCCTCTGTACTAGTTCATCTCAGCCCACCTCGAGGACAATCCACCACAAAGCAGGAGTAGGGTTTTACACCGCAAGGTGGCCCGAACCTAGGTAAATCGCTATGTCCCTGTCCTTTCCAGTTCATCGAGCTAGGCCGTGAGATCGACGTGTTGGCAGACTGGGGAGATTGAGTTCTTCGCACGCACCCCAGAGTTCGAACCTTTCTTGGGTCTACGGAGCCCTGAATCCGACACCGTGGTAGTAGAGGCCGTTGCCGCTGGATGAACAGGACCCCATGGAGGCAGGATGAATAGTAGCCGGTGGAGGCTAGAGGAGGTCGATGGTGGATGAACAGTAGCAGGTGGGGGCTGGAGGAAGTCGACGGTGGATGAATAGTAGCCCATGGGGGCTGGAGCGAGGCACTAGATGGTGGATGAACAGTAGCCCGTGGAGTCCTGTTTTGCGATACACCACATCCCTCCCGATGAACAGGACCCCATTTCGATCGTAGGCACTCCAACACAAGTCTGTTTCCTCTGTTTTGCGATACGCCACACCCCTCCCGATTAATAGCACCCCATTTCGACCATAGGCACTCGAACAGAAGTCCGTTTCCTCTGTTCTGCGGTACGCCAGACCATTCCCGATGAACAGGACCCCGTTTCAACCGTAGGCGGTCGAACAGAAGGATGTTTCCTCTATTGTGCGGTGCGCCAGACCTTGTTTCGGCTGTTCCATCCAAGCCGGGTGGCTCCCGATGAACAGAATGTATTCCGACCCAGTCGGTTGCCTCCCGATGAACACGATGTTGTTTCCTTCGTTCCGACCCAGCCAGTTGGCTGGCGATGAACAGGATGCCGTCTCTGTACACGTTCGAGACCACTCCCGTATGTACGTACATGGCTGTCTATTTTGCAGTGTAGCTATCGTATGTGTACAGAATTTAGACGGGACTACCTGAACTACTACCGCTCCTTACTCGGCCACGGTTCATCATGGCAGACAGACCGATCAAGCGGTATGTACACAGACAACCCTACGTACACTTCGACCGGGTGGGTCCTAGCTATTAGGGAGGACAAGGAGGCACTTCCTTGCATGCGAATATATAGCTGGCGGGTCCCAGCGATCAGGGGCGGAATCATATATTTTTTGCCCGTAATAAGGAGGCACTTCCTTGCGTGCAAATATGTTGTTGGTGGGTCCCAGCTGTCAGGGTCAGGAATATGGAGGAACTTCCTTCCTTGCAAAGATATATGTGGTGGGTCCCAGCTTTCAGGGGGAGGAATAATTTAATTTTCGCGTAATAAGGAGGCGGTTGTATGCGTGCGTCCATGGACCTAGTGCGTCCCCACTGTCAGCCTCTCCACGTACAGTCCTCTTCCAATGACTCTCGTTTGTTGACCATGTTAACCATGCCGCGCCGAGCACACCAAGGCGGTGGATGACGGGGAGGCCCCAGACGGCAAAGAGCCGGTGATGGGAAGATGCGACAGTGGAGTCGCAGACGGAGAGGTGTACGAGGGTTAACTGGTTCTGGTGCGACGTGCTTCTACAGTCGGTGGAGAATAACAGGAGGTGTGGAGGGGTGGACGGATGGCTTGGCAGGCGGTGGGGTAGCGCTTCGCAGCGAAGCGTGCTAAGCAGACCTGCTAGCAGCCGAAGGCGGGAGTAGATGGTCCCGACGGCGTTGGAGGAAGAAGACGAGAGATTGAAGATGAATGCCAGCCGTTGGATGTAAATCCAACGACTATCGATGTCAGAATCATTTTTGACTAAGTTGACAAAGCCTTGCATTGGCTTCGACCTATTGGCCCACATTTCAGCCTCCAAAAATGTCGCACATATTCAACCCATTTTTTTACAATTTATAGTCCATTTGCTGCGCTGGGTGAACAAATAATGTAGCGTCCATGCGGCCCATTTATTTTTTTCTAAAAAACTACAGCCCATTTGCACTTTCTAGAAATACACGAATTTGCTGGCCTGGGTGAACAAATAATGTAGCGTCCATGTGGCCCATTTATTTTTTCCTGAAAAATTACAGCCCATTTGCACTTTCTCGAAATACACGGTTTTGCTGGGCTGGTTCTAATTATAATGTTGGGTTGGGCGCAGCAATGTTATCAAAAAATAAACAGGGGCTGAGCATTTTGTTATAAATACATTTAAATAATAAGTGCTTTATTTACATTGGTCCTTAAATCTTACCAAGCTTTTGTACACAATCACCTGGATTTTCGTTGACCTGAAGTAAAAAAACCAAGGATTTTATTGTTAACATTTATTTTTATAAGTTAATAATACGTGGGATATTTTTTTCTTATATATATAAGTATCTATTAAATATATGATGATAATAACATATAAAATAATATAAATACATATAATATAGTTAGAAGGGAAACATAAGTTGGACCTGGCGTTCCTATTCTTATGTAGAAAAATAGAGCAGACCTCTGTGTTTTCTTCAAAAAAATACATAAGTTGGGCTGCGGATGTTTAAGAAAAAAATAAAACCTAGGATGGGAGGGCCATAGGCCGGTCGATAAATGACGGCCCTCAAAAAGTACAAACCGGCATGTCGTGGGTTGCACATGTTAAAAAAGAAAGCCTAGACTGGGTAGCCCACAACCCAGCTGATACTTATTGGCCCACTGATAATAAATCATACCTGCCAGCTCCCCGATGACTAGCTTCATTGTAAATTCATCTCCTTTAGTAACTATGTTGACAAATTCGTGGCCCCCAACGTCAGTATAGTATTAGGAGGAAGTACTTTTTTCAATGAGGCACTTCCTTGCGTACGCCTATTGACCTGGTGGGTCCCGACTGTCCGCCTCTCCACGTACAATCCTCTCCAGATTCCTCTCGGTTGTTGAGCATGTCCACAACGGCAGACAGCGGCGCTACGGCGAGCGCACAAAGGCGGAGGATAACGTCCAGGGCCCAGACGAGAAAGCATCGGAGCCGGGGAAGACGTGCTACAGTGGTGGTAGATGTTGTGCCTAATTTCTAGCGAAAGTACTGGAGTAGCCCAGTGGCCAAGTTCCACTCCCCAACTGTTGCTCCACCCGGGTTCGATTCCACCTGATGTAGTGAAAATATCCACAAATTTTGGCCTCTGCCTCTGACATGTGGGTGCCCATTGTCATCTACGCACACCACCTCCAACACTTTCCAAAACTTTGTCCCTCGGTTTCTCTGTCTTTCGCACACTTAAGATTGTGTGGGCATTTTGAAAATAGCATATCTTTTTGACTGTGCATCATATGAAGATGTGCTATGCATGAATGTTGATCAGCATGATGTTAACTGGCTGGTAGTTTCATTTTCGACCATGAATAAAACTTCCAACATGATGTTATCCCTATTTGAAAAGGGCGTGTTAATATAAATGCTTTGCCTCTGAAACTTGCAGTTTGTTATCTGAAACTAAAACTTGTAGTCTCTTCTTTGAGAATCACATTGTCTGCACTTTTCTATGAAACTACATTTTTTAAAGTGCTAAAAATGGATCTCTAGAATTCATAAAATACTTCATATGCTAAATATTGCAAATCTGAAATTCAAAAGACATTCATGTCTAAAAGTACTCTCAAAATATTCAACACGAACCACAATTTACAACCTGCAAATACTGACAACTCTAAGCTCCTCCTCAGACTATTTGGGGGGGGGGAGTCCACTCCTATTCCTTGGTGGCAGATAGCCGCCCCGTGGGACGAGGTGAATGGCGAGGGAGAGGATGGCGTGGAAGCGTCATCGCGCCAATTGTTTTTCTCCTCTTGCAGTTGGGTTCAGTCAACGAAGACTCCACCGGCTTGCTCTACCACGGCACCCTCACAAACGGCACTGTGTAGATGCTTGATCCTTCAATGTCGGGTGGATGCTCCATCTTGGATCGATACTCCCACCACCGCAGCCTCACAATTGGATCCGGTGAATCTGTTTGCTCCATGGCCCAGAGGAGCAGCTCTATGTACTCCCGCACGACTCCCTCCGGGAGTATCGCCACCTTTTCACTCTTTTCCAGATATTTGGCCATCGTTGTCGCCATCACCGCTAATTGCTCTGAGTTGTCAAACAAAGACTGTATCTCCAACAACCTAGCTAGCTTCACAGGTTTGCTGCCTGCGATCCACACGTATCGGTTGTACTCCTCCATTGATCTACTTCTCCATAGCACCTTCACTCGCCGGCGGTGGTTTTTGAATGGAAGAGGAGACGAGCGGCGCTGGTTTTGGATTAGAATGGAAGAAGAGCGGCGGTGGTTTTGAAATGGAAGAGGATAGGAGCGACGCTGGTTTTAGATTGGAACATGAGAGGAGCGGGGGTGGTTTTGAAATGGAAGAGGAGAGGAGCAGCGCTGGTTTTGGAATGGAACAGGAGAGGAGCGGCGGTGGTTTAACAAGAGAGGAGCGCCGCCCGTCTTGGAAGTATTTTTTTTGTTTTGCGTATTTTGAGTCAAAGTTCGACCACATAATATATTTGACAAGCAAAATGTGAATTCATGTCATCAAAAATTGTATCGTTTGGTTCGTATCTAAATGTACATTCAAATTATATTATTTTTGCAACGTATAACATATATTTTATTTGTGAAAATCATGGTCAAATATGACCCAGAATACAAGGGAGACTAGTTAATGTGGGGTCGCTTTCTTAATTGAAGGGTAAATTGATTTTGATTTTGATCCAGTCACTGCACGCCGGCCCTCTTGTCTAATCATAAATCCCTACCGCACGCTCCTCTCCCTCTTCTTCATTGCAAAACCACCCCCTCTCCTCTCCATCATCTCCATTCCAAAACCACCGTCTTGCCTCTCCCTCTTCTCCATTGCAAACCCACCCCCTGTCCTCTCCATCTTCTCCATTGCAAAACCACCGTCTCGCCTCTCCCTCTTCTCCATTGCAAGACCACCGTCTCTCCTCCCATCTCTCAAAGCTAGCACCGGACCTCTCAGAAGGACATCTATGGAGAGGATGCAGCAGCGAATCCGGTAGATCACCGGCGGTGACCAGGCGAAGTTAGCTAGGTTGAAGGAGATCCTTACTTGGTTTGACAACAAGTGGGAGATTTCAAGGACAGTGAGGGCCATGTGGCAATGTATGAGAAAGAGTGAGACGGCGGTGATGAGCGCGGTGATGTACTCCCCGATGGTAGTCACACCATAGTCCTTCGAGTTCATCGAGTATCTCCTCTGAGCGATGGAGCAGACAGATTCATCCGAGGCGAAAGTCAGGCGGAGGTGGTGGGCGTACAGGTCGAAGGTCGAGCATCTAGAGGATAATGAATCGATCGAGTAAAGTGTGCCGTTCGTGAGGGTGCAGTGCCAGCCAGAGCCACAGGAGTATTCGTTCTCCCACCATAAGAGGAGGCCGGATGGCGCGACGTCGCTTCCCCACCATTCTCCATGGTTCCCTCGCCGCTCGCCTCGTTTCAACGGCAGCGGTAGGGTTTAAGGTATGCTTCGCACTAACCTAATCTTCCATCTGCTCATGCTTACAATCAGTGTGACGACTAATGAAAATCATACGAGTAAGTACTGGGTAGTACTCTGAGTATCCGAGTACTACACCAATCACCCTAAAATAGCTCTGGACCAAAAACAAAGTTGTCACAATGTGTGCAAATAAAGAAAAATCGATTGGTGCTTCTTTCAGAAAAGAGTACTCTCTAGAAAAGTGCCAATATAAGCTACTAGTATTTGATTAGAGGATTTGCTGCCGAGAAAGATCAATCCACAGAGAGCGCCACCCATCCCAATGGTGGTGGATGCCAATGCTTAGATGGAGCATGGTTGGTGTCGGTAATTTTTACTTGGCACCTCGCTCTCTGCATATATGCCGGTTCCATCCGTACATTTCTGTAGTTCCACCAAAATGCAGCTGAATAACCCTGTTTGCACAGATAATGAAAAAGTGTGATTACATTATAGTGGCACTAGTTGATGAAACATACACTAATAAATGGAAGAAACTTCATTTTCTTAATGGGAAAATATTGCGATAGTATCATAGTATGCCATGCTGCGAGGGCGAGATGGGCCCTGTGACGCCTCATACGGTAGGCCTCATACTGGAAATCGACCCAATTCTCCCCGATACACCTTCTGTCAGTGATGAACATTAGTGTACATCGGTAGTACAAGGAGGGGCCTTGAGACATTCCAATCTCTATTTTTGTGCAGATCAACTAAAATTAAGCACCCCAGTTTGCAGAAACAGTTAAACATTAACAATGGGACTAGTTGATGAAACATATACTAACAAAGAGAAGCACTTTCTTTATCTACATTGGAAATGAAATGATAGATAGGATACTAGCTCTATTTTAACTGTATTATTACTTCATTTTATCAGTGGCACTAGGGTCGAGCAGGTGGCAAGCGAGGTGTACTATGCGTCGCAAGGATGGAGGCCGGGGGTGCTTAGACTGGGATGCTGAAGCTGGCTCTTTCAGTCCATATCTTCCCCCTGATGTTTCTATGATAGCTTTTTGGTTGTAATCCAAACTTGGTCGAGCTGGGCCTGCGTCCCCCTATCTGCCTAGCTTATGTGGCGAACTTGTCTCCTGCTAGTACTCAGTATGTTCTAGTAGTAGTTGCATAACTACCCGTTTACACTGAGATGTTATCAGATAATGGTTCTCTATGGTTGGGTTTGTTTAATGAAATCGGAGGAAACCACCTCTTTTGATATAAAAAAATCAGTGGCACTAGCGGTGCCAAAACATTGCCTCAAATTAATAGTGCCACTAGATTAAGGTGCAAAATAATAACATTACTGCTTTATCATGGCAGTGCCAAAACAGTAGCACAAGAGCAGAGGCAACATGCAGGATCTTTGGCAAACGGTAGGACCAAAAAGGAACATACTTCATGATGGGAACCATATTTGCAGTCAAAGCCATTGTAGAAGGGATGACACCAGTCACCAACATGGATGATTCAATTCGTGGGACCTTTTGTGCAGTTCACCTAAAATGAAGCAATGTTTGCATCATGCAGTTAGCAAGTACTTGGTCCCACGAGCTAGCAGCTTCTTCTTCATTAGTTGCAATAAAATTGAGCAACATCAAGGTTGGTCGTGAAGCTCGTGGAATGTTCAACTATAATTTGGATATCATTTTGTGCAGTTCAACTAAGATCAAGCGTGAAATGTATATCTTAGTTTGCATAAAAAGGTGGAAAGGAGGGTGACTAACATGTGATGAGACATACATCAAATGAAAAGAAGCATGTTCCTTATCTGAATGGCGATCCTACAAGGACAATAGCAATTTCTAAAGCAGCAGCATTGCTAGATATTAGTGTGGGTATTAGGATTAACTATGACAACTCTTAAATACGACATTACTTTAATGGTGCCATTGCTTCATTTTACCAGCAACATTACATTAACAGATGCTAAAGAGTTGGTATTTGGGCATGGGAGAGTAGGCGGACCAGGACAGTTGCATTTCTAACAAAAAGAAGCAACTTATCTTAATGGGAAATTTAGCAGGACATGAAAAACAGTGCCATTGATTCATATTACTCGAGGCATTACATTGAAAACAACATTGGTTTAATGTGTCCTTACTTTAACAGTGGGACTGCTACATTTTACCAGTGGCATTACATAAGAGGGGCTCGGGGCAACAAACATCCAAACAGGATATCTGGGTTGGTTGCATTTTTTGTTGGGTATAGCCACCTTATACTGTGTGAGGCTGGCAAATCTAGTGTTGGACATACTCTGTTGACTTGTCCCCCAGTCCCTAATTTCTTTCCTTTTTCAACCAATAGATCAGTTTATATCGAGTTTGTAATGCATTTCCCTTTATTTCCCTATTAGACCAAGAGACCAAATGGATAGCCAGTCTCTGCTACTTTTCGCCCCCATTATTTCCTCTTTCGACCAAGTCCTAGATTCAGGTAACAAATCTTCCCCCACCCCCACCCCCTTTCTTCCCTGTTTGAACCAAGTAGTACTAGATTTGACTGCATGAAGTAGTACTACTAGATTCGACTACATGAAGTAGTTTTACCTCTTAACAGCAAAAATTTAGGTGGCCTTTGAACAGCCGATCGATCCTATCGATGAGGGGGCCTGAGAAATAATAAAAGATACAAATGCAGCAACGTGAGGAGATGGGGCAGTAGAGCAAGGCCGGTTTCAAAGGAAGTTATACCTGAGGGTCGCCGGGATGTCGCTAGGTGGGCGGCGGGAGGCCGGATCTGCCCACACTACGACAGCGAGGAAGAAGGGGTCGGAGGCCCTCCCTAGCCGGCGCTGCATGGGAGAGAACGGAAAGGCACGCTGATCGGGACACGCCGGCAGTGGGTAAGAGCCATCACCGAAGACGACCGCGTGAATGTTGCACCTTCTCACCTTCCCCGGCAGAGGGGATCTGGTCGGATTTGTGACCAGTGGTGAGCAGAGAGAGAGTGTGGCCACCGCTGTCGTGTTTAGATCTGGAGAGGACGAGAGAGTGTGAAGAGAGCAACACTAGCAAGCAAGTGCAGACGCTCTTGCCTATATAGTGGAGTAGTTTTCTTTTTTCTACCAGTGCTGGCTTGACCTCGTCAATGACTGTCGAGAAGTCTTCATGCACGTGCCTCGGAGGCACAGTTGTCGTCATTTTGATCTGAAGCACCGGATTAACATATAACACAAAAAAATGCCACATGACAAGAAACCATAACCTCACTGCCCCAAGGAGACAACATGAATCCCGACAGACAAACTAGACAAGGATCAAAGCTCAAATTAAAGACAAACTCATAGAAAAGGGATCAATCGATAGATGTCCTCATTAACATAGCGATGCGAGAGCCAAGTAAAAGTAATGCGCGAAGTCCCTGTGCGAATGGGATGGTGGTAAGTGTAATGCACTGGATCCCAAATCATCGTTGCTCTCAAGAGCTCGTTTTGTCAACTCATGGGATTGTGAAGTCGACAAGTATTCTTGAGTACCTACACAAAACAAAGAAAAAAGAAAAAATGTGTGTGCATGGTATATGTACACATCATCCATTACGATGTGCATGTGTCGGTTAGCACAAAATATCCAATGCTCAAATAAATGAGTTGCATGATATAGAAACATGTCATCCATCATGAAAGGTTTGTTGTTATGTATAGCATAATGGATTCTCATATTGTGTAATGCATCATGAGGAGCATGTAGAGCATTGTCATGGATGGTATGCATATGGTGCACACAAGGGATGGAATCATGCGAACTACATTCATGTTCATGTCATGGTATATTTTATGAATTGCACATATTTTGCAAAGATAGCATAGCAATATCATCACTAGAGAAGCAAAATCCAATGACCATCATCTTGTCATCTGTGCCATAAGTGCAAATGGGATTTATTTTAATGGAGCATGCATAGTTACTATGTTGAGATTGTAATAATGCAATATGGGAGATCTCACTCATAGCATAAGACAAGTCTAATGGATTGTCAAACATGACGTGACCGATAGAATTTGCACATGATATCCTATGGAGCATAGCATCACAACTAGGCAAATCGACATGCTCTATGGAGCATAGCATCACAACTAGGCAAATCGACATGCTCATCATCATATTGATCATAAATGGGTGGCATATCTAAGCATGTAGAATACATAGTATGTGGTGAATCCATAAGGTGATCAACATCATGCAAGCAATCGATGTCAAGATAGTCCACTAGTGGGACAAGAGAAGTACCATGACCTATGTTACCTTTACAGCTCCGCTCATGTGTTGTAGGTGATGGTACCATCAAGTTGGTTAATAGCTTCATCAAATTGGTCAATAGCTTCATCAACTTGATGGTACCATGTGGGGGGTGCAGTATCATCCATCATGGCCATCGGTTTGCCCATTGGAGATATGGACTCATCGAGGATTGGCGCTTTGTCTTGTGGGAGATCTAGCACGAAAAAGGAAAACACACTAGGAGTAGAGGTTAAGTCGTTTGAAATCATAGTGGACTCACATGCCCTATCAACTACCTCACTCACTAAGTGTTTTGGCTCACTCACTCCCAATAGGATACTCTCACTCATATGGTTGGTGGAGTCACTCAAATGGCTCTCAACCTCACATAGGATGTGTGGCATGCTCTCGTGTGTGGGGCTAGTGGTGGTCACACTTATCCTCTCACAGGAAATGCACTCAATGTCATATATGGTGGAGTCACTCATCTCACTCATGGAGTGGTGGCTCTCCTCACATGGCAATTGGGGCATCTTGTCATATATGGGTGTCAGAGAGATGTAGGTGCAAATGTCTCCATGCTCAACTCCCATCGCCGCCTTTGTTGAAGGGATAGTCCCATGCTCAACCTGCTCATCCATAACGCTTCCAAAGATGAGTGCCATAGGGTGTGGCGAATCATCGCTCTCCTCCGAGACCAAAGATAAAGTCTCATGTGTGGTCTCGTAGCTTGACTCGAAGTATGAGTCCCATTGGGGCGTCCTACATGTTGAAGAGGTTTGTGCTCATCGCCGTGGTCGAAGGGGATAGCCCTTGCTCGGCCATCTTGTCATCGTCTTGTATGAGGCCCATATGATGTGCCACCTTGTAGCTCGACTCCATGACCGAAGGGAATTTCCCATGCTTGGTCGTCTTGCTTGAGGGGCTTCCGAAGATGGAAGGGTCGCCCTCGCTTGTAGGTGGCCGCCTTGGACTTGATGATGTGGATGTATGCGTACTCGTGGGAAGTAGGCGAAGATGCCATACGTCCAAAGGTGAAGATACCTTGAGAACACTTGGCGAAGATGCCGAAGTGGTGGTGCTAGCCGTAGCTTCCTCTTGGTGGTGCTCGTCTCGCGGTTTCCTCTTGTGATCATGAAGCTTGGCCGT
This sequence comes from Thinopyrum elongatum, assembly GCA_011799875.1. Taxonomy (NCBI): domain Eukaryota; kingdom Viridiplantae; phylum Streptophyta; class Magnoliopsida; order Poales; family Poaceae; genus Thinopyrum; species Thinopyrum elongatum. The sequence continues at coordinate 387,868,230 of CM022303.1, read as the reverse complement.
AGTAAGATGTAGAGCTTGTTGGGACTTGACGGCTTGCTCATCTCGAGCGGTTTCATCTTGATGTTCCCATTGTCATGCTTGAACTTGTAGTCGATGGCGATCTTCATTGTCATGCACATGTAGCTTGCGGTTGTCTTGGCGGTCATTTCGAAGATGATGACGGTGCCGCATGTTACTTGCATTGTGTGGCCGCTCCGAAGGTTTGCAACTTGAGCGTCTCCACCTTGAAGATGACGAAGGGGAAGAAGACTTGTAGTTAGCCAACATGTGTCAGATGCCATCCATGTGCGCATCCAAGTTCTCATTGAGGTAGTCCCTTTTCCTTGCTTCGGAGTGTCATATGTCGATGGCGAGTCGCTCAATCTGGTCGAGGACCGAAGATGTTGTGCTTTGCCTATCCATCACAAGACTCGAGTAGAGATGCATAGGAAATGCGATAAACAATACCAAGATACCTTTTCCCAAAGTTGTTGATGTATCCCCTGTCAGTCAATGTGAAATGAGAGAATAGTGGAATTGGTACCTGTCGTGGGAAAACACGGCCACCTATGGGGCCATCGGCCCCTTGTGGTTCGGCAGGGGGGAAGGACACATTACACAAAGAGTGGAGGGCGCGGAACAGCGTGACAGCGATCACACGGGCAGTTTTTACCCAGGTTCGGGTCACCGCGAGGCGTAAAACCCTACTCCTGCTTTGGTAGATTGATGAGAGGACCGTGGTGGAGACGCAGCGCTCTAGCCCGGCAAGGTTGCCTCGGGGCGAGGGCAACTTCGCACATATGAGTGTACAAGGGTCCGAATCCTTTCTAAGGTTGCCATGGCCCTCCTTTTATAGATCAAGTGGTCACCACAATGGCAAATCAGTCATTATGTACTGATTAGATAGCAAACAGTGCTATCATACCTAACTCTGTAGACAGGACATAGCGCATTAAATGCACCGCTTAGTGTCACATTGTAGCGCAGCCCAGCAAGCCTTGCTGGGCCGTTCGGCCACCTCCTCGCCTGCCTGCGTGACACATCTCTGGACGTGTGCCATTTGGAGGCGATTTCCTTCGGAAGTGGCTGCCATGTGCCAAATAACAACCACTTAGTCACTTGGGGGCTCGACACCGCACCGATCAATGACTTGCGTTGCTGTGGGGTGGAGCGGTGGAGCCTTGGCAGGGCAGTTCGCCCTCAGCGTCCCCGGCAAGCTTGCCGAGGCATTCTTGAGATTTGTCTTCGGGACAACCTCGACCTCGCCAGGTTTGCCTGCCCGGCAAGGGAGGTTTTTCCTTAGTGGTATCTTGCTCCCTTGGTTGGTCTTGGTCTTCTTGATCGGCCCTTTGATTTCTCAAAGAGCTGATCTCTTCTGCTTGGTCTGGCCTTGAATGCTACAACCTTGTTCTCGAGCCTGTGTACAGTCTAGGCAACATACCTGGGGTTTGTTGCACCGACAGGAGCCCCCGGGCCTGGCCTGAACGCGCTGCCGAGTGTCTTCGGGGTAGGCCATGTCCAGTACACAGGGCGGGAGGCTGTGGTAGCTCACCCTTTGAGATCTTCTTTGCTTCTTCATTAATCTGAGCTTGAGTCAGTTTTCGGTTTTCCCACGCGTCGTGCAAGACGTTGTGGGGGAGATTATGAGCCACGATCCATGGCTACCCACGTCCCATGTTCACGGGGTGGTAACTGCCATTCCACTATCCTTCCCACTCACAGTGCTTTCGCCACGTGTACCGCATGCATTGCGTGTGGTTGGTGGCAGACGCGGAGGTCGTGGAAATGCGTGCCATGGCAGAAACCCAGACGCCATGGATTAGTGCTGAGGGTTGCCCTTTATCCCACGAGCCGTTGGTGGCGCGGGGAAGCCGGATTGGAGGAGTAGGGAGGCTGCCTCCAGGGAGAGGAGCCAGCCCCCTGCCCCGTTCGCCTATAAAAAGGAATGCATGGTAGGGTGCTTCTCCAAACATATCACCCCTTCCTTCTCCTTAGTAGCTCTCGTCCACCATGGCGAGGGGCCGGGGTCGTGGCGGTTCTCCGGTGGTGGCGACGAGGGCTTCTACTCGACAGTGCCTTCCTCCTCCTATTGAAAACGCGGGGGCGGAGCCCGCCTCGAGAGGAGGTGTGAGGGGGCGAGGTCGCGGCCGCCGTGGCATCCGGGGTCGAGGAGGACGAGGTGGTGCTCTGATCGCACCTCCGCCAGCCGCTCATCCCCAATGGAAGGCCACGTCGAAGATCAACCGCTGGAGTTCATCATCAGGTCGTATAAGCCCCCGCGCGGCCGGCTCCGCCTCCCTACTCCATTTGCGAGGGTGATGGAGCTTGAACAACCACGCGCACTGAAGCTGCACATGAGGGGTTGCTATAATGGCAGCATGCGGGTGGATGTGGATTTCCCTGCCCCGCATGTCATGCTCTTCCGACGCGGCTTGAAGACTTTTGCCCGTGCCCACAGCTTGTCGGAGGGACATGTCCTCCATTTTAAATTAATGGATGCCGAGCTGCTCTCCGTCAAGGTCTTCGGGTGCTCGGGTGCTCGCTTAGGGTGCTGCGCGGAGAGCTCGACCGACAACGAAAGCTCCGAGTCGAGTGATAGCGATGAGGAGGACAGTGACGGCGATGATGTCGGCATCGAAGGGGAGGACAACAGCTCCGACTCTGGCTGAACGCCAGCCGCACCATCACTGTTAGGTGGCGGCACCATCATCTGCACCTGCATCTCATTCCCGGCAGGCCGATTTGCCGGGGAGTTGGATGCAGAGGTGGGGATGATGTCATCGGCTCCTCCAGCAGCGTTCCAGCTGGGCCCCGGTAGGCTTCCTCGCGGGCTGCAGCTTCGTTCGCCCTACCGCGTCCTGCTGGCCCTGGTGGCGGTGGTCAAGGGGATCCTTCCGCCGCTCTCTTCACCATCACCTTCACTCGTGCCCTCCCGATCCTGTCAGGCTCCCTGTCATGGGGCCCGACGGGGTCAGGCTGGGCTTCTGTCCAGGCACCCCTTTTGCCCTCTTCTCTTCTTATCGTAGTGCCTAGGAGGAGAGGGACAAGAAAGGGATTACAGGGCACTTATCTTTTTTCAGTTTAAAATATGTAGGCATCGGCCAAACTTTAGTCTAAATAATGTAAACTTCTTTATCCATGTTTGTGTTCTATAAGATCTGTACTTGCTTATCAGCATATTAATGAAAAAGACAAGCTTTGTCGGGTACTTGTGCATGTACCATATCCATGCAGAGGTGAAATGCCTCTATACATTTAAGTAAAAAAGTTTCCCCGGCAGGCTATCCTGCTGGTGCCCTTAGTTTGTTGCCACAGAGCTAGGCCTGCCGGGCACTAAACTACAAAAAGGGACCAGCCCCCCGCCGAACCTTTTCCATCAAAGGCCACTACGACCACCCTGACCGAAGCAGCGTTCGAGTCAAAGGGTAGGAGCACCTATGTTTCGATGGTGGCGGGGTTTTCATATGCACAAGTTTTCAAATTACAGAATAGGTATGGATAAGAAGGAACTTATCTGTTTGGCTTGCCGGGGATCGTCACGTAGGCTCGTCTTCATTTCTTCTCTTCGGGACCAAGTCCACAGCAAGAACCCTGCAACTTAGTGCAGATGAAAACAATGCCACATGCGACCTCATCTACATGATCATGTTATGCTCATGATATGCTTATGCATGCATGCATGTTTCGGGGGCCCCCCAGTGCTTCGTTTATTTCTCTGTTGCTCAGGGTCTGCGCCTGGCTTTGTACAAAGGGTTACATGCAACTTTGGCAAAGCTAGTACAAAAGGGTGGCTGCCGGGCAGCGCCCGACAGCCGCGCCTTACGGGTAGAACTTACAGAGATGATCAATATTCCATGAGTTTTGCAATTGAATGCCATCTCCGGTCTCCAGACGGACTGCGCCAACTCTGGTGACTCGTACTACCCAGTAAGGGCCTTCCCACTTCGGCGTCAACTTGTTTGCACCCTTGGCGGACAGAACACGCCTAAGGACAAGGTCGCCTTTCTCAAAACTCCGGGCATGAACCCTGCGACTGTGATAGCAACGCAGGGCTTGCTGGTAGTGTGCAGCACACGTAGCAGCCCGGAGACGGTTCTCCTCAAATAGCACAGTGTCATCATGCCGATGCTGTTCCTGCACTACTTCATCGTAGGCAAGCACTCGAGGAGACCCGAATATGAGTTCCGTGGGGATAACTGCTTTTACCCCATAGACTAGGGAGAAGGGAGTCTGCCTGGTAGCTTGATTCACTACTGGAATCTGGTAATTTGCCGTCTGCCACCTCTTTGCCGTCCTCCAGCTGACGGCAAAGAGCCTCTTAGCCGTCCGCTTCCACAAAGCGGACGGCAAAGAAAGTGCAGATGGCAAAAAGTCTATTTGCCGTCCGCTGTTTCTTTGCCGTCAGCCAGCTGACGGCAAAGAGCTAGAAGGCAGACGGCAAAGGGCCAGGTGAGACCCACGGGGCATGGCGTGGCTTGGTCAGGTTCTTTGCCGTCCGCCAGCGGACGACAAAGAGGAGACGTGGGCTATCCCTAAACGGCCGCCCTCTTTGCCGTCTGCTAGCAGACGGCAAAGAAGGCCCACTTAATGGGACGAGCCGTCTCCCCTATCTCTCTCTTTCCCTGTTTCCCTCCCGCGCGCCCGCCTCTCTCCTCCCCCGCCGCTCTGGTCCGCCGCCGCCCGCCAATCCCCCTGTCCCCCCGCCCCCGCGTACCCCTATCCCCCCCCTTCTTCCATACCCTCCCCCACCCTATCTCCCTTGTCTCCTCCTCCGCCTCCCGCCAGCCTCCTCCCCTTGTTTACCAGACCTCCTTGCCCTTCTCCTTATAGTCCTTCTTCTTTCCCTCCCCTACTTCTCCTTTCCCCTCCCCTCTTCCCTATCTCCCCGCCGCCCACCTCCTCCGCTCCTCCCCGCGCGCCCTGCGCCGCCCCGCCCCACCTGGCCAACCTCCGCCCATCACCGGCAATCCCCCTGCACGGTTTGTTCTTCCCCCTTTTTTTGTTTTCTTTTTTTTAGTTTCTTCTAGTTTGTTTCTTTAGTTTTTAGTTTTATTTTATTTTGTTTAGTTTTAGTTTAGTTTTAGTTTTATATTTTGTTTAGTTTATTTTAGTTTAGTTTGTAGTTTATTTAGATTAGTTTTGAGTTTTAGTTTAACAGAAGAAGAGGAGTAGAAGGGGAGGGGAGGGAGGAAGGAGGAGAAGAAGAAGAAGAAGAGAAGAGAAGAGAAGAAGAAGAAGAAAGAGAAAGAGCATAACGCCTCCTCATCCTCCTCCCCTCCTCCCTCCTCCTCCTCCTCCTCCTCCCCTCCTCCTCCTCCTCTCCTCCTCCTCCTCCTCCGTCCTCCTCCTCCTCCTCCTCCTCCTCCTCCCTCCTCCCCTCCTCCTCCCCTCCTCCCTCCTCCTCCTCCCCTCTCCTCCGTCCCATCCTCCTCCCCCCTCTCTCCTCCTCCTCCCCTCTCCTCGTCCTCACTCCTCCCTCCTCCTCCTCCCTCCTCCTCCTCCTCCTCCTCCTCCTCCTGCAGCTTGCCTCCTCCCTACTCCCTCCCTCCTCCTTCTTCTTCCTCCCCCCCTCCGTCACTCCTCTCCTCTCTCCTCCCTCCTCCTCCTCTCCTCCTCCCCTCCTCCTCCTCCTCCTCCTCCTCTCCCCGCCTCCTCCTCCTCCTCCTCCTTCCTCCTCCTCCTCCTCCTCCTCCTCTCCCCTCCCTCCTCCTCCTCCTCCTCCTCCTCTCCCCTCCTCCCTCCTCATCCTCCTCCTCCTCCTCCTCCTCCTCCCTCCTCCTCCTCCTCCTCCTCCTCCCTCCTCCTCCTCCTCCTCCTCCTCCTCCTCCTCCTCCTCCTCCCTCCTACTCTTACCCCCACCCTCTTTCCTTCCCTTGGACGAGTGGGTTAGGGGTTCTCGTTGTCGATGGAACCCTAAATAGCAGTATCGTCGGTGCGAGATACATGTGGCCGTCGGTGTCGAACCACTACATCCATGTCCCACAAGTGACGCCGACGTCCGGCGTCCCAAAGCAACTGTTTCTCATGCATCTCTATTCTATCAACACCATCGCGAATTTTCCTGGCAGCCTCTGCGATGACGATTAAAGCAAGTGTTAAACTTGAAACACCCAACTGACTCAAGTCGGTTTGGTTGTTTGAAATTTCAAAACTTGGCTTTAATCCTCATCGCGAAGGCTGCCAACAAATTCGCGATGGTGTTCGACCGTCATCGGCCACCAGAGACTATTGTTGCGGGACGCCGGGCGCCGGCTTCACTTGTGGAATGTGATCTAGTGTTCAACGCCGAGCGCCACATGTATCTCGCACCGATTATTGCTATTTAGGGTTCCATCGACGCCAAGGACCCCCTAACCGCTCTTTTCCGTCTTCGTGCCGATGAAACTTGCTAGCTATAGGTGTCATCATCAGTATGCGTAACCACTATGCGTCTCCCGTTCGAAAGAGTTACATCTATAAATTGCATGCATTTGCATATTTATAATCGTGATTCTTTCGAATTGTCCAACGTTATCCATGGACAGCCCCGAGTATGTGTAGATTGGGTTGTTTTCCCATATGCTCAGCTCCGGATCCGATGCAGAATTTCGTCAGTGCCCCCTTTTTCTCCCCGCGGTACACATTCTCTCTGCTTATTGCCGAGACGTGTATCAGGAGAACAGCGGGGAGGTGCTGCCGAAATTTTGCGTCGGATCCGGAGCAGAGCATGGGAAAACGAACCCGATCTACACATACTCGGGTGGGATTATGACCTATCTTTACCTATTAGCGTGTAGGTTGCATGGACGTAATAAAACTGACAAACTCCATTAACTGATGGATATGGTTTGCTTAATTATGTATATATTTCTTGTGTGTCCAGTAGGAAGTCAATATGAGTGATCGTGCATGGATGTACACCGGTTACACTTGTCAGAAAGTTTGGACCGAGGAATGGTTAACAAAAACCAAGGGGTTTGTTAGAGCCGCATTTGCAAATGGCCAGGAATTTAGCTGGTGCCCCTGTGCCCGTTGCGACAACTATAACAAGAGGGACGAGCTTGAAATGAGTAAAGACCTGCAGAAGTTTGGTTTTATGCCTGGTTACACGGTCTGGACATTACATGGTGAGTCTGCCCAACGTGCCAGAGCCGAGGTTTGTCGTCGCACCGACGAGCATGGTACCGGGACCGTAGACATGGTGCAAGACTTTGACGATGCTCGGGACTCGGACGAGGAGATGGAGGAATCTGCAAAGGCCTTCACTGAAATGTTGGAGTCCTCAAAATGTCCTCTCCACGAGCACACTGAGCTTTGTCAGCTGGATGCCATCTCACAAATAATGGCTTTGAAGGCTCAATTCAACTTGGGCAGAGAATGCTACGACGCGATGATGACACTATTCGGACGATTTCTACCCAAAGGCCATGTGCTACCTCCAAACCTGTACCAGTCAGACAAAATCCTCCATGCTCTTAAGATGCCCTATGAGAATATACATGCCTGTGAGAAAGGTTGTGTCTTATTTAGGCTTCAGTATGAGGACTTGAACTATTGTCCCATTTGCAATTCTTCCAGGTATGTTGTGGTAGACAACGGTATGGGTGAGAAGACGCAGACCAAAATACCCGTTAATGTTCTTCGGTATATGCCAATCGTACCAAGACTTCAACGTCTTTTCATGGTCGAAGAGACGGCCAGACAGATGACATGGCACAAAACGGGCAAAAGAACCGAACTAGATGCAGATGGGAATGTGATGATGGTGCACACATCGGATGGTGAAGCGTGGAAGCGCTTCGATGCATTACATAAGGAAAAAACGACAGATCCAAGGCATCCTCGAGTCGCCGTCAGCACAGATGGGTTCAGTGTGTTTGGTCAGATGGCAGCCCCATACAACTGTTGGCTCGTGTTTGTCATTCCACTCAATCTCCCCCCCGGGCAGATTATGCAACGAAAGAATATTTTCTTGACGTTGATAATTCCAGGGCCCAACTATCCGGGGAAGAATATGAATGTGTACATGCAGCCGCTTAAGGACGAATTGCAAGAAGCTTGGGATAATGGGTTCAAGACATACGACGCCTTTAGCAAACAGAACTTCATAATGCGTGCCTGGTACATGTACTCGACGCATGACTTGCCGGCGTATGCGCTATTCGTTGGCTGGTGTGTGCATGGAAGGTTCCCGTGCCCCACATGCAAGGGAGCTCTTGAGTTTCGTTGGCTGACGGCAGGGCGCAAGTATAGTTGCTTCGACTTGCATAGACCGTTTCTACATCCTGGCCATAAGTTCAGGAAAGACAAGAAGAACTTCATCAAAGGTAGAGTTGTCAAACACTCTGCACCACCTGCGTTGACAGGCCAACAGACCCTAGATCAGTTAAACGCTCTCGAGCTAGATCCAGAGCGTCCAGGGTATTTCAAGGGGTATAATAAGGAACACGCCTGGACTCACAAGACATGCTTCTGGGATCTACCTTACTTGAAAGACCTCCTTTGCCCACACAACATCGACGTGATGCACACTGAAAAGAATATCGCTGAAGCCATTTTTGGTACATTGTTCGGCATAGAGGGGAAATCAAAGGATAATCCTAAGGCTAGAGTCGATCAAGAGGAGCTATGTGATAGACCATTACAAAACATGAAAGAACCGAAAGGAAAGGGGATCAACTGGACGAAGCGAAAGGCATGGTTCAATCTTGGAAGGCTAGCTATGAAGGAAATTATTTTGTGGGTGAAAATGCAGTTGATGTTCCCGGATGGGTATGCAGCAAATCTAAAGAGGGGAGCGAGTCTTCAAAAATTGAAAATATTTGGTCTAAAAAGTCATGATTGGCACATATGGATTGAGCGGATAATGCCGGTGATGTTGCGTGGCTTCATCCCTGAGGATGAATGGCTAGTACTGGCAGAGCTGAGCTATTTCTTCCATGTTCTTTGTGCGAAAGAACTATCGCCTGGCCTCCTAGAAGAAATGGAACGGTTGGCGCCGGAGTTGATCTGCAAGTTAGAGAAGATCTTTCCGCCAAGCTTCTTTAATCCAATGCAACACTTGATTTTGCATCTCCCGACCGAGGCACGATTGGGGGGGCCCGTGCAAAATCGTTGGTGCTACTCAACTGAGAGGATGCAGAAGACGCTTCGAGCAAAATGTAAAAATAAACATAGAATAGAAGCATCGATGGCGGAGGCATTCATCACTGAGGAGGCGGCAAACTTCGTGACCGCACACTACGAAGCCAAAAATCGTCATTTGCATAATCCGAAGCCTCGGTACAATGCTGACGAACCTCAAAAGGGTCAATCCAACCTCAGCCTGTTCAAAGGGAATCTCGCACCAGCCGGTGTTTGGAAACCAGTAAGGTTGGATGTTGAAGAATGGCGGACCATTTCGCTGTATCTCTTCAACAACCTAACAGAAGTGCGGCCGTACATCGAGTAAGATCTCGGTACATTGTTTCACAAGTTCTAATTCCTTTGAACTTCTCTGATTCCTGGATTTTTGATGCAGTCGATACGTCGCCATATTCTCGTATGGAGCGGTGATCCAAAAGGATTCCGTCGAAGAGTATGAGCTTCTGGCAAAACAAGGAGCCGAATTTCCCGGTTTCATCTCTTGGTTCAAAAAAACGGTAATTTCCATTAGACCCTTTTTTTTCTTTGGCTAATTTGCGACTAATGCAACAATCCTTTCGTATTAAACTTGTAGGCTAATTCAGAGATTATGGATGCCGAATTGAGACAAGTAGCTAATGGTTTTGACTATAAGGTCCGTTCATTTGACAAATACGACATCAACGGGTATCTCTTTCGTACCTATGACAAAGGGCTATCTATGGCCGACCGAAAGTCTACAAATTGTTGTGTCTCTGCTATCGGCGAAGGAGGTATCGAGTATTATGGAAGAGTTGAAGCAATTTATGAACTTGAATTCTATGGTGAAAACCCACCAAACGTCGTAGTCTTCAGATGTTATTGGTTCCAGCCGAGGGAGACTAGAAGGACTCATGAACATATAGGGCTAGTCGAAATCAAACAAAGCACCCATTTGGATGTTCCCGATGTCTATATTACGGCTCAACAGGCAACCCAAGTTTTCTATCTACCGTGGGCCTGTCAAAGTGATCCAAATCTCAGTGGTTGGGACGTCGTTTATGAAGTGCCGCCACGTGTTAGACCACCTCCCCCTAATGAAAAGGATTATGAACCTCACATTAACCAAGACACATATGACGAAGGAGAATTCTTCCAAGAAACACATCTTTCCAAAAAAAACGTTTCAAGAACCGCTCTACTCCACCCCAGAACATTGAAGTAGACAACGATAGTGAATCCGACTTCACCCCTGAGCTGGAACAAGAAGAGCCGGAAGAAGAAGAAGTTACTGCTGCAGATGACCTGTCAATGCTTGAACGATGACGTAAAGGTGGCCTTCCACATGATGATGCATTTATTAATGATTATGATGAGCACATCATTACCGATAGTGATGATGATGATGCTTTTATTAATGATGATGACGAGCACGTCATTACCGATAATGATTATTAGGTATTCAAATTTTTGTGTTGTACTTGATTTATATAGTTATTTGTATGATTGTATGATTTATATAGTTGGTATTTATAATTTTCTTACTTTGTATGATTGTTTCTTATACATAGTGCCATGGTCTTGATTTCCGTCCCGGTCGGCCCTCGCCCGCTTTATGATTCGGATGTGGTAAATTCTCTTTCATAACTATTTGTTGCATTTTGCATTTATGCAAATTATGGCCATCAAGTTGACATAGAGATATTTTAATCTAGGAGGTATGTGAACCGGAATATGAAACGGACCCTCTTGTCGAGAAGTTAAATTTAGTTGAAAAAGAAAATGAGTATTTGAAAGAAAAAATTAAAAGAATTGAAGAAGAGAAGATGACATTGGAGTTGTATGTTGCCGATGCCATCGATGATCACAAGATGAAGATGAATGCAATGCGCTTGAAGATGAATGCAATGCGCTTGAAGATGGATGCAATGCGCCTGAAGCTTAAGAAGATTAGAAAATATGCCATTGATAATGAGGCTTGGTATCATTATGCCGTTGGATCAATTGTTACCTTAGTTGCGATCTTCATCACATTTGTTGTGATGAGGGTAAGTTTTCTTTAGTGTTTTGCTTTACAAATGGATACTTAGCTTATTTTCCTCCTAAATGGCATAATTACTTAAGTTAGATAAAAAATGACATAATAACCTTACTAAGCTCCAAAATGACCTATTTACCTACCTTAGCTCTAAAATGACCTACACTTAGCATTTTTTACCTAGCTTAGCAATAAAATGACATTTTTACCTACCTTAGTTAGAAGAAGAAGAAGATAAAGAAGAGGAGAGGAGAAAAAGAAAGAGAAGAAAAAAAATGTTCTTCTTCTTCTAACTAGTCTTCTTCTTCTTCTTCTTATAACTAGTTTTCTTCTTCTTCTTCTTCTTCTTCTAACTAGTCTTCTTCTTCTTCTTATAACTAGTCTTCTTCTTCTTCTTCTTCTAACTTTCATCTTTCCCAATTTGCAGATTTGCTTTACATGAGGAAGCTTGGATTCATGGAGTGTACTATTCTTGTGGTGCTTCCTTGTTGTTTATGAAAACTTGTTTGGATATGTATGTCTATATGGATATGTTGTTGGAAACTTGTTTCTGGTTATGTATATATGGATATGTTGGACTTTGTTGAACTATGTTGTTGGATTGGATGAAATATGTTGTTGGACATGCTGTTGGATATGTTGGATATGTATGCATGTATATCTATGTCTGCTGGCGGACGGCAAAGTGACCATCTATGCCGTCTGCCAGCAGACGGCAATGATTCAAACCTCTTTGCCATCTGTTGGCGGACGGCATATCTGGACACGTGGCAGCTTCCCAGTGCTGCCTAGCTGGGCTCTTTGCCGTCCGCTGGCAGACGGCAAAGAGCGCCGTTAACCCCCTAACGGCTCTGACGCCACCGCACTGCCGTCAGCTTTCTTTTGCCGTCTGCTGGCCTCGGATGGCGGACGGCGTAATCCTTTGCCGTCCATTTCTAAGAAGCGGACGGCAAAGAAGGCCTTTGCTGGCAGGCTTTCATCTGGACAGTTTGCCGTCCGCTAGCGGACGGCAAAGATGTTTGCCGTCCGTGATCCATGCCTTTGCCGTCCGCCATGGCGGATGGCAAAGAAGCTGATTCCAGTAGTGATTTGGTGTCGTACAGAGGGACCAAAGAACCACCAGCAGCTCATCGATCCATCGCCTGCCGCACTTCTGCAGCCTATCAAAAGTTCTTGTCTTGAGACCTCACAGTAATTCAGCATTCGCCCTCTCAGCTTACCCGTTGCTTCTGGGATGGGCCACAGAGGCAAATGAGATCTTGCTTCCGAGGGCATGAACGTATTGTATGAAGGCGCGGCCTATGAATTGGGTGCCATTGTCGGTGACGATTCGGGCTGGTACCCCGAAGCGGCACACCAATCCTTTCAAGAACTTGATAGCTGACTGCGCGGTCACCTTTCTCACGGGCTCTACTTCTGGCCACTTTGTAAACTTGTCGATTGAGACAAACAAGAATTCAAAGCCCCCGGTAGCACGGGGGAAGGGGCCCAAGATGTCGAGCCCCCAGACAGAAAATGGCCATGACAAAGGGATTGTTTGGAGAGCTTGAGCAGGCTGATGGATATTCTTGGAGTGGAACTGGCAGGCTTCACACTTGGTGACTAGCTCAATTGCATCTTGGAGGGCTGTGGGCTAGTAGAAACCTTGCCGGAAAGCTTTCCCGACCAAGGCCCTTGATCCAATGTGGGAGCCACACATACCCTTGTGTATCTCTGTCAGCAGTTCCTTTCCTTATTCCCAGTAAATGCACTTCAATTTCACACCGTAGGGCCTTCTTCTGTATAGTGTGTCGACAACAAACTGATACATACTGGCCCTCCGGGCTACTCTTTCAGCTTCTTCTTGTTCTTCAGGAAGTTCTCCTGTTTGGAGGATATGAACAATGTGCCGCGCCCAAGTTGGAGCCTGGCGCTCAGCAACAAGGACTAGCGGCACCTCCTCGTCGATGGGAGCGCATGCCTCGACCACAAAGACTGGTAGTTTGGCAGGAGGGTGCAGCTCATTGATTGAAGGGGAGTTGTTCCCGCCAAGCTCTCTCCCGGGGCTTCGGGAAGCTCTGCCGGGAGAGGCTTGCCGGAGTTCAGTTTCCTCCTCTTGCTGGCCATTGTTGCTGGGGATACGGAGGGTTGAGTCAGATGGAGAACAGAAGTCCCTTGTTCCACAGGGAGTTTTTGCGCAGTGCACTTTGACAGATGATCAACAATGATGTTTTCCGCACGTGGTACGTGCTCTGTTTGTAATCCGTCAAAGCGCTCCTCCAACTTTCTCACTTCCTTGACGTATGCCTGCATCAATGGGCTTTGATAATCCTTGTTGACTTGTCTCACCACAAGTTGCGAGTCTCCATGGATGATCAGTTTCTTGATTCCCTGTTCTGTTGCAATCCTGAGCCCGGCAAGGAGCCCTTCATACTCTGCAGTATTGTTGGTAGCCTTCTCCCGGGGGAAATGCATTTGAATGATGTACTTAAGGTGCTCCCTAGTGGGAGCAACAAGAAGCACACCAGCCCCTGCACCTTGTAGGGAGAAGGCACAATCAAAATACATAATCCATTCTTGTGGCACTTCCTTGCCGGGGATGACTGTCTCCAGTACTTCTTCATCAGGGGTTGGCGTCCACTCCATAATGAACTCTGCCAGTGCTTTGCTCTGAATAGTTGACGTGCTTTCAAACTTCAAACCAAAGCTGGATAACTCCAAAGCCCATTCCACGATTCTGCCAGTGGCCTCAGGGTTTCGGAGTATGTGTTGCAAGGGGAAGCGGGTGACAACTGTGATCTCGTGGGCTTGGAAGTAGTTGCTCAGTTTCCTTGAGGCCATGATGAGACCAAAAATCAACTTTTGCATGCCAGAGTACCTCGACCTAGCCCCCTGCAGCAGGGAGTTGACGAAGTACACTAGGCGCTGCACCACCTTGTTCGTTGCCGTGATCTTGGAACTGTCTCCGCTGCCTTGTTCTTCCTTGTCTTGAACTGTATCTGACCTTGCCGGGACGGGTTCACTTTCCTCTCCAGAGGCGATGACGGTGGCGGCTGCTGCTTCATCTACCTCCCGCTGTGCCACCAGTGCTGCGCTAACCACTTGATTGGTCGCTGCTAAATATAGCTGCAATGGCTCTTGTGGTTTAGGAGCGACTAAGGTGGGAACAGAGGAGAGGTAGGTCTTCAAATCTTGTAGCGCAGCGTCTGCCTTCGGGGTCCACTCCATGGGCCCTGCCTTCTTCAAGATTTTGAAGAACGGCAAGGCACGTACGGCGGACTTGCAAATGAACCTGCTCAGCGCGGCAACACATCCAGTCAAACGCCTCACGTCTTTAACTGTCTTGGGTGCTTGAATCTGCTCGATAGCCTTGATCTTGTCGGGGTTGGCCTCTATCCCCTGGTGGGACACAAAGAAGCCAAGTAGCTTGCCGGAAGGAACGCCAAACACACACTTCTCCGGGTTCAGCTTAAAGTAGATCCTACACAGATTTGCAAAGGTCTCTTCCAAATCCTGAATGAGAGTCATTCTGTCCTTGGTTTTGACCATTATATCATCCATATAAGCTTCAATATTTCTGTGCAGCCGGGACTCAAAGCCAATTGTACTGCTCTTGCAAAAGTGGATCCGGCGCTCTTCAACCCGAAGGGCATCCGTACAAAACAGTACATGCCACATGGGGTTATGAACGCGGTCTTCTCTTCGTCTTCCTTGGACATGAAGATCTGGTGGTATCCAGAGTAGGCATCCAGGAATGAAAGAAGGTCACACCCGAAGGTGGAATCCACAATCTGGTCAATGCGTGGCAAGGGGAATGGGTCCTTTGGGCATGCTTCGTTCAGATCTGTGAAATCTATGCAAAGCCTCCATTTCCCATTCGCCTTGCGCACCATCACTGGGTTTGCTAACCATGTTGGTTGCAACACTCCTCTGACCAGACCACCTGCCTCAAGTTTCTTGATCTCCTCAGCAATAAACTGATGCCGCTCCAAAGCTTGCTTCCGAACCTTCTGCTTGATGGGTCGGGCATGTGAGCAGACAGCAAGGTGGTGCTCGATTACCTCCCTGGGAACACTGGGGATGTCAGATGGTTGCCAAGCAAACACATCGACATTCGCCCACAGGAAGGCAACGAGCGTGCTTTCCTATTTGTCATCGAGGGTGGCACTGATGGTAAATGTACCATCAGTGCCAGCCAGCCCTGTTGGGACCTTCTTCACAGCGGGTGTAGCAGCCTTGGATCTCTTGCTAATGGAACTCTCCGGCAAGTCATCAACGGGCGATGCGCACTCCAAAGAGATACGCTTCCCGGATTCCTTGCTGGCATCCTTGCTAGCTTTCTCCTTTTTCTTCCTTTCCTTGGCGGGAGTAGCGGCTTCCGCAGCCTTTGCAG
Source organism: Thinopyrum elongatum (assembly GCA_011799875.1). Taxonomy (NCBI): domain Eukaryota; kingdom Viridiplantae; phylum Streptophyta; class Magnoliopsida; order Poales; family Poaceae; genus Thinopyrum; species Thinopyrum elongatum. The sequence goes on along the minus strand of CM022303.1, from coordinate 387,852,760 downwards.
CGAATGCTTCCCAGTACATCTTGTCCACACATATGATTGCGTCTTTCATGTCTGATGGAACGGAAATGAAGCCCATTGGCCCTGGCATCCTCAAAGTGTTGTAGGCATAGTGGGATGCCGCCATGAATTTGGCCAGGGCTGGGCGGCCAAGGATTCCATTGTACGGCAGGGGGAGGTTAACCACATGAAACACAATCTTCTCAGTCCAGTAGTTCAACTCCCCCCCGAATGTTACCGGTAGTGTGATCTTCCCCTTAGGATGACTCCTACCAGGGTTGATCCCTTGGAATGTACCAGTAACCTTGAGCTCTTCATCTGCTATCTGGAGTTTGCTGATGACCTTCGGAGAAATCAGATTCAACCCGGCCCTGCCGTCAACCAACATCTTTGTGACCTTGTGGTTGCGGATCATTGGTGAAACCAACAACGGCAGACACCGTACCGCGGTAGTGTGGTCAGGGTGATCCTCCTCATCAAAGATGATGGGCGTGCGAGACCACTTGAGCGGCTTCCGAGAATCTGCCGCTGGCTCCACGGCATTGACTTCACGCACCCACTTTTTAAGTTGGCGGTGAGAGGAGTGCAGAGATGCACCCCCGTCAATGCATAGGGCGTTAGTGGCTTTCGGGAACTCCTGCTCGCTGGTTTCCTCTTCATCTCCTTCATCACTTTTGTCCTCGCAATCCTTCTTCTCACGGCCTTTGGCGGGTTTCCCTTGATACTGAGGAGCCTTGCCGGGGCGACCTGTTCTGCTGCCTCGGCCCTTCCCGCCAGTGCCATCTTGGCCTTTCTCCTTATCATGCTTCTCGTACTCAGCCTTCTGCTTCTTGACGAGTTGCTCAACCTGAGGACACTCCTGAAGATCGTGGCCCTTGGTCCGATGGATCTTGCAGTACGGCCCATCACCTTTCCTAGCCTTCTCGACAGCCGCGGCTTCCTGGCAATCAGTGCACACAGCAACTTCCTTTCCGGGAACCTCGTTCTTGGCCTTCTTGCCGGTACTAGGTGCACTCGATCCTTCAATGGTCATCACCACTTTATCCTTGCGCTTCTTGTTTCACTTCTTGTTCTTCTTCTTCTGGTTGGCGTCGTCGTTCTCATCCTCTGAGTTGATGTCGACACCATCTTCTTCACTGGGGAGTCGTCTCCCCTCTTCCACTCGGGCACACTTATCCACCAGAGTGTATAGCTCATTCACAGTCTTTGGCAACCGAACGTTCATTTTAGAATGTATCCGGTGGTTGCGCATCTTGGACTGGAACACAGCTATCACAGCTACCGGGTGGGTGTTTGGAATGTTCCTGTGCACCCAGCTGAAACTCTGCATGAACTTCCGCAGACTCTCTCCTTCCTTCTGCAGGAGTAGCTGCAAGTCGCTGGGCCGCCCTGGTTCTGGATGGCCACCCATGAAGGCACCAACAAACTCTTGGCACAGGTCAGCCCACGTCGAGATCGAATTCTCTGGCAAGTGCATCAACCAAGACCTCACATTTGGCTTGAGTGCCAAAGGGAAGTAGTTGACGATGTAGACCATAACGTCGCCTGACTTCTGACGGTGCCGGTAGTGGCAACGCCGTGCTCTCGTCGCCGTGAGCCAGTCCCCAGGGTGGCGTGGTGATGAGGTGGATGTGCCTGGGGATCGGTGGCTCCGTTCGGCGCATCGGCTTGGCCAGCTCATTCCGGGGGTGGCGCGTGCCCCGCGGCTGCACCTGCAACGGGGGCGGCCGGAGGGTTACGGTTCGCCCCAGGGCGAGCGCCACCGCTGTGGCTGCGTCCTTCGGTGGGATGGAGAGGCGCGGACGGGACGATCTCTCCTCCCGCACCTTGTGGAGCATGGCCACTAGGATGTTGTTGGCGCTGTCCTTCTCCGGTGCCTCCTGCCCCCATTTTGGCCATAGGGGAGGTGGTGACGACGCCGCCTGCGCCGGCCACGTCCCCCACAGTGTCCACATCCCCATGCGCCCCCATAGCCCCTACGGTGTCGGCGGCCACGTGCGAAGGGGCCTTCGAGGTGGACAGGTGAGCTGCGGCACAGGGTTTCTTCTTGGGTGCCACGGATGATGAAGCCGTTGATGAAGAAAATGATGATGAAGATGACGTGCTGTGTACGCTCTTGGGTTCGCGCAAGCGCTTCCCCCTACCCGGCGCACCAAAGATGTTGTGGGAAAACACGGCCACCTATGGGGCCATCGGCCCCCTGTGGTTCGGTAGGGGGGAAGGATGCATTGCACAAAGAGCGGAGGGCGCGGAGCAGCGCGACGGCGATCACACGAGCAGTTTTTACCCAGGTTCGGGCCACCGCGAGGCGTAAAACCCTACTCCTCCTTTGGTGGATTGATGAGAGGACCGTGGTGGAGACGCAACGCTCTAGCCCGGCAAGGTTGTCTCGGGCGCGAGGCAGCTACGCGCGTATGAGTGTACAAGGGTCTGATTCCTTTCTAAGGTTGCCATGGCCCTCCTTTTATAGATCAAGGGGTCACCACAATGGCAAATCAGTCATTGTGTACAGATTAGATAGCAAACAGTGCTATCATACCTAACTCTGCAGATAGGACAGAGTGCATTAAATGCACCGCTTAGTGTCACATCGCAGCGCAGCCCGGCAAGCCTTGCCAGGCCGTTCGGCCACCTCCTCGCCTGCCAGCGTGACACGTCTCTGGACGGGTGTCATTTGGAGGCGATTTCCTTCGGAAGTGGCTGCCACGTGCCAAATAACAGCCACTTAGTCACTTGGGGGCTTGACACCGCACCGATCGATGACTTGCATTGCTGGGTGGTGGAGTGGTGGAGCCTTGGCGGGGTAGTCCGCCCTCAGCGTCCCCGGCAAGCTTGCCGGGGCGGTCTCAAGACTTGTCTTTGGGACAACCTCGACCTCGCCAGGCTTACCTGCCCGGCAAGGGAGGTTTTTCCTTAGTGTTATCTTGCTCCCTTGGTTGGTCTTGGTCTTCTTGATCCGCCCTTTGATTTCTCAAAGAACTGATTTCTTCTACTTGGTCTGGACTTGAATGTTGCAACCTTGTTCTCGAGCTTGTGTATAGTCTGGGCAACATCCTTGGGGTTTGTTGCACCGACAGTACCAGACTTGTTCACTCACACCTACAAATAAAAGCTTATCGAGTAGCTTGGTTAGGACAAGTGGCACAAAATTCAAGCAAATGTTAGTCCAAGATATCGAAAATGTTGAGCAAGATTCACAAAATTGCAATGTAAAGCAAATAGATCAATAGCTATGGTGACACAAGAAACAAACACACGGATAGATAGATGGGGTTCGCGCAACAAGGAATGAGCACAAAATGTGTTGCCATGAAAAAAGCTCTTGTTTCACGGATGCTAGAGAGACAATATCTCAATTTCTCAAATGGGCAAGATACGCTTGTGTACCAACCTATGAGAGTAAACGTGCCGTCTTCAATCCCAAGTATGCTATGTATGTATGCTTCAAGTGTATGTACTACGCAAAATGGCTCAATGTTATTTCTATTGCTTACAAGCCCTTTTGTATCTCCTCTTTTGCTTAAAAGCCTTTTGCTCTTTTTTTTATATGCTTGATGCTCGAGCCAAGTATGATATGAAGACAAGTATGTAAGATATGCATGGGAGAGACTTATGTCACAATGATGATAGCGAGATGATTGCACGCTAAATGTAGCTATGCGGCGTAAGCGTATCTCTAAGGTGCACAAATAGCATGGCCTGGCAATTCTCAACTCGCTAGTCTCGATAGGTAAGGTACGCAATAGGCTCGGGGCAATCAATGCAATGGCAAGGAATATGTACAAAGATGTCGTCGAGGTTACCGTCGGTGGAATGTCGTTGGTAAGCAAGGACGGATGATGATGAGGTGGTCGTTGTCGATGTCATGTCTGGGGAGATGATGAGTAGCGGTGTGGTTGATGTGAACCATTCCTTAGTATCCGAAACACCTTAGGAAACGGTGAAAAACCGCGAACTCAAAATCTCAAACGTCAAATGTTAAATGGTGTTCGCGGAAATGTGGTGGTGGTTTCGGAGATGGCAATGCGGAAGCGGTGGTGGTGGTTGATGAAGAAGCAACTGTTCCTAAGTAGCCGAAACACCTTAGGATACTCAATTCACAACTCAAGCAACCACAAATGTTATATGTATCAAAATGGGTTAGGTTGCGGAAAGCTATGGTGGTTTTGCGGATGATATGGTGGAGGGCCTAGGCAAAGATGCCAAAATGACAATATTTTGATGGAGTCAAATGATGTTAGGACCTATCTAGATGGAATGGGGATGTCAATAGCTACTCAATGAGCTAAAGAACATCGAAATCGGACTTTGGATGTGAATGTTATGGCCAAAACGGTGAAGTGTTGTCGGCTGAATTGGGGGGGGGGGGGCGTGCGCACGGGGGAGAGAGCCGTGGGCACGGGGCCCGTGCGCATCTGTAACCGGCCAGAATGGCACGGGGTGTCCAGGGCCTTTTCGGGGGCCCGTGGACACAGGGTCTGGGGCCTATTGACATGGGGGGTGGCGAAAATTTCGCAAATTTGGGGCTCAGATTTGAGTGGGGAAAGAAAAATTAGGGGTGGATTTCGTGGTGGGGAGGTGGGGAAAGCGAAAATCTACTTGCCAAGCCACAAAATCATGGATCAAACACAATAAAATCTCACAAGAACCAACAAATTGCAAGAAAATTTTTGGGGCTATTTTTGTGGGTATTTTCGAATTGGGACAAAGTCAAGCAAAATTAGCCTAGGAAACAAACAAGGAGACTCCAAATTCGTGATCAACCATGGCTCATGATACGAAGATGTTGTAGGGTGAAACCCTAGGTGGAGATCTTTCACAAATTGGAGGGGAATTCCACGAAGAACACGAATAACAAGAGGGGAAATCACAAGAGGAACACTCAAGAACAAGCCCAATTACACATCCACTAGACTAGCAACACATGGATCCACAAGATACATGAGCAACGAAGGGAAAATAGCACAAGGTAAAGTTCATCTCAAATCCCAAAGGGAGATGAGGTCTTGATGATCCTATGATGGGGATCCTTCCCTAGATGGGGTCTTGATACCCACTAGGTTTCTTCTCCTAGGAGGTCTTGGTCTCCATGGGAGAGGGTAGATAGGAGCAAAGCTCTCAATATCATATCATGTACTTTGCTAACCCTAACAAATGGTCTAGGGATGGAATATATAGGTGGCTAGAGGTGAGGGACGAAGTGGAGGGGAAAAGGGGCATTCCTCGGCCAACTCGCAGGCAGGCCTGTGCGCAGGGGCTAAGTGGAACCCGTGGGCACGGGGGTCCCGTGTGCATGGTACAGGCCCGTGCGTACGGGGAGGTCAGCAACTCTAGCGAGGGCCCGTGCACACGGGGGTCAAGGGGCCCATGCACATGGGGTATCTATAAAGTCTCTGGATAGGCCGTGTGCACGGGGTCCGAAGAGGCCGTGCGCATGGGGTCTTATGATCCGCGCTTCTTCCTCCAGTTGCTGGACTCGTTCTTCCATGTGGCCTTCTCGTTCTTCCTTTTGTACTTGGCGGGGCTCCTCGGCCTCCTCGATGTGGTGAACCTCGATGATGGTGTACATGTCATCTTGAGCTTGGACTCCTCATTGATAAATGTGTAGCTTCGCTCACACCTATGTATGCACTCGAGAGAGGGGTCAAGTAGCACACCATCCTCGAAGGGTACAAGTGGACACGAGTAATGGAAATGATTCACCTTGATATGCATGAAGTATATGTCACACGTTTCACTTGGCGAAGTGGCTCTTGACATGGTGATGTCCGTAGGATGCTCCGCATCAGGTAACCTTTGGGGATTTCTTTAGGAACCGGCATGCTGTCATTGCTCCCATAGCACAAGAGGAAAGCCTGCGCATCCACGCTTGCTGGCACGGCCTCTGGCGCCGGTCGTCGTCGCACGCGTCACCTACGTGAAGACACAGTACCACTCGACCTGCCAAGCCGCCCTTGGCTGGCTTACCTCTGCGAGGGGCCTCGGGAGGCAGCCTCGGGAGCCCACCCCGCGAGAGGGTCTCGCAAGGCTCCTAGTGATGCCTGCTGATGTGCGCCTCGCGAGGCGGGGTCTTGCTCATGAAGTCTGACGGTGGGCCACGTTCTGGGCCCAGGATATGCGTCGCGTGTTGGGTCGCAGGCATACAGGCCTGGGTACCCCCAGTCCCAGGGGCCCGACAGAAAGCATGTGTTTGTGGTAGGCACACCTGGCTAGAGAGGTAAGTTGATTGGGGTGTGCTGGAAAGACGGAGCTGGGGAGACCTACAGACATCATGGGAGAACGACCTAAAGAAAAATAATGAATGTGCGCGATGGAGAGAATGCTGAGGGAGGGTGAGGGTGAGGCGGGCGTGTGCATGCATGAGAGAAAGTTAGTGCTAGCTACAAAGAGGTGAGAACTATGTGGGTGTGAAAGACTAACTGAGATCATATTTCATTATAAGAGTGGATTCAGATATTTCAATAAGAGATCATAGTGTTTTAAACCCACGCATGCATGAATATAATGGTGATACGCATGGTGTGGTTATGAACATGGTATACTATATATAATATATATAACATTTATTTGAATTTGTGATAATGTGTGGCTTTTCCGGCTCACAGCTCAATACTTGTCATAATGTAGGGGGCGGGGCACTATACATTGTGTGATAAACACATTATACATATGAAATATGGTTTAGATTATGAAGATCTAGCTAGTGCTTCAAATGTACTATTATTTGGAATCAACATCAAGTGGATTAAAAAAAATGAATTTGAGTTCATATAGTACACATAGTTCATATCTAACTCGACAATAATCATGTGGTGTGTTGTGAAGCTAATATATAGATGATGGTTTAACTTGGCAATAATAATGATTATAGATTCTTATTCAAATAGAGAAAGGAATTCAATTTAGTTCTAATTGTAGCGATGGTATATACATTTGGAATGCACTAAAATGTTCATCTAAGTAGGTTACATGCATTATACACCTAGCGAATTTTTTTAATTGAACATAACATGGATTCAAAGTTATGAATGATATTTGTAATAACGCATACAGTAAAATGGGACAAGACTCTCTTGTGTGGTGCAAATAGATTTTTTTCATTTAGGGAAGTGCGAATTGATTTGGTACAGTACACGTTAAGCTTGTCCCGAAATTTTAACCCGCGCCTTGTTATCCCAAAATTTTAGACATCTCTTTGTCTAGCTATATGTTGTACCGTGCTATTTTCACGTAGCTATTGTAATGTGATGTTAAATTATATTTATGTGCCTGATATGAAATTTATAAACAACTATTCGATATGAAATGTGAATTTTCTTAAGGCTAAATTATTCATATAACTTAATAAACCTGCTAAATGGGTCATGGAACTTTACAAATGTTTCTAGCAGTAAAAGCGCGTTTATGGATAGCCCAATGTCATATAGTTTTCTTCATTGAATCGTGTGTGATATAATTGAATAACGCAAAAGGTTAACGAAGGTAGAGCGTGTGTGATCGTTACACCTATTACAGACGAGGCTATATAGAAAACTGTGTGTGATGTAGATACGAACGGAAATGTTTGTCTAGGATTCACTGTGTGGGATGTGCATACGGACGTAAACGTTTGTCTAGGATTCACTATGTGGGATGTACATATGAACGGAAACATTTGTCTGGGATTCACTGTGTGGGATGTACATATGAACGGTAATGTTTGTTTGTCATTCACTGTGTGGGATGTACATACGAACGGAAACATTTGTCTGGGATTCACTATGTGGGATGAGCATACGAACGAAAATGATTGGGCATGTATAATTGTATACGATGGCTCACCCGATCGCACACGAGCTCATTTTGCCATGTGTGTGTGACCGGAGGACCTATCCCCGATGGTTTCTGGGTCGTGTGGGCAGGACCCCACTGTCGCACACACATGCAAGGTGATGGTTTAAAACTCCATTGTGGAAAGGGGTTAAAAATCGTTTGTATAGCAGGTCGCTACACCAGTGATGGCTACTACCTCAAACGGAGACACTTTGCATACTCAGGTACCAAGGTACCAGCCATGGAGAAGCTAAGGAGCAAGGCCGAACGATGGAGGGATAAGGATGCGAAGATAGAGAAGAGGCGGAGCAAGACAGAGCTTGCCCGAATCATTCGGACCCTCGTCTGGACGATCCGAACGAAGCCCGGACGATCTGGACCCTCTCCCAGACGATCCGGATAATGCGCCCAAAGAGTATAACAGCCTCCTCGATGAAGCCGGATCATCTGGGACTTCACCCTGATCATCCGGACCCAGCCAGATGTCCGGACCAGGTCTAGGACATCCAGGCCAGCCATAGCCATAGTGACACAGCCGGTCAACCGGGATGAGGACCCGGATCATTTGGACAATGCCTGGATCATCCGGACCACTATCCAGATCATCCGGACCTTGCCTGCATGCATGACTTGGGCTGAGGCCGATGTACCTCTCTCTACCCTAGACTATATATACTCCTCCTTGGCCCACATTTTAGGGTGAGCAAAGGATTAGCTCAAGATAGAGATAGAGCTTTCCTCATCCACTTACCACTCCCATGGAGTTCAAGGCCTCCATGTGAGAAGATCCCCCAAGTCGATTCAAGACCCCTTCATGGGAAGACCCTCCTAGGATTCAAGACCTCTATCCTTCAAGGATTGCGATGAACTAGCTACACTCTGTACCCTCCTGTGTTGGATTGGGATCCTTGTACCTCCTCTTTGTGTATGTGGATTTGGCACATGTGTGATTTGGATCTTGTTGATTGAGTGTTTTCCCTCTCGTGTTCTTCCTGTTCTTCACGGAATCCCCTCCAATTCATGAAAGATCGGCTATTAGGGTTCTAACCTACACCATCTTGGTATCATGAGCCACATTGATCACGAATCTGGAGCCCCTACCCCCTACCCCCCACTTGCTAGCCTAATTTTGTGTGTTTTTGTCCGATTTCAAAAATCCGCACAAAAAGAACCATACCAATTTTTTTGTGATCTGTTGGTTTGATGATGTTTTGTTTATTTTGATCCGCGGTTTCATTGGTTGCAAATGGATCTAGCATTCCCCAACATCTCCACCCCAAAACCCACCCCGAAATCGCCCCAATTTTACTTTTCATCCATGATTTGGAGTTCCTCCCTACCCTATAGCCGAGGAGATTGACCTGCCCGGATCATCGGGACCATGTCCCGGATCATCCGAACATCGCCCAGATCATCCGAACCTCGACCCGGATCATCCGGCTTCTACTGTCAAAACTGACTTTTCACCCAAAAAATTCAGCTACCGCCCTACTTTTGCATCGCCAACTTCGAGCCTCACCATACTACTTCCGCAAACCCATTTGACATCCATAGCCATACCACCGCTTTCCGCTACCACCATTTGACATTTTCTATTGAGATTTTGAGTTGTGGTTTTCTGTTTCCTAGGGTGTTTCGGCTAACTAGGAATGGTTCGACATCAACCCGACCGACACTCATCATCATCACAAACTCGACATGACAATGACCACTTCATCATTGTGACACTACCAACCGTAAGCAAGGATGGTAACGTCAACAACATCACTTATACATCGCCCTAGCCATTGCATTGTGAACCCGAGCCAAATTTTTACGTCCCTTTCTTATCAATACTAGCCATTTGTGTATTGCCGGCAACCTTAATTGTGCACTTTAGTGATACACGTTCCGCATATCTATCATAGCATGCATATATTAACGTATCATCTCTTGTTTTATCAATTGTTCCCGCATATACATAATTGCTAACTTGATTCGAACATTTCGCAAAAGTGGCCAAAGGAAAATATCAAAAGAGAGAAAAGCTTTTAAGAAAAGATAAAACAAAGAGCTTGTAAGCAATAGCCATAGCATCTCCACATTGCATACCATATTGCCATATTTGATTATCTTCGATCATTGTGAGAGAATCACCGGGAACCATACATACATAGCATAAACAGGATAGAAGTCGATATGTTTTGTCTCTTATAGGTTGTGCACAAGTTTCATATCCGCCTATTGAGCAATCGTGCTAGTGTCTCTCTAGTGTTGTGCAACACGAGCATTTTCCACATTTTGTGCTCATTCCTTCATTGCACGACCCCAATTATCTAGCCGCGTGTGTGTTTCCGTGTACCACTCTTTACTATTGGTCTACTTCTTTCACTTGTGAATTTGTGAATCTCTTTCAACATTATTGAATGTTGCTAACAATTGCATAAATTTTGTGCCACCATCCTTACCAAGCTACTCCAAAAGATTTACTTGTGTAGGTGTGAGATTGACAAGATCAGGTACCAATTGTGCTACTTCCATAATACTACATTGGGTGATCTTTGATCCATCTTCAACATTGGATAATGTACATTTGGTCTATGTCGCGGGAAACCACGACCACCTATGGGACCAGGAGGCCCCTTGCTGGTTCGGCAGGGGGGCGTCACGTTGCACAAAGAGCAGACAAGCGTGTGGCAGCACGGCAGAGATCACACAGGCAGTTTTACCCAGATTCAGGCTGCTGTGAGGCGTAAAACCCTACTCCTGCTTTGGTGGATTGATGGTGGAAAGGTGGTGGTGGAGCGTACTACACTTGCCCGGTAATGGTTGCCTCAGGGCGACAGTGGCTACGCGCATATGGGGTTCTGAGTTATTCAACCTTCTAACCCTCTCTATGGTCACCATGGGCCTCCTTTTATAGATTAAGGGGTCACCACAATGGCAAAACAGTCATTATGCACTGATGAGATAGCAAACAGCGCTATCATACCTAACTCTGTGGGCTGACAGGGCGCATTAAATGCACCACTCAACGTCACATCGTTGGTTGCCCGGCAAGGCTTGCCGGGCTATCTTGCCAGCTCCATGCCTGCTCGCTTGGCACGTCGCAGGACGGGTGTCATCTGCAGGTGTTTGTTGTAGGGAGAGGCTGCCATGTGGTGAATGGCTGCCACTTAGTCACTCCGCGGTTCGACACCGCACTGATCAACGACAAGGGTCGTGGTGGAGTAGTTGGTGAGGTGGTTTTGCCTTCGTGCACCCCGGCAGGCCCTGCCGGGACATCTTGGATGTCGTCTTCCGGGGGTGGCCTCGCCCCTTGCTGAGCTCGCCTGCCCGGCAAAGGAGGCCCTTCTCCTGATGGTGCCTTGCTTCTTTGGCTTGATCTTGGTCCCTCTGATCTGCATGTTAGTCCTTTGAACCTCTCGGTCCCTTGTATTCTGACTTGGGTTGGTGCTTCAATCTCGTCCCCGTGCATGTGCATAGTCTGGGCAACAGACCCAGGGTTTGTTGCACCGACAGAACCCCCGGGCCTGCCCCGAACGCGCTGCCAAGCGTCGTCGGGGTAGGGCCTAATAAGTGCACAGGCGGGGTTGCTGAAGAGGCTGGCCTCTTGAGGTATCCTTCGCTTCATCATTAGCCTTGATTCCGGGCCCGTTTCCGGTTTCTCCGCGCGTCGTGTAAGGCCAATGGTGGTGGGGCCGCTCCACTGATGGCTCGTGAATGACTTTAACGCACGGGGAAGAAACCACCAATTCACTCCTCCCACCACGCCCTTATCCTTAGCCACGTATGCTGCACGCATCGCGCGGGGTAGGTAACGGAGGTGCGTGGCGCGGGAGAGCATCAAGGTGAGGGCCCGGTCGTCTGGAGTTGGCGAAGGTGGATGGTGGCCACCTGTTGAGGGAGTGGCTCCCCTCCCCGATCCGCCTATAAAATGGAGGGGTGGAGGAGGGCGAAGTCACCCACCCTCGCATTCTTCTTCTCCTCCGCTTTCTGACTCTGCTGGTTATGCTGAAGAGGAGAGCCTGGGGCCAGCCCCCGGGCTCTTGGTTGGGGCTAGTGTTGCCAAATGCCGGTGTTGGTGCTCGGGGAGTGAGCCTGGTCCTTGCTGTGGCGAACCTCTTGGTTCCTTTGAGGCTCGGCCGGGAGGCGGGGCTGGAGAACATTGGTAATCCTAGCACCGCCCCTCCCGGAGGTCTTGGGGCTGATGTTGACGAGAAACGCGCCTTCCTGCCCGCCAAGGTGGGGAGCGGTGCGCCTCAAGCCCCTTGGCCGTCCTGGCCACTCGCCGTCTCCTCGGGGAAGGCGCCAGGCTGGAGTCTTGGCCTTGCCCCGGAAGGGTGTTGATGAAGATGAAGCCAGGGGAGAAGGAGAAGACGGGAGGCAGGCCGTCCAGTAGGAGCACGACTGCATCGATGCGTTTGTCTCGTACTGGCGGCCTGCTGCCCGTCTGTCTAGCTCTCCCCCCTTTCCCCGGCGCCATCATCACCGTTTTCCTGGGCCGCCGGGGAAAGGCTTGCCCCTCTGGCGCTTCCGCTTCCCCTGGGGGTCTTCTGGCTGGGCCTCGGCGTCCTCCCCTATCGGTGCCTATGCTGGAGCCCCCCGCTTGGTCCCGGAAGCGGTGGTCCTGGGGCCGCCAGGGAGCTCCGCACGTCTTCCTCCTTCGCAGCCTTGCCACTCCCGATCCTGTCAGGCTGTGTGGAACAGTTCCTGACGGGGATCAGGGTGGCGTTGTGCCGGCGCGTTGCCCACCCTCTTCTCTTCCCACCGCACTACCTGGGATAAGAGGGACAGGGAGAGGAGTTTATGGAGCACCTATCTATTTTCAATCTTAAATCTGCAGGCACTTGCCAAATTTTAATTCAAATAATGTAATCTCTCGAGTCCATGTTTGTGTTCTGCAATGCTTGTACTTGTATCAGCATATTAATGAAAAATATGAACCTTGACGGGAACCCGTGCATGTGTATGCCCATGCAGAGGTGAGATGGCTCTTTAGTGTAAATAGTCGAGTTTTCCCCGGCAGGCTATCCTGCCGGTACCTTTTCTGTCTGCCGGAGAGCTGTGTCTACTGGGCAATAGACAAAGGGGCCAACCCCTCGCCAACTTCTTTTTACCAAAGGCCACTATGACCATCTTGTCCGAAGCAACGTTCAAGTAAGGGATGGGAGCACCTATGTCTCAAAAGAGTGGCGGTGTTTTCTTATGCACAAGTTATAACTTACAAAACACTAATGGACAGGAGGTAGAACTTATCTGTTTGGCTTGCCGGGGATCGCAGTGTCGGGCAATCTTATCAACTCCTTGTCAAAGACAAGTTCACGGCAGGAACCTGCAGCTTCATGCGGATGAGAATGAATGCAGGATGCGATCCTATCTATATGCATATGCAAATGCTCATGAAATGCTTATGCAGTGATCTTGGAATGCTCATGCATGCATGCAATCTTGGTCGGGGGCCCCCCATAGCGCTTCTTTATTTTCTCTTGCACAGGGTCATCGCCCTGGCTTTGTACAAGGGGTTACATGCAGCTGAGGCAAGGCCTATACAAAAGGGTGGCTGCCGGGCAGGGCCCGACAGCTGCGCCTTACGGGTAGAACTTGCGGAGATGCTCAATATTCCATGAGTTTTGCAACTGAATGCCATCTCCGGTCTCCAGACGGACTGCGCCAGGTCTGGTGACTCGTACTACCCGGTAAGGGCCTTCCCACTTTGGTGACAACTTGTTTGTACCCTTGGCGGACTGAACGCGCCTAAGGACAAGGTCACCTTCCTCAAAACACCGGGCGTGAACCTTGCGGCTATGATAGCAACGCAGGGCTTGCTGATAGCGTGCAGCACGCGTAGTAGCACGGAGACAGTTCTCGTCGAGTAGCACAGTGTCGTCACGCCGGTGCTGATCTGCTACTTCATCATAGGCAAGCACTCGAGGCGACCCGTAAATGAGTTCCATGGGGATAACTACTTCTGCCCCGTAGACCAGGGAGAAGGGAGTCTGCCCAGTAGCTCGGTTTGGTGTCATTCCGAGGGACCAGAGAACTACCGGCAGCTCCTCGATCCACCGCCTGTTGTGCTTCTGCAGTGTATCAAAGGTTCTCGTCTTGATTCCGCGCAGCACTTCAGCGTTCGCCCTCTCAGCTTGCCCATTGCTCCGGGGGTGTGCCACAGAGGCAAATGAGATTTTGCATCCGAGGGCATGAACATATTGCATGAAGGCGCGGCTCATGAACTGGGTGCCGTTGTCGGTAATGATCCTTGCGGGAACTCCAAAATGACACACCAATATTTTCAAGAACTTGATAGCTGACTAAGCAGTCACCTTTCTCATGACAGTCACTTCCGGCCACTTTGTAAACTTGTCGATAGCAACGAACAAGAATTCAAAGCCCCTGATTGCTCGAGGGAAGGGGCCGAGGATATCGAGCCCCCAGACCGAAAATGACCATGATAGAGGGATTGTTTGAAGAGCTTGGGCAGGCAAGTGGGTTTTCTTGGAATGGAACTTGCAGGCTTCACATTTGGTGACTAGCTCGACCGCATCTTGGAGGGCTGTGGGCCAATAGAATCCTTGCCGGAATGCTTTCCCAACTAGTGCCCTTGATCCAATGTGGGAGCCGCACATGCCTTTGTGTATCTCAGCTAGCAGTTCCTTTCCTTCTTCCCGGCAGACACACTTTAATTTCACACCGTTGGGCCTCCTTCTGTATAGCGTGTCATCGACAAACTAATACATACTGGCCCTCCGGGCTACTTTTTCAGCTTCGTCTTGGTTGCCGGGAAGCTCTCCGGTTTGTTGGAAGTGGACAATGTGCCTGGCCCAAGTTGGAGCCTGGGGCTCGGCAATGAGGACTAGCGGCACCTCCTCTGCTGCGGGAGCACATGCCTCGTTCGCGGGGTCCATGGGCCCGGCTGGAGGGTGTGGTCCGGTAGACTGCGAGGAGTTGTTTCTGGCAGGGTCTCTGCTAGGAGCGGATGGCTCTACCGGGAGAGGCTTACCGGAGTCCAACTTTCTCCTTTTCTGGGCCATTGTTGCTGGGGATACGGAGGGCTGAGTGAGATGGAGACCAAAAGTCCCTGGTTCCACAGGGAGCTTCTGCGCAGCACACTTTGACAGATGATCAGCTATGCTGTTTTCCGCACGGGGTACGTGCTCTGTTTGCAATCTGTCAAAGTGCTCCTCCAATCTACTCACTTCCTCGACGTATGCCTCCATCAATGGACTTTGGTAATCCTTGTTAACTTGTCTCACCACAAGCTGTGAATCTCCTCCAATGATCAGCTTCTTAATTTCTAATTCAGCTGCAATCCTGTGCCCGGCAAGGAGCCCTTCATATTCTACTGTATTGTTGGTTTCTTCTTCCCGGGAAAAATGCATTTGGATAACGTACCTCAAGTGCTCCCCGGAGGGGGCAACAAGAAGCACGCCAGCTCCTGCACCTTGTAGGTAAAAAGCACCATCAAAATACATAATCCATTCTTGGGGAGATTCCTTGCCGGGGATAGCTGTCTCCGTCACTTCCTCATCAGGGGTTGGCGTCCATTCTGCAATAAACTCTGCCAATGCCCTGCTCTGAATAGTTGATGTGCTTTCAAACTTGAAACCAAAACTGGATAACTCCAAAGCCCACTCCACTATTCTGCCGGTAGCCTCAGGGTTTCGGAGTATCCGTTGCAACGGGAAACGAGTGACAACCATGATCTCATGGGCTTGGAAGTAGTGGCGCAGTTTCCTTGAGGCCATGATGATACCAAAAATCAACTTTTGCATGCCAAAGTACCTCGATCTAGCCCCCTGTAATAAGGAGCTGATGAAGTACACTGGGCGCTGCACCACTTTCTTCCTTGCCGCGTCCTTGGGGTTGCTCTCGTTGCCATGCTCATTGCTGTCCTGATCCTTCTCTGACTCTACCGGTCTCTGCTCACTCTCTGCCTCATCCACTTCTCGCTGAGCTACCAAAGCTGCATTAACTACTTGGTTGGTTGCCGCTAGGTACAGCAGCAACGGCTCCTAGGGTTTGGGAGCGACCAAGGTAGGCATGGAGGACAAGTAGGCCTTCAACTCTTGCAAAGTTGCATCTGCTTCCTGGGTCCACTTCATGGGTCCTGCCTTCTTCAAAATTTTGAAGAACGGCAGGGCGCGCTCGACAGACTTGGAGATGAATCTGCTTAGCGCGGCAATGCATCCTGTCAGACGCCTCACATCCTTAACTATCCTTGGTGCTTGGATCTGCTCGATGGCCTTGATCTTGTCGGGATTGGCTTTGATCCCGCGATGGGATACAAAGAACCCAAGCAACTTGCCGGAGGGAACACCAAATACACACTTCTCCGGGTTGAGCTTCAAATTGATTTTGCACAGATTAGCAAATGTCTCCTCCAAATCTTGAATAAGGGTGGCCCTATCCTTGGTCTTGACCACAATATCATCCATATAGGCTTCTATGTTTTTGTGCAACTGTGGCTCAAAACCAATCTGGACTGCCCGTGCAAAAGTGGACCCGGCACTCTTTAATCTGAATGGCATGCGGACAAAATAGTACGTACCACATGGAGTGATGAACGACGTCTTCTCTTCATCTTCCTGGGACATGAAGATCTGGTGATACCCAGAATACGCATCCTGAAAGGAGAGCAAATCACAACCTGAAGTGGAATCCACAATCTGATCGATACGCGGCAAGGGAAACGGGTCCTTCGGGCAAGCCTTGTTGAGATCTGTGACATCTATGCAGAGCCTCCACTTCCCGTAAGCCTTCCGGACTACCACTGGGTTTGCCAACCATGTGGGATGCAGTACTCCTCTAACCAATCCAGTTGCCTCTAGTCTCTTGATCTCTTCTACAATGAACTGCTGCCTCTCCAAGGCCTACTTCCAGACTTTCTGCTTGACAGGTCGGGCATGTGGGCAGACAGCAAGGTGGTGCTCGATTACCTCCCTGGGAACACCGGGGATATCAGATGGTTGCCAGGCAAACACATCGATATTCCCCCGTAGGAAGGCAACAAGCGCGCTTTCCTATTTGTCATCGAGGGTGGCGCTGATAGTGAAAGTACCATCAACGTCAGCCAGCCCTGTAGGGACCTTCTTCACTTGGGGTGCAGCAACCTTGGATCTCTTGCCATTGGAACACTCCGGCACGTCGTCAACGGGTGTCGTGCACTTGGTGGGGGCACGCTTCCCGGACTCTTTGCTGAAGTCCCTGCAATCCTTCTTCTTTCCTTAGCGGGAGCTGCTGCTGCCGCTGCCTCTGCTGCGACCGCATCCCGGTACATCTTGTCCACACAAATGATTGCATCCTTCTCATCTGATGGGATGGTGATGACTCCCAGTGGCCCAGGCATCTTCAAGGTGTTGTAGGCATAGTGAGATGCTGCCATGAACTTAGCCAGGGCCGGGCGTCTAAGAATCCCATTGTATGGCAGGGGGAGATCGACCACATCAAACACAATCCTCTCAGTCCGGTAGTTCAGTTCTCCCCGAAACATTACCGGCAACGTGATCTTTCCCTTAGGACGGCTCCTACCGGGATTAACTCCTTGAAACGTGCCGGTAACCTCCAGCTCTTCCTCTGCTATCTGAAGCTTGCTGATAACTGCTGGGGAAATCAGATTCAACCCGGCTCCGCCGTCCACCAACATCTTTGTGACCTTGAGGTTGCAGATTGTTGGGGAGACCAACAATGGAAAACACCCTACCACAGTGGTACGGCCAGGATGATCCTCCTCGTCAAAGATGATGGGCGTACGGGACCACTTGAGCAGCTTCCGGGCCTCGGGCGCTGGCTCCACAACATTGACTTCTCGCGCCCACCGCTTGAGTTGGCGGTAAGAGGTGTGTAGAGATGCACCCCCGTCAATGCACAGGGCGTCGGTGGCCTTCTGAAACTCTTGCTCACTGGTTTCCTCTTCATCCCCTCCACCACTCTCATCACCACAGGCTTCCTTCTCTCGACCTCTGGCGGGTTTTCCTTGGTTCCGAAAGGGTTTGCCGGGGCGATTTACTTCACCACCTTGGCCCTTGCCACCAGCAACATTCTGACCCTTTTCCTTGTCACGCTTCTCATACTCTGCTTTCTGTCTTTTGACAAGCTGCTCAACATGATAACACTCTTGAAGGTCATGGCCCTTGGTCCGATGAATCTTGCAATATGGCCCATCACCTTTCCGGGCTTTCTCGTCAGCAGCGGCCTCCCGGCAGTCAGCGCACACGGCAGCTTCCTTGCTGGGGGCCTCAGCTTTGGCCTTCTTGCCGGTACTAGGCGTACCCGATCCTTCAACAGTCATTACTGCCTTATCCCTTTGCTTCTTACTGTGCTTCTTGCTCTTCTTGTGACTTGTTGATTCATCCTCATCCTCTGAATCAATATTGAATCTTCCTCTCCGGGCAACATTCTTCCCTCCTCCATCCGAGCACACTTATCCACCAACGTGTAGAGCTCCTTCACAGTCTTGGGCAACCGTACGTTCATCTTGGAACGAATCCGGCGGTTGCGCACATTGGACTGGAAGGCAGCTATCACGGCTGCCGGATGGATATTTGGGATATTTCTATGAACTTTGCTGAATCTTTGTAAATACTTACGGAGGGCCTCTCCTTCCTTTTGTTGGAGAAGCTGCAAGTCGCTGGGTCGGCCCGGCTCTTGGTGGCCACCGGTGAAGGCACCGATGAACTCATGGCACAGGTCAGCCCATGACGAAATGGAGTTCTCCGGCAGGTGCATCAGCCAAGACCTCACATTGGACTTGAGGGCCAAAGGAAAGTAGTTAGCGAACACCTTCTCATCTCTTCCCCCGGCAGCCTGAACAGCGATGGTGTAGATGCTCAGGAACTCTGCCGGGTTCAGCCTCCCATCATACTTCTTGTGGCACCCTGGCTCAGAGAAGACCAGAACGCCTGTATTCCAGCCCACGGACAAGTCCTCTGGAATATGGCACTGTTGGCATAGAACAAATCAGCTCTTTATTACAATGAATATGGTTACAAGAGGGTACAAGGATTACATCGGCACGACAACACTACGCCTGCCCAGGGTAGCTCTATGCTAACAGCGGAGTAACTCTCTCGGCAGCGGAACAACGACGGCGGTGATGGACTCCACTCCGCAGGGACTCTGGCTAGAACGCGTATCCTCGATCGCAAACTCGGGATCCTCGATAAGCAAGCAATCATGGCATGACCTGCAAACTGGCATGACACGCCAGGTGAGTACTTGGAATGTACTCGCAAGCTCACAGCAAACATCAGCATTAAGGCAAGACAACATCATAGCAAGATAGCTACTATAGTAGATGCAGTAAGGTGAAGCATATTTAATCCATACTCCGAATAATCTCAGGATCCAATCCAAACCTGTGCCAAATCCCAATTCCCAAGCATGTGGTCATTCGACCAATCAACTCATAGCCATCCCATGGCTAACATATCATATATCTGATTCCATCTGCACAGAAAGTCTGACAAACTTACTCTCTTTCGGGTTGTCTCACAACCCTCAGAATACTCATGATCCACCGAGTACTTCTGATCTTACGACGAGTTCTTCCATCATTATCACTACTATGGTTGACCACCTAGTGAGGTCTGGACGGACTGTCCAATACCGTGGACACGGCTATTCGAATAGATTTTACACTCTGCAGAGGTTGCGCACTTTACCCACACCACGGAGCACCTGACCTTGTGATCCCATTCGGGTGGACCAGCGTTGCTCCAACGAAACCCGCCTGACCCATGACTCTCCCATCGTACCACCGGCAATCATCCTCCCCCAGAGTCAAGCCCTAGGTGGCCCCTGTGTCACCGCGTGACACCTGCCTCCGTCGTGGCTAACAAACTGTCCCAAACGGGGACCTGGTACCATATAACTCAACTGGGCTCACAAGGTTATCGCCGCCTACGGGGCCAGGGTAGCGCGCACGCATAACCTTCCCTGTCGGGCGGTACCGATGAAAGAGCACGTGATCAGACCAAGTCAAGGCCGTCCCATACCGGCAAATGTGGTTGCATGGATAAGTCCGGACAGGTGACTCAAGGTCAACCGACTAAATATCACATCTCCGAATAATATTTCCGTCATAGCTGACCTTCCGATATCATAATAATCCAAGTCAAAACGTTAACCAACTAGCAATCCAAAATAACCATAGACGGTAATCTTAACATCATGGCATCAATGAGTAGGTAAACTACTGGTCACTAACAATCCGGTACTCAACATGGTAGTCACCTATCGAAGAATTTACTCGAGCATTGCATAATCCAATTCATTTCACACATACTTCATACTTGCTATTAAAGTAATTAGTCAAGCTATGATATTGCAATGCAATGATGCAGATGAGAGTTGTGGCTTGCCTGGGGATGAAGGGACCATCGGGAAGAAGTGCAGAGAGTCCGCGGAAATGATCGCCGGAAAGAGTTCTCTCCCGGAGGGGCTGTTTACGGGCAAGGGCAAAATGGTCATTTCCATAGTGGGACCACATAGTGAAAATGATACCAACACGATGGGCTCGACGAGACGAAGACCTGGGCTTTGGAATCACCTCGATCGGAGTCTCGGTTAAAAAGTTGTGATAGTTTTTCTGCCAGGGACCAATCTGTAAATAAAACCTTCACAAACTAGTCCTTGGATCACGCATTCTCTGGGAATACGCCTCCGCAGCAGGGAAAACGTACTCCCGTGGAGTACGCCTCCACTTAGCTGACGTGGTGGGGCCGGGGTCAACGCACTGAGGATGACACACGGGACCCACGACTGACCTCTCTCTCTCCCGTCCCCTTCTTTCTCCACCCGACAGCAGAAGCAGAGGAGATCGGCAGAGCGCGGCCGGCAAGGGGAGCCGCTGCTCCGGCGGGCTGCTCCGGTCGGCGAGGGGACGGACGGGCGCGCTGGCGAGCACCGCATCTGAGGAGGGGCTCATGATGAGGACATCAATACCATTGTTACACCCACAACCCCTACTGCTACATATACTGGACCAATTACTAGAGCTCGCGCGTGCCAATTAAATTATCAGGTACTTTTGTTTCTTGGTAATGATTCTAATGTTCATGAGAATATGATGCTGCCTAAATTGGATGCATTTGTATTGATTACTAATGAAGGGCCTAGCATGAACAAGAGGGATGAACACTGGAGCAGGATCAAGCATGGAGATGAAGGCGTGCGTGAAGGGATCCAGAATGGCGTTTCTAGTGCATATTTAAGCACTTTGAAGCCTCCGTGATGACCTACAAGGACATGGATGAAATATACAGGATGCCCCTTCATAAATTTTGTCCATAGCTTATTTTAGGTGCTGCGCCACCTTATTTTTGGGCCAGGCCCATGTAATTTCGAAATACTTAAGTATAGGCTGTTTTTAGAGTCCGTACGTGTGGGGAAACAAAGTTAGGGTTGGTTTTGGACCCCTCCTACAAGGGGCCATGAAATTCACCCCTACTCCTCCATACATACAGCCCTTAGGGCGTCGTTTAGACTTTGGGTTTTGTTTAGATTAAAAGTTTGCCATAGCTGCAACTTCGCGTACTTCGTTTGTGTTCAACGACCAGACAAAGGCGTCACAGAACCCCACCTTCATTAATAAAGCTTTCCTCTTATATTCACAATATCCAGATTGCAATCTCAGTTTCTTGCTTGTTCTTCGTTTGCTCGCAGGAAACAGACCCTCGTGGTCAGGTTGATCGTGCTCCGGCGTGGTCAATAACCCCTTGGAAGTTGGTATAGCGATTGCTAAGGCGCGACGTCTCGCACGTTCGTAGTCGGATTGTCAAGGTCGACTCCCACAGAAAATGATAGCCACCATCTCATCGAAACATCCGGACACCTTCGTCTCTATCAAGTGGTATCAGATTTTTAGGTTGCTCGGTGAGATTTTATAGTTTTTCGTAGTTTAGATCGAGTCTGTTCTTCATACCTACAGTCCACGAAAAAGCCAAAAAAAAAATTAGGGTTAGTTCATCATATCCGAACCAATCTGAGCCTTTGCATAATCTTTTTAGGGTTTTTGCTTTGTTGAATTTGCGGTTGCATCGTCGTGTCTAATTGCTGGTCTTAGCATCTAGTGCTTTAGAGTTTCGAGTTCTGTCACAGTTTGTCACGCCGCCGCCACACCATCTTCATCGCTGCTGCCATATACCACCACCGCTACCATATACCACCACCGCTGCCATATCCTACCACCGCTGCCATATACCATTCACCGCTGCCATATTCTACCACCATATATCCACCACCAATCCGAGTTCTTTTCATATTAGGTTTGTTTTCGAGACCCATCTATTTTCCGATTCGTGTTTCCTTGCCTGAGTAGGATTCGGAAAAAAAGTCTGGAGACCCCCGGGCAGTTTTTAGGCCAAAATTTTGGCAGTCAAAAATATTTTTTCCCTATCCTATTTTTAGGTCCCAGGGAGCGTTTTGAGACACTCGCCATCATAGTGATTTTTTGTCGCACTTTTTCGTCGTCGCTGTCCTGATTTCCAAAAAAAAAATTGTCAAAAAAAAATTTCGTGCCAATCCTGTTAGTTTGACTTGGGAAGAGTTTTGAGACACTCGCCATTATAGTGATTTTTTGCAAAAAAAAAGGAGCGCAAAAAAAAAGATTGAAAAAAAAGCAATTTTTTTTAGAGTGTGCTCTTCCCTTGTTTACGTGCCGCTCCGTGATTTTTTTAGTGTTCTAGGCTCGCGTCTCTAGTACGGTCTAGCCTAAGACCAGCACAGTACCGTCGTTGAGCGTTTATTCAACTTTGCATCTCTGAATTGATTATTGCTAACATTTTTGCTACCATATCATAAGCCTTCCCAGCTCCACATACATCTACGTCGTGCGTTTGACACCACCTGGCAATCGCTCTGTCCAATCTTTGAGAGTTTTGACTACAACGGTGGCCGATCACCACCTGCTGCTGGGTAAGAACTGGTAAGCATTTGAGATTCGCTTGACGGATTTGTGATACACCACCACCACTTCCTAGTAGTCTGTAGGATCATATTCTTGTGTATTTCTATTGCTGCTAACCATGGCAGGATCACAAGCCGATGAGACTGATTGGGAGAACATGACGAACAAACAGCTACATGATAAATTTTAGCAAATGATGAGTGGACAGGTGCAAGATGTGCTAAACAGATTTGAAGAGGCCATGGAGAAGATAGATGGAATTGAGAAGACGTTCGAAACAAAGCTCGATAACAAGTTTAATGAATTGCTCGCGCGTCCTCCACAACCACCGCCGGCTGCACCTGTCGCACCTCTACAACAACAACAACATCGCCTTCCACATCAAGTGGGACGAGCACAGCGCGTTCCCCTTGAGCCTGGTCAAACTTCTTGTGCCGCTGCACCTACTGTTGATGCTTCTATGGCTCCTGCTGCCGGTGAGGAGGACGATTATGTGGGCGATTACGAGGATGAGGTTGATCAAAATCAGAACTACGTACCAGCACCAGGTCGTCCACATGCCAATAATCGCAATGGTAGGGTTGCATTACCAGCTCAGGTACGAGATCATGACCATCTTCCTAAACTGAAATTGAATATTCCACCATTTGAGGGTAGATATGTTCCTGATATATATCTTACTTGGGAGTTAGAAACTGAACAATGTTTTACATGTTTACAATATCCCGAGGAGAGACGTGTTGCTGCTGTTGTTTGTGCTTTTACTAGTTTTGCATGTGTATGGTGGTCTGAGCATTGTAGATTATATCCTATTCCAGCTACTTGGGCTGCTTTGAAAACTGCTATGCGTACTCGTTGGGTTCCACCATATTATCAACGTGAATTACTTCAAAAATTGCAGCGCTTAAGACAAGGAAAAAATTCTGTAGAAGAATATTATCAGGAATTACAAACTGGCATGATTAGATGTGGTATTGTTGAGGAGAATGAAGCTATGCTTGCACGTTTCATTGGTGGATGAAATAGAGAGATTCAGACCATTCTAGAGTATAAGGAGTATAATAATATCACTTGTTTATTCCATCTTGCTTGTAAAGCTGAACGTGAAGTGCAGGATCGACAGGCATTGGCGCGAACTAATTTTTCTGCAGGTCAATCTTCATCATGGACACCGCGTGCCTCCTCTACTCCCACACGTCCTACTGCAGCACCACTGACTTCAGCCGCCAATTCCAACCGAGATACAAGAAAACACGCACCACCACCACCATCTGCCAAGAGTACACCTTCTGGGCCTGCCCAGAGCTCTTCTTCATCTATGGCATCAACAGGGCACACACAAGATATTATTTGTCGTCGTTGTAAGGGAAGAGGTCATTATGCGAGAGAATGCCAATCTCCGTGTGTTATGATTGCTACTGAGGATGGTGGGTATGAGTCCGCTAGTGACTATGATGAGGAGACTTTGGCTCTTATTACAAGTGAAGAACACGGTGGAGATGAATCTGATCATGAGACGCAATACATGGCTCCTGAAGACGCTGACAGGTATGAATGTTTAGTTGCTCAACGTGTTTTGAGTGTGCAGGTCACACAAGCTGAGCAAAATCAGAGGCATAATTTGTTCCATACAAAGGGAGTTGTGAAGGAACGTTCTGTTCATGTCATCATAGATGGAGGGAGCTGCAACAACTTGGCTAGCATGGAGATGGTGGAGAAGCTATCTCTCACCACAAGACCACATCCACATCCTTACTATATCCAATGGTTCAACAACAGCGGCAAGGTTAAGGTAACACGTACTGTTCATGTGCATTTTAGTATCTCTACATATGCTGATTATGTTGATTGTGATGTGGTACCCATGCAAGCATGTTCCTTATTACTTGGTAGACCATGGCAATTTGATAAAAATTCTGTACACCATGGTAGAAACAATTAGTATACTCTTGTTCATAAGGATAAACATATTACTTTGCTTCCTATGACTCATGATTCTATTTTGAAAGATGATATTAATAGAGCTAGTAAAGCAAAACAGGACAAAAATAAGAGTGAAAATCAGATTGTGGCAAAAGAATTTGAGCAACAAATGAAGCCTAATAATAAACCATCTAGTGTTGCTTCTGAAATTAAATTGAAAAATGCGTGTTTACTTGCCACCAAATCTGATATTGATGAGCTAGATTTAAGCAAATCTGTTTGCTATGCTTTTGTGTGCAAAGAGGCATTATTTTCATTCGAGGACGTGCCTTCCTCTTTGCCTCCTGCTGTCACTAACATTTTGCAGGAGTTCGCTGACATCTTTCCACAAGACATGCCACCGGGATTACCACCTATTCGCGGGATTGAGCATCAGATTGACTTAATTCCCGGTGCTTCGTTGCCAAACCGTACGCCATACCGTACCAATCCAGAGGAGACGAAGGAGATTATGCGTCAAGTATAGGAGCTGCTCGACAAAGGTTATATACGCGAATCTCTTTGTCCTTGTGCTGTTCCTATTATACTAGTGCCAAAAAAGGATGGTACGTCGCGTATGTGTGTTGATTGTAGAGGCATTAATAATATTACTATTCATTATCGTCATCCTATTCCTAGGCTAGATGATAT
This sequence comes from Thinopyrum elongatum, assembly GCA_011799875.1. NCBI lineage: Eukaryota > Viridiplantae > Streptophyta > Magnoliopsida > Poales > Poaceae > Thinopyrum > Thinopyrum elongatum. Next base: position 387,827,454 of record CM022303.1, on the reverse strand, counting down.
GCTTGATGAATTGAGTGGCTCTACAATATTCTCCAAAGTTGATTTGCGTAGTGGATACCATCAAATTCGTATGAAATTGGGAGATGAATGGAAAACAGCATTTAAAACTAAGTTCGGTTTATATGAGTGGTTAGTCATGCCTTTTGGGTTAACTAATGCACCTAGTACTTTCATGAGATTAATGAACGAAGTTTTACGTGCTTTCATTGGACGATTTGTGGTAGTTTACTTTGATGATATATTGATTTATAGCAGATCTTTGGAAGAACATTTGGAACATTTACATGCTATTTTTATTGCTCTACGTGATGCACGTTTGTTTGGTAACCTTGGGAAGTGCACCTTTTGCACCGACCGAGTATCTTTTCTTGGCTATGTTGTTACTCCACAGGGAATTGAAGTTGATAAAGCCAAGATTGTAGCTATTGAGAGTTGGCCGCAGCCCAAAACGGTCACACAAGTGAGGAGTTTCCTTGGCCTCGCTGGTTTCTATAGGCATTTTGTGAGAGATTTCAGTACCATTGCTGCACCTCTCAATGAGCTTACAAAGAAGGATGTGCCTTTTGTTTGGGGTACCGCACAGGAAGAAGCCTTCACGGTGTTGAAAGATAAGTTAACACATGCTCCTTTACTCCAACTTCCTGATTTTAATAAGACTTTTGAGCTTGAATGTGATGCTAGTGGAATTGGATTAGGAGGTGTGTTATTACAAGATGGTAAACCTGTTGCATACTTTTCGGAAAAATTGAGTGGGCCTAGTCTGAATTACTCTACTTATGATAAGGAATTATATGCTCTTGTTCGGACTTTGGAAACATGGCAACATTATTTATGGCCCAAAGAATTTGTTATTCATTCTGATCATGAATCTTTGAAACATATTAAAAGTCAAGCCAAACTGAACCGTAGACATGCTAAATGGGTTAAATTCATTGAGCTTTCCCTTATGTCATTAAACACAAGAAGGGTAAAGAAAATGTTATTGCTGATGCATTGTCTCGTCGTTATACTATGCTTTCACAACTTGACTTTAAAATATTTGGTTTGGAGACCATCAAAGATCAATATGTGCATGATGCTGAATTTAAAGATGTATTGCAGAATTTTAAAGAAGGGAGAACATGGAACAAGTTCATCGTTAATGATGGATTTGTGTTTCGTGCTAACAAGCTATGCATTCCATCTAGCTCCGTTTGTCTTTTGTTGTTGCAGGAGGCGCATGGAGGAGGATTAATGGGACATTTTGGCGTGAAGAAGACGGAGGATGTACTTGCTACACATTTCTTTTGGCAAAAGATGAGACGAGATGTTGAGCGTTTTGTTGCTCGCTGCACTACATGTCAAAAAGCTAAGTCACGACTCAATCCTCATGGTTTATATATGCCTTTGCCTGTACCTAGTGTTCCTTGGGAGGATATATCTATGGACTTTGTTTTAGGTTTACCTCGAACAAAGAAGGGGAGGGATAGCATATTTGTTGTCGTGGATAGATTTTCAAAAATGGCACACTTCGTACCATGTCATAAAACCGATGATGCTGCTAATGTTGCTGATTTGTTCTTTCGTGAAATTATTCGCTTGCATGGTGTGCCAAATACTATTGTTTCAGATCGTGATACTAAATTTCTTAGCCACTTTTGGAGATGTTTATGGGCTAAGTTGGGGACTAAACTGCTTTTTAGTACTACTTGTCACCCCCAAACTGATGTACAAACTGAAGTAGTCAATAGAACATTGTCTACTATGCTTAGGGCTGTTTTGAAGAATAATAAGAAAATGTGGGAAGAATGCCTGCCTCATATTGAATTTGCTTATAATCGTTCATTGCATTCTACTACTAAGATGTGCCCTTTTGAAATTGTGTATGGTTTCCTACCTCGTGCACCCATTGATTTGTTGCCTCTTCCATCTTCGGAGAAGGTTAATTTTATGCTAAACAACGTGCTGAATTGATCTTCAAAATGCATGAGTTAACTAAGGAAAATATTGAGCGCATGAATGCTAAATATAAACTTGCTGGAGATAAGGGTAGAAAACATGTTGTCTTTGCACCTGGAGATCTTGTTTGGTTACATTTGCGTAAGGATAGGTTAGCGGATTTGCACAAGTCAAAGCTAATGCCACGTGCTGATGGTCCTTTTAAGGTGTTAGAGAAAATAAATGATAATGCATACAAACTTGAGCTGCCTACAGATTTTGGTGTTAGTCCCACTTTTAACATTGCATATTTGAAGCCTTATTTGGGTGAGGAAAATGAGCTTCCGTCGAGGACGACTTCATTTCAAGAAGGGGAGGATGATGAGGACATCAATACCATTGTTACACCCACAACCCCTACTGCTACATATACTGGACCAATTAATAGAGCTCGCGCACGCCAATTAAATTATCAGGTACTTTCGTTTCTTGGTAATGATTCTAATGTTCATGAGAATATGATGCTGCCTAAATTGGATACATTTGTATTGATTACTAATGAAGGGCCTAGCATGAACAAGAGGGATGAACACTGGAGTAGGATCAAGCATGGAGATGAAGACGTGCGTGAAGGTATCCAGAATGGCGTTTCTAGTGCATATTTAAGCACTTTGAAGCCTCCGTGATGACCTACAAGGACATGGACGAAATATACAAGATGCCCCTTCATAAATTTCGTCCATAGCTTATTTTAGGTGCTGCGCCACCTTACTTTTGGGCCAGGCCCATGTAATTTCGAAATACTTAAGTATAGGCTGTTTTTAGAGTCCGTACGTGTGGGGAAACAAAATTAGGGTTGGTTTCGGACCCCTCCTACAAGGGGCCATGAAATTCACCCCTACTCCTCCATATATACAGCCCTTAGGGCGTCGTTTAGACTTTGGGTTTTGTTTAGATTAAAAGTTCGCCATAGCTGCAACTTCGCGTACTTCGTTTGTGTTCAACGACCAGACAAAGGCGTCACAGAACCCCACCTTCATTAATAAAGCTTTCCTCTTATATTCACAATATCCAGATTGTAATCTCAGTTTCTTGCTTGTTCTTCGTTTGCTCGCAGGAAACAGACCCTCGTGGTCAGGTTGATCGTGCTCCGGCGTGGTCAATAACCCCTTGGAAGTTGGTATAGCGATTGCTAAGGCGCGACGTCTCGCACGTTCGTAGTCGGATCGTCAAGGTCGACTCCCACAGAAAACGATAGCCACCATCTCATCGAAACATCAGGACACCTTCGTCTCTATCAGCTCAGCTGCGCGCGGGAAAAGCAGATTGGGCCGGCCGCGGCAAGGGACAGAGGCGGACGCCGACGAGGGCGCGGGCGGCCCCGGCCGTCTCCGGCCCAGGCGAGGCCACCAGCGGAACGGGGAAGCGGAGCCGCATTCCCCTGGATGTGGAGCGGCCGTCGGGGAGCACCGAGGCGAGCGGAGCACTGGTCATGGCAGGGAATGGCTTCGGACGCCGGCGGGCTCACGGCCATGGTGGCTCCAACGAGGGGCGAGGTAGTGGAGAGGATCGCCGGGCCTTGGGTGAGCTCCTGGTGCTGGTGGGAGAGGGAGATGAGGCGAGGCTCGCCGGAATTTAGCCGGGCGAGAGCGGCGGCCGTGGCGGCCACTAGAGTCGAGGAGGAGCTCCGGGGCTCGGGCGAGGGGTTGGGGAGAGGTAGGAGAGTGAGAGGAGATTGATGGTGAGCTCAGGGAGGTACGGGGAGGCTTTATATAGCCGCGACGAGGCAAGGCGATGAGGACGGCCGCCGTGGCATTCCTATCATCACACTGGAGCGACAAGGCGACGTGGCTGGCATTTTGCGGCATCGAGGAGCTTCGCAGAGGAGCGGTGAGGGTTCAGGCGTAGTTGGGAAGGCTTGAGGGAGAGGAAAATGACGACGGTGTCACATGCACTCACGGGCAGAACTGCGACAGTGATCGCCATGGCGTGAGGAGGAAGAAATTGGAGGGGGAGAAGCTTCCAGGAGATGGGCAACGACGAGACGAACCTCCTGGACATGGAGAGGTGGCGAGGGAGGGAAGGAACGGACGGAACCGAGCGGTTAAATCACCAGAGCGCGCTGGCTGGCATGCCAAACGCGTGGTCACCGTGTGCACTGGCGCACGGGGTGCACCCTGATCGGCGAAATCATGTCCAGTGTGTTGTCCTTCCAAGGCATAGTGTCAGGGAGGTGATGGCTTGATGAAACTCACTATGGTTAGATGGGAGTGTTCATCTGAAGTTTACTGTAGCAAACTTGGGCATGAAGCTGTGAGGAGCAGAGAAGTGATAAGAGCCAAACAAGATATCTGGGAGTGTTAGGGTAGGACGGACTACAATCCTGTGAATTTTGGAGAGAAATGGACCAAGATTTAATAGGGTTGCTTTGCAACTGACCAATCTGGTCCAGAAGCTCAATCTTGATGTGCCACTCACATGGAGTAGCCAATTGAGCTGAAATTTGGTATAACATGATGATTTGGTCATATGAAGATTCTGTAAAATTTTCATACCATTTGGACATGCCAAAATAGTACTTCCTTCATAGATATCCTCTCTAACCAGAATCTTAGAAATATTCTAGGGAATTATTGGAAAGATGAAATGAGCCCAAATTTTGTGGAGATTGGTTATATTGGTAGAAGAATGCTCTGGTAAATTTTCAGCAATTATGGAGTAATATAAAATATAGTTGCTTCACAATGTGAAAATATGACCAGAAACCAAGATTTGATGCTATGCTCACATAGTTGATTGGACAGGGTTGAAACTTGGTGGAGAGTCAGGATTTGACCATATGAAGATGCTTGCAAAATTTCAACTTATTTGGATACTCCTAGCTAGCACTTGCTTCACAAAGATTCCAGTTGCCCAGAAACTTTGGAAATTAGCCAAGAGAGATTTAATATCCAAATAAAGTTGAATTTTGGCATGTGGCAATTATATGGATAGGAATGAGTGCACAAAAAGTTTGAGAGCAAGCAAGTAAATATAAATGGTACTTGCTTCTCAACTTGGCAGCTAGGGCAGAATCAGAAAAGGAATATTTGTGAAATATTTTTGAACATGGCAAGGAAGGATTTGACATATTTGTGGAAAATATGACCCAAACAATTTATGAGAATTATTTGGGAATTTTGGGAATGATGGAAATGTGGGTTACTTCACAACCCAGGATAAACAGGGTTATTCCTTTAATAGAAAAAGGAATTTTCCCAAAAGAATATTGGGGTTGGTCCAAGTTGGAAATGACATGGTCTTGGGATGGTTTTGAGGTTGGCAAGCCACTTGGGAAGAGGAATCAAGGGTGATCCCTCCAGGTTGCAAGACTACTAAGCCACAAAAAGCGAATCTGGACCAAAATCAAAAGAAAAAGAAAATGGGCAAAATCCAGGGTGTTACACTTCTCAGGTATCTCTGCTTGAACGTGCGAACGGACGGCCAACGGACTTGCCGCAGCTCATGGGTAAAGTCAGGGCAGCCAACCTCGAAAGGTAGGCACCCGCCAATACCGAGCGCTGGCTCGTCGACGCCGGGGCCGTCACACCCATCGGTCCGGCGAAGGTCGTCATAGCGTTGCTCGACAACGGCGCGCGTGTCTCCTCTCCACCTATCCTCTGGGGCTCGTCGTTGGCCTGGACGCGCTCGAGGGTCAGAAGAGGCCATCGAGACGTCGTCGGGGTCTTGATTCTGTTGCGCTCGTGCTGGCTGCCATGGCGGGGACTACACCGTGGGGATGGCCCCTTCTGTACGGTCAGCAGCATGAGCCGTTGCTGTTGCTTGGGGCGGCCGTGCCGGACCAGCTCGCCGTGTGCCCCCAGCTTCGGCGAAACCAAGCAGACTTTGGATGGTGGCATGCCATTCGTCCATTTGCTCGGCCGCTGGCGGAAACCTCAGTAGCAGCTGAGCCCGCGCCATGCCCTCCGAGGCTGTACTTGGCATGGGTGATGATGAAGTGGATCGCACCATCGCTCGGCTCCTGATGGTGCCAGTGGCGGCAGCACTGCGCCCCCGCTACTGTGGGGCGACCACCTGGATGGCAGGGTGGTGTGGCGAAGGCGCTCGAGGGCCAGTGGCTCCGTCGGGCGCAGCGGCTTGGTCGACCCGTCCCGGGGGAGGTGCACGCGCTGCGACCGCACCCGTGGTGGGAGCGGTCGGAGGGCGGCGATTTGCCCCGGCCCGAGCGCCGTTGCTATGGCTGTGCCCGTCGGCGGGCGGAAGGGGCGCAGATGGAGTAACCCCATCACTCGGACTTTGTGGAGCGTGGCCGCCGGGATGTTGCCGATGCTGCTCTCCTCCGATGTCTCCTGCTCCTGCGTCGGCCGCAGGGGGAAGTGGTGACAGCGCCGCCTGCTCCGACCACATCCCCAGTAGCGTCCGCGTCCTCGCGTGTCTCCGCACCCCCCGCAGCGTTAGAGGCCGCGGGCGGTGGAGCCTTCAGGTGGAAGGACGAGCCGAAGAACCGGGTTTCTTCTTGGGTGCCATGGTCGATGGCGTCGTCGATGATGCTGATGGTGATGAAGGTGACGCGCTACACACGCCTTCAGGTTTGTGCAAGCGGTCCCCCTACCTGGCACGCTAAAGATGTCGCGGGAAACCACGGCCACCTATGGGACCAGGAGGCCCCTTGCTGGTTCGGCAGGGGGCGTCGCGTTGCACAAAGAGCAGACGAGTGTGTGGCAGCATGGCAGAGATCAAACAGGCATTTTTACCCAGGTTCGGGCCGTCGTGAGGCATAAAACTCTACTCCTGCTTTGGTGGATTGATGGTGGAAAGGTGGTGGTGGAGCGTAGTACTCTTGCCCGGCAAGGGTTGCCTCAGGGCGACAGTGGCTACGCGCGTATGGGGGTCTGAGTTACTCAACCTTCTAACCCTCTCTACGGTGGCCATGGGCCTCCTTTTATAGATTAAGGGGTCACCACAATGGAAAAACAGTCATTATGCACTGATGAGATAGCAAATAGCGATATCATACCTAACTCTGCGGGCTGACAGGGCGCATTAAATGCACCACTCAACGTCACATCGTTGGTTGCCCGACAAGGCTTGCCGGGCTATCTTGCCAGCTCCATGCCTGCTATCTTGGCACGTCGCAGGACGGGTGTCATCTGCAGGTGTTTCCTGTAGGGAGAGGCTGCCATGTGGTGAATAGCTGCCACTTAGTCACTCCGCGGTTCGACACCTCATTGATCAACGGCATGGGTCATGGTGGAGTAGTTGGTGAGGTGGTTTTGCCTTCGTGCGCCCCGGCAGGCCCTGCCGGGACGTCTTGGACGTCGTCTTCCGGGGGTGGCCTCACCCCTTGCCGAGATCGCCTGCCCGGCAAAGGAGGCCCTTCTCCTGATGGTGCCTTGCTTCTTTGGCTTGATCTTGGTCCCTCTGATCTGCATTTTAGTCCTTTGAACCTCTCGGTCCCTTGTATTCTGACTTGGGTTGGTGCTTCAATCTCGTCCCCGTGCCTGTGCACAATCTGGGCAACAGACCCAGGGTTTGTTGCACCGACAGTCTAGTTCTTTACTTTCTTCCACTCACACATTTTGCTTGAGATGATGGATAGAGCGAGCACTTCTACCAACCCAATCTTTGACGAGTAAGAAGAGGAACCGAACAACTGCGTCACAAAGAATCACCTCTTTGGCATACAAAGAGCTTTACATCAAGAAAATGAAGCTTTGGGGAACCACATCGAGCAACTTGCTACCGACTTGTGACAATCCGAAGCTAGGACAAGAGACTACCTCAACGCCAAGATGGCAACACAAATGGAATACTTTCAAGCTATGATGGCCAACCGTGCTTCCAAAACATTGTCACCATCAAGATGGCGCCAATCAAGCCAACATTCTTCGGACACCTCTTCGGATTTAAGTCTTCCACGAGCTCGTCCGCACCATCCTCAGTACCATGAAGATCATCAAGCTCCACAAAACCCTTTTCATGGCAATGGTTCACAACACCGCCTTCGGGAACATGAATGACATAGTCATTAAGTAAATGATCCCATGGAACAAGAGCACGCTCCACGACGCCAACAACAACAACAAGAAAACCAAGATGGCGACACCTCCGTCAAGAGCAACAACTCCGTGAGGAACAAGCCCTTGAAGCCCAACATGCTCTACGTGAAGCAACCCACATCGACAACGAGCGCAACCGCCGTGTGCGTGAACAAGAAGAAGCCCTCCAATGAGAGTGAAGAAGAAGCCGCACGTCTTAAGGAGCACCAAGAAATGAGAAACCATGCAAGAATTCCATGCCTTCAACATCAAGCTAATCAATTGGAGCATGAGGAGCAAGCGGTTGAAGACCCTCCACCACGACAAGAGCGTCATTGCCATCACCCCCAAGACAATGAAGAGCAATGCTATGGTAAGCTCAAGTTAAACATGCCTAAGTTCTCCGGAAGCAACAATCTCGAAGACTACCTCTCATGGGCATTGAAGGTTGACAAGATATTCCGTGTCATGGTTCAACATGGCTACCTATGGGGCCATCGGCCCCTTGTGGTTCGGCAAGTGGGAAGGGCGCATTGCACAAAGAGCGGAGACTGTAGAGCAGCACAGCAGTGATGACACGGGCAATTTTTACCCAGGTTCGGGCCGCCGCAAGGCGTAAAACCCTACTCCTGCTTTGGTGGATTGATGAAAGGACCGTGGTGGAGACGCAGCGCTCAAGCCCGGCAAGGTCGCCTTGGGACGAGAGCAACTACGCGCGTATGAGTGTACAAGGGTCCGAATCGTCTCTAAGGTTGCCACGGCCCTCCTTTTATAGGTCAAGGGGTTACCACAATGGCAAAACAGTCATTATCCAGTGATTAGATAGCCAGAGTGCTATCATACCTAACTCTGCAGACAGGACAGGGTGCATTAAATGCACCGCTTAGTGTCACATTGTGGAGGTAGCCCGGCAAGCCTTGCCGTGCTATTCATCCACCTTCTTGCCTGCCTGCGTGACACGCCTCTGGACGGGTGTCATTTGGGGGTGATCTCCACGTGCCAAATAACAGCCACTTAGTCACTTGGGGGCTTGACACCGCACCGATAGGTGACTTGCGTTACTGTGAGGTGGAGCGGTGGCGCCTTGGTGGGGTGATCTGCCCTCGGCGTCCCCGGCAAGCTTGCTGGGGGAGTCTTGAGACTTGTCTTCGGGGTGATGTCGACCTTGCCAGACTCGCCTGCCCGGCAAGGGAGGTTTTTCCTTAGTGATATCTTGCTTCTTTGGCTTGTCTTGGTCTTCTTGATCCGCCCTTTTATTTCTCAAAGAGCTATATCTTCTGCTTGGCCTTGTCTTGGATGCTGTAATTTTGCTCTTGAGCCTATGTACAGTCAGGGAAACATACACCAGGGTTTGTTGCACCGATAGGAGCCCCCAGGCCTGGTCCGAACATGCTGCCGAGCATCATCGGGGTAGGCCCTATCAAGTACACAGGCGAAGAGTTGGTGGTAGCTCATCCTTGAGATTTTCTTTGCTTCTTCATTAACATGTGCTTGAGTTAGTTTCCGGTCTTTCCGCGCGTCGTGCAAGACGTTATGAGGGAGTTGCGAGCCACGATTCATGGGCTACCCACGTCCCACGTTCACGGGGCGGTAACTGCCATTCCACTAGCTTCTTCGCTTCTGGCATTTCCGCCACGTATGCTGCATGCATTGCACAGGGTTGGTGGTGGACGCGGGGAGCGCAGAAATGTGTGCCATGGCAGAAAGCCAGACGCCATGGATTGGCGCAGGGGATCGACCTTGATTCCACTAGCCGTTGATGGCGCGGGGAAGCCAGATTGGCGGAGAGGGGCGGTTGCCTCCCCTGAGTGAGGAGCCAGCCCCCGGCTTCGTTTGCCTATCAAAGGGGACGCGGGCGAGGTGCTGGCTCACACCTATCTCCTTCTTCTTTCTTCTAATATTGTTTCTTCACCATGGTGAGGGCAAGAGGGCACAGTGGTACTCCAGTAGCGGTGATGAAGGCTTCTGCTCGACAGCGCATCCCTCCTCCCATTGGGGACACAGAAGCAGAGCCCGCTGTGAGGGGAGGCGCGAGAGGACGAGGTCATGGTCGCCACGGTGCTCAGGGCCGAGGAGGACAAGGTGGTGCTTTGATCGCGCCTCCTCCTCCTGCTCAAGACCCTAATGAAGGCCACATTGGGAACCAGCCGCCAGAGTTCATCGTCAAGCTGCGAGGACCCCCGCGCAGCCGTCTTCGGCTTCCCACACCATTTGCAAGAGCGATGGAAGTTGAGCAGCCGCCGGGGCTGAGGCTGCGCATGAGGGGCTGCTGTAATGTAGCATGCGAGCGGACGTGGAGTTCCCCGCTCCTCATGTCATGCTTCTCCGGCGCGGTTGGAAGACCTTTGCTCACGCCCACAGCTTGGTGGCCGGGCACGTCCTCCATTTCAAGTTAATGGACACCACCCTGCTCTCCGTCAAGGTCTTCGGACGCTCGGGTGCTCGCTTAGGGTGCTGTGCGAAGAGCTCGATCGACGACGAAAGCTCCTCCTCGAGTGATAGCAACGAGGAGGACAGTGACGGCGACGAGGACGGTGCCGACGGGGAGGACGACGGCTCCGACTCCGGCTGAACACTAGCCGCACCTTCACCGTCAGGCGGTAGCACCACCATCTGCACCTGCATCTCCTCTCCGGCAAGGCGATTTGCCGGGGAGTTGGATCTGGAGGTGTGGATGGTGTCTCTGGCTCCTCCAGCAGCCTTCCAGCTGGGCCCCAGCAGACTTCCTCATGGGCTCCGACTTCGTAAGCCCAGCCGCGTCCTGCTAGCCCTGGAGGCGGTGACCAGGAGGTCGTCTCTGCCACTCTCTTCACCATCACCCTCACCCGCGCCCTCTCGATCTTGTCAGACTCCGCCTCGCGGGTTCTGACGAGGTCAGGCTGGGGTTCTGCCCAGGCACTCCTTTTGCCCTCCTCGTCTCCCGTGGTAGTTCCTAGGAGGAGAGGGACAAGAAAGGGATTACGGGGCACTTATCTTTTTCAGTCTAAAATATGTAGGCACTTGCCAAACTTTAGTCCAAAATATGTAATCTTCTTTATCCATGTTTGTGTCCTGTAAGATCTGTACTTTCTTATCCGCAGATTCATGAAAAAAGACAAGCCTTGCCGGGTACTTGTGCATGTACCATGTCCATGCAGAGGTGAGATACCTCTATATGTTTAAGTAAACAAGTTTTCTCTGACAAGCTATCTTGCCGGTGCCTTTCGTTTGTTGCCACGGGGCTTGGCCTGCCGAGCACAAAACTATGGAAAGGGACTAGCTCCTTGTCAAACCTCCTCTGTCAAAGGCCACTACAACCACCTTGACCGAAGCAATGTTTATGACACATGATGGGAGCACCTATGCTTCGAACGTGACGAGGTTTTCATATGCACAAGTTTTCACCTTACAGAACAAGTATGGATAAGAAAGAACTTATCTGTTTGGCTTGTCGGGGACCAATATGTAGGCTTGTCTTCATTTCTTCTCTTCGGGACCGGGTCCACGGCAAGAACCCTATAGCTTAGTGCAGAGAAAAACAATGCTACATATGCCCTGATCTACATGGTCATGCTATGCTCATGTTATGCTTATGCATGCATGCAAGTTTTTAGGGCCCCCAACACTTCGTTTATTTATCTGTTGCTTAGGGTCTGAGCCTGGCTTTCTATAAAGGGTTACATGCAACATCGGCAAGGCTTGTACAAAAGGGTGGCTGCCCGGCAGGGCCCGACATCCGCGCCTTACGGGTAGAACTTACGGAGATGCTCAATGTTCCACGAGTTTTGCAACTGAATGCCATCTCCGGTCTCCAGACGGACTGCGCCAGGTCTGGTGACTCGTACTACCCAGTAAGGGCCTTCCCACTTTGGCGTCAACTTGTTTGTACCCTTGGCGGACTGACCGCACCTAAGGACAAGGTCGCCTTCCTCAAGGCTCCGGGCATGAACCCTGCGGCTGTGATAGCAACGCAAGGCTTGCTGGTAGCGTGCAGCACGCATAGCAGCCCGGAGACGGTTCTCCTCAAGTAGCACAGTGTCGTCACGCCGGTGTTGTTCTTGCGCTACTTCATCGTAGACAAGCACTTGAGGTGACCCATATATGAGTTCTGTGGGGATCACTGCTTCTACCCCATAGACTAGGGAGAAGGGAGTCTAGCCGGTAGCTCGATTTGGTGTCGTTCAGAGGGACCAAAGAACCACCGGCAGCTCATCGATCCATCGCTAGCCACATTTCTGCAGCTATCAAATGTTCTTGTCTTGATTCCTCGCAGCACTTCATCATTCGTGCTCTCAGCTTGTCCGTTGCTTCTGGGATGAGCAATAGAGGCAAATGAGACCTTGCTTCCGAGGGCATGAATGTATTGCATGAAGGCGTGGCTTGTGAATTGGGAGCCATTGTCAGTGATGAGTCTGGCGGGTACTCCGAAACGACACACCAATCCTTTCAAGAACTTGATAGCTGACTGTGCGGTCACCTTCCTCACGGGCTCCACTTCCGGCCACTTTGTAAAATTGTTGATTGCAAGGTACAAGAATTCAAAGCCCCCAGTAGCATGGGGGAAGCGGCCCAAGATGTCGAGCCCCCGGACCAAAAATGGCGATGACAAAGGGATCGTCTAGAGAGCTTGAGTAGGCTGATGGATATTCTTGGAGTGGAACTGGCAGGCTTCACATCTGGTGACTAGCTCAATTGCATCTTGGAGGGCCGTGGGCCAGTAGAAACCTTGCCGGAAAGCTTTTCCAACCAGGGCCCTTGATCCAATATGGGAGCCGCACATGCCTTTGTGTATCTCTGCCAGCAATTCCTTCCCTTCTTCCCCTCAAATGCACTTTAAATTCACACCATTGGGCCTCCTTCTGTATAGTACGTCATCGACGAACTGATACATACTAGCCCTCGGGGCTACTCTTTTAGCTTCTTCTGGCTCTTCGGGAAGTTCTCCTGTTTGGAGGTAACGGACTATGTGTCGCACCCAAGTTGGAGCCTGAGGCTCGACAATAAGGATCAACGGCACCTCCTTGTTCATGGGAGCGCATGCCTCAACCGCGAGGATTGGTAGTTCGGTGGGAGGGTGCTGCTCACCGAGCGAAGGGGAGTTGTTCCCGCCAAGCTCTCTGTCGGGGGCTCCTGGAAGCTCTGTCGAGAGAAGCTTTCCGGAGTCTAGTTTCCTCCTCTTTCTGGCCATTGTTGTCGGGGATACGGAGGGCTGAGTCAGGTGGAGAACAAAAGTCCCTGGTTCCACAGGAAGCTTTTTCGCAGCGCACTTGACAGATGATCAGCAATGCTGTTTTTCGCACGGGGTACGTGCTCTGTTCGCAATCCGTCAAAGCGCTCCTCCAGCTTTCTCACTTCCTCCATGTATGCCTCCATCAATGGACTTTGATAATCTTTGTTCACTTGCCTCACCACAAGCTATGAGTCTCCTCGAACGATCAACTTCTTGATTCCCAGTTCTGTTGCAATCCTGAGGCTGGTAAGGAGTCCTTCATATTCTGTAGTGTTGTTGGTAGCCTTCTCCCGGGGGAAATGCATTTGAACCACGTACTTGAGGTGCTCCCCAGTGGGTGCGACGAGAAGCACACCAGCTCCTGCACCTTGTAGGGAGAAGGCACCATCAAAGTACATGATCCATTCTTGGGGTGCTTCCTTGCCGAGGATAACTGTCTCCGACATCTTTTCATCTGGAGTTGGTGTCCATTCTGCAATAAACTCCGCCAATGCCCTGCTCTGAATAGTTGATGTGCTCTCCAACTCCAAACCAAAGCTTGATAACTCCAAAGCCCATTCCACTATTCTGCCAGTGGCCTCAGGGTTCCTCAGTATGCTTTGCAAGGGGAAGCGGGTAACAACCATGATCTCATGGGCTTGGAAGTAGTGGCACTGTTTCCTTGAGGCCATGATGAGGCCAAAGATCAACTTTTGCATGCCAGAGTACCTTGATCTAGCCCCCTACAGTAGGGAGCTCACAAAGTACACTAGCCGCTGCACCACCTTCTTCCTTGTTGTGATCCTGGAATTGTCCCCGTTGCCCCGCTCCTCTTCGTTCTGATCTGCACCTAATCTTGCCGGGATGAGTTCACTTTCCTCTCCGGAGGGGATGGTAGTCGCGGCTGCTCCTTCATCTACCTCCCGCTGGGCTACCAGTGCTGCACTAACCACTTGATTGGTTGCCGCTAGGTACAGCAACAATGGCTCTTGTGGTTTAGGAGCGACTAGTGTGGGAACAGAGGATATGTAGGTTTTCAAATCTTGCAGCGCAGCGTCCGTCCCCGGGGTCCACTCCATGGGCCCTGCCTTCTTCAGGATTTTGAAGAACGGCAAGGCACACTCGGCAGACTTGGAAATGAACCTGCTCAGTGATACGTCTCCAACGTATCTATAATTTTTGAAGTATTCGTGCTGCTATATTATCATTCTTGGATGTTTTAGAATCATTTTATAGCAACTTTATATCATTTTTTGGGACTAACTTATTGACATAGTGCCCAGTGCCAGCTGCTATTTTTTGCTTGTTTTTTACATCGCAAAAAATCAATAACAAACGGAGTCCAAACACAGCGAAACTTTTTGTGGATTTTTTAAGGACCAGAAGACATCCAATGGGCTAGAGCAGCACCTGGGGGGGGCCCCAAGGGGGGCACAACCCACCAGGGCAAGCCTGGGCCCCCAGGCGCGCCCCGGTGGGTTGTGCCCACCTCGGTGGCCTCCCGCACCGCCTCTTCGCCCTATAAATTGCCAAATATTCCAAAAACCCTCGAGGACACCCTAGATCAGAAGTTCCGCCGCTACAAGCCTCTGTAGCCACGGGAAACCAATCTAGACCCCATTCTGGCACCCTGCCGGAGGGGGGAATCATCACCGGTGGCCATCATCATCATCCCAGTGGCCACCATGATGAGGAGGGAGTAGTCCACCCTCGGGGCTGAGGGTTTGTACCAGTAGCTATGTGTTTAATCTCTCTCTCTCTCTCTCTCTCTCTCTCTCTCTCTTGTGTTCTTGAGATGTCACGATCTTGATGTATCGCGGGCTTTGTTAATATAGTCGGATCATATGGTGTTTTCCCCTCTCTATCTTGTTGTGATGAATTGAGTTTTCCCTTTGAGATTTCGTTTTATCGGATTGAATACTTTTATGGATTTGAGAACACTTTATGTATGTCTTGCTATGAATACCCGTGGTCACAATGGGGTATCGTATTGATTCACTTGATATATGTTTTGGCACTCAACTCACGAATTCCCGAGGTGACATTGGGGTAATCTATGCATAGGGG
Source organism: Thinopyrum elongatum (assembly GCA_011799875.1). Lineage (NCBI taxonomy): Eukaryota > Viridiplantae > Streptophyta > Magnoliopsida > Poales > Poaceae > Thinopyrum > Thinopyrum elongatum. The sequence goes on along the minus strand of CM022303.1, from coordinate 387,812,244 downwards.
TTGATGCACGTTCTTGTCTTTGTTTCTCCGGTAGAAATCTTGGGGCACTCTTTGAGGTTCTTTGTGTTGGATTGAGTATTATGAATCTGAAATTATTTGGTGTTATTTTAGTACGAACTCTTGGATAGATCGATCGGAAAGAATAGCTTCGAGGTGGTTTCGTACCCTACAAACAATTTCTTCTTATGTTCTCCGCTAGATAGGAACTTTGGAGTGATTCTTCATCGCACTTTGAGGGATGGTTATATGATCCAATTATATTAGCATTGTTGAGAGGTTGCACTAGTGAAAGTACGGACCCTAGGCCTCATTTTCAAGCATTGCAATACCGTTTGTGCTCCGTTTTATCAATTGCTACCTTGCTGTTTTTTATTGTTCCTATTACGAAAATCAATATCTACTATCATTACTACACTTATATCACCATCTCTTCGCTGAACTAGTGCACCTATACAATTTGCCATTGTATTGGGTGTGTTGGGGACACAAGAGACTTTTTATTATTTGGTTGCAGGGTTGTTTGAGAGAGACCATCTTCATCCTACACCTCCCACGGATTGATAAACCTTAGGTCATCCACTTGAGGGAAATTTGCTACTGTCCTACAAAACTCTGCACTTGGAGGCCCAACACGAGTCTACAAGAACAAGTTGTGTAGTAGACATCAAGCTCTTTTCTGGCGCCGTTGCCGGGGAGGTGAGTGCTTGAAGGTATATCTTTAGATCTTGCAATTGAATCTTTTAGTTTCTTGTTTTATCACTAGTTTGGTTTATAAAAATAAAACTACAAAAAAATGGAATTGAGGTTGCATCATATTATTCATCTCTATAATGTCTTTCGTGAAAATGATGGAAAGGAAAATTGTGCCCAATTGATAGAAGAAGAATTCTATAAAATGTTTGACAAAAAAACTTTGAATGATGAGCATGATTGCAATGTTGTTGGTATGAATTCTTTGAATATCCATGATGCTAATGATATGCAAAGCTACAGGCTTGGGGATGCTATGTTTGATGAAGATGCTATTTTTAGTCCCCCAAGTTTTGATGTGCAAATTTGTTATAATGGTAGCATGCCTCCTATTTATGACGATTATATTGATGAAAGTGGGTTTGGAAGAGTGTCAACTCTAGGTACTAATGATCCCACTATTTTGGAGGGTGATGAATCTTATTGTGATAATTATGAAAGTGGATTTGGAGAGGTCATGACTTTATTTAGTGATGAATCCACTATTTTGGAAGAGGTTTCAATTGATTATGACAACAAAGTTGCTAGCTATGATGATTATGGTAATGACATGTGTGCTATAAAGAATAATGATAACCATGAAACTTGTCATCATAATTTTAATGTTCAATTTGATTATGTCATTCAAGTAGCACATGATAGTTATTTTGTTGAGTTTGCTCCCACTACTATTCATGAGAATAAATTTGCTTATGTGGAGAGTAATAAAAAATTTATGCACGTGGATCATGAAAAGAATGCTTTATGTGATGGATATATTGTTGAATTCATTCATGATGCTACATAAAATTATTATGAGAGGGGAACATATGCTTTTACATATTGCAATAATATCAAGTCTCCTCTCTTTATGTTGAAAGTTTTGAAGTTGCACTTGTTTTGCCTTCCTATGCTAGTTGATTCTTGCCCCAATAAATTGTTTGTTCACAAAATTCCTATACATAGGAAGTGGGTTAGGCTTAAATGTGCTTGCCATGTGATTCATTATGCTCTCTTGCATGTTTCAATTCATATCTTTTGTGTGAGCATCATTGAAATCATCATGCCTAGCTAAAAGGCATTAAAGAAAAGCGCTTGTTGGGAGACAACCCAACACTTTTACCTACTGTTTTTGTGTGTTAACATGGTTAGGCTACTGTAGTAATCTTGTTTTATAGCTTTTGTTTCAATAAAGTGCCAAGTAAAGCCTTTGGGATAGTGTGGATGATAGTTGACTTGATTCTGTGCAAAAACAGAAACTTTTGCGTCCAGTGCAGAAATTCCTGTATTTTACTGGAACGTGGAAAAATTCTGAATTTTTTAAAGTTGATGGGTATACACATTTTCTACGTTGTCCTAATTTGTAATAATTTCTGGAGTAACATAAGTATGACCTTAATTCATATCTTTACGTACTGTTCTGTTTTTGACAGATTCTGTTTGCAATGCATAGTTTGCTTGCTTTTATGATTTCCATGGCTTATATTGCTTATTATAAATTGTGGAAAATGTAGAGTACTGTAGGAATTATGTGTAAATAATTATGAATCTTATCTTGACAGTACCAAAGTGAATGATTTGTCTTTATTATACTAATGCATCTCACGAAGTTCCGTTAAGTTTTGTGTGATTGAAGTTTTCAAGTTTTGGGTGAGATATCGATATGAGGAGAATAAAGAGTGACAAGGCCCTAAGCTTGTGGATTCCCAAGGCACCCCCAAGGTAATATTAAAGGAATATCCAAGCAACTAAGCTTGGGGATGCCCCGGAAGGCATCCCCTCTTTCGTCTCCAACATTATCGGTAACCTCACTTGGAGCTATATTTTCATTCGTCACATGATAAGTGTTTTGCTTGGAGCATCATTTTATTTTGCTAGGATTTGTTTTATGTAATTTATAATAATTTTTGCATCTTTTACTTCAATAAAAATGTCAAGTATAGCCTTTACCATGCACATTTTGCAAGTATATGAGTTGCTGTTTCAAAACAGAAAGTTTATCGATGTTGCAAAGATTCCCGAGAAAAGTCAGAATGTGTTAAAATGTTGAAACTTTTTGCACAGTAAGCTCTGATAAATTTTCTACAGTTTGGTAAATTTTCATAATTTTTGGTGTTAAAGAAGTATTGATACTCTTGCATTCTTTACAGACTCTACTGTTTTGGCAGATTGCTGTTATGTTTGCATTGTTTGCATATGTTTGCTTGCTTAATGATTCTATTTGAGGATAGGAGTATTAAATATGCAGAGGCAATTAGTATGCAATGTTGAATAATAATTTTTGTGATTTGCTACAGTAGAAATGATAAGGTTTTTGCATTGGTTTATACTAACTTACCTCACGAGTTCTTGTTGAGTTTTGTGTGTATGAAGTTTTTAGGATTTAGGGAAACCGTGATATAAAAGGAATTAAGGAGACGCAAAAGCTCAAGCTTGGGGATGCCCAAGGCATCCCAAGATAATATTTCAAGAAGTCTCAAGCATCTAAGCTTGGGGATGCCCAGGTAGGTATCCCACCTTTCTTCATCAACAATTATCGGTTAGTATCGGTTGAGCATAAGTTTTTTGCTTCTTCACTTGAGTTGTGCTATTCTTGGAATGTCATTTTGTTTTGTTTTACTTGCTGTTTTAATAAAATACTTAGATCTGAAAGTTTTTAAATGAGAGAGAGTCCTCAATTAGCTACTCCTTTACTTAACTACTTGTTTGATCTTCACTTATATCTTTTTGGAGTAGTTTGTCATTTACTCTCGTGCTTCACTTATATCCTATGAGTAAATTGTTGAAAGAATTGAATATCATGAAGTTCAAATTATATGTTCATATCATGCCTAGTGGTAGCTTCACATTGGGTTTAGAAAGTGAAATCTTTTGAAGCTTGACAATCACAATATTGGTCATACAAACAATTCATGAATGATTACTATAAGGAAGAGAACTTTCACATGCAAATACACTATCTTGGAAATATTTTGTGATTGTGAGCCCCCATCAAAATAATATATGCCAAAATTGTTGACGTTGGACAAGGAAGACAATGTAATGATTTATGTTTGTTCATATTCACATAGAAGTTATATTGTCATAGATCCTTCAACATGTGGTGCTTGCCCCCCATCTTTGCTAGCCAAAAATTCCGCACCAAGTAGAGATACTACTTGTGCATCCAAAAACCCTTAAACCCAAATCTTATATTCAAGAGTCCACCATACCTACCTAAGGATTGAGTAAGATCCTTCAAGTAAGTTGTCATCGGTGCAATAAGTCAATAAAAATTGCTTCTAAAAGTGTTAGATCATTTAGTGTAAGAGAAAATTGAGCGTTGTACGAACTTGTGATGGCAAAGAATAAAAGCGACAGACTGCATAATAAAGGTTGCTTTCATAAGGGGCAATATAACATGACGTTCTTTTGCACTAAGGTATTGAGCATACAAACAAAAAGCGCATGGCAACCTCTGCTTCCCTCTGCGAAGGGCCTACCTTTTACTTTTATGTATTTACTTTCATGCAAGAGTCAAAGTTTTTCTCTCTTTTCCTTTTTATTTTTCTCTTTTGGCAAGCATCATGTGGTGAGGAAAGATCTAGGCACATATATCCAGTTGGATATGGGTAGCATGAGTTATTATTGTTAACATCACCCTTGAGGTGAATACGTTGGGTGGCAAAATTATAAGCCCCTATCTTTCTATGTGTCTGGTTGAAACGTTTTGCTCATGTGTATGCGGTGAGTGTTAACAATCATAGAAGACTATATGATGGTTGAGTATGTGGAGCTCTTACTTAGACTCTGTTGAATAAGTTGAATTGCAATTGTTTGGTGACTAAGAATATAGGTTGTTGAGTTTCAAGAGAATTCATTGTTTGAACCTTAACATGTGAATTGGTTGCTACTTTAACATGATGAGTTTTATGAGAAAGAATTGCTATTATGATGCTAGGAAAATTGATTGAAATTACTATTGATCAAACTTATGCACTTTGCTAGCATTCATACTTCATAAATTATATCTTTTATCATTTACCTACTCGAGGACGAGTAGGAATTAAGCTTGGGGATGCTGATACGTCTCCAATGATCTATAATTTATGAAGTATTCATGCTGCTATATTATTATTCTTGGATGCTTTACAATCATTTTATAGCAACTTTATATCATTTTTTGGGACTAACTTATTGACATAGTGCCCAGCGCCAGTTGCTAATTTTTGCTTGTTTTTTACATCGCAGAAAATCAATACCAAACGGAGTCCAAATGCAGCGAAACTTTTTGTTGATTTTTTTATGGACCAGAAGACATCCAATGGGCCAGAGCAGCACCTGGGGGGTGCCCCGATGGGGGAACGACCCACCAGGGCGTGCCTAGGCCCCCAGGCGCGCCCCGGTGGGTTGTGCCCACCTCGGTGGCCTCCCGCACCGCCTCTTCGCCCTATAAATTGCCAAATATTCCCAAAAACCTCGCGGAGACCCTAGATCAGAAGTTCTGCCACCGCAAGCCTCTGTAGCCATGAGAAACCAATCTAGACCCCGTTCCGGCACCCTGCCGGCGGGGGGAATCATCACCGGTGGCCATCTTCATCATCCCGGCGGCCACCATGATGAGGAGGGAGTAGTTCACCCACGGGGCTGAGGGTTTGTAGCAGTAGCTATGTGTTTAATCTCTCTCTCTCATGTTCTTGAGATGTCACGATCTTGATGTATCGCGGGCTTTGTTAATATAGTCGGATCATATGGTGTTTTCCCCTCTCTATCTTGTTGTGATGAATTGAGTTTTCCCTTTGAGATTTCGTTTTATCGGATTGAATACTTTTATGGATTTGAGAACACTTTATGTATGTCTTGCTATGAATACCCGTGGTCACAATGGGGTATCGTATTGATTCACTTGGTATATGTTTTGGCACTCAACTCGCGGATTCCCGAGGTGACATTGGGGTAATCTATGCGTAGGGGTTGATGCACGTTCTTGTCTTTGTTTCTTCGGTAGAAATCTTGGGGCACTCTTTGAGGTTCTTTGTGTTGGATTGAGTATTATGAATCTAAAATTATTTGGTGTTATTTTAGTACGAACTCTTGGATAGATCGATCGGAAATAATAGCTTCGAGGTGGTTTCGTACCCTACAAATAATTTCTTCTTATGTTCTCCGCTAGATAGGAACTTTGGAGTGATTCTTCATCGCACTTTGAGGGATGGTTATATGATCCAATTATATTAGCATTGTTGAGAGGTTGCACTAGTGAAAGTATGGACCCTAGGCCTCATTTTCAAGCATTGCAATACCGTTTGTGCTCCATTTTATCAATTGCCACCTTGATGTTTTTTATTGTTCCTATTACAAAAATCAATATCTACTATCATTACTACACTTTTATCACCGTCTCTTCGCTGAACTAGTGCACCTATACAATTTGCCATTGTATTGGGTGTGTTGGGGACACAAGAGACTTTTTATTATTTGGTTGCAGGGTTGTTTGAGAGAGACCATCTTCATCCTACACCTCCCACGGATTGATAAACCTTAGGTCATCCACTTGAGGGAAATTTGCTACTGTCCTACAAAACTCTGCGCTTGGAGGCCCAACACGAGTCTACAAGAACAAGTTGTGTAGTAGACATCACTCAGCGTAACAACACATCCACTCAAACGCCTCACATCTTTAACTATCTTGGGTGCTTGAATCTGCTCGATCGCCTTGATCTTGTCAGGGTTGATCCCCTGAAAGGTGCCTGTAACCTTGAGCACTTCTTCTATTATCTCCAGCTTGCTGATGACCTTGGGAGAAATTAGATTCAACCCAGCCCCGCCGTCACCAAAATCTTTGTGACCTTGAGGTTGCGGATCGTTGGTGAAACCAACAATGACAAGCACCCTACTGCAGTGGTGCGGTCAGGGTGATCCTCTTCATCAAAGATGATGGGCGTGCGGGACCATTTGAGTGGTTTCCGAGAATCTGCCGCTGGCTCCACAGCATTGACCTCATGCGCCCAATATTTAAGCTGGCGGTGATAGGAGTGCAAGGATGCACCTCCGTCAATGCACAGGGCGTCAGTGGCCTTCTGGAACTCCTGCTCGCTGGTTTCCTTTTCATCCCCTTCATCACTCTCGTCATCGCATTCCTTCTTCGCATGGTCTCTGGCAGGCTCACCTTGATGCTGAGGGACCTTGCCGGGGTGACTTCCTCTATCACCTCGGCCTTTCACGCCAACGCCATCTTGGTCTCTCTCTTTGTCACGCTTCTCGTACTCAGCCTTCTGCTTCTTGATGAGTTGCTCAACTTGATGACACTCTTGGAGATCATGGCCTTTGGTCCAATGGATCTTGCAGTATGGCCCGTCAGCCTTCCCAGCCTTCTCGGCTGCCGCAGCTTCCCGGCAGTCATTGCACGCGGCAACTTCCTCGTCAGGAGCTTCGGCCTTGGCCTTCTTGCCGGTACTAGGAACGCCAGACCAGTCGACAGCCAGAACCGTCTTCTCCTTGCGCTTCTTCTGCGTTTCTTGTTCTTCTTCTTCTGATTGGTAGCATCGTCATCGTCCTCTGAGTCAATGTCGACGCCATCTTCTTCTCCGAGGAGTCGCCTCCCTCCTCTGTTCGGGCACACTTATCCGCCAAAGTGTATAGCTCATTCACAGTCTTGGGCAACCGGACATTCATCTTGGAATGTATCATGTGGTTGCGTACGTTGGACTGGAACGCAGCTATCACAGCTGCCGGGTGGATGTCCGGAATGTTCCTATGCACCGGGCTGAATCTCTGCATATACTTCCGCAAACTCTCTCCTTCCTTCTGTGGGAGGAGCTGCAAGTCGCTGGGCCGCCCTGGTTCTTGATGGCCGCCCGTGAAGCCGCTAACAAACTCATTGCACAAGTCTGCCCAGGTCGAGATGGAGTTCTCCGGTAAGTGCATCAGCCACGACCTCACATTTGGCTTGAGTGCCAAAGGGAAGTAGTTGGCGAATACCTTCTCATATCTTCCTCCGGCGGCTTGAACAGCGATGGTGTAGATGCTCAAGAACTCTGCCGGGTTCAGTCTTCCATCGTGCTTTTCTGGTATCTCTGGCTTGAACATATGGGCAGACGGCCAACGGACTTGCCGTAGCTCGCAAGTGAAGGGAGGACACCCAACCTCGAAAGGCAGGTATCCGTCTCCATTGGGCGCGGGCTCGTCAACGTCGGGACCATTGCGCCTATCAGACTGGCGATGGGTTTCGCGGTGTCGTTCTATGGTGACGCACGTGTCTTCCCTTCGCCTGTCTTCCAGGACCTGCCGCTGATCTCGACGGGCTCGAGGATCAGACGAAGCCATTGATACCTCATCGGGTTCTTGATTGCATGGCTCTGGTCGCGGCCCCTCCGCTGGATGCTGCGGAGGGGACTGCACCGTAGGAGTGACCCCTTTGGTACGGCCAGCGGTTCGGGCCGTTGTTGCTGCCTGTGGAGGCCATGACGGGCCTGCCCGCTATGGTCCTCCCGCCTCAGCGAAACCAATCAGGCTCTGAATGGCTCTCCACTCATCCATTTGATCCACCGCTGGTAGAAATCTCAACAGGAGTTGGGCCCGCGCCATGGCTTCTGAAGCGGTACTTGGCATAGATGACGACGCAGATCACGACATCGCCTGACTTCTGACGGTGCTGACAGTGGCGGCGCCGTGCTCTCGTCACCGTGAGCCGGTCGCCAGGGTGGCGTGGCGACGAGGTGAATGCGCTTGGGGGTTGACGACCCTATTCGGCACATCGTCTTGGCCAGCTTGCCCTGGGGATGGCACGTGCCCTGCAGCCGCACCCGCAGCGGGGGTAGCTAGAAGGTTGTGATTCGCACCAGAGTGAGCGCCATCGCTGTGGCTGCATCCTTCAGCGAGGTGGAGAGGCGGAGATGGAATGTTCTCCCCACCCGTTTCAGCGAGGTTGATGCTGTCTTCCTCCAGTGCCTCCTACTCCCGCTTCGGCCGCAGGCGGAACGGTGATAGCGCCGCCTGCGCCGGTCACGTCCCCCGTGGCGTCCACGTCCTCGCGGGAGCCCCCATGGCATCAGTGGCTGCATGCGAGGGGGCCTTCGAGGTGGATGGGTGAGCCGTAGTGCCGGACTTTTTCTTGGGCGCCATGGATGATGGAGCCGTTGATGAAGAAGACGATGATGAAGATGACGCGCTGCTTACACCCTCGGGTTCGCACAAGCGCTTCCCCCTACCTGGCACACCAAAGATGTCGTGGTTCAACATGGCCACCTATGGGGCCATTGTCCCCTTGTGGTTCGGCAAGGGGGAAGGGCGCGTTGCACAAAGAGCGGAGACCATAGAGTAGCACGGCAGTGATGACACGGGCAGTTTTTACCCAGGTTCGGGCCGCCGCGAGGCGTAAAACTCTACTCCTGCTTTGGTGGATTGATGAAAGGACCGTGGTGGAGACGTAGCGCTAAAGCCCGGTAAGGTCGCCTTTGGACGAGAGCAGCTACGCGCGTATGAGTGTACAAGGGCCTGAATCCTCTCTAAGGTTGCCACAGCCCTCCTTTTATAGGTCAAGGGGTTACCACAATGGCAAAACAGTCATTATCCAGTGATTAGATAGCCACAGTGCTATCATACCTAACTCTACAGATAGGACAGGGTGCATTAAATGCATAGCTTAGTGTCACATCACGGAGGTAGCCCGGCAAGCCTTGTCGTGCTATTCATCCACCTTCTCGCCTGCCTGCGTGACACGCCTCTGGACGTGTGTCATTTGGGGGTGATCTCCCTCATAAATGGCTGCCACGTGCCAAATAACAGCCACTTAGTCACTTGGGGGCCTCACACCGCACCGATAGGTGACTTGCGTTGCTGTGAGGTGGAGCGGTGGCGCCTTGGCGGGGTGATCCGCCCTCGGCATCCCCGGCAAGCCTACCGGGGGAGTCTTGAGACTTGTCTTCGGGGTGACCTCGACCTTGCCAGGCTCGCCTGCCCGGCAAGGGAGGTTTTTCCTTAGTGATATCTTGCTTCTTTGGCTTGTCTTGGTCTTCTTGATCCGCCCTTTGATTTCTCAAAGAGTAATATCTTCTGCTTGGCCTTGTCTTGGATGCTGTAATTTTGCTCTTGAGCCTGTGTATAGTTCGGGCAACATACACCAGGGTTTGTTGCACCGACATTCTGTCTTCACAACGATGAAGAGGAAAAGAAGATTGCCATGGCCTCACTTGAGTTATAAGACTACATTCTCATTTCGTGGGAGCAAGTCATCGAGCGGCGCCAAGCTAAGGGCGACGCACCCATCAGAACATGGAATCAAATGAAGGATGTCATGAGAGCGTGTTTTGTGCCCACATACTATAGCCGAGATCTCTTCAGGAAATTGCAACTCCTCAAGCAAGGCACGAAGTACATTGAAGAGTACTACAAAGAGATGGAGATTGCCATGATGCGAACCAATGTCACAGAAGATGAGGAGCGAACCATGGCATGGTTCTTGAATGGACTCAACCATCCTATCAAGAAGATTGCCGATTTCCAACAGTACACAAGCCTCCTCGAGCTAGTGCACCAAGCTACCAAGACGGACCAATGCAAGATGACTACAAGTACGATAAGTAATCTTCCAAGACCTAAGGTTCATACAATGAAACTTCAATGACTTAGACACCGTCTACCTCGACTAAAGCTTCACCAAGCAACAGCAAAAAGTCAAGCTGCAAGAAACCTTCGACATCTTTGAGTCATCCTCCTACTACTAGCAACTGTAAGCCAAGAGCTTCATCATCAACTACTTCAACAGATGAGATCGTCAAGACGAGTTCCATCAAATGCTTCATATGTCAGTACTGAGGCCACACGACATTTGAGTGCCCCACTCGATGCACCATGATCGCCAATGATGACGACACCTATGAATCCATGAGTGAGGAATAAATGGAAGCACTTGAGCACGTGCCCATGCACCATGAAGTGAATGAAGATGAAATGCTCAAGTCTTTCGTGACAACCGTTCGAGCCCCTCTCTTGTTGTCTCTAAGGTCTTGACACTTCAACACCAACAAGATGAAGACCAAAGTTGCCATATTTTCCACACCAAAGCGGGCATCAATGGACGTTCCATCAAGGTCATCATCGATGGCGGAAGTTGCCACAATTTGGCAAGCGAAGAATAATGTTCCAAGCTAAAATTGGTCAATATGAAGCACCCTCGCCCCTACAAGGTCCAATGGCTTAGCGACTCTGGCACCATTCAAGTGGAGCACACTGTTCAAGTCTCCTTCAAGATTGGCACAAACAAAGACACCTTGGAGTGCGATGTGGTTCCTATGTCCGTGTGGCATCTCCTCTTAGGAAGACCTTGGCAATTAGACCATGGCATCATCCACAACGGGCATACCAATCACTATAGCTTCAAGATGAAGAGCAAGGAGTACGTGCTACGACACATGTCACCAAGTCAAGTGATCACCGACAAGCAAGCATCTACTTATTGTGGAGAGAATAGTGAGCAAGTGAACCACCCAAAAGAGAGTGAGCGCCACAAGCCAAAATTGAGTGCCTCCACGATGAGCGACAATAAAAACCTAGTGCTTTTAGCCACCAAAAGAGACATGAGGGATGTGTGTGAGAGCCCTCGAGTGTTCTTCACATTGTACTTGTGTGTAAAGATGAAGTGGTGACGACTAATACTTCACGACATCTACCTTTCGTGTTATCTCATTTATTGCAGGAATTCAAGGATGTGTTCCTGAATGAGCTACCTCCCGGACTTCCTCCACTTCATGGAATCGAACACCGCATCAACCTCATTCCTGGCACACCTTTACCGAACAAGGCACCATACCGTGTCAACCCCGACGAGACCAAAGAAATCCTACGCCAAGTCCAACATCTCATGGAAAATGGGTTTGTACGCGAGAGCTTAAGTCCATGTGCTGTTCTGGTTATTCCCGTGCGTAAGAAAGATGGTAGTTTTCGCATGTGTTCTGATTGCCGTCCCATAAATGCTATCACCGTTCGCTATAGAAACCCCATTCCATGCCTTGATGATATGTTAGATGAACTTAGTGGAGCCACCATTTTTTTTAAAATTGACCATAAAAGTGGCGACTATCAAATCCGCATTCAAGTGGGCGATGAATGGAAAACGACTTTCAAAACCAAATTCGATTTGTGTGAATGGTTAGTCATGCCTATGGACTGATCAGAAGTGCCTAGCACTTTTATGCGTGTGATGCACTATGTTCTTTGCGAATACATTGGCATATGTGTTGTGGTATACTTTGATGATATACTTGTGTTTAGTCAACCTCTTGAAGATCATGTCATACATCTTAGGGACGTCTTGCAAGTTCTTAGAAACGAGCGACTCTATGCTAACATGGAAAAATGAACCTTTGGTTTTGATAAGCTTGTTTTATTTGGATTTGTTGTGTCCTCTAAGGGTTTTCATGTTGATGAGTCCAAAATTGATGCAAATAAAACTTGGCCACAACCAACCAATTTGTAACAAGTGCATAGTTTCCATGGCATAGCCGGTTTCTATCTTTGATTTGTTATGGACTTTAGCACTATTGCTTCACCATTACATGCTTTCAGTAGGAAGAATGCACCTTTCATATGGGGACCATCTCAAGCTACTGCATTTGAGGAGCTTAAGAACTTGCTTACACAGGCTCCATTACTTGCCTTACCTAATTCTGATAAACTTTTGAAGCGCATTGCGATGCTAGTGGTAATGGCATAGGCGGCGTGCTAATGCAAGAGAAGCGACCCATTGCTTACTTGAGTGCAAAGCTTTCCGGCGCGCAACTTAACTATCCCATTTATGACAAGGAGTTGTATGGTTTGGTAAGAGTCTTGCATGTTTGGGAGCATTATCTTCGACCTCATGAATTTGTTCTTCATACGGATCATGAAACGCTTAAGTACCTTAAGGGTCAAATAAAATTCAATAAGCGACATGCCAAATGGAGTGAGTTCATTGAGTCATTTCCTTATGTGATCAAGTACATCAAGGGTAAGGAAAATGTTGTGGCAGACACTCTTTCCCGGAACTGCATGCTCGTAACTCAACTTGAATTGAATGTCATAGGATTGGAGCACATAAAATACTTGTATGCGCATGATGTTCCATTTGCTATTCCTTATGCCAAATGCTTAACACATACATCTTGGGAGCGATATTATATAAAGGATGATTATCTAATGCGAGCTAACAAGCTTTGTATCCCCGAGTCTTCTCTTTGTTTGTTGCTTTTGCAAGAGGCTCACGGTGAGGACTAATGGGACACTTTGGACGCGACAAGACATTCACTACGCTCTCCAAGAACTACTTTTGGCCCAAGATGTTTCACGATGTCTCACACTACACCAACCGGTGCTCTACATGCACAAAGCTAAGTCAGCTCAATCCCACAGTCTCTATATGCCACTTCCTATTCCGTATCACCCATGGGAAGATATTAGTTTGGACTTTATGCTTGGTTTCACTACAAAAAAAAACCACTTCTGTGATGATACATGTTTGTCATAGTAGGTCACGTTTTCTGTCATGCATGTACATCCATGACGATTTTATGACAGAATCAAGATAGTCATACCTGTGATGTCGTAGAAGTGTTCCATGATAATACCAAAATTAGCATCACGGAAGTGTCGACTTCCATGACGATAAATGGCGCGTCATGGAAGTGCTTTCGTCAAGGGTAACCGACATGTGCCATCCACCATAACGGGTCACCGTTAAGCTATCAGGTTCCGGTTTGGATCCGAGAACCTGTTAACAGCCCGGACCAATGGGGATTTTCCACGTGGAAAATTATCATTGGCTGGAGGAAACACGTGTCGGCTCCGCGGTGGGCCAGATGTCGTCCATCAAATGGAGGAGACTTGCCTATGATACGTCGACACATGGCAGGGCCCAATAGAGGCCCATATAGGTTAAAAAGGCCGGCCCAGTCAAAGGCCCGTATGATTTACTCAGATACTAGTGGGCCGGCCCACTAATGGCCTAATTAAACATGGCCCATTTATGACCCACTGCCAGATCTGGCCTATTAATTGTTCGCCGAGTATTCGGGCCCAATTATGGCCCAGTGAGATTTCGGCCTGTTAGAGGCCCGATGTAGACATGGGCCCATTTCAGCCCGGTGTGTCTTTCGTCCTGGGAATGGCCCATGCTGCCCATGGGCCATATATGGTCCGACGCAACATCCAGCACACTAACGGCCCGTGATTAAGGTGGCAACAGTTCAACCCATCATGACTTTGGGCCTGTTAAAGGCCTGCCATACAATTCGGACCATTGATGCCTCTACTAAGCTTTCAGCTTCTTAAAGCCCATGATATCAGTGGGCCAACGAAGCTCCGAGATATGTTTCTGCCTGGTAACGGCTCGTCATATAACTGGGCCAACAATGGCTCGGTCTACATTTCAGCCCGCTAAAGGCCCGTGGACAACTATTGAAAATTGAGGCCCAACATGCATTTTAGCCTGCTAAACACCCATGGTATGTTCTGGGCCGTAACAGGCCAGCAGGATATTCAGTCTGTTAATGGCCTGAAGTTACATGGGCCCAACTAAGCGCTGGGTCCACTAAAGGCCCAGCTAAACTTTGGCCCCAATGCAGGCCCATGTAAGTTGTGGGACTGGCGCACAGTCTCCACGAAGGGACCCAATGGCCAGTCAGCGCAGGCCCATGAAAGTTGCGTGTTGGCCCAGTTGTGGCCCGCTAAAATGCAGGCAAATGTTTTGGCCCAGTCGACTACATAAAATTTTTGCCCTTTTTTTAGATAGCGAATGATGGCATATAAGGTAACTAGTAGGAATTAAGAACAAACCTACTCTATACAATAAATAAATTACGGCATAGTAACTTAGAATAAACCTACACTATACAATAAAGGATTTATGGTATATTACATCCACTGGGCATTGAAGTTCACCACCAGTGATATAAAGCGCAACGAAGAAGCAGATTACAAAACTGGGTGCCATTGCAGTGTAACAAAATAATACTAAACCCAGACCACTTCCAAGACAGTTCAAGAAAGGTTATCCTTGCGCGGGAGCTGCTGTGCAAGTAGCTGAGCAAGGCTGTGTGATCGGCCTAGCATGTCGTTCATAGCTTCTAGGTGTAGCTGTTTAGCAATGAGGTTCTCATTGGTGTTCTCCGCGATCTTCCTTAGAGATTGGACTTGAAGTCGAAGTTGAGTTGCAGAATGCCTTTCTGCTTGAACTTGAGACTAAAGAAGTCAAACTGATTCAGGCAGCGAATTCTGTGAGCTTGTGTGACTGCTAGTCTCAAGTAACTTGAACACTGCATCAAGACATGACTTGGGTGTTGTCTCGGTATCTTCAAGATGTTTTGCCTTCTTCGCTACAATATATGTTGGGTTTGTCTCACAGGCTTCAGCAGACTTGTGCATTCCATCAGGCATATCACCCTGAAACAAGCAGAGAGATGACAGGTTTTGCATGTATATAAACAAAGATGGTAATTGTGCTGTCAATTCCATCCAATTTTAAATTAGAAAATAAATAGACAGTTCAAAATGTCAATAGCATAATTTGGCATTGTTCATAATGCGGGGAGCTTCACCACACTACTGGATTACCATATCAACAAAACAAGCATAGATGAAGGGCAAAAGACAATCATTGTATCTATTTTGGTTAATGTGCATGGCATGTTGTTCTTATCATCAGCCACATCAATAAGATAAATCAGGAAATGACAAGGTGCAAATGTGGGCTGCTTCACCACACACTGGGTTATAGATCAACAAAAACAAGCATACATGCAGGGCTAAAGAAAATCATTGGATCTGTATTGAGTAATGTGCATGGTATGAATAAGGAATTTGGTTTTATAACTAATACTTGGAACTTACAATTGTTGCGAACATGCATTTTGATAGAAACAGCAAACTAAACAGCAGTTGACGATAGGGAGTATGAGCAAATTAAACAGCAGTTGAGGAAAAGGCTTTAGAAGGACTGACTTACATTAATAGTTAACACCGGCTCTATAATGCCCTTCTCCATGTCAAGGGAAGGATAACTCAAGAATTTCAGCACAGAATATTCTTCATAAGCATTGCCTGTACTCTACATTTTATAGAGAGTAATTATAGATATGATAATACTGGAAGGGATAGAGGATAATGACGATAAGATGCAGATTGATGCTACATAATCAACTACCTATCCCTGTAAGTACAAGCGTTACAGGACAAAATGTACTGACAAGAGCAATGGGTTACACTTCTACACTGGCATTGTCTATGTATTCAACTTTTTGGTAAGATTAAATATAGATCTGATATTTTTTAGTAAATGGTGGGTGAGGGAGATAAGATGCAGAATGCTACACAATGAACCAATCCCTCCTTCCCATAATATAAGAGTGTTTTGTACACTGGTGTACTGTACGAAATGCTCTTATATTATGGGACGGAGGGAGTAGCTATAAATGTAAGTACAGTGATAGAAGACGTCCGGTCCTTACAAGAGGACTGCAGAGCTAAACCTCTTCAAAAGCATTGGGTTGATTCTAAATTTATGTAAGAGTCGATACGGATCTTATAATGTCCACCAAATGGAGGATAAGGAGGCTAACATGTGCAATGATGCTACATAATCAACCAGCCATGAAAGCAAGTATGGTCATACAGGGCAAGAGGTACTCACAAGAGCAATGTACTGTGCAGTATAGTTGGGAGATTCTGTGGTCCCTTGAGAATGAATATTCTTCTGCAAACAATTTTCATACAAGTGAGACGGTAAGGCACATGAAGAAATGTAGTTCAGATTGTGATGTGATATCATAGACAGTACCTTGCGCTGCAGACGAGACCAATGTGTAACAAGATTATTCCAGTCACTGTCTACTAAATGTAGCACTAGAGACTTTATAGAAATTTCATTTAGAGGCTTGCCATCGAAGTGCGCTTGCCTCAGGTAGGAACGATACTTCATCAACGAGTGCTTGAAAAGCGCAACCAAGCCTTGCTCGTCTTGATTATCCAGGTTGATCCTCGCCTATTTAAAAGAATGAAATCTTGTGTCTTCTGTCAGCAGAAACATATGCAGTAATTACCATGAATAACATTAGTACATTACTTACGTGTAAGTTGCAGAGGAAGATTGGAAATTGTTCTTTGCCTGTGGATAATCTTTCCGTGAAGGAAAGATGCGCACAAAGTTCCTCACAACAATATAAGCTTCGTCTTCTAAACTGGGAAGAAGTGGAACAGGGGTCCTATTTGCTACAATTGGGGCTCTCTCTCGTTCAAAAAGGGATTTGGCAACTGGATTTGGTGTACTCTTTGCTGGAATGTGGTTTTTGCATTGTAGAGCTGGTGCTATGTCAACTGGCATCATCATACTGTTTGCTGCAGTTGGGGTCTGCTGAGTTGGGGCATCAGAGATGGCCAGTGTAGTAGGGCTAGAGTCTGCTAGAGTTGTGGCAGTGTTTTCTGGGTCTGGTGATATTGCAACTACACCTAATGGGCTATTTGATTTATAGGTGCACTACCTTTTCAAAATACTTTGTTCATGCTCCATCGCGATCAACAATCACCCTCTTCCTTTTGAACATCTGATACACAAGAACAACATTTGAATGGATAAATATGGTATGATGACAGATGGAATATGTACTAAAAATGGATATGCAGGGAGTATTCACATACACGATGTGTAAACTAAGCAAATGGTAGTGCAACAAAGTAGAAGCAATGCAAAGCATCAGTTGCAAGATATGTGCGACAAATATAACCTTGCAAAGTTAGAGCAAGCACCTTGATGGGTGAATAAGATAGGGCATCTGCCTCTGACTCATCCACTAGGGAGCTACATTGACTTAGGTCTCCCTCTAGCTCAGAATAATTGTTAGGATCATATTCTGAACATGAATCTGTAGATGGAGAGCGTTTGCATTGCATTGCATCCAGACTGGATCTTAGTCCCTCAATGCCAAGTTTGACAGCCATGTCATTGTTCTGCTTTATTCTTTTCATGCACACAAGCTCGTAATGATTATGATGTTGTTCAGTATATGAAATTGATGAAAATATAAAAAGTAGTCAGATTATCTATAGAATGCATTGCAGATTCAACTCAAAGAGTGTCCCCCTACAAACCACTTCGTATACAAAGTCCATACCCCAACCGTGCTGACCAGGCCACATACAGAAATACAAATCTCTTATGTCTCTATAATGGGCATGATGCGGAGCATCCCAAGGTCATCCCCACGGACCTACCATCGTCTCACCTAGTGCCAAGTGGACCCATGACACGAGCACGTACAAGAGCTCTCGAAAACGAGGTGACATCTCTCCTCTCGCAATTCCTCTTTGAAACACATGAGACATGGCTACTACCTCAAATGGAGACACATTGTACACTCAGGTACCAAGGAGTTAGAGATGGAAAAGCTAAGGAGCAAGGAGGATCGAAAGACGAAGACATACACGAAGACGGAGAAGAAATCAGCCAAGTCCCAAGCTGGTCGGACGATCCGGACGAGGTCCCGGACGATCCGGACAGAGCCCGGATGATCCGGCTAATCCACCCAAGAGCACCCATAGCTGAACCTCGAAGCCGGATCATCCGGACGGAGTCCCGGATCATCCGAACCCAGTCGAACGTTCGGACCCCCCCGGACATCTGGGCCGCCGCCTGCCTCCTCACCATGTCCGGACCATCCAGACCATCTCCTGGATCATCCGGGTCCCTGAAGCCTGGATCATCTGGCTCCCCATTTGGATCATCCGTACCCCCACCTTTGCGCGCGTGTTGGGCCGAGGCCCATGTACCCCTTCGTCCCCTTAGCCTATATAAATGACTCCTCCACCACTTTTCTACGGTTACCAAAGGATTGGCTCATTTTAGAGATAGAGCTTTGCTCATCCACTTGACATATACTCCATTGGAGACCGAGGCCTTCGCGGAGAAGATCCCAAGTGGATTCAAGACCCCGCAAGGGAAGATCCCCTCGTGGATTCAAGACCCTGTCTCCGGATCGGGAAGAACTACCGCCTCTTGTATCGTCCTTTGTTGGGTTCATGGATCTAGCACATGTGTGATTGTTTCTTGTTGATTTGAGTGTTCCTCTCGTGATTTCCCTCGTGTTTCCCCATCTTGTTCTTTGTGTTCTTCGCGGGATCCCCTCCAAATCGTGAAAGATCGGCCCCTAGGGTTCCACCCTACATCATCTTGGTATCATGAGCCAAGGTTGATCACGAATTTGGAGACCCTACCCTTTGTTTTCTAGCCTAATTTTGTTGATTTTGTCCCAATTTTGAAAAATCCCCACAAAAATAGCCCCAATTTTTTTTGTGATTTGTTGGTGTGATGAAGTTTTTTTGATTTTGATCCGTGGATTCTTTGTGTTGCAAGTGGATTTCACCTTTCCCCACCATCTCCCCCTCGAATTCCATAAAAAAACCCACGAAATCTTCAAATTTCTCCCCGTTTTCGAGCTCATCCCGAGCCTCACCCGCGCGCAGTTGACAATCCAGGACAATCCGGACCCTGACCTAGATCATCCGGACCCGACCGGATCATCCGGCTCCTGGCCCGGATCATCCGGCTTCGCCTGACGAAACTGCATTTTCTATAGTTTTTCTACACCACCACTTCCGCCACCGCATTACCACTTAGACCACCACTATCCCACTTCCACTAACCCCTCGACATACCCAACCGTACCTCCGCTTTCTGTTACCGTCATTTGGTCATTTGCTTTGATAATTTGAGATGTGGTTCTCTGTTTCCTAGGGTGTTTCGGCTAACTAGGAAGGGTTCGGCTTTGACATCACCACCTCTCATCTTCGCCAAGGAATTGACATCAACAACGACCACTTCACAATCTTGACACCCTCGACCGTAAGCAAGGATGGTAACTTCGATGACACCTTTGTGTACTCCTTGCCATTGCATTGATAACTCCATAGCCAATTTTGCATCTCTTTCCCATCGAGACTAGCCATTGAGTATTGCCGGCAATGTTACTTGTGCACATTAGTGATCATCATTCCTATTGCATACATACCATATCATCTTGGTACATACATCTTGATATCATCTCTTGTGTCACAAGGTTGTCATCGCATATACACAATTGCTATCTTGGTTCGTGAAGTTTTGCATAAGCCGCCAAAGAAAGAGCTCAAAAGAGAAAGGGCCAACAAGATTTTAAGCAAAAGAGAAAGATAAGCAAAGAGCTTTTAAGCAAGAACCATAGCATCATACTACATTAACATTGTCATACTCGATCATCTTGGATCATATCACCGGAACACCATACATATATCATACAAGGGATAGAAGACGTTGCATTTTTGCTTGGTAGGTCGTGCACTAGTCTCGTAACCGCCTATTGTGCAATCGTGCTAGCATCTCTCTAGCATTGTGCAACAAGAGCATTTTCCGTGGATTCCACATTTTGAGCTCATTCCTTGGTTGCACGACCCCATTTATCTTCTGTGCGTGTGTTTTCATGTGCCACATATTGCTATTGGTCTACTTGTTGCATTTGTGAATTTGCGAATCTTTTTCAACATTATTGACTCTCGCTAAAAATTGCATGAATTTTGTGCCACCATCCTCACCAAGCTCCACCAAAGGCTTTATTTGTGTAGGTGTGAGAAATTGATGCGACACGGTACCAATTGTGCTATTTCCTTGCTACACTATTGAGTAATTATTGATCCATTCTCAACATCGGTCAAGGTACATTTGGTATAGTTCTTTCCTTTCTTCCACTCACATATTTGCTTGCAATGATGGATAGGCTAACTACTTCTTCGAACCCACTCTTCATCGAGCAAGATGACGACCCGAACAACTACGTCACCAAGAACCACCTCTTCGGCATGCAAAGAGATTTGCATCAAGAAAATGAAGCATTGAGCGAACGCCTCGACATACTCGCTACCAACTTGAGACAATCCGAACAACATACAAGAAACTACTTCGACAAGAAGCTTGACACACAAAAGGAGGAGAGCAATGCAAGAATGGACGAGATTCGTACCTTGTTGGTCAACCGTTCTTCTACCTCTTCGTCATACTCAAGACGGAGCCACTCAAGTCGATATTCTTCGAAATCTTCTTCGGATGCAAGTCCTCCCCGAGCTCGTTCGCATCATCGCCAAGACCATGAAGTTCATCACGCTCCACAAAACCCATTCCATGGCAATGGTTTACAAGGCCGTCTCCATGAGCGTGCACGCCAACGGCAACAAGCTAATGAACATCTGATCCAAGAGCAAGCTCCCATCCGCCAAGATCGACAAGAGCAACAAGATGGTGATGCACTTTGACAAGAGCAACAACGTCGTGAGGAACAAGCCCTTGAAGCCCAATAAGCTCTACGAGAATCAACTCAAGACGTCAATGCGCGAAACCGTCAAGTACGTTTATAAGAAGAGGCCATCCGCCGTGAGCGCCAAGAAGAAGCCGCTCGTCGTGAAGAGCTTCAAGAGATGAGAAACCGTGCAAGAATTCCACATCCTCAACAACAAGCTAACCAAGCGGAACATGAGGAGCAAGCGGCTCAAGATCCTCCTCCATGGCAAGAGCGTCCTATTCATAACCATCAACCCCAACACAATGAAGAGCACCGCTACGGCAAGTTCAAGTTCACCATGCCCAAGTTCTCCGAAAGCAACGACCCCGAAGAGTACCTTCCATGGGCATTGAAGGTTGACAAGATCTTTTGTTTGCACAACTATGAGTAAGAGAAGAAGATCGCCATGGCATCCCTTGAGTTCCAAGACTATGTCCTCATTTGGTGGGAGCAAGTCATTGAGCGCCGAACGACAAGGGGTGAAACACCCATCACAACATGGAACCAAATGAAGGATGTCATGAGAGCGCGCTTTGTGCCAACATACTATAACCACGACCTCTTCAAAAAGTTACAAATCGTCAAGCAAGGCACAAAGACCGTTGAAGAGTATTACAAGGAAACGGAGATTGCCATGATTCGATCAAATGTCAGAGAAGATGATGAGCAAACAATGGCACGTTTCTTGAATGGACTCAATCATCCTATCAAGAAGATCACCGACTTCCAACCTTACTCAAATCTCATTGAGCTAGTGCATCAAGCTACCAAGGCGGAGCGACAAGTGCAAGATGACTACAAGTATGCCAAGTTCTCTTCCAAGTCCTACGGCTCTTCCTAAAATGAAGCTGCAACGACTACGACGCCTCCTTCCACGACAAAACCTTCTACAAGCAAAGGCGACAAGTCAAGCTACAAGAAAACTTTGACATCCTCAAGTCGTCCTCCTACTACAAGCAACTTCAAGCCCTGAGCTTCATCCTCATCTACTCCAACTGATGAGCCCGTCAAGACAAGTTCCATCAAATGCTTCAATTGTGGAGGCCGAGGCCACTAGACTTTTGAGTGCACCAACCGGTGCACCATGATCGCCAACGATGATGGCACATACGACTCCATGAGTGAACAAGAAATGAAAGCCCTAGAGCATGTGGCCATGCTCTGACAAGTGAATGAAGATGAAGATGACCAAGTCTTTTGTGACAATGATTCGAGCTCCGCTCTTGTTGTCTCCAAGGTCTTGATGGTTCAACACCAACAAGACAAAGATCAACGATGCCATATCTTCCACACCAAGGCGGGCATCAACGAGCGTTCCATGAAGGTCATCATCGACGAAGGAAGTTGCCAGAATTTGGCAAGTGAAGAGCTATGTTCCAAGTTACAATTGGTCAAGATGAAGCATCCTCGCCCCTAGAAGTTCCAATGGCTTCGCGACTCCGGCACCATCCAAGTGGAGCACACCCTTCAAGTCTCCTTCAATATTGGCGCATACGAAGACACCTTGGAGTGTGATGTGGTTCCTATATCCGTTTGCCATCTCCTACTTGGATGACCTTGGCAATTTGACCGCGGCGTCATCCACAATGGGAGAACCAATCACTATAGCTTCAAGATGAAGGGAAAGGAATAGGTGCTACGACCTATGTCACCGAGTCAAGTGATCGCCGACAAGCAAGCAACCACCCATCATGGAGAGAATAGTGAGAGAGTGAACCACCAAAAAGAGAGTGAGAGCCAGAAGCCAAAATTGAGTGCCTGCACGATGAGCGACAAGAAAAACTTAGTCCTATTCGCCACCAAAAGTGACATGAGAGAAGTGTGTGAGAACCCATCAAGTGTTATGCACTATGTCCTATTGTGCAAAGATGAAGTGGCAAGGACTAACACATCTCATAATCTACCTTTAGTGTTGTCTTCTCTATTGCAGGAATTCAAGGACATTTTCCCCGATGAGCTACCTCTAGGACTACCACCACTATGAGGCATCGAACACCGCATCGACCTCATTCCCGGTGCACCCCTACCAAACAAGGCACCCTACCGCGTCAACCCCGAAGAAACTAAGGAAATACAAAGGCAAGTACAACAACTCATTGACAATGGGCATGTGCGTGAAAGCTTAAGTCCTTGTGCCATACCGGTCATTCTTATGCCTAAGAAAGACGGTAGTTTTCGCATGTGTTCCGATTGCCGTCCCATCAATGCTATCACCGTTTGTTATCGATATCCTATTCCTCGCCTTGACGATATGCTAGATGAGCTTAGCGGAGCCATCATTTTCTCTAAAATTGATCTTAAAAGTGGCTATTACCAAATACGCATTCAAGAAGGCGATGAGTGGAAAACCACTTTCAAAACCAAGTTTGGCTTATATGAATGGCTAGTTATGCCTATGGGTTTATCCGAAGTGCCCAGTACATTTATGCGTGTGATGCACTATGTTCTTCGCCCTTACATTGGCGTATTTGTTGTGGTCTACTTTGACGATATTCTTGTGTTTAGCATGTCTCTAGAAGATCATGTTACCCATCTTAAACGGTTTTGCAAACTCTAAAAAAAGAGCGCCTTTATGCTAATATGGAAAAATGCATTTTTGGTGTTGATAAGCTTGTTTTCTTGGGTTTTGTTGTGTCATCTAAGGGTGTTCATGTAGATGAAGCTAAAATTGATGGCATTAAAACTTGGCCACAATCAACCAACTTGCAAAAAGTGCGAAGTTTCCTTGGCTTAGCCGGATTCTATCATAGATTCGTTAAAGACTTTAGCACTATTGCATCTCCTTTGCACGCCTTGAGTAAGAAGAATGCACCATTTGTTTGGGGACCATCCCAAGATACCGCATTTCATGAGCTTAAGAATTTGCTTACACATGCTCCTTTGCTTGCATTACCCAACTTTGATAAAACTTTTGAAGTTCATTGCGATGCTAGTGGTAACGGCATAGGAGGTGTGCTAATGCAAGAGAAGCGCACAATTGCTTATTTAAGTGAAAAAATCTCCGGCGCACAACTCAATTATCCCATCTATGACAAAGAGTTGTATGCATTAGTTCGAGTGTTGCATGTGTGGGAGCATTATCTCCGTCCTCATGAATTTGTCATTCATACTGACCATGAAACTCTCAAGTATCTTAAGGGTCAAACTAAGTTAAATAGAAGGCGCGCCAAATGGAGTGAATTTATAGAATATTTTCCTTATGTCGTCAAGTACATTAAGGGTAAAGAAAACGTAGTGGCGAATGCTCTTTCCCGCAAATGCATGCTTGTTACTCAACCTGAGTTGAATGTCATTTGTTTTGAGCATTCAAAAGACTTGTATGCGCACGATCCTAGTTTTGCTATTCCTTTTGCCAAATGTTTGACGCATACATCTTGGGAACGCTATTACATCAAAGATGATCATCTTATGAGAGCTAACAAACTATGTATCCCCGAGTCTTCTCTTCGTTTGTTACTTTTGCAAGAATCTCATGGAGGAGGACTTATGGGTCATTTTAGATGCGACAAGACATTTGCCATGCTCTTCGAGAACTACTTGTGGCCCAAGATGTTCCGCGGCGTATCTCGCTTCGCCAACCGATGCTCTACATGTCGCAAAGCTAAGTCTAAAGCTCAATCCCATGGTCTCTATATGCCACTTCCTATTCCGTATCACCCATGGGAAGATATTAGTATGGACTTTGTGCTTGGTTTGCCTAGAACTCAAAATGGAAAGGATTTCTTGTTTGTTGTTGTGGACCGTTTCTCTAAGATAGCACATTTTATTCCATGCAACAAGATAGACAATGCCTCACATGTTGCCAATCTATTTCGCAGGGAAATCTTGCGTCAACACGGAGTGCCCAAGACTATCATGTCGGACCACGACGTCAAGTTCCTAAGCTACTTTTGGAAGACGTTATGCGCCAAGCTCGGAATCAAGCTCCTATTCTCTTCGGCGTACCATCCACAAACCGACGGCCAAATGGAGGTCACGAACTGGACACTATCTACTCTCCTACGCGTGTTGATCAAGAGGAACATCAAGGAGTGGGAGGAGTCTCTACCCATCACCGAGTACGCCTACAATCGCGCAAGACATTCAACCACCGGCAAGTCCCCCTTCGAGGTTGTCTACGGCTTCAATCTATTGTACCCATTGGACATTCTACCTCTACCACTACAAGAGCGCATCAACATGGATGCGAGCACTAGAGCAAGCCATCTCGAGAAGGTTCATGAAGATACAAGGCACACCATCGAGCACCAAGTACAACGCCTCGCGACCAAGCTCAACATCAACAAGCAACCCATGGTATTCCACATTGGCGATCTTGTGTGGCTACACCTTCGCAAGGACCGATTCCCCAATGAACGCAAGTCCAAGCTTCTACCTCGAGCCAATGGACCATTCAAGGTGCTCGAACGCTACAACAACAACGCCTACAAGATCGACATCCCACGCGACAAGTGCAATGTGAGCGATATCTTCAACGTCAAGGACCTCTCTCCCTACCATGGTGATGAGGATTTCGATTTGATGTCGGATCTTTTCTAGGGGGGGGGGGGAGATGATGCGGAGCATCCCAAGGTCATCCCCATGGACCTACGATCATCTCACCTAGTGCCAAGTGGGCCCATGACACGAGCACATACAAGAGCTCTCGAAACCAAGGTGACATCTCTCCTCTCGCAATTCCTCTTTGAAACACATGAGACATGGCTACTACCTCAAACGAAGACACTTTGTATACTCAGGTACCAAGGAGTTAGCCATGGAGAAGCTAAGGAGCAAGGAGGATCGGAAGAGGAAGACATACACGGAGACGGAGAAGAAATCAGCCAAGTCCCAGGCTGGCTGGACGATCCAGACGAGGTCCCAGATGATCCGGACAGAGCCTGGATGATCCGGCTAATCCACCTAAGAGCACTCACAGCTGAACCTCGAAGCCGGATCATCCGGAGGGAGTCCCAGATCATCCAGACCCAGCCAGATGTCTCGACCCCCCTTTAGACACCTGGGCCGCCGCCTGCCTCCTCGCCACGTCTGGACCATTCGGACCATCTCCTGGATCATCCGGGTCCCTGAAGCCCAGATCGTCTGGCTCCCCATCCGGATCATCTGGACCCCGCCTGTGCGCGCGTGTTGGGCCGAGGCCCATGTACCCCTTCGTCCCCTTAGCCTATATAAATGACTCCTCCACCTCTTTTCTAGGGTTAGCAAAGGATTGGCTCATTTTAGAGATAGAGCTTTGCTCATCCACTTGACATATACTCCATTGGAGACCGAGGCCTCCGTGGAGAAGATCCCAAGTGGATTCAAGACCCTGCAAGGGAAGATCCCCTCGTGGATTCAAGACTCCGTCTCCGGATCAGGAAGAACTACCGCCTCTTGTATCATCCTTTGTTGGATTTGAATCATGTATCTCTCTTTGTGTTCATGGATCTAGCACATGTGTGATCGTTTCTTGTTGATTTGAGTGTTCCTCTTGTGATTTCCCTCGTGTTTCCCCCTCGTGTTCTTCGTGTTCTTCATGGGATCCCCTTCAAATCATGAAAGATCGGCCCCTAGGGTTCCACCCTACATCAGGACGGACACACATTTCAAAATTGAAGTTGGAACATTAGAATCATATCAAATTTGTATTTGAACAAATAAACTAAGAAATTATGAGTGGCATAATGTTTAGCTTCAAGGGTGTAGTGCTGGTAGTGCGACACAAAGTAAGTAGGCAGATTGTATTCCATGTAAAAGATCGTAGTCTATGTAAAAGGTGGATATGACACTTTTCTTTCTATACAATGCAATGTTCGTTGCCCACACTTAATGGAAGAGATCACACAGAGAAATACTATTCACTCATGTGTGCGGTTCCAGTATTTTGAAACAGGGACGTCCACCCTAAAAGAATATTGACAACAAATATGACAAGGCAACCATACAAGTAGTGAATCAATCATTACTTGTGAGCTTACTAGGACAAGTATGCAAAATTGTGACTGCAGTAAGTGACCCTCCAAAATCTGAATCAAGAAGTTTGTCTAGCACTTATTGTTTGCAACTAATCAAAGTGAATAATTGGGTATCATATCGAATGAGTAAGAAAGACAAGTTAAATTGTCAAAAAACCTGGCCTGCAGTAGTAATCTGGGTTAATGTCACTATGACCAACAATCCAACATGACTACTGTCTGTTCCTAGGGCTGGAATTTTGAAACCCTGTGAACTTTACAGGTACTAAAGATTACTGAAATATCTAAACCATTAAGTGTAGGTAGCCCTCAGTACACAACAAACCCTAATGATGGTCCTGCCTAATGAGTAATGAATCAATTAGAAAATGGTAGATGGGGAGTGGCTGCTGAGTGTTGATGACGTATCTGAGGATAAATCGGGTTGGCTTAGTGGGTGCTGCACGCCTGAGACCTGAACGAACTGGGAAGGTAGGCACGGCGGCACGCCCGGGCAGCGGTGACGCTGTTGGGCGAGTGACCCTGACCTTCTGTTAGTCCGGCATCTCATCCTAAAGTCATGCCGTCCGAGGGCGGCAAGTCGCCAGCGAGGCAGGCGGCTGGCGGCGAGTAGAGATCGGAAGCGTAGCAGAGCAGAGGGGAATCGTGGTCTGGGCCGACCCAAAATCCCAGGGTGGGCCACGGCCCACCGTGGCCACCCTGTAGATCCACACCCCAGCGGCGTACATGCATTTTCGAACCTAAATTAGGAACATTTAGCTAACCAATTAAACGACTCTATTTTTATAATATCAGATTCGTATTTGAACAACTAAGCTTGTCTAGCTTGATGGGTGGAGTAGTGCTATTATGACACGAAGCACGTAGGCTGATCGTATAGTGATCATAAAAGGGGGAAACCCTAAGCATGATCAATTAAACCCTATTATGACTGTGCCATGGCAGATTTGAAGCTACAAACCGCACAAATGCTAATTAGCAAGCATTGTTTGGTTCGAACTAAGAACTAAATTCTAAGAGCTGAAAAGAAAGTATAGTAACCAATTTAGGATCTATTTTCTGATTGAGATCAAAAAGTTGAGCAGATATTAAGTAGTACCACCTCTCTTGCGGCGGCGTGTAGGCATTTGGGGTGCGATGGCTGTTGGTGGCGTGGAAGCAAATCTGCGACGGTAGATGGGTCCATCGGGGGATAAGTCCCGTTGTGGTGGACGAGAAGATCATCGGAGCGGCCCCAACAAGGAGGACGACGACACCGATGAAGCAAGAGGACGCGATGCAAGGCTCTTGGTCCATGCCATGGATGAGAAACATCCATCTCTAGCAGTGGACGACGCGGTCTTGGTAGGCGCTCCGGCATGGTGGAGGACGATGGCGATGGATGGGGAGGCGGACGGAGGAGGCTGGTGTGGGGATGGTTTTCTAGCGCGGACGGTTTATGAATGGGACAATGGAGGCAGAGGTACGGGGAACCATGTCTTTGGGACGCGCCTGTCTGAAATATGGGAAAGTTACTTACTTAGCCCCCATTTAAAATTTGGACGTCTCGTCGGTTGGGGATAGGACGCTAATCTCGCATCTCCTCAATATTTGCCCAGAGCGATTTCGGGCGAGGAGAGGGTGTTTTGCCACCCATGGTTAGCGCCCACGGTGTATGAATAGGGTTGACAGGTACGGCGGTTGTGTCACGTATGAGTGAAGTTACAAACCTGCACTATTAAAAATATTTGCCTACATCGATTTTGGCCGAGTCGTGTTTGTTTTGCCGCCCACCGTGTATGAATGGGGAAATGGAGGGAGAAAGAGAGGTCTTTCGGACGAGCTTCAATAAAATGTGTTTTGCCGCCCACGTTTGGCACCCACCATGTCTGAATGGGCTCAGAGGCGTACTTGTCATGTCTGATTGAAGTTACTAACCTACCCATATTGATAGTAGTGGAAATCAGGCCGATCGGTTCTCCGTGTAAGGGGTAGACAGTAATTTCCATCTTGCAAACACTGGCTTCGGGCGGCCGACGTGGGAGTGGATGTTTTGCCGCTTCTTTCAAAATTTGGGACAATAAGCATTCACGTTTACCCTGGCAACTAAATTCGAATCCATTTTGTATTCTTATACGAATCCTTATAAATCAATCTATGTTTTCTTATAAATCTTCATAAGCACAACAAAGATGTTTCACTATCATATATGAATATGATTTACAAATGTCGATACTCGAATTCAGAAGGTAGAATCCAATTTAAGGTGAATTTGAATATATGAAACCAATTTATGTCCATCTCAAGTGTAACATGTATGACACACGTAGCATATAGTGTACTCCCACTTATATATGTACTCAAGCGATGTCTCAAGATTCAAAATACTGAGTCAATCAACCAATAATGTACAAAACTAATAGACATATAAACACTTATAGAGTATATGGATCAATAATATCAACTAACATACATAAGCCAGGCCGTTGTACTTTTTTTGCTAGAAGAGCATCATTTTTTAGCAAAGCTAGTACAACATCTTGGCCCTTTCAGATGCGTGCCACTTAAGGACCATCTATACTACTATTATTGTTGAATGCACATTCAGCCCGATTGGCATATTTGTAGGTCTGGCATAGCAAACAAAATGAAATATCTTTGCCTCAACAAAAAAATGACATGTCTCACACTCTTATCAATTAATACAGACTCATGCTAAAAAAGAAATACAGACCAAAAAACAAAAAACAATAATTACATGATCTCTAAAACAAATGGTTTGATCGATTACATGAACAAACAACACAAAGGTTATTCAATGATGGAAAAAACATTTCACCTATGATTTACCAAGTGGGATTTTAATTTCCTTTTTTCCTTCAGGACCTTGACAATGCGGTCAGTCTCAGCTTGCTTCATTTTGAAATCCACCAAATATTAAATTGTTGTCTTGAGTACTGCTTGTGATTGTGTTGTTTGCTTCCTCAACATGTCAACTTCATCTCCAAGTGCAGAAGCAGAATCTCTTTCTACCAATAGTTTAGCCTCTAGAGCATCAGAAGTTGGCAATTCATGATGCACGATTGGGCCGGTGCCACTTCTCTGGGATAATACAACGTCCATGGGGACCTCACTCTTTGATTTTGGGCTTACTTGTTTTTCCATTAAAGTTCCGATTGGATTCAGAAAAGTTGAAGTTAGCAAAACATCTCAAGTGGGAGTTAGAACAGCAACCCAATGAAACAAACTAGGAATTAAAGAGTTTCGGTTGGATGCTGAAAAGTAGTTATTAACATCATTGCAACCGGTTACAGCAGCAAAGCAGTTAAACAAACAAGTTTTGCAAAAGGTACCTATTGTGGCATTGGAGTTTCTCTTGGATACTGAAAAGTTGAGTAGCCAGTAACTTGATTAGAGCAACCGGTTGTAGCAGCAAAGCAGTTTAACAAACAAGTTTTGCAAAAGGCACCTGTTGTGGGATTGGAGTTTCTCTTGGATCCTGAAAAGTTGAGTAGTCAGTAACTTGATTAGAGCAACAAGTTACAGCAGCAAACCTGTTACAAAAATAAATTTTTGAAAATGTACCTGCTGTGCAATTGGACTTCCAATTGGATCCTGCAAAGTTGAAGTTGGTAAGATGATTACAGTAGCAAACCAGGTAAACAAGGAAGTTTTTGAAAACATACCTGTTGTGCCACCGGAGTTTCAGTTGGATCCTGCAAACTTGAATGTTAGCAATCATAAATAAAGTGTTGCAAGAGCCATCAGAAACTAACATTGAACTAGCAAAACTAACCAGTTTTGGCAATGTATTTAATTACACATGAACTAGTAAAACTGACAAGTTCTTGGTAACATATTAAAGTAACAAGTCGGTACCGTTTACCAGCAACACAGACATCTGTAAATTTCTTTGATGTAAGCAAAATGATTCTGACACATATATATAAGTTAAAAAGACGTTGTCCCTCATATAAACTTGACATTTGTCCGTCTATGAGCATGCAAACATTACTAGTGCTACAAGTCATAACAGCAAACCATTTGAACAAACAGGGTAATAGAAGGTAAACTACATATGAATTTTGCTGCACCCTAAAAGTAGATATGACCAGCTATGTACGTGCTTAAGTAGCTATTTAAGGCAAACAGGTAATTCTATAAATAGTAAGTATCAAACACGTAGATAGGCGCAGTCTATAATAGGATTAACAGGCTATGGCATTATTTAATCAGTAGTAAACTAAATTAAGCCAAGCAAGGTAATTGAACAATTTTGCAGTCAGTGGCTAACTAAAATCCGAGAAGCAGGTAACTGAACTTACGCTAGCTTTTTGTACAGGCACACTGTAACTTCTTTTTCTCTTACAAGGTTCTACGAAGGAGTCCATGGCATCAATTGTTTGGATACGTAGTCCCAATACTTCTTTCTTCCCACACTGCATTGGTAAGTCGAATGGTTAATCTAATAAGATGGTGCGTCCTTGATATGTTATATGAGGACGGGTTGTGAGACTTGTTGTAGCAACACACATCACACTGGCTTTTACTGTATATTTCATGCGATTACATTTGGCATATCGAGATATAAGCAATCTACAATAGGATGAAAAGACTAGCATCCTTCACATTATTGGCGAAGTCAGTTCATAGAAACAAGCAATTCAACCATTCTGTGGGTAACTCAAAAGCGCCACTGAAATATTTTTCACTACCCCAATCATACACGCAAAAAGGGGTGGTGCCACTATAGGGGTTGGTATGGGTGGCTGCCTCGGGTGGCTGGAAAGTCCGCACCTAGTTTGAGTCGTCTAGGTTGGCCCAGGCTAGTTTTGTTCGTCCCAGCGCACGAGCAGGAATTGTAAAAAATGAAGAAAAACATTTCAATTTGGATGGGCCAATAACGTAAGTGCAAGGCAGGCCCTACAGCAGACTCGCGGCCCAAACGAGCGCCTCGAATATCTATCAACAGCAGGAAAAATCCCCAATTCGTTCGCTCCAGCCTCCAGTCTGGTTCGCTCCTAACCTAGCCGCCGCTGGTTAGACCGACATAGCTCTTCCTCGCACCCTCATTTTTCACCGATTGTCGAGCTTCAAGCGAATGGAAGGAAAAGAAGATGAAGATCCAACCCTAGGTGTAGCCTGCGTGGGACGCAGCGGCGGCAGTACAGGCATGTCATCGAGCTTGCGCAAATGGACAGTCGCAGCTTGCAAGAGCAGCATGCACAACAAGTAGGTACATCACATCCCTGATAATACCTAATTCAACTATTCAATTTCTGGCCATTAGTTAAACCTGATGGTGTTGTAAAACTGCTTGTATGTAGGGAATCTACAAGAAAATGAACCCAATTTCTTCTTATTTTATAACTCCCCCAATCAATACTGAACTGACTGAACCTGATGTGTCTAATCAAGTTTCCGGTGCAAACATATAAGCTCATATTGTTCTTGAGTCTGAAGTGTCTAATGAATAGACTGGTAATGAAGGATTTGATGCAAACATTTTACATGCTCCTGGTGATGAACATATGGTGTCTAATGAGGGATTTAATGCAAGCATTTTTTAAGCTCCCATTGAAGGATTTAGTGTGTAATGATGATCTGCTATGTTGAGAGAGAGTGAGAGATTTGCAGGAATTGATGACAAGCAAATTATAGTATATTTTCATGGCTTGAAGAAATGTCAAGGCCATCTACCATAACGTCCCCGTATCATGACAACCTAGCATAAATAATTTTCTAATCTGTTGTTTCAAACTATTGGCATACTTATGCAAGATAGATATATTGATATGCAGTTTATGCACTAGTTATAGGTGGAATTAGACTTGGATATTTTCAGCCAGAGAACGAATAATTCAAGCAGGTACAGTCCATGTTAGTAGTCCTTGTCCACCATGTTAGATTTTGTGTTTTTTTGGTGCTTACATCATCTAGTGGTTTATAATCTGGAAGTACTTTGGATCATTAGATGGTTTTCAAAGTGCATGTAGCTTCACATTTCTCAAGTTATGTTGAATTCCAGAGTGCAAGTGCCTTCGTATTTTTTAAGTTAAATTTTCGCCCCTGGTAACTTGAATTCGTGGATCCGCCTCTGCAGACAAATCATACACGCAGGGCAGTACGAATTAAATGAAATGTAGGGACTTACGCTAGCTCGTTGTACAGGCTCATTGCAGCTCTGCTTCCGGTTGGGATGTTCAATGTACAGGTCCATGTTACCACTTGCTTGGATGTGCAGGCCCTGTGCTCCTTGCATTCCCCTCTGCATTTTTGGCATGGTGAATGGTTGATCAAATGAGAGGAATAGACCTTGCTGTTGTACCGGACGACAGGTACTTACAAGGTTATACTGGCATGCAGGATCTGTACCAGATCCCATAGCACCGTCATGCTTCTCTAAAAAATGGTTTTGCTTTTTTCAAATGAAATATCCAGAAGAAATAAGAGTTAAAGTCAGAGTTTGCATATGCGTGTAAGATAAGAGAGAAGTAAAAGGATATCCAAACATCATCGGAACAGAGCACATGGGAGTGATATGTGGATACCTAGTTCGGGCCGACGTTTGGGCATGCTCTCCTAGAGTGCGGGTCACTTCAGAGCTGTTCAGGGTGATGAGCTAGTGTTGGCTGGCCGTGTACGGATGCAGATCTTGAGCGGCAGTGGAGCACTAGGATGCGGTGAAGCACCAATGGCCTCGGGGGGTGGAGGTTGACAATGTGCTCAGTGAAGTAGCCCCGATGAGGTGGGAGACGGCATCGGTGAATCGCACCTGATGCGGTGGAAGTCGGTGTCTGTAAGGCACGTCGGCTGCGGTGGACGACGTTCTCAGTGGACCACCCAGTGCGATGGACAAGGGCATAGATGAGGCAGCTCCGGTGCGGTGGTGAAGCGTGACCGTCGTCTTTGTCGTCGTCATCCGGCACAGAGGTGGGGAAAGAGACGAGACGAGGGGTGATTCGAATTTTTCTTGGGTTGGCGGTGAATTGGGGATTTCAGTGCTCTGGGCACGGAAGGGGACGAGGGAGAAGGGAGATTTTGCAGGGCTGGAATTGGGGCTGCCAGATATTTCAATCTGAAATGTGGAAGCGTGGATTTTTTTTTGTCGTCCTTCTTTTTTTGGGTTTGGGGGGGGGGGGGGTGCTAGCGTCCGTACGGCACACGCCACCACCATGACACGACCCTAGTCTGCCTGGTGCGCCTACATTTGAGAATGCAAACAAATCTTCTTTCATTGGAAAATGAATCTGTATGTATTACCATGCCCGTGTTTTCCTTGCAAATAATTAGTCCTTCGAAACAAGATACTATAAATTAATTAATGAAGAGTTCTTTGAATTAGAGTGTGTTTGTCACATAGCGATCTCCAATTCTAATGTGGATTTCGCATTTCATGGTATCCACGCTACTTGCTTAATTCAAATTCATATGTATAAGATGAACACTAGCTATGGTAGTGAGAAAATTTTGGATGCATTCAAACATATGACCACACACATACAAAATACCACAACAATCGAGTCAATATCAACTTTTGCAAACCTACTATGGCACGAATTCGAAATAATTACGAAAGCCATATGCATGGTCCTCAATTCAAATCTTACAATGTACACTAAATCGAAACGTCAATATTAAGTCTAGTACTATCTACATTCAAATGTTGTTTTTAGCCCCCCCCCCCTTGGCATACACGCTACATACTTCCTCTATCGATCAATCTTCCTCTCCTAACCACCTTACAAAGCTATTGGTTTTCGACACACGCTCATTATTTCTCTCCATTTTTCGAGCTCTAACTCTCTCAAATACACAACCCCATTTTTCCACTCTGTTAACAAATGTATCTCTCTCATACACCCGCCATTGCACTCCATGCTGAGCTCTCTCTCTCCCTCCCACCCTCTCTCGCTAGATACATGCATTGACTATCTAGACCCCCCCTTGCGCGCACGCATGCATGTTGTCTATCTAGGTCACTCTCGAGACCATCTCACTCTTTCTTCTGCACGGCCGCCCACACTCGCTCAATCTCTCTCTCTTTTTCTAAGTCTCGATTAACATCGCTTTCTCTCACACACAAACGATATATCTCCCTGTTCGGGCCTCGATCGACACACTCTATACTCTCTCACACAGATTGTCTATCTACGTCAGTATCTCCAAGCCTTCCCACTCTTTCGACCTCATGGCGGCCCACGCTCGCTTAATATCTCTCTCCCTCTCTCTCTCTCTCTCTCTCTCTCTCTCTCTTTATGTATGTCTAGATTGACCTCGCTCTTTCTCACACACAAATGATATATCTTCATGTTTGGGCCCAATTCGACATATTCATATTGTACTGGCAAGATGCCCATGCGTTGCACGGAACATCAAGATGCATTTATATGAGCAGTTTATCTTGTGGGAGATAAGGATGAACGAGGGAAGGCCTTGTCTGCAAATGTGGAGAGGGGTGCGGGTATCTTTTTGCAAAATTGTCATAGTTTCATTCCTATCTGTCAGATATAGATCGAACGGCCTATATTGCAGGATGGCAGGCACACCATCATCACCAGCTTTGTTTTTTTATAAGAGTAGAGACACTCTCTCAAGCACATTGTCTATCTAGGTCACTCTCTCCAACCCATCTCACTCTTTTGACCGCATGACGACCCATGCTAACTTAATCTCTCTCTCTTTATCCATGTATCGATTGACCTTGCTTCCTCCCACACACAAATGATATATCTACCTGTCTGTGACTGGATCATCTCTCAAGCTATCTCTTACAGCCCTCACCCTTTGCAAAAGCTCAATCAGATAATATCTCTCCAGAGCATATACATCTTTTTAACGAATGCGGGGCCACACTCACTTTGTCTCTCTATCTATCTATGTCTCGATTGACCTTGCTTTCTCACGTCGTCTCTTCCACACATTGAAGCTACCTCTCCATCCCTCGAAGAGCGGAGCTATTTACATTGCGAGGTGGACTCCACCCTTGGATTAATTTGTGAAGGCATTTATTCCGATGGGCTTATATTATATTTTTGTAGCATTTGGACCACAACTACTCCAAACACGGTTGCAACCCCCGCCCCTCCCCCAATTGATTTCCCTTTGGCTCGGTCACCGCTCTCTCGCACGCCATTTCTCACCTTCCATGTCGCACCATGGTATTTTTGCAAAAAACTCTGGTGTTCTCTTTAATAATTACAAATAAGCTACAAACTACACACCGGGAGTCCACCTGTAATGGAGCAATTTTTGACCCAGAAATTAAAGTGCAACAAAGTATACACCTGGGGGCCCACCTGTCATGGAACAAATTTGGACCCGTATATCAGTTAAAAATGAAAAAGGACGAGGATTGAACATGCGATCAGGGCCTTCCAGACGGACATCAATAGGCAACATAGTAGCAACGTTTGTTGTACACCCCTTCGTTGATATATTGTTTTTATATTACCATAGCCTATTTAATGGATAACATGTTTTTATATTAGTTTTAGTAGATTAGTGGGACTGGCTCATCAGCATGTACTATTCCCCTTCACTTACTGGTGGGTCCCATGTCTGCTCTCTCTCTCTCCTCCCCTTCAACGTTTAGAAGCACGTGAAAACACGAAGAATGCGCGGGCAGTGTTGCCATTGACCATATCTGGACTCGTCCACAAGTTACGGCACCAGTTTCACGTACTAGTAGTACTATATGTAACAAGTTTAGGAACAAAAGTGACCGTGACAGACAAGTTAGGCTAGCAGTAGTACTATTTATCTACTACCAATAATTAAATGCATGGATAATTTTTTATAATTAATTGATATGGCTCTAGCAGAACATTCAATCGATCAAACCATAGGTTTCATTCAGTCTGACTGTGACTTTTACATTCATACCATGATCGAACTAAAATAAATGGAAATGATAAATCCCAAACGTTCGGATTTTAAGCATGGCAATCCGAATGTTTTTTCGGGCGAATTTAGATCAGGCGGCAGCGGTGGAGGCATCTTGCGGCTGGAAGCGGTTCCTCTGTTGTGCTCTGTGTGTCGTCGGGCCACTGACCGGCAGCGACGGCGGCATCTTGCACCGTTGTTGGTGTACTCCTGGATGTTGGCCCTAGCTTCAAGGAAGGCCAGAATGTTCTGGACTTCGGTCTCCAGGAGCTAGTCAACTGGCTGGAGGCGGCGACTGGCGTTGGTGCAAGGAAGTGGTCGACTGCGGTGATCCATGCCGCTGATGGGGGCACTGGCACTGGCGCAGGGACAGGCGCTGACAACGGCACAGCGGAGACATTCGGGTGCACGGGCACTGGCACGGGCGCGCGCGTCAGTGCACGTGTAGGCACATGCGCTGGCAGGTGCACGGGCGCATGAAAGTCAGCGGGGACCTCGTGGAACCCTGTGGCTTCAAGCTCGGCGACAATGTGCGGCTCCCAACCCATCAGTGCCACGGGGATGGGCGCTGGCGCAGTCAGGGCAACGGGAGCTAGAAAAGGAGCAGGGACAGGTGTGGCGTCTTCCCGCAAGGGGAGTTCAAGCTCGCCACAAAGTGCCTTATGTTCTTGAGACTCCGGCTGGGTGTCTTCCTCACAAAACTGGAAGACTAAGGGCAGCCCATCGTGATGCGGCATGGCGTACGGTGAGGTCAGGCTGGTTGGAGGTAGATGACAGGAGAATCAAAGAGGAAGAGAGAAGATTGTAGCGAGATCGGGGAGTGCAGCGGTGATTTAAACTGCGGCACCAACGCCATTAAAAGTGGGGGCAGTTGGGAGGAAGGTGGGCAGCGGAGCCTGGTCAAAGGGCTCGCCTCCCGGTGAGCCTGTGCAGCGGCCTGCTCGCATGCCTCCCGGTCAGCCGGCACAACGGTCTACTCAGAAGCCTCCCATTGACTCACACGCTTTCTTGGACGGCACCTACCGATGAGAAGCGGGACTCGTGGTGGCACGTAGGTCAAACGCCCACGGTTTGACTAGTGAAACCGTTCGTGTTAACGTGACATGTCTTTGTTCCAAAATACCTTGGCTCTTCGTTTGTGCAACTTTTCATAAGTAGCTTGTCTCAAATTGAACAAAAAGAATTACAACAGCGTATTCGTGCCATATCACGAGACCATGCTCAATTTCATGAATTTCATGTCAGTTTTCGATTTTCTGGAATTTAAAATTCAGGATTTGAAACAATATCATAACCTGCATCATGAAATAAATTTTCAAGCGATACATCTTTACTGTTGTAGATGTTAATATTTCATAAGAAAGGATTTGGTCAAACAGTTTGCTTAGTTAGACTTTAGACAAGTTATATAGGCAGAGTAAAAGGATAATCCCTCCGTACCAATGCATTGCCAGATATAGTAACTCTAGTAGGCACGAACAAACGGAGCTCCATTCTGTGCTCATCATGGTGTAGTGCTATTAGTACTAGGCAATGGAGTTGACAGGTGACCTTGGGTAACGGCGACCGAGGGAATTGAACCATGCTCGGCACGGTAGGTAACGTGGGCTGGTTACTAAAGCATCCCGCCATTGTTCATCGGTAGTCATTATGGACCGGGGAAATGAGGGGAATTTCCTAGGGCTGGAATTGTGGCCGACAGATATTTCGACTCCAAACCCGGAGGCTCGAGTGGAGGCGCGAAGTTTAATATTGCGGTTCTTTTGGTTGGGGTAGGCTAATGTGCGTACCATGCATGCCACCAGCAGGACACGAGCCTGAGTCTAGCTGGTACACCGTCAGGTGCTACCATTCAAGAGTGTGAAAGGAATCTTTTTTAAATTGCCGAACGAATCCTAGGCTCTCCCAACTCTTTTTCCCTTTGCGGGCTCTCTCATCTTTTTTTTACCTTTTCCTGTTTAATCATTCTTTTTTCTGAAAGATTAAAATGCTCTTCAAAATATTTATCTTTCAAACACTAACTCAAAATATAACATGTTACATATGAAATAACTTGAGAAAAATGTGTATAAATTTTAAATATACATACATACCTGAAAAATCCTATTGTAGGCCTAATTTTTTAAGTCACATTCGTCCGAGTCAGGCACAAATGGTACGCACGGTTTTTTCGCTCATCTGGCCCCGATATTCCATCTGAATCTATTGTACGTGGACATAGGAATCTAGATATATAAATGTATAAAAATATCAGAAT
The DNA here is from genome assembly GCA_011799875.1 of Thinopyrum elongatum. Lineage (NCBI taxonomy): Eukaryota > Viridiplantae > Streptophyta > Magnoliopsida > Poales > Poaceae > Thinopyrum > Thinopyrum elongatum. The sequence continues at coordinate 387,773,131 of CM022303.1, read as the reverse complement.
CAACGCACTTCTTCAAACAATAGGCTCGCCTCAGCAAATCCGTCGCCTCCTCTAGCGGCAGCCCTCGCACGGAGACGCATCGATCTAGACGCCATGCAACACATTTCCGGTCAGGTACGTTAGTACCACTATATTGATTGCATCAGCCGTTGCTTCCATCAATCAATCATCAATGGTATAAATGACCCTGGATGATCACATGGTATGCACATATTAGCATAGGGAAGTTGGTCATCTTGTGATTGACTATACCATTTATACGTATATGCACTTCATGGAGAGACCGGGACAAGAAGTACTGCTATCACAGCTTTTGATTGCCCTAAACATACTTGTGATTTCACATTCATTAGTCTACAATTTTACAATGAGATGGGGAGCTCGCAGATGTTGGGAACCAGGTTGGCTCTGCATGCCTCGCTTCCCTCGAGTGGGAGCTCACAGGAGAAGCAGGTCTCTCGCTAGGAGGCCGACGCGGTCATCCCCATTGAATCACTCCTCACATATCTTCTCCGACTCAGAGCTCAAGCTGATGTACATGCCTTTGCCTGCTGACCAACTGACCGTCAACTGCAACAACACCTGTAGTAACGATGTCGCGAAAACTAAGTAGATGCTTTCTACCGGACCATACAGTATTTGACACGTACTCCCTCTATGAAGAATTGGAACGCTCTTATATTTCTTTATAGAGGGAGTACTATCTTTCAAGTTGAATATATTTTTAGGTAACCTACATCTTTCTTACCCTTCACCATCGATGGTACCAAAATTTTCCATGTGCATGATCCCACCCAAATATATTCAATGCAACATCATAGCCTTCTATCAGCTATAATGATTACCACCAAGCAATGTGGACACTAGGTCCACGAGGATCATTTGGTTATATAACCTAGATACAAGCAAATCAATATCATTAATTTTGCTGACAAGGAAAGTAAAACAGATGGAGGCTCCAGTTAATAAGATGGCACTCAGAGTAGGCCTTGACCTCCACCTCTCCTTTCTAACTAGCATTTGCTCAGTATGATGATGGAAACCACAAGGGCGTGTACATAATAAAACTTGCAAAACGGTGGAAGGATGAATAGGTTGATGACAATGACGAGACGAAGCAATTATCTTAAGTGGCGAAACATAAATTTTATTACCCCGTAGCAACGCACGGGCTCTTTTACTAGTGTATTACAATGCCCGTATTGTCCTTGCAAATAACTGATATTTCCAAAAGGCACGGTAATTGATTTACGATGAGTTCTTGAATTAGAGTGAGTGTGATATAGTGACCTCAACGTGGATTTCACATTTCATGGTGTCCATAGTAATTTTTCATTGCAAATTCAAATTTACAAGATGAACGGTATGGTGGTGAGAAAACTTTGCATGTATTTAAGCATATGCCCACACACACACGAATACAACAACAATGCAGTAAGTATAGTGCATCTATTTTTCCTGACCATGCATGTATGACACGAATTCAAAAATAAAATGTAAGCCATGCATAGTCCTCAATTCAATATTTAAAATGCAATGGTAAATTGAAACATGGATATTAAGTCTAGTACTATGTACATGCAAATGTTGTGTTTAGGTATCTCCATCGACCCCCCCCCCCACACACACACACTCTTTATGTATCGATCGATCTTCATTTCTTTGATTTGATACAGTATTACGTTGAGTAGAGTAGAGGGAATGGCTCGTCAACACGTGCATGAACGTTAACTTACTTACTGGTAGGTCCCATGTCTGCGATCTCTCTCTCCTCTCCATCTAGTACAACCTTTAGGCGCACGGGCACACATGAAGAACGGCGCGAGCTTGCCGTGGTGTTATTATAACTAAAAAAATGCTTGGAAAATAGATGAATTGCCTAGAACAAGAGACGTTGAGGCTGGTCGAGATGGTGCTAACCACACCTATTCTCCGTGCCAGATTAGCATGATGAAGTTGTGTGGCTAGTGGGGTGTTTTCGACCGACTGGTTGGGTCCCGAGGTCGAACCATAGGTAGTACAGTATATTTTTACACGCACATTTTCCCTCCATGTCGAGACGTGGCACACCCTACCGCGCGGTTTCTAGGTCCTCCTGGGTGGTGCACGCATATTTTCTTCCTTGTCGAGACGTGGGACGCCCTACCGTGTGTTCTCTGGGTCCTGCTCGGTGGTAGCGCCGAAGCAAGTAAATGATTCATCAAATAAGAAAAGCCCACCTTTCCCGCCGAGTATATCAGTAAAGCACGGTGACTAGCTAGTTGGGCTAGTGTGGCCGATTAGCTAGGCCGCCACCACATTTGTTTTTTCACCCCTTTTTCTCTCTCCTTGCCTGTAGGTCAATTTAGATATCCACCACTGTGTTGCTCTGGTCTTTGGGTGCGGCAGGCGTGGCAGGATTTTTTTTATTTTATTGACGGGAGCAGGCGCAGTGGCAATTAGTCATGATGACCCCGGGTGGTGCTCACTGATGTGAAAAGTCATCGACTGGTGTTTTCCCATGGTGAAAACCAAAAGATTCACCCTCCGCCTTCCCGTAGATTGCATTGCCTTTCAGCCATTTTGCCCCCTTTGCTTCCTCTCCCCATTGCTTGTACCTGGTTCCATGGCGGCACACCAGATCACGAAGTCTGAGGTGAGGCGCTTACACAGGAGCTCCATGCCAAGGATGCGGAGCTCAGGGCCAAGGATGTGGAGCTCCGTGGGGTCAAGGAGGAGAGGAGTGCCATGTTCCTCCTTTATGTGCGGGAGTTCACGGAGCTTCAAAAGCGGCAGGCGTCCATCACAAAGATGCTCAAGGCATCGGCGGTGTTGCTGCAGAAAGTAGGAGCTACGATAGGCGGTCAGGCAAGCTGGCTGGAACGCGAGCGGGCCAATTGTGACGAGGTCCAGGATTGCCTCAACCACTTGCTGGACCATGTTGCCATGCACGTGTTGCGGCTGCGCGATGCCTACCGTCGTGCCAGCGCGACCATGCCGGCCATCGGACTAAACCCGTTCGACCACCCCCATCGACTTCAATGAGCTGTGGCTTCCTGACCTGGTCTCCTTCTTCACCTATATCTCCGAGGAGCTGAGCCGTCTCCATGCGGTGGTGGGGGCGGAGCTGGACAAGGAGGGGTTCTGGGCGGCTATCACCGTCGCCAGGCGAATCCTCTCAGGGCTTCATCACCGAATCCATTCATGCCATTGGACGCCGTCTTTGACGAGCTGGCTTCCGTCAACCGGGAGCGGGCTCTGCGGGCGGTGGAACCCTGCATCACCACCGTCATGTGCCTTGAGAAGCAGAGGAACTTCGGTGGTGTTTAGGCGTCCTATGCATGGGCATGTCTCGGCGCAAAATGACCATTGGATCAAACTCAGACGGTGCAGATCAGTCACTGTAGCACAAAGCGTGCGGGTGTGTTTGGTTGCATTGTCATCTCAACATAGTTGTTCCCTCTTCATGTATGCTCATCTGAGCACCCCTCTTCATGCATACTCTCCATGCTCCTAGTGTATTTGTGTTAACCTAGTGTGGACTCATGGACCCTGCATGCACTCTGCCAAGCACAGAAAAGTGGTTCGAGAAGGGAACTTTTGCTCCCATGCACCCTTCATACACCCTACCTAACACAGATTTGTGCTTCATATGGTTCATGTTCCATGGAGTACTGTAGCATCGTACTCTCCGTGTGCTATAGACCTAGTTCTGTTGACATTGATCTCACCGTTCATTCTCGACCGGACAGTTAAAAAAGGGGCATGTTACATTACTGTTCATAGTTGACATGCGCACAACATCACTTTTTTTTGTCATATCTTACTACACTAGCAACAATATTATAGTACTAATGACGTATGAACCACTGCAGATGCCCTAGTAGTAGGAGTACTGTGTAAGTTCAAGTGGCTGCCGTGTTTCGCACTCCTCCATCGTAAGAGTGGAAACGCTTGTTGTAATCATTTTTTTTAGAAACAGTGGACACGCTCTACTGCGCGGATCCTCCTCGACGGTCGTCGGGAACCTTGCTACTCACTTTCGCTGACGTGTGGGACAGCCAGCATCGGGGTCCACTTGCCATGCACTAAATTACTCCGTACTAGAGTGCACAACTGCATTGTAGACTACACCGGTCGAAGCGCCGTAGTAATACCCAATGAGTCATCAAATCACAAAACCACCACCTTTCCAGTAGTAAGTTGGACGGACGAAGGAACCATCATTTCACTCTTCTCCCTCGTCTTCCTCTCTTGAAGAAAACCCCAACTCGCTTCTCCCTCATCTTGTTCCTCATTTCTTCAAGAAAACCCTGACACGCTTCTGCCATTGTTCTTCCCTCCCAAAGAAGGAAAGGTGAGCACATCAATGGTGGTGCTTCTGGCCAAGGACTGGTCTTGCAACCCCCTGACTGATCCTAACTCCCTCTCTGTTCTTCTTTTGGGTTTGTGATTTTGGTTTCTTTTCTTTTATTTCTATTTGACAGTTTCTTGATGGACCCTGGAGCACGAGGCGAAGTGATGTCTATGGCTCTAGCCAAAACCATCGAGGCTCAGGGTACGAAGAAGCACAAGCACCCCGCGGAGACTACCGCAAACAAGCTCAAGGCCATCGTCCTGTCCAAGCCCCCCTCTCTGGTATCCCTCATTAAGCCAGTCCAGGTAATATCTCTTCTTGACGATCTTTGTGGCGATCTTGATCGTGCTTTTTCATCTAACACGTAGTACTAGTACTAGTACTAGTACTAGTAGTACAACTTTCTGGGCGATCTTGCATCTGATTTTTGTGTGCCAAATGACGGTTCTAAATGACTCTTTTGACCAAAACATGCGAGAGGTTGACATACATATGATTTTTGCACATAACACTGATTTCTTATAGATTACTTTCAACTACTTTATGAACAACATCAATGCTAGCTGTAGGAAATGCACGATTTTAGCTCTCATGCCTTGGAAGAGAGTATAGTAGCCTTAGTAACTTGTGTTATGGATATTGCAAGTAATCCCTCTGTTCACAAATATAAGATGTTCTAACTTTTTTGTGCATCTCATGTAGACATGGTCTAGTGTCTTTGTTCACTCATTTCTGTGCATATATGTAGTCTTATATGGAGTAAAATATCGAAACTCATCTTATATTTCTGAACGGAGGTAGTAATAAAATGTTTGGTTTATGTTTGAATTAGAATCAGGCCCCCGGTGGATATGAAGTTCCCAAAAGTCATGCCGTGTGAACTGGAAGACCTGAGGATGTGTTCTACTACTAAACTATCCAGCTGTTGTGTCCTTGTCGCTACATGTCGTGAACAAGTGTTTTCCTGTAGCATTGTTGTCAGGCGTTTTCTCGAGGGTGTACTTCACCACAACAATTTCCTAGCTGTGCCTTCGATTACGAAGGGTGTGGTTCTTGTAAAGCTTCCCGACAAATATGATTCGGACTATCTTCATCATCATGTTTATGAGTGGAAAGACCACTCTGTTAGATTCTCCAAGGTTGACGAGATGGCGAAGGTACCGGTAGACATCTCTCACGAGGTCCATGGCCTAGTCAGTTATGTGGGGTACATCCCGTAGGTCGGTGGCAAGAAATAGTCTGCAGAGTTTAATTAGTGCAACTTTGCTGGTCTGTAGTAAGTACTATTGTTCAGTACTTGAGTTGTGTGTGTGAACCCTGTATTGTTTAGTACTGCCGCTTTTGTTGTGTGGTGAGTCCTGAGAACAGTCTATGTTAATGTTTGTCCACTCAATTCAGTCTGTATATTTTGAACTATCCAGATCATGTTTTTTGTGAGGACGGTTTATCAATTATGGTTACACTCCAATATCTGTATGCATTGCAGGGTTTATCGCACCCACCAATATTTCCAGTCCCATGGATGTTCGCTCCATACGAGTTGTGATGACCTTTGGACTGTCCAGCTTGTGGGAGTAAGTGGGGGCCCTGCATGCCACCCATAATTGGACGATCAACCTTCTATTTAGAAGTTGAACATAGTGATATCCTGGTAAGGATTCACTCGTGTCACATCAAGTAAATCTTATTGATTTACTGCCATCTTTTCTTACTTTTGCTGCAATTTTACGATGCAGGTTTTGCCATGTCACATTCGTTACAGAATAAACCATTTGGTTTCCTCTATGATGGTTATTTTAGCAGGTTTCACTTCTTATGACGTGTCAGTAACGAAGGCACTGTCCATCATTTATATTACTGGACACAATTGGATCAGTCTGTTGTGTGAGTACAATCTGAAGCCCTGTGATGAACTGCAGTTTGTTTTAACAAACACGCCACAATTAGTCCTCGCGTTTAAAAGAAGTGAAGAAAAAGACTGGATCCAGGTCACTGAGCCTAGCGAAGTTAGAGAGCTGAAGTATGAAATCATAGCAGACCAGAGATGATCGTTGTTGTCTCGCACATCAGTACCACCTTCAGCATCGGATCGAGCACCAGCATCTGCTCCGATGGCACTAGCTCTAGCACTTACAGCGGCTGCAGCTCAGTCTGATCCAATAGAGGATTCGGCACCGACCGCGTCAGCGGATCAGGCTGATCTACTAGAGGATCGAGTATCGACACGGGCACCTGCTCCGACACCGGCACCAGCTCCATAAGGAGCACCATCTCTGGCAGCAGCAGCGGCACTACCAGTCGCACCGGCACGGGCACCAGCAAAGGTTCCGGCACCTGCACCAACACTTGAAGTTGCACTTGCATCTGCTCTGGCCCGTGCAGCGGCAACGGAACCAGCACTTGCACCGGCAACAGACTGGGCTGCAGTTCGCACTGCATATACCAAAGTCCTTACAAAAACTGACATCTCCACCTTCTTGGTAAGCATTGGCAGCCCAAGTGCTTCGTTCTTTTTTCTTTCCCTCTTGTTTCACATGATTCACTGTGTTGATCTAACTATTTGTGTATGTCTTCTTGTTTGGAAACAGAGAATTCCTAGAGTAACGATGGAATCGTTCAATAATCAGGGTGACCATGGCCAAGTTTCTCATACCATGCACAACCTTGGTGTGAATGAACCTGCTCAATATACCGTAAGTACAAAGGATGGTCGCATGATCATTGATGCTAAACGATGGTCAAGGTTCAAAACTCTATCAAATCTTGCGGTTGGGGATGATGTCAAAATCGAACTTTCTCGGCAAGGAGAGCTGGTCCTAATCAACTTTCAAATTCTTCAGTAGCAGCACGCAACTTCCGAACTGATCTATCCTCCGACGGCTTTTGATGTAATAATACGGCATGGTGAAATAAGTGTCCTGTGTGTATAAGTAGTATGACAGTATTATTTATCACGTAGGATATCATGAAAGAATTGCAACTCTGATTGCTGGTTAGGAACTGTCGTTCGATTTCATTCTAACAGTTGCCATATTTTATTTAATTTTCTGTATTCGCCTTGCGACAGCATCTAAAACCAGCGTTGTACCAATCACTTGCAATATTTACCGGATGAAATGCGCTAAGTTAGAACACATGGGCCCCCAAACATGCAGGCCCTCCGGCATGTGGCCCAAAAACTCCAGACCCGTCAGCCTATCTGAGTATTTTATTCTCATCTGAACCCCATATTATGTTATATATATTCCCCTTGATTTTTCTTATGTATAAAGTTGTGATATAAAAGATTTTTATATTTCTTTACAGAGGTAGTATCTTTCTATCAAAAATATATTTATGTGTAAGTAGTTACTCCTTCCTTTGTACTTACTTTCGCTAATATGCGGGGCATCCGGCAACTGGGTCCACGTGCCATACACCAAATTAGAGTGCACAACTGCACTGTAGACTCACCCCGGTCGTAGCGCCACAGTAATGTCCAATGAGCTGTCAAATCACAAAACCCCCACCTTTCCAGCAGTAGAAGTAAGCTGGACGGACGAAGCAGCAATATTTCACTGGGCCTGAATCCCCTTCTCCCTCGTCCGCTTGTTCAGAGAAAACCTCGTCTCGGCGATTGCTTAGGGTTTTCTCATGGAGAACTAGGTATGAATTCTTCATCCATCCCCGATAAATCCTAGTCCCTTGGTCGCCTATAATCCTAGAATGGCAGCCACCGCCGTTGATGCATTTTTCTTCCAACTGAATCTAGTGTGTTTCATTTGCAGTGCCCAAAGTGCGAGGACCCTACAGGTTTCTGCGCCCTTGGCGAGACTCCACACTTGTTCCTTCTCATCCTAACACAGGATTTTAAAACACGCACAGTATGTTCCTACAATCCTCTTTTCTATCCGGGAGGGTTGGGGTTTTTGAACATGCTATCGACTAATTTGGAAATTTGGATTGCTATATTTGGATAAAAGGTGCTAGTACCATGGTCAGCACTGACCTGAAAGAGGAAATTATTTCTAGATTTGGATAATGAATAAATTGTGTTCTCATATTATTTTTCCTGCAGTGCATCCCCTGCTCTGCCAGAACTCATGTACTCGAGATGTTCAGCCTTGCCATAACTGAATACACCAGTTTAATGGTCACGTTGAAGACATGCCATGGATATAAGTTCCCAGTTGGGTTCATGAACCAAGAAGATTGCTGCTTTTTTTATGGCCGATCTTGGATAAACTTTCTCAAGTGTTACGGACTAAAAGTTGGGACACGAATGTTGATGGAAATAGGAGAACCTGGTCTCATCTTCACTATGACCTTCCACCCTGACGTCGTTCCAGTAGTTCATCCATGTTAGTTTTGTATCTGGTTCTTGCATGTTGTCTCGATTACTTCTTAATCCACCTATTCTATCTAACTAATCACAATTTGACTTTACAAGTAGCAACAATTTGTGATTCCCTTCTCTCACGAAGATGCTACTTCTAACTAATATTTCTTATAATTGGTGGCACGTGTAGGTTATTACAAAGTTCAGGACACTACTCGTTTGTTATTTGATAAGAACTCAACTATTACTAATGGCACTGAAGTTGACTGGGACGACATCCACCAGTTCCTACACTTTATTGATCGTCCAAGGTCCTTCTGGGGCATTTTAATGGTGGAAGGCCACGTGGGATATGTGTGCCACTAGTGCACACGTTGAACAGGTCCAACTGTGTCAAGAAACTTATGGTATGAGCTGTTTTCTGTTATATATGTTGTTCATAAACTCTTGCTTATACACAGTTTTACAGCTGTGATCTTCTTGAAACAGAAACTGCCCAGTTTTATTGTTCCTATACAGATGTCTGACCATGGTCGGGTCAGACTTGCGCTTGGTCACAACATGATGTTTATGTCGACCTAGTCCATTTCCCCTGGAGGTGAAAAGATACTTATTCATGGGTGGTCTCAAATAATGAAGGCCCGTCCATCTTGGAGAATAGGACAGAAGGTTATGCTCATGCTTTTCCATGACTCTGAAGCGAATATCCTGTTTATTGACCACATTGCGAGATGAAGCCACTTTCAGAAGGTTGTGGATGCATGGGGTGGCGCCTGGGCCTTGTCCTGGGGCTTGGTGGCTTCACCCTTGGTTAATAGTAGGCAAAGTAGCATTGGTCGAGGCGTGCTTTGTACGGTTGAACCTATATAAGTACTCGTACTGCTTTCAGATATGGTTGTTAAGTGCCCCTGCTAGTTTCAGTTAAGGTTGTTAAGTACTCCTGCTGCTTTTAAAGTCTATCATGTTTATTCACACTCTTCTTCCTTTAGCCGCCAAAACCAAACCAGCACCGGCGGGGCCTCCTGCTCGTGCCTCGCACGGCTGGCTGCGCCTCAGCGCACGCATCGCCGCCTCACCGTCTCCTAAATCGTTAATGCTGACGTCAGCCCCACCCCACACCCGAACCAGTCAACCCTTGTACTCCCCTTCACCCGCGACTTCACCGCTGCATCTTCCCCGACTCCTGTTTGTTCCCGTCCGAGGCCTCGCATTCGTCCTCCGCGTGCTTTGGTACGCTCGCTGCGGCACCGCCCTCTCGTGTTGTCAACATGGTCAACAAACAAGAGGAATTGGGAGAGGACTGTACTTGGAGAGGATGATAGTAGGGACCCACCATGTCCATGGCCGTACGCAAGCAAGTTCCTCATTTTTTGTTATATACTACATTGTCAGCGTATAGAAAAAGAAAATGTTTCCTCCTAGTGGTTTGCTGACATCTGGGACCCACGACATTGTCAGCGTATAGTCAATAGACAAGAGAACAACACAAGAGCGGCTGACGCCTGGGATGTAGCTGCTCGAGCAGTATTTTTTTTGTTATTGTTGAGAGGGAGCAGGGTTTCAACTGGGAAGTGGCCCATCTAGCCCAGCCTTCTATTTTATGATCACCACATGACCAACCTAGCTATTTTTCCTTTGTGAAAATGGGTAGCCCAGTTTATTTTTTCTGAAGAATACCCAATCCAGGCTTACCCAACCCAGGCCTACTTATTTTTTTCCGCCCTGCTAGGCTGCAACTCTATCAAGACGTAGCGAAGGAATCGCTCGGGTTTAGTTAACAACCAAGGATCGATCGCTCGGGTTCAGTAACATAGCTAGTGCAATCGCTTGAGTTGAGTTAGAGCCCAATGCCTCGCACACATGTGCGTATGTGTATGAGATAAACACGCAAACCTCCGTGCATCGCTCGGCCCCGACCACCCACCGTAACCGGGAACTCCCCGAAATTTTCCTCGCCCTCGCTTCTATCAAGATTTTTCCCATCATGGACGGCCCAAAGAATATCATGCAGGTGCATCCCCATCCTGCCCTGGACGAAAAGCCCATTTTCTGTCATGCTTTTTGTCATAGAAGTAGGAGCCCACCACATCTATGATGATACGTGGTTTTGTCACAATTATTGTCATAGAAGTGTCATAAGCATGACAGAAAAAAATTGTTCGGGCCAAAATGTCACGGATGTGTCTTTTTTTGTAGTGTTTGTCTAGGACTCAAAATGGAAAAGATTTAGTATTTGTCGTTGTGGACCGATTCTCTAAGATGGCACACTTTATTCCATGCAACAAGATAGCCGATGCTTCACATGTTTCAAATCTCTTTTGAAGGGAAATCTTGCGTCTACATGGATTGCCCAAGACTATTGTTTTGGACCGTGACATCAAGTTCCTTAGCTACTTTTGGAAGACGTGTGCGCCAAGCTCGGAATCAAGCTACTCTTCTCATCGGCATAGCATCTGCAATCCATTGGCCAAAAGGAGGTAACCAACTGAACACTATCTACTCTACTCTGCGTGTTGATCGGGAAGGACATCAAGGAGTGGGAGGAATGTTTACCCATCGCCGAGTACACCTACAATCGCGCAAGACATTCTACCATTGGCAAGTCCCCCTTCGAGGTCGTCTACGACTTTAACCCATAGTCCCCATTAGACATTCTACTGCTACCACGACAAGAGAGCTCCGACATGGACGCGAGTGCACGAGCAAGTTACCTCAAGAAGGTGCATGAATATACACACCTTCTCCAACGAGCGCAACATCAACAAGCACCTCATGGCATTCCAACCTAGAGATCTTGTGTGGCTACACCTACACAAAGAACGCTTCCCCAACGAGCGCAAGTCCAAAGTCCTATCACGAGCCGATGGACCCTTCAAGGTGCTAGCACGCTACAACAACAATGCATACAAGATCGACAACACAATGGGCACAGTCGTGCGCGCCGTGGGGCCTGGGGGCTACTATCGGGCCCGTGAGACTGGGGGTACCCAAGCACGTCTGCCTGCGGCCAGTGCGCGGCGCATGTCCTGGGCCCAGCGCGTGACCCACCATTGGACTTCACGAGCAAGACCCTCACGAGGACCTCGCCTAGTGAGGCGCACGTTAGCAAGCATCACTAGGAGCCTCGCGAGGTCCTCTCGCAGGGCGGTCTCCCGAGGCCCCTTGCGGAGGTGAGCGAGTCAAGAGCAGCTGAGCAGGGTCACGCGGTCCTGCGTCTTCATGTGGGTGACGCGCGTGACGATGAGCAGAGCCAGAGGTCACGCCAGCAGGCGTGGATAAGATGGCTTTCCTCTTTCATGCTAAGGAAGCAAGGCCAGCACGCCAGTTCCCAAAGCAACCCCCAAAGGTTGCCTGTTCGGTGCAAGAAGACCAAGACGACGGGCGCGCCAGGATGGAGGTCATCATCGATCCCACAGGCGCGTCACGGTAGGAGGCTTTTGCAGGCGAAGATGACCTTTAGTAAGGATGAGCTGCGCCACTGTCCCCCTTCAAACCAGCCATTGTGGCGACCCTTTCCGCCAAGTGTTTTCGGGGGAAGAGGACCAAGGCTAGTATAAGAGAGGGTAGGATGCCACCATGAAGGAGGATCGATCTTTTCCCCCACAACCCTTATACTCTCGTCCGGCTCTCGCCAAGGAATTTCAGACAAGCAGGAGTAGGGTTTTACACCGCAAGGTGGCCCGAACCTGGGTAAACAACCGTGTCCACTGTTCTTCCTTCCTAGTTCGTGCTCGCACGGAGCATCACCGTGAGGTCGAGTGGTAGGGTTGGGCGGTAGTCAGCGAGCGCACCCCAGTGTTCGAACCTCTTGGGTCCTTGAAGCCCCGATTATGATAGCTCTACTGGCAATGTAGGCCACCTCTTCGTCAGTGGTGGCGAGGATGAGATCGGGTTCTTCCCTCACGGCCTTCTCCACCAAGGTATCGAACCATTCCTGCCCACGATCTGCAGGTGGTTCAACCCAATTCCCTTCGATGACATGAGAATTACATGCTGGCATCATTGCAATGATTGCGCTCAGGGCAGAGCTCTTGCATAGGGGAATTATAGTTGCTGGCAATTTGAACTTGCCGTTGGTCCTAAACAACTGGTGGGAGAGAGCTGTGTGCTGGAAGACCGTCAAATTGTTGTCCAAACCAGTATGCAACCTGTCATGCGTATGACAATCTATGGGACCGGAAAGGTCCCATTGCAGTTTGACTGGGGAGATCAATGTGCACAAAGAGCAGATCTAGCAATCAACACAGAGATCTACCCAGGTTTGGGCCATTGTGAAGTGTAAAACCCTACTCCTGCTTTGTTGTATTGAGTGTACGAAGCTCAGGTACAAGGAGCGCAATTTGCCGGCAAGGTTGCGCGGGAAGTGCAGCTACGCATGTAAACGAGCATAGTTCTGATCTTTGTAAAGGTAGCCATGGGCCTCCTTTTATAGAGAAATGGTTCACCCGAGTGGAAAAATGGTCTTTACATAATGGAAATAGTGGCTACAGTGCCAAATACCTAACATTGACAGGTTAGGACAAATGCATTAAATGTGTCGTGAGGTGTCACGCTGGTGAAGTTCCGCAGCAAGGATCATCTCTCCTTCTCTGTCGTTCGCCCAGCTACCTCGTCTTAACTTGACACGCTCCTGGGATGGGTGTAATTAAAGTTGTATCTTTGGTGATGAGCTGACACGTGCCCAGACAGAGCTCACCTAACTACCTGCCCACTGGACACCTACTTGACAAGTGACAAACTGGTCGCTGAGGTGGAGCGGTGGCTAGGTAGTGGGATTTTGCCAGCACAGAGCTTGCCGGGTCTTCATTTTCTTGCCGGCAACTCTAGCCTTGACCTTCTGTACTCTCCTTAGTACTTTTCGACCACCTGCTTGGATGTCTTCTTTATGACTTTATCAACTAGTCTTGTGCTTGTTCTCAGCTATCGTCCAGCAAGCCCTGCTGTCGGGAAGGCTGATACTGCATGTGCACAAGTCTGGGGTACTAAAAGACCCAAACTATAGTACACCGACAGGAGCCCCAGGCCTGTGCCATACACGCATGCGAGGCATCATTGGGCTAGGCCCAAACAGTGGACAGGCCCGCGTGGCAAAGGATAACTATCATCATCTTCTATTTAACCACCCCCACGACACACATTAAATGCGGAACATGGGAGAGGTGGGATGAAACGGCTGCAGCAGTAGTGCGCCTGCAAAAGCACATCCACATCAGATAGTAAAGAGCCAGCCCCGCGCCTTCCCCATAAAAAGGAATCTGCGAAGGGCGCTGCTCATTTACCTCCCCTTATTACCATCAAGCAAGCCACCATCGTCTTCTTCCTTGCACCAGAACTATCGATTTGGTGGAGTCAAGTTTGACGATCCGACTACAAATGTGCACGACGTTGCACCTTAGCAATCGCTAAACCAATCTCCCGAGGTTGCTGATGATGCTGGAAGCACGATCAGCCTGGCCACGAAGGTCTATTCCTGCATGCAATTGAAGAACAAGCAAGAATATGATAATGCAATCTAAATATTGTGAATATAGATGAAGTATTGATAAAGGTTGGGATCCAAAAGCGGTCTTGGTCCGGTCGTTGGACACAAACGAAGTACACGAAGTTGCAATGGCTATCTTTTAACTAAACAAATCCAAAAGAAAAAGCTACTAGATTGATCTACTTATATAGGAGCAAGGGGTGGCGGCCTAGGAGGTGGGAGGACTTCCCAAGGCAGCCTAAAACTAACCCTAGGTCGTACAAGGCCCATGCGCCCAAGTGGAGGTGATGCAACACCTTTGGACTTGTTGTTTGACTCGGATTCTGCTACAGCGTCAGATTGTTTCGTCAATATCTTAATGCTCTGGATGAATTTTAAGGTGAATCCAATTGGGTTGGAAAGAGCACGAAATCTACTTTCCAACAAAAAATGAACGCCCAATTTGGAGTCCGGATGAAAGAGATCTTGGCGTTTGAGTCAGGTATGTCTGTGCAGTCTGAATCTGAGTCTAGAACATGAGAGACTTGGACTCTATCTTCTCTTGGCCCAAAAGTGATGTGAGAGGACTTTTTGAACAGCACATAAACTTCTCTTTTTCCCTTATCTTCATATGTGGATTGTACAAATGTCCCATACACCATCAATTAGACATGGCACAAAAGTCTGTGAAGTATTTTTGTCCTCGATAACATAAATAAATTATTGCATAGTTTGCATTAGAAAACACCTCACAAATATGCATGTATGCAATATTTTTGGTCGTATCCAAGGTAGTCATGTCCTCATCATCCTTCCCTTCTTGAAAACAAAGCCGTCCTAGGCGTTGCTTAATCTGAAATGTGGCTAACAAAAGAGACAAGGTGTACATGTTGTATATGTATATGTCATCCATTTTTACTTCTCTTGGTTTTTGCACATATGACACATGTATACATGAGTAACTTTCATAGTTCATAAAATATAAAGCCAAACTATTATCTCAAGAAGTAGAAGGCATGAAAATATTGCAACTCGGTTTGCACATATAAGTGAAGCTCTTATTCATATCAAAAGATTGACAATTTTCATCATTAAACCATCCCAACAATGGTGAATACACTTTAATTGCTTCAAATTTACATGCTACAACATGCTTAAATAAGCAAACATGCAACAAGTCATTTGACACAGAATCATCACCAAGATTAGAGGTCATATCAATATCATTAAACATTGGCACAATTATTTTCAAACGTATTTGATCCAAATCTGATTTATTGCCTGATTCACATGGTTCTTTCTCAATTAATTCAGTGGGTGCACTCGACATTGTTGATATTGCATTTGTTTGACCACATCGCAAAGTAAAATCATCAACATAGTCCTCTAAAATAGGTGGTGTGATCAAAGTAGTGGGTAGGTCATCACAAGGCATTCATCGTACTCACATGGGGGTGAAAGATCAGTACCTTTGTCATTACCTTTTATGACCAACTCAGATAATGTAGGCACTCTCGGTGGTGATGTGTCACATGGTGGAGGTGATGTAGTCCTCACAACAATGGATGTGGTTGTCATAGTATGCCTAGTAGTTGAAGGAACAACCGTATCAACTCTCAGGATGTTGATGCGGAGCATCCTACGATCATCCCCATGTACACTACGTCTACTCTCCAAGCCCCAAGAGGACATAAGACAAGACCTCAAGTATACGCCATTGGATACAAGGTTAACTCGCTCCTCTCTGAATCATCACTTTCCACAAGTGAGACATGGCTACTACCTCAAACATATGTGCTATGCATGACCAGGAACCAAGAGGAAGGCCATGGAACAGCTAGGAGCATTGGACAAGATGGCGAGGACACCAAGCGCGAGGAACAAGAGGAAGATCTGCCAAGAAGCTACAGCTCTCGGACGTCCGACAGCCACTGGACGACTGAGCCATACTGGACGTCCGACGACTGGAGTCTTCGCCAGCCAGAACAACTACAGCTGAAGGCCAAGCCTACAGTGACCGGACGACCGACCGCGACTGGACATCCGACACTCATCAGCGCCCGGACGACCGACGCCGACCGGAAATACGGCATTATCGGACAAGAGCCAAAACGTCGGAAGTCCGAAGACTTCCGGACGACCAGACGCCCGCGAGCGACCGGACGACCGACAGCCGTCGGACGTCCGACCCCTGTCTACGCACAGTGTATTGGGCCGAAGCCCATGTACTCCTCACTTACCCCTTCATGGCCCTAGACTATATATACTCCTCCACCTCCTCCTAGTTAGGGTTAGCATTGTGATGGCTCATTTGAGAGATAGAGCTTTGCTCATCCATCTGGATCTACTCCACCGAGAGAGACCACGGCCTCTACGGAGAAGATCCATCTTGGATTCAAGACCCCTAATGGGAAGACCCTCAAGACCTCCTCATGGAGATGAACTAGCTACTTGTATCGTCCTTTGTTGATTGTGGATCGTGTATCTCTTTGTGTTTCGAGGACCTAGCACATGTGTAATCGAATCTTGTTGGTTTGAGTGAATCCTCTCGTGTTTCCCCTCGTGTTTTCCCTCGTGTTCTTCGTGTTCTTCGCAGAATCCGCTCCAATCGTGAAAGATCGGGCATCTAGGGTTCTACCCTACATTGTCTTTGTATCATGAGCCACGTTGATCACGATTTTGGAGCCTCCCCTCTTTGTTTTCTATCCTAATTTTGTTGTGTTCTTCCCCAATTTCGAAAATCCCCACAAAAAATAGCCCCAATTTTTTTTTGTGATTTGTTGGTTTGATGATGTTTTGTTGAATTTGATCCATGGATTTGCTTTGTTTCAAGTGGATCTAGCTTCTCCCCAAGTTTCCCCATCTTTCATCCATGAAACCTCCTCAATTTCGAGCCCAAAATCGCGTCCCGAAACTCGAATCCCGAGTTAACCCAGACCCACCGGACGACCGACACTTTCTCGGACGTCCGAGCCCCTGGAACCACCGGACGTCCGGCACTCACCGGACGACCGGAACCACCCAACAGAGACAAAACCTCGGATTTCCAGCCTTTTCCGGACGTCCGTCCCGCCCAGCCCTCGGACATCTGACAACTCTCGGACGTCCGACACCTGTAGATATCAACTTCGGCTGATTTTTGTTTCGGCCACAACTAATTCATCCGAACTCCGATTTTGATGTTGTTTAGCTTGTTTTGAAGCTCTTGACATACCCCTTTCCACAAAAATACTTCCAACATCATTTGACTTCATCAAACTTTTGGAACTTTGGCATCTTTGCCTAGGGCCTTCACCACATCATCCGCATAACCACCATAGCCTTCCGCAACCTAACCCATTTTGTTCCCCATAGTGTTAGTGGTTATTTGAGTTGTGATTCTAGTCTCCTAAGGTGTTTCAGCTACTTAGGGACGATTGCTTCTTCAACAACCACCACCATAACTTCCACATACGCTTGCCCACCATACACTTCTGCCACCCCAACCTAACCCAATTTTGTTTGTGTTGTGAGTTGTGTCTCCTAAGGTGTTTCGGCTACTTAGGGACCGTGCTTTCAACTCCGACACCATGTATAGCCCATCATACCCTTCCGCTAGCTTAACCCATTTTGACCGGGTTTCCACCAATACTGCCGCAACCACCACCGCTTTCCCGCTACCACCTTTTGACATTTGCCTTTGAGATTTTGAGTTCGTGGTTTTGCTGTCTCCTAAGGTGTTTCAGCTAATTAGGGATGGTTCGACATCGAGAACACCGCCACTCATCATCGCCACGAGGTCATCATCGTACATAAGGACGGTAACCTCGACGACACCATTGTATATTCCCCTTGCAATTGCATTGATAACCCCTAGACCATTTTGTGTCACTTGCCTATCGAGACTAGCCATTGAGTATTGCCGGCAATGTTACTTGTGCACATTAGTGATCATTGATCCGCCCTTCCATTGCATACATACCATATCATATTGGTATCATCTTGGTATCACCATATCATCCCGTGTGCCACAAGTTTGTTCCCGCATATACACAATTGCTATCTTGGTTTGTGCATTTCGCATAAGCGGCCATACAGAAAAAAGAATAAGCTTTTAAGCAAAAAGAAAAACAAAGAGCTTGTAAGCAATAGCCATAGCATCATACCACATTGCATATAAGATCATCTTGGATCATCTTGAAAGAATCACCAGGAACCATACATACATAGTATACTTGGGATAGAAGTCGTTGCATTTTTGTCTCCTATAGGTTGTGCACAAGTGTTGTATCTGCCTATTGAGCAATCATACTAGCGTCTCTCTAGAGTTGTGCAACAAGAGCATTTTTCGTGGATTCCACATTTTGAGCTCATTCCTTGGTTGCACGACCCCATTTATCTATCCGTGTGTGTGTTTCCGTGTGCCATATTGCTATTGGTCTACTTGTTGCACTTGCGAATTTGTGAATCTCTTTCAACATTATTGACTCTTGCTAACATTTTGCATCAATTTTTTTTGCCACTATCCTCACCGAGCTCCACCATAAGCTTTAATTGTGTAGGTGTGAGAATTGACAAGATCCGGTACCAATTGTGCTATTTCCTTGATACATTATTGAGTGGTCATTGATCCATTTTCAACATCGGGTAAGGTACATTTGGTCTAGTTCTTCTCTTTATCCCACTCATATTTGCTCGAGTCTTGTGATGGATAGGCAAAGCATTTCATCTCCGGTCTTCCACAACAATGACGGCGCGAACAACTACAGCACCAAAACTCCAAACTTCGGACTACAACGAGCAATGCAAGTCATTGAGAACATCACCACCGACTTACGACATTCCGAAGCAAGGAGAAGGGACTACTTCGACCACAAGCTTTCCACACAAAAGGAGGAGCAAGATGCAAGGATGGAGGAGATTCGGGCCTTGGTCAAGTCTACTTCCCCTTCGTCATCTTCAAGGCGGCAGCGAGCAAGTCGATCATCTTCGAAGCGCCCAAGCGATGCAAGCGCAATTCGGCCATGTCCACATCTACATGGCGACCATCATCACATTCGTGATCCACATCGTCATGAAGGGCAAGTCACCTCCAAGCATCATGTGCACGACGACGATGAACGACATCTACTACGAGCTCAAGTACGACAACGACAACATCAACATGAAGATGCTCGACACGCGCAAACCTACAAGTGCCAACAAGCTCTACATCAAGCTACGTCCAAACTTCATGAGCACAAGAGAAGACCGCGCAACAAGCACCACCAAGAGGAAGCTACTGCTACGACTACCACTTCGGCATCTTTGCCAAGTGTTATCAAGGCATCTTCGCCTTCGGATGTACGGCATCTCTGCCTACTTCCCATGAGTACGCCTACATCGACATCATCAAGTCCAAGGCGATCACCTACAAGTGAGGGCGACACTTCCATCTTCGGAAGCCCCTCAAGAAAGATGGCCGAGCATGGGAAATTCCCTTTGGTCATGGAGACGAGCTACGAGGTGCCACATCATATGGGTCTCCAACAACAAGATGGTGACAAGAAGGTCGAGCAAGGGCCATCCCCTTCGACCATGGTGACGAGCACGAACCTCTTCAACAACATGAAGACGGCGCCCCAACGGGACTCATACTCCGAGTCAAGCTACGAGACCGCACATGAGACTTTATCTTTGGTCTCAGAGGAGAGCGATGATTTGCCACTTCCTACGGCATTCATCTTTGGAGGCGTTATGGATAAGGAGGTTGAGCATGGGACTATCCCTTCAACCAAGGCGGCGATAGGAGTTGAGCATGGAGACATTTGCACCTACACCTCTCCGACACCCACATATGACGAGATGCCCCAATTCCCATGTGAGGAGAGCCACCACACCATGAGTGAGATGAGCGACTCCACCTTATATGACATTGAGTGCATTTCCTATGAGAGGATGAGTGTGACCACCACTAGCCCCACACACGAGAGCATGCCACACATCCTATGTGAGGTTGAGAGCCATTTGAGTGACTCCACCAACCATACGAGTGAGAGCATCTTACCGGAAGTGAGTGAGCCACAACACTTAGTGAGTGAGGTAGTTGAGAGGGCATGTGAGGCCACTATGATTTCTAACGACTTAACCTCTACTCCGAGTGTGTTTTCCTTTTTGGTGCTAGATTTCCAACAAGATGAAGCGCCAATCCTCGACAAGTCCATACCTCCAATGGGAAAACCGATGGCCATGATGGACGATATTGCACCCCCCACATGGTACCATCAAGTTGATGAAGATATTGACCAAATGTCAATTTTGGCAACCTCACCTACAACACATGAGTGGAGCTCTAAAGGTAACATAGGTGATGGTACTTCTCTTGTCCCACTAGTGGACTATCTTGCAAATGATTGCTTGCACGATGTTGATCGCCTTATGGATTCACCACATACTATGTCTTCTACATGCTTAGATATGCCACCCATTTATGATGAATATGATGATGAGCATGTTGAATTGCCTAGTTGTGATGCTATGATCCATAGGATATCTTGCGAAAATTCTATTGGTCACGTCATGTTTGACAATCCATTAAACTTGTCATATGCTATGAGTGACATCTCCCATATTGCATCATTTCAATCTCAACATAGTAACTATGCATGCCCCATTAAAATAAATCCCATTTGCACTTATGGCATAGATAACGAGATGATGGTCATTGGCTTTTGTTTTTCATGTGATGATATTGCCACGCTTCCTTTACATGATTTGTGCAATTCATCTACTATGCCATGCCATGATCACATTGCTTCGGATATGCATTGTTTTGGATGCTGTCAATATTCTCCATGTGATGTTTCCACTAATGCTCATGAGGAGATCCCCATAGTTTCCTCATACATATTAGGAGATTTTGATGCATTTCATACTTTGCATGATTCCCATGATTGTGTGCACCATATGCATTCCATGAATAACAATGCTCTACATATTTGTCATGATGCATTGCATAATTTGAGTCTCCATTATGCTATACATAATAACAAACCTCTCATGATGGATGACATGTTTCTATATCATGCATCTCATTTATTTGAGCATTGGATATTTTGTGCTAACCAACACATGCACGTATGCATCATGATGGATGATGTGTACATATACCACGCACACACAATTTTCCCTTTGCCTTTGTTTCGTGTAGGTACTCACATATACTCGTCAACCTCTCAATCCCAAGAGTTGACGAAATGAGCTCTTGAGAGGAACGATGACTTGGGATCCCGTGGACTATCCTTACCACCGTTCCCTTCGCGCAATGACTACGCGCATCTCTTCTACTTGGCTCTCAAACGGCTATGGGCTATATACCAATTGTCACCTTATACCCATTTTACCGTGTTCACTTTGCATGTTATGCCTCTTTATATGCCTTTGCCATGCAATTGTGACCCTTGCGTGCATTTACCGATGATTCACCATTATACTACTTCTAGGTGTGTTTGCATGCTTGGTGGAGATGCTAGTAGCTATTGCCTTGATTTCTTTGTGCCCCATGCTATTGATGTTTGTTGTGTTGGGAGAGTCATGATGTTCCATCTCTATCTACATAGGACTTCTTGCCAATACATTGATGATATTTTGCTCATATCTTGCTTTCATGCTTGTGATATGTCATGTGCATTATTCATGACCACTATTTGCACACATGACATGCTTGCCATGATTCCTTCTAGTACGTTGCATCTTCGCACTACTAGCTTGCTTGACTTGATCACTATGATTGCTTGCTTTGTCGCATCACCCATGTTCCATTCTTACTCGCTTTCTTGGGTTGATGACATACATGTTCATGCCACTCACTTGATTTGTCTTGATCATTGTCTCTTGTCTCCATTATTTGCATCTCTCATATCACCTTGTAGTGAGTGCAATAATGCTATGCTTATTGATCTTGAAGACTTGGACATCTTACTTGTGACGCATGCTTGTTTGATTGAGCTTAATGCCTTTGGTTGTGCTATCATCTTATGCCTACATACCATGCAATACACCCTTGTACTTTCTTATGATAAGAATGATGAAAACACTTGTTGGGTTTCTCACCCCGCGGATGATAGTTTTGGCATTTCCGCTAACCTCATTTGTTTTTTTGAGTGTTTGTCACGTTCGTTCATTTCAAAGGATTCACAAGGCGGTACCGTCATGAGACAACTTGGTCATGTCAAGGTGTAGACGATGTGCAACACCAACATCTTCACGAACATCCCTAAGGTGAACTCCTTCCATTTGAGCCATCCTCAAATATGCATATTGGATGGGTCATTCTTTCATTGTTGTTTCCTTCTTGTTGTCTACATGATACATCTCGTGAACGGAGGAGCGACATTGGAGATGGACCCCATGGACCTTCAAGTTGAGGAACGCTCGCACTTAGTGGATGCACCTACTTTGGAAGCACCACCGGACCACCACTTCTACCACGACATCGAACCATGGTATGACAATACCCATAACAAATTTGCATCTTATGTATGGATTGACTTACATTATACTTGCCTTGTTGCATCTTCTATTCCCATGTCATCCATGATATATGAGCTTGTGCACTTTCTTAGCAAATTTGTTGTGATCTTTCTTGATGGCATATTCATAAATCATCATCAAATTGCCCAACATCAATTGCATGATAACATAGTCACATTGAGCACCAATTACCATGTTCATGCTTTTGATACACCATCCCATTATGACATCATTTTGCACAATGGTTGCATTGATCACATTCACAACACATTTTTGAGCACCATGAATGAATTTGCTACCATGAATGCATTACATATCATTCTACATCTTTTGGATAAGCTTCATGCGGTTTGTCACGAACAATCTTGCTGAATGGACTCATACTTACTTGATGGACACTTTGTGTGCGCTAACCATTGTATTTCCGAGTGTCGGTTGTGTTTGCTCCTTTTGCATGTATATCACTCCGGAGGCACCTTGGAGTACTTGGATTGCGCCATCTCTTCAACTCCGTCCAACCACAAGTCCGCCCAAGACAACCGTTTCCATGGTGATGAGGATCATGATCCGAGGTCTGATCTTTCCCAAGGGGTGGGGGGAGATGATGCGGAGCATCCTACGATCATCCCCATGTACACTACGTCTACTCTCCAATCCCCAAGAGGACATAAGACGAGACCTCAAGTATACGCCATTGGACACAAGGTTAACTCGCTCCTCTCCGAATCGTCACTTTCCACAAGTGAGACAAGGCTACTACCTCAAACATATGTGCTATGCATGACCAGGAACCAAGAGGAAGGCCATGGAACAGCTAGGAGCATTGGACAAGATGGCGAGGACACCAAGCACGAGGAACAAGAGGAAGAGCTGCCAGGAAGCTACAGCTCTTGGACGTCCGACAGCCACCGAACGACCGAGCCATATCGGACGTCCGATGCCTGGAGTCTTCGCCAGCCAGAACAACTACAGCCGAAGGCCAAGCCTACAGCAACCAGACGAGCGACCGTGACCAGACGTCCGACACTCATCAGCGCCCCGACGACCGATGCCAACCGGAAATCTAGCATTATCAAACCAGAGCCAAAACATTGGAAGTCCGAAGACTTTCGGACGACCGAACGCCCGTGAGCGACCGGACGACCGACAGCCATCGGACGTCCGATGCCTGTCTGCGCACAGTGTATTGGGCCGAAGCCCATGTACTCCTCACTTACCCCTTCGTGGCCCTAGACTATATATAATCCTCCACCTCCACCTAGTTAGGGTTAGCATTGTGATAGCTCATTTGAGAGATAGAGCTTTGCTCATCCATCCGGATCTACTCCACCGAGAGAGACCACGGCCTCTATGGAGAAGATCCATCTTGGATTCAAGACCCCTAACGGGAAGACCCTCAGGACCTCCTCACGGAGATGAACTAGCTACTTGTATCATCCTTTATTGATCGTGGATCGTGTATCTCTTTGTGTTTCGAGGATCTAGCACATCTGTAATCGAATCTTGTTGGTTTGAGTGAATCCTCTCGTGTTTCCCCTTGTGTTTTCCCTCGTGTTCTTCATGTTCTTCGCGGAATCCGCTCCAATCGTGAAAGATTGAGCATCTAGGATTCTACCCTACATCAGATGTGCAACATGCGCTTCTTCTCCTTGTGGGCAAGACGTCGTTTTATTTCCTATTCAGCTTTGCAAGCAAGAAGAAACAAATGGTCCATAGGATAACACTCTTCATGAATTAGTATCTCTTGAATATCACGGTTTAATCCTCCCCAAAATATATCCATAAAATCTTCTTCACTTTCTTCTAAAAATGAGTGCAACAAAGTAGTTTGTAAATCATCATAATATTTTGTTACGGTGTCAGTGCCTTGTTTTAAATGTTGTAATTTTTTAATCATGCCACGAGTATAATAAACATCAATGAATCTATCTCTCATAACAAGTTTTAAATCATCCCAAGTAGTAGGTATGAAATCAGGGTTTAACCGACAATATTCACTCCACCAAACTAAAGCAAAGCTACTGAAAGTACTAACCGCAGTTTGAAATTTTCCACGCTCGTCAAAATTATGGGAAGCAAATATAGCATTTATTTCATACTCCCATTCAGTATATAAATCAGGCCTAAAACGACCATTAAAGGGTGGCATAGAAACATTAACCTGATTATGCGCATTCTAATGTCGTTGCTCCTCTCGTGACGGTTGTTGTGTTTTCTTGGGTGGTGGCAAGTCTCCCACGATCGATGTTGCCCAAGAACTAACAACTCTGGAACCTGCAATAATTAGTATAAAACAAGAAACAAAATTCAAAAATAATGTTCCTATGAACTACTAGGATGTGGTGGTAAAACGCTCACACTATAGCAAATATCAATGTCTTACAAGTTCTTACCATGCAGTAGGTGGTGACCGGCAACCAGCGGTGTCAAATAACTCCAAAGACTGAGAAAGCGATTGCCAGGTGAACATAAATATGCACGGTGTAGAAATATGTGGTGATGGGTTGGCTATATATGGTAGCAAAAGATTAGCAATAATAAATTCAGCGATCCTAGGCTAGTACTGTGCTGGTCCTAGGCTAGACCGGACTAGAGACGCGATCCTAGAACACTAATGAGGACACGGAGTAGCACAACTAGCATAAATAAAGGATATGAAGTAGCTCTGGACAACAAGATATAAGTGAAGATCACAATGGCAGCAAAGATAATGATGAGAAACAACTGCCAAGCAAGATATGCCAACAACTCTCTCTCCAACTATCCTCTGGAAAAGTTTGTGCCAATTTTCTGATAATTTTTCTACAGAATTCCACTGACTCAAGCTTTCCAATGCAAAAATAATCACTCAATTCTGATTTGATATGAGGAGTCAAAAAATTCTAAAACTAGCCTGAAAAACTGAACAAGCAGTGTTTGCGAACTTCGAAGGGCAAAAAGACCTATTTCTAAGAAGATTTTGAGGTGCCAAATATTGAACTAGCTTCTATAACTATTAAGATGCGGCACATAGCTAGCTTTAATTTGAGTATTTGTGGAGCCAAAACAGACTTCATACGAGGAAGATATGCCTATTTTACTGAACAGTGCGCAAAACAGATTAGAATCCGAATTCAAGTACGAGATTTACGAGATTGAGTCTAGATATATCCAAATTTTGTTTTTTTTTTCTTCTCTTTTTTTTCTCCCACTTTTTTTCTTTTTCTTTTTCTCTTTTTTTTCTCTGCCTCTTTTTTTCTCTCTCCCTCTTTCCAACTTTTTATGGCTTTTTCTTGGACAATAGGTAACAAAATAAATCTAATCTAGGGATAACTGGAAATTCTCACCGAGCAACCTGAAAATTGATACCACTTGATAGAGGCGAGGGTCCCGATCTTTTGATGAGATGATAACTATCGATTTGGTGGAGTCAACTTTGATGATCCGACTACAAACCTGGACGACATTGCGCCTTAGCAATCGCTAAACTAATATCCCGAGGTTACTGATGATGCTGGAAGCACGATCAAACCTGACCAGGAAGGTCTATTCCTGCACGCAATCGAAGAACAAGCAAGAATACGATAATGCAATCTGAATATTGTGAATATAGATGAAGTATTGATAAAGGTGGGGATCCGAAAGCGGTCTTGGTCTAGTCGTTCGACACAAACGAAGTACACGAAGTTGGAATGGCTAACTTTTAACTAAACAAATCCCAAAGAAAAAGCTAATAGATTGATCTACTTATATAGGAGCAAGTGGTGGAGGCCAAGGAGGTGGGAGCACTTTGCAAGGCAGCCTAAAACTAACCCTAGGTCGTACAAGGCCCATTGGCCCAAGTCGAGGTGATGCAACACCTTTGGACTTGTTGTTTGACTCGGATTCTGCTATAGCGTCAGATTGTTTCGTCAATATCTCAATGCTTCGGATGAATTTTAAGGTGAATCCAATTGGGTTGGAAAGAGCACGAAATCTACTTTCCAACAAAAAAATGAATCGCCCAATTCGGAGTCCAGATGAAAGAGATCTTGGCGTTTTTAGTCAGGTATGTCTGTGCAGTCTGAATCTGAGTCCAGATCGTGAGAGACTTGGACTCTATCTTCTCTTGGTCCAAGAGTGACGTTAGAGGACTTTTTGAACAGCACATAAACTTTTATTTTTCCCTTATCTTCATATGTGGATTTTACAAATGTCCCATACACCATCAATTAGACATGGCACAAAAGTCTGTGAAGTATTTTTGTCCTCGATAACATAAATAAATTATTGCATAGTTTGCATTAGAAATCACCTCACAAATATGCATGTATGCAATATTTTTGGTCGTATCCAAGGTAGTCATGTCCTCATCAGGAAAGAGGCCCTGGCGGAAATATGGAGGAGTCATGTTGTCTTCGCGCCTGTGCTCGATAACAGCACCCTGATAGAGCGGTAAACATACATTTGGGGGAAGGAGACAACAGCTCACGGTGCCCCCTGTCGGATTCAGGGCTCCGCAGACCCAAGAAGGTTCAAACTCTGGGGCGTGTGCGAAGAACTCAACCCCTCAAGCCTGCCAACTCATCGCCCCACAGCCTAGCCTAGCCGGACTCGCGTGAACAAGGAAGAACATGAACACGGCAGTTTACCCAAGTTCGGGCCACCTTGCGGTGTAAAACCCTACTCCTGCTTTATGGTGGATTGGCTTGACGAGGGGCTGAGGATGAACAAGTACAGAGGATGAACAACCTCGCGAGGGCTCGGGGGTGAGAATGAGTCGACCCCTTCTACGGTGTGGCTAACCTATATTTATAGTGGCCTCGGTCCTCTTCCCCCAAAATGTAGGCGGGAAGGGATCCCACAGTGGCCAATTTGAAAGGGGACAAGTAGTACATCTTATCCTGATGAAAGGTGGTCTTCGCCTGCAAAGCTTCTGGTCGTGACGCAGGAGTGGGCTCGGCAATGACATCCGTCCTGCCGTCCTGGTGGTCTTGGTCTTGTAGCACCGGAATGGAAACCTTTGGTAGATTCCTCGGGAATCCACGCCGTTCCTTGCCTCCTTAGCACCAAAGAGGAAACTGCCTCCTCTGCGCCCACTGGTGCCCGCCTGGCCTTGGTCGTCATGGCTTGCGTCATCGCAGGCTCACGAGGCTGGTACCTGCATAGAAATCTCCGCTCCTCTGGAGGCAGCCTGGGTAGGCCGCTCCCTCCTGAGGTCTTGGTGTCGTCCGCCTCGCGAGGCCTGGAGGTCCTTGCGAGGGTCTTGTCTTGTCGGCCTTGTAGGTGGGCCTTACCAGGCCGTCGAGGGAGCCACGCCGTGGGCCGCATGCAGGCAAGTCTGGGTACCATGGTTCCCAGAACATCGCGGGCCCCAATCGCCTGCGGGCTAGGCCGACGCATGACTCTTGACGGGACGTGGGCGTCTCCGCTTCCTCATGCTGCCTCGGCAAATGCCTGACCTGACAACTGCCTGGTACTCGCATCTGAGCCATCATTACCCTGCTGCATGCTTGCCCTTTGCTTCTTCTCCCCCTCGTAGACTTGTGTCCTCTTTGCCAGATTTTGCGACAGCTCCAATCCACTTTGCCGCCATGGCTCCCAGGAAGAATAAAGGCAATACCCCTGTGGCAGCGGAGCCCTCGCCGAGGCCGGAACCAGCGCGGGGCCGGTCCATGGTGATCAACCACGAGGGGCTGGATAAGGTCCGGCACGCAATCGCCGCCGATTCCAACGAGTGGAAGGCGGCGAAGATCTGGCCTGCCTCCCGGACTCTAGCTGACATGGAGGCCACCAACATCCCCCTCCATCTTCACGCCATCTTCTTCGGCCTGCTGCCGCCATTCTTAGATTTCTTCAATGCTGTGCTTACGCACTACCAGATCCATGCGCTGCACCTTGACTCCGGGTCCATTGTTCTTATTTTCGGCTTCACGTTCTTGTGCGAAGCCTTCATGAGCATCGCCCCATCCATGGCTCTGCTCCGCCACTTCTTCTCCCTTCAGAGGGTTGCCGGTGGGCAATGCTCGGGGTGCGTGTCGCTCAGCACGGCGACGGCGACTTCGAGCTCCTGCATCAAAACCACGGTCTGCCCGGACATGGACGGATTCCAGAAGTAATGGGTGTATGTCGATGCCGCCGCGTACAGCCCCCTGCTCCTGATCCCGTCAGCGTCGGCGGAACCGAGCTCCGGCTAGGAGAATGCGGAGCTTGCTAACCCGTAGCTCGCGCAGGTCTTTGCCAGGCTAGCCAAGCTGAAGGAGGCGCGGGTGACGATGGCGATGGTGGCGAGGGAATTCGTCCGGAGGCGCATAGCTCCACTCCAGCGCCACTCTCACCCAATGTGGGCCTTCACCGGCCCTGATGATTCAATGAGGCTTCAGGTGCCTCCGCTCCCCTCCAATACGCTGCGCAGGGTGCTCCACCTCCTGCTGCGCTTCCTCCTGAAGGACGTCCCTTGTACAACTACCCAAATGGGAGGGCCTTCACCGAGAAAATGCCACACTTCGACGAGTGGGGGCTGCTTCCCGAGGGCCACACAGGGCCTCGCAACAACCCCCTGCTGGTGGTCCTAGTGCCCTCGGGTCCTGAGGTGCGCGCCCCCGCAGAGGGGCCTCCCGAGCCATGCGCCCCCCAAGCGTCCGTCTCCATCCCTTCGAGCGGCGGAGGGAACGCTCATCTCGGGGCCGCTGCCGCTGACACCGCAGCGGGAGGCCATGCGCCAGGCTCTAGCGTGCTACCTCCTGGACCCTGCCTGTCCTGGAGGAGGAAGGAGTCCGACAGCTGTCGCAGCCCTGCCCCGAGGACCCTGAAGAGGAGGAGGAAGTGGGTTGCCGTGGACGAGTAAGCGCCTTACCTCCTTCTTGATCCTTGCATCCCACATCACCTCCTGACTCTTGTCCCTTAGGATCCCTTCTGACATGGGGGCGAATGCACCTCGACCACCGCCTCCGGAAGGAACTGGTCCCGTCGCGACCTCGTGCCTCAGGAGCCATGCGGTTGTGCGCAGGGTGCCGCCCGTACCCAAACCGAGGCCGACCCAGGGGAGCCTCGGGTCTGCGTTCCTGGCGTCCTTCCTTCAGGGAGCCCCACCCGGTTATGGGGGCCGTGCCGAGGGCTCTGCCACTGATGCTTGTCGATAGCCGGGCCGCTTGTGGGACAGCGCCATCCCCAAGTAGTTGGGTGAGCCCGCGTCGGGTCCCGCCCCGGGCCGGAGGAGCAGGCGGAGGAGCCCCAGCCCCAGGCCCCTCCCAAAGACGGATGAGTCTTCGCGCGCCCCCGGCGCCGACTGGGGTGTGGGAGGAAACTCTGGCCGAGCGTTGGAGCTTGCGCTCGGGCGCAGCACCATTCGGCATGGCCTTCTCCAGGAGGTGGCGTGGGGTGGAGCTCAGAGATGTTGACACGCCTCGAGGAGGAACGCTTGCGCCTGGCGTGCGAGTGGCGCCAGCTCGGGGTTGCCGTCAACTTCGGTTGCCTACAACGCGAGCATGCTTGCGCGAAGGTGGAGGAGTCCCTCGCCGCGGCGAAGGAGGCTCGCGATCGTGCCTTGGAGGAGGCCCGAGCAACAGACTACCGGCGGGAGGCGGCCGAGAAGCGCGAGAGGGAGCTCCAGGCCTCGAACGCCGCCCTTGACCAACAAGTCCTGGCACGCAATGCGGCGCTTGTCGCCTCATCAAGCGGGCCGCCTACGGGAGAAGCGAGGATCTGCATGCTCGAGGACACGCTGACGCTGGAGGCGCTGGAGCAGAGCCTGGAGCGCCAGCGGCTGGAGGTGATGGAGCACTAGGTGGCCACAACTGAGGACGCTCTCGCCTCTCAGGAGGCGATGATCCGAGGGGAGGCCGACGAGAGGGTAGCAGGGGTCCGCAGGGCCCTTGCTGAAGAATATCGCTGGAAGCTGGAGCTTCAGGAGGCTCGCTTCTCCATGCGGCGCGACGAGCTGAAAGGCAAGGCTGATGGCCTCAAGGAGAAGTTATCTGCGGCGGAGCGACGCGAGAAAACAGCGGCGGATGCTCGGGCCGCCGCTGAGGCCGAGCTGTCCTTCCTTTTCAAATAGGTGGAAGGCGTTTCCTCCCTCATGGAGAAAACTTCAGACGAGGCGAGCCGAGCCCGGGTGCTACGGCGTGAGCGCTCCCAAATGTTCGAGGCCCTCAGGCGCAGGGCCAACCAGGCTCTGAGCGGTATTTGCGACGAGAACGTCTCCAGCCCGCTGGTTGCTGACGACGCTAGCTACCTTAGCTTCTTCACCCAGGTCGTGGCACGCCTCGAAGGTGGGGCCGCGAGGGCGCGCTGACTCATTGAGGAGAGGAGCCACCTTCTCCGCTCCGATCCTGACTTCAACTTCGGTGCCGCGATAGCCCCCGTACCTGGAGCAATCCAAGGCATCCTGGCGGGTTGGGTGGAGGATCATGTGGATGACCTGATCGCGGAGCTTGCCCCTGCCGAGGGTGCAGGTGCGCCCGTGGTCGAGGAGAATGGGGCTGACGACGACGATGGCAGCAGCGACGGTGACAGGGCATCTCTCTAGGCTTGTTTTCTCCTGTTTTGCTGTCAAGACTTTGGATGTGACCCCGCGGGGATGAGAAGGCATTTTTTGGAAGAACTTTCTTTATGATGTATTTAAGTAATATTGCATTCCCTGATGTCGCCTTTCCTTTACTTTTTGCATGCCTTCGGCCCCTGAGCAGGGGTGGCCGTCATTGTCATGGTGGGTCGTGGTGCCCGACCAAGGTCCAGAGGCGGGCACCTGCCGAAGGTCCTGAGCCATACGTACCCATCAGCTTGCTTCGAGAGCACCGCGCGAGGATCCGGACATCGAGGTCCCGGAGAGGTGTGCACGCGGGCAAGGTCGCGGCTGCTGTGGCCTAGGCCTTTAGGGCATCGTCAGCGCCGCTGGGCTGGCCCAGGTGTGCACACCACGCCCAGCCCCCGCTCGTGGGGTGCGATGGAAGGATCCACGGGGGCCCGCCATCTTTCACAAAGGTGGAAATCAAGTGAAGAAAAACCGCTGGAAGGAGAAAAGCCAAGAAACCCCCCTTTTTCGAACAAGAGCACAAAGACTGCAAGCTCATTCCAAGTAGCAAACTTGGTTACAAGAGAAAGCAAAGAACAGCCGCGTTCGGCACCTATGCTAGTCTTCTAGTCTTCCCGCCAGCGCGGAGCATGGGGCTTCCACTGGGTGTGCGCATAGTCATTGGGAGACCGTGTCGTCCGCCAGCGAGGAGCATGGGGCTTCCACTGGATGTGGGCATAGTCATTGTAAGACCGTGTCGTCCGCCAGCGCGGAGCATGGGGCTTCCACTGAGATGTGGGTGGGAGCCCCCGTAAGGCTCAGGGGCAGCACTCAGTAGACTCCGGGGAGTGTACAACCTCACTCATTATTACGTGAGAGTGTCACGGGCGGAGACATGGGGAGGCATAAGGCGGTTGCCTGCTTCATGGTCGGGTGCCCCACCCCCTGCCCTGGGCTGCGCGCTGGCGAGCCCGAGCGCTGGTAGCCCTAGGCGGGGCCCCCGGACTGGCGACTGCCGGTGGGCGGTGCGATGCGCCACCGTATTAGCCGCGGGTCACTTGATCAGCTCGCGATGCCCGCTGGCAGGCCCCTCCTGAGCCCTTTTGGCCCCGGGGCCCTGAATGGTCGCGGCTTAGGGGGCCGCAGGCCCTCGTGAGGCTCCCTAGCATTGCGGGCCCCTCAAGCTCCCGGGGCCCTATCCTGGTCCAGGGTGCCACCTCACCGGGTGCGCCCTGGCGCGCACAATCTGGCTGTCGCCTCGCGGGCGCGTCACGGGACGTAGGTCTCCTGCACTCCAAAGTTAGCAAAAAATATGTTCTAGAAGTACTTGTCTCAGCAGTCATGGCCCTGCTTGCAACCCCCAAGCCTCGAGAGGCCTCGACGATCTCGAAGGCTATACCAGTGAAGGCCTGCCTTCCGCCAACCCGCGGGTTCTTCGAACTTGCCAATTACCAATCTGCCGTCGTGTCACGATGGCCAGGAGGCAGCCCGCCATGGCACCTCCCACTGGGGGCTGCTTACCCTGCCTGAAGCTCGGGGGGGCATCTCCTGAGCCTGGGGGGAGATGTCATTCGCCTTCTCTTCGCCGCCCTGCCCTCCGGGTCCTCTCCCTGCGCAGACGGAGCAAGGGCATGCCCGGGCCTGCAGCAAGGGTCGAGACTCAGGCAGGGGACAGAGGGGGTCCGTACCCCCGCAAGAGACGTCGAGCAGTTCGGTGACCCGGTCAAGCCAAGTGGTGCGATCACCCTCTGTAGGGCGGTAGCGCAGTAACTCACATGCCGTAAGGAGGGCGGCCTGTGCGCCCGTCAGCCCCCGGCGAGTGCGGGGGGACGGAGCCACGGCGGTACCAATCGAGTGCACGTTGGCTCACCCGTTGCGTCGCGCAAGCGGTGGCGTCGGCGAACCTTGTCGTTGGTGACGGTGCATCAAGGAAGGCGGGGCGCGACGAGGAGCGCCACGGCGGGAGGGCGCCGCCCGATCAGAGTGCACGGCCCATCACTCGGTGCGAGCTTGGCCAGATCTCGTCATGGCATAGTGTGGATGGAACGTGGTCGATGAGGAGGCAGGGTTTAGACACGCCCCTACCTGGCGCACAAAATGTCGGATTCAGGGCTCCGCAGACCCCAGAAGGTTCGAACTCTGGGGCATGTGCGAAGAACTCAACCCCTCAAGCCTGCCAACTTGTCACCCACAGCCTAGCCTAGCCAGACTCGCATGAACAAGGAAGAAGATGAACACGGCAGTTTACCTAGGTTCGGGCCACCTTGCGGTGTAAAACACTACTCCTGCTTTGTGGTGGATTAGCCTCACGAGGGGCTGGATGAACAAGTACAGAGGATG